>CP038128.1:265000-865000 GCA_004519485.1 Nannochloropsis oceanica
GGGGGACAACTAAGAGAAAGAAAAAAGATAGAGAACGAAACAAAAGAGTGAGAGACAAAAGAAGCAAGCAACCAACACACAAGTTCGCGCCTCCTGCGGAACCGACCCGGAAGACTCAACAGAGGCAGGAGGTCATCGAGCGGGCCATCCTAAAGAAAATGCATCCACGCCCCACATGTAAATTCCAAGCACGCCTTACATACAGCCGCAGGTTCTGCTGCTGATAGGACGTGGAGGGATTTTCGTCCCTCCCGTGCGTAAAGAGCAACCTTTCCAGACCGGAAGTGCCACTGCCACCAACCACTTAGCGAGTGCTTCGTCGCTTGACTGGTCTCCCTTCTTCTGGTACCCTTTCTCGAACCAATATCCCATTCGAACTACATCCACTCCACGCATCCACAGATTGACGGTAACTGGGTCGGCATTCCCTCTCATCCGCCCTTACCTTGCTCTTTTTTAAGTGGAAAAAATGGTGTCTGAGGGAGGCAAGCGTGGTCGCCCCTTCGGGGGCGGGGCTAGCAGCAGCAAAAGCAATAATGCATCGGCATCCAAGGCCGCTAAGACTTCGAGCTCAGCCATATCGGGTGCATATGTAGGCAGTCGCGGTGGGGGAGGAGGCGGGGCTAAGTCGTCAGCTGCTTTGCGGCACATTTCGCCCATCCCTTTGAGGGAGAGCTCCGAGGTAAGAGGAGACGGAGGGAGGGAGAGAGGAGTGGCGGATGAACGCCAGTTGGAGAATTAGATGAGCTGATTGTCATTTGTTGTCTACCTTGGCTTCTTTTTGCTTGATCTGTGTGCACTACCACCTCTATACGCTGAACCCGCAAAAAACTCCATCCACGCAGTCAACCTTGTTACCGTTCTCACATTTCCTCCCTCCCTCCCTCCCTCCCTCCCCTCCCCTCCCCTCCAGTTCAATGGCGACCAAGGCCTAGAGCTACCTCTTATTCGCCACGGTGATCCGGGGGCGCTGGTGCTGGCGGATGGCTCGGTGCATCAGGGTTTTAGTTTTGGGGCCAACGTGCCGGTGGCAGGCGAGGTGGTATTCAATACAGGCATGGTCGGATACCCGGAGGCCCTGACAGACCCTTCTTATCGCGGGCAGATTTTGGTGTTGACGTACCCAATGGTGGGTAATTACGGGGTGCCCGCGGAGGATGCCTTGGATGAACATGGGCTGCCGTTGTTCTTTGAGAGTTCGAAAATTCAGGTGGCAGGGTTGATTGTGGCGAGCTACTCGGCCGATCACTCGCATTGGAATAGTGCGAAGAGCTTGGGGAAATGGCTGCAGGAACATAACGTGCCTGCGCTGTATGGTATCGATACCAGGGCGCTGACGAAGAAGATTCGGGAGACGGGTGCGATTTTGGGAAAGATTGATTTCAAGGCGGAGAAGGCTACAGGAAAAGCGGGGAAAGGTGCGCAGGTGGCATTGGAGTTTATGGACCCGAACAAAACGAATTTGGTGGCACAGGTGTCGACCAAGGCGGTGAAGGTGTATGGAAAAGGGAAGAGCCCGCGGATCGTGGCTTTTGATTGTGGGATGAAGTTCAACATCATTCGGTATTTCGTCAAATACCATGATGTTCAGTTTACAGTTGTCCCCTTCGACTATGACTTGAAAGCCAACCCAGCCAAGCTTGAATGGGAGGGAATTTTCATCAGCAATGGACCAGGCGACCCTACCATGTGTGAAGCGACCATTGAGACGTTAAAGTGGGCAATGAACCTCGAGCACCCGAAGCCGATTTTCGGAATTTGCCTGGGGAATCAACTGTTGGCCTTGGCGGCGGGGGCCAAAACATTTAAGATGAAGTACGGGAACCGTGGGATGAACCAGCCATGCGTGGATATGAGGACCACCAAGTGTTATATCACGGCGCAGAACCACGGGTATGCGGTGGATTCGGATGGCCTGCCCCATGACTGGAAAACGTTTTTCTTGAATGCCAACGACTTTTCGAACGAAGGCATCATCCACGTCTCCAAGCCCTTTTTCTCCGTCCAATTCCACCCCGAAGCCTGCGGCGGGCCCACCGACACAGCCTTTTTGTTCGAGACCTTTATCAACCTCGTCCGTGGCTCCCCCCACCAGCTCTCCCTCCTCGACCCCTGCCTCTATCAACGCTTCAAATACAAAAAGGTCCTCCTGGTGGGCTCGGGGGGGCTCTCAATTGGGCAAGCCGGCGAATTCGACTACTCCGGGTCGCAAGCTATCAAGGCCCTCAAAGAGGAAGGGATCGAAGTCATCCTCATCAACCCCAACGTGGCCACCGTGCAAACATCCAAGTCCCTCGGCAAAGCCTCCCCGGACAAAGTCTACTTTCTCCCCATCCGCCCGGAAGTGGTCCTCGAAATCATCAAGAAGGAGAAACCGGACGGCATCATGGTCAATGTCGGTGGGCAGACGGCCCTGAACGTAGGCATCAAATTGTGGGAGTCCGGGGATTTACAGAAGCACAACGTCCGCGTGATGGGCACGCCCATCTCCACCATTATCGCGACTGAGGACCGAGAGATATTTTCGGAGAAACTTCGGGAGATCGATGAGACGCTGGCCTTGTCGTTTCCTGCCACGAGTATGGAGGAGGCGAAGGAGGCAGCAAACAAGATTGGCTATCCGGTGTTGATTCGCGCGGCGTATGCGCTGGGGGGATTGGGCTCGGGTTTTGCAGAGGACGAGGCGGAGCTGGTTGCCTTGGCGGAGAAGGCATTTGCGTCATCTTCGCAGATTCTGATTGACCAAGACTTGAGGGGATGGAAGGTGAGAAAAAGGTGGAGAGAGGGAGGGAGAGAGCGGGGGGAATTTTTGCTAGTATATGATGTGCATGTGTGCAGCGTTAGCACCTTTGCGTGAATTTACACCCTCCCTATGTCTCTTCCGCTGCTCTTCCTCCTCTTTTCCTCCCTCCTATCGACGCTAGGTTGCATGAATCCATGACGACTTACTCTTTCCCTCGTTCTGATAGGCGGATTTTTTACGTAGAGCAACCCTATATCGCAGCTGCTCACGAATTTCTCAGTCTCTCACCCCCCCTTCCTCCCTCTCTCCCTCCCTCCCTCCCTCCCCTTCCCAGGAAATCGAGTACGAAGTCGTGCGTGACATCGAGGACAACTGCGTTACCGTCTGCAACATGGAGAACTTTGACCCTCTTGGGATTCACACGGGTGATTCCATCGTCGTGGCCCCCAGCCAGACATTGTCGAATCAAGAATATTACATGCTTCGCTCGACCAGTATTAAGGTGATTCGTCATTTAGGGATCATTGGGGAATGCAACATTCAATTTGCTTTGCATCCGGAGAGTGAGAAGTATTGTATCATTGAAGTCAATGCCCGATTGTCTCGTTCCAGTGCTCTGGCCAGCAAGGCCACGGGTTACCCGCTGGCCTACGTGGCGACTAAGTTGTGTTTGGGGAAGGATCTGGTATCGATTCGGAATAGTGTCACCAAGACGACTACGGCGTGCTTTGAGCCTAGCTTGGATTATTGCGTGGTGAAGATGCCGAGGTGGGATTTGAGCAAATTCAACCGGGTAGAGACGCGCTTGGGGAGTAGTATGATCTCGGTGGGGGAGGTGATGGCCATCGGGCGGAATTTCGAAGAGGCAATTCAGAAGGCTGTGAGGATGGTCAATCCTAATCTCGATGGGCTGGATGGGAAATGTGCTGTATCTGCCGCCTTGGATAATCAGATTCAGATTCCGACACCTCATCGGCTGTTTGCGGTGCAGATGGCGTTGGAAAGGGGCTACAGCATCGATGCGGTGCACGCATTGACAAAGATTGATCGCTGGTTTTTGAGCAAATTGAAGAATATCAGCTTGATGAAGGCAGCATGTTCGAAGGGAAATCTGGAGAGCTTGAATGCTGTGTCTTTGAGGGCATTGAAATGCCACGGCTTCTCCGACCGGCAAGTCGCCAGGTACGTGAATTCGACGGAGGTGGTGGTGCGACGACGACGACTGCAGATGGGGATTCGCCCTTGTGTGAAGCAGATTGATACCCTAGCGGCGGAGTTTCCGGCACAGACGAATTACTTGTATATGACTTACAATGGGTCGGAGGATGATCTCGACCCGGACGTGGACGGGGTGATGGTGTTGGGGTGTGGCCCTTACTGCATTGGTAGCAGCGTCGAGTTCGATTGGTGCGCTGTCTCGGCGGTGAGGCAGATCAGGGCGACGGGTATGAAGGCAATTGTGGTCAACTGTAATCCAGAGACGGTTTCGACGGATTATGATGAGAGTGATCGCCTCTTTTTCGAGGAATTAACGTTCGAGCGGGTGTTGGACATTTACGAGCGGGAGAAAGCGGTGGGGATCATCGTATCGGTCGGGGGACAGATTGCAAATAACTTGGCCAATCCTCTCTTTCAGCAAGGGGTAAATATCTTGGGAACCGGTCCGGTAGACATTGATAAGGCGGAAGACAGGCACCAGTTCTCAGAGTTGCTGGATTCGATTGGGGTGGATCAGCCGTCGTGGCAGGAGCTGTCGACGATTGCGGACGCAAAGATATTTGCTGATGAAGTTGGATACCCGGTGTTGGTCCGGCCGTCGTTTGTCTTGTCAGGTGCGGCGATGAACGTGGCGGCAAATGCTCGGCAGTTGGAGAGTTTTTTGCAGGAGGCAGCGGATGTGAGTCAGGATAAGCCAGTGGTGGTGACGAAGTTTATTTTGAACGCCAAGGAGATAGAGTTCGATGCGGTGGCCAAGGCGGGTGATATCCTTAATTATGCGATTTCGGAACACGTGGAAAATGCGGGAGTGCACTCGGGGGATGCAACCTTGGTGTTGCCGGCGCAGAAGCTGTTTGTGGAGACGATTAGGAAGGTGAAGAAAATTTCGTCCGCGATTGCCAAGGCGCTGAATATCACAGGTCCATTTAATATTCAGTTGATGGCAAAGGATAACGACGTCAAGGTGATTGAGTGTAATTTGCGGGCGTCGCGTACCTTCCCTTTTGTCTCGAAGGTCTTCGACGCGAATTTTATTACCTTGGCGACAAAAGCCATGTTGGGGGTTCCGACAAAGGCTTACAATATCTCATTGATCGATATTGATTACGTGGCTGTGAAGGCTCCCATGTTTTCGTTCACGCGTTTGCGAGGCGCTGATCCGACATTGGGTGTGGAGATGGCCTCGACGGGGGAGGTGGCGTGTTTTGGGCATGACGTGCATGAGGCATTTTTGGCAGCATTGATCGCCTCCGGGTTCCGAATGCCTATCAAGACCAAAAATATTTTGGTGTCAATCGCGGAGGATAGTGAGAGGTTGGAGCTGTTGGCGGCAGTGACAGCGTTGTTAGGGATGAATTACACCGTGTTCTGCACGCCGGGCACGGGAGAGTTTTACGAGTCGCGGGGGTTGGAGGTTCAAATTTTGAGTAAGAAGCCGGGAGACAAAAAATATCCGCATGTGATTGATGCGATTAAGATGAATAAGGTGGATGTCGTCATAAATGTCCCAGAGGGAACGAAGAAAGATGAGGAGGTGACAATCGGGTATGCTATGCGGAGGTCTGCGGTAGATTTTGGGGTGCCTCTAGTGACGAATATAAAGTGTGCGAATCTGTTGGTGGAGGCCCTGGCAAGGCATAAGGGGATTAAAGTGCAGAGTGTGGAGTCATTTTATCGGATTCCCACTGTGGGCTGGCAGAGGGAGACTGAGATGTCATAACGAGAAAGGATGGGATGGAAGGAGGGAGGTATGGATTGAGGATGGAGGATGGGAACATGGCGAGACCAAAGTAAAGCGTGTTACGTTTAAGTCAGAGAGAAAGAATTTTTCTTTGAGCGTATCATGAGTTGGTGAGGCAGAAAGAAGTGGATTGGAGTGAGGGAGAGGCATTGCATATAATAAATAATATCAATTACGAAGAGGTCCGAGAGAGGCACAACCTGACACGCACACGTAAGCAGCAAGAAACTTTAGAGTGAGTGTGAGAGATAGGGACAGAGAGCGAAACAGAGAGATAGGAGAGACGAAGGGGTAAATAAATCGATTTCACTGAGCGCATTGTATACCTCCCTATTTCGTTTCAAGAGGATAGGGAGGGAGGAGGATAAGGATGAAATTAAAATACATAGGAAGTGCACGATCCCCATGTTCCCTCTACGTGGTGAAACGAGTGAGAAGATCCGGAGGAGATGGACGAGGAGAGAACAAAGAAGCAAAAGAAAAGGTTTTTTTTTTTTGGAAAAGCGATCAAAAAAAGCAAGCTTGCGTCATCCCGACATGCAAAAAACAACAAAATCAGCAAAGGACGAAGAACGTTACAAGGAATATGCCGTAATCCACAAGAAATACACCGACAAACTGCCCAAGTACACAATTTCCTCTTTTTTTCCATTATCTCCCCCTCTTATCCCTCACCCCCCCGTCTCCACCTCGTCCTACTTCTAACGCACTGTGGAAAACTGTGCCAATTCGGACGTCGTGAACTCAGGTACTGTACAAACGCCTCCCAAGTCCCTGTCCATTCCCACCCGGCTCTGTCCACAGAAAGCCGCTAACGGGGATCGAGGCCCGTAAATCTTGGCTTGCCGCACGTGCGTGTCCCGCCCGTTTTGATGCATGGCAATTATGCTTATTTGCAAGAAGAAAGCCCGTAAAAGACCTCCTTGTGATTCACCAGTGTCCATCCCCACGAGCGAGCCAGGGCCGTCTGGTCCGTAGGCATACGGGTTGCGCAGAGGCACCTTCACCCATCCTTGCGGCTCCTTCAAATTGACCACTTGGATCTCCACCAGGTCATGAAACGTGGTGCCAGCCTTCATGCTGATTTTTTTGGGGGTATAAGATTCATCCAAACTGTAGTCCAGGTATAGCGCCACCTCCAAGATGGTCATTTTCTTGTGGAATTGCACGTTGATCAAGTGGGGTTGTGCTCCGTCCGACTGCCAGTATGTGTCCATGTTGTCGTCTCGAATTTGCTCCACGCCGTTGCCAGGCTTGGCCGTCGACAAAGACCATACCGCCTCATGCCCAATCTCTCGCAGTTCCTTGGTGGAGATGAGCGCGGCCGTCGTGGTGCTGGTGCTAGTGCTGGCCTCAGCTGTCGATGCAGCATCCATGACGGCCGACACAGCGTTGGGGAAAGGGGCGTGCTTCCAGAGGTAGACGCTAGCTGCTGCAAGGGGTCCCAGGCAGCAAGCCCCGAGTAGTAAACCCGCTCTCTGTGCGTGTGTTGAGGGGACAGAGGGAGCGATTTTCGAGGTTGTGTTCGCAGGAGAAAAAGCAGCGGCAACTCCGTGGAAACCGAAACCATCGCCAGCTCGCTGAATTCAGCGCTCGACATGCGTCTTACAGCACACTACCGCCCCCAAGCATACACAGGGCGGCACAGTTATGCAGGCAGCCGCGTCACTCGAAGGCCAAGTCATCCTTCCTGCCGACGATGAACCTTTCCCTTCCCAACCCTCGCCACCACGGCATCCCCCGCTCACCGCTGTCCCATCCCCAGCTTCAGACGTAATGATGCCAATGCTGGACTTGGAAGCCCCTGTCGTGGTAATGCGGCTGCCGGGCAAGCGGCCCCGATGCAGACCTTGGAGTCCAGCAGAGGAGGCGCGGCTGACAGACGTGTGCCAAAACTTCTGGCCGGACGTGAATTGTACGTAGAGAGACTTACCACGCCATGCTGTGTGTGGGGAGGTCGGTCGGAGGAAAGCTGGAATAGATGTCCTGTGCTCACCCCCTTTACCTCACACCCAATCTTGCGCGTCCATGCCTATATAGGGCCATTAGTAGCCGGAGAACTGGGCCGTGATGTCCGTGATTGCATCTCACGAAGTACCTTGCTGCATCTCCAAGATCTACGCGGCGAGGCCCCTGTGTCATCACCCAAGGAATTCTCGCCGACACATTCGCAGCCTGCACAATCAGCAGAACAACAATTGCAGAATGAGGATGACGACACCATGCCCACCGCGACAAGGACAATTGGGAAAGGTTTCAAGGACAAGGGTTTTCACATAGCTTCTGGTGGTTTACACAAAACAGAAGCCAGTAGTAATAACAGTAGTAGAAAAAGTAGTAGTAGTAGTAGTAGTAGGAGTAGTAGTAGTAGTTGTAGTAGTTGTAGTAGTAGTAGTAATTATAATAGTAGTGGTGGTGGTGGTGGTGGTAGTAGTAGTAGTAGTAGTAGTAGCAGCAGCAGCAGCGTGATCAATAACCCATTACCTAGCCAGGTGGTAGCTCTGGCCTTGCAGCACCAATTTGATTGGGTGGCCGTTGGTACGTTTGTGTCTGAGATGGTGAACAACAACTTTCATATAGCCACAACGACTAATTGAACATATTTCTTTATCTGAGCAGGCAGAGCCCTCAAGGCCGATCCTTGGGAGTGTTGGAAGACCTACGAGGCCTACACCCAAGGTAAGCTCCTCCACACCCCATACTTTCTCCCTCTCTTTCCTCTCTCTATAACACCTCCCTTGCAATAATATTTCCCTCTCCACCCTCTCCCTCCTCAACCCCCAGAAAAAAACTTCCACAGCGATGACACTGATGCAAGTCATGGGCCCACAACCATTTCATCTCTTGCCGATGACGTGGCCGCATTCCTGCCGTTTGCCTCCTCCCCCTCCCCTCTGCGAAGGAATCCTCGTGCTCCTCCCTACGACACCTTCAACCATCACCAGTCCCCCGTCGCATCCGCTACTACTGCAGCTGTTACTACTGGAGGCGAGGATGACAAGGGCAGCAATAACCGCAGCAACATATGCAGCCCCATCTCTCCCCCCCCTTCTGCGCTTTCTCCACTCATGGGAGCAGGCGGTCCTTCCTTCCTCCTCCATCACTTCCCTCGACCCAACCCACGGTCACGGCTCTCCGTTTCTCCCCAGGCCCCTGCTAGCAGCACCGCAACTACCACTATCACCACCCCTGCTGCCTCCTTCCTTCGTTCCTTCTCTACATCCTCGTTTCAGCAGCCAGGCGTAAGCCCCAATGGAGGAGGAAAAGGGGGAGGAGGAGAAGGAGAAACACAAATGCATCAGCCTGGAGGTCTGCAAGACAGTGTATATAGCACATTTTCTGGGATGGGGGGAGGAGGTGGAGGAGGGGCATCCATTTTCTTGCCAGGTTCTGAAAGCATGAGCTTGTCGATGGTTCAATCGGCCATGTTGGACATGCCCTCTCTTTATCTCGGGCAATCCACCGCATTCGGTGCGGGCGCTTCTACATTTTTGGTCGGGGGGGGTTCGACCCTCTCTCCTCCCGGTGCTGCTGGTGTAGGTGCGCCTGGCGCTGATGTTGATGGCGGTGGTCCAGACGATCTCCTGCCACCGTTCCCCCCTCATACAGCCCCTCCATTTCTATCATCCTCCCCTGTGCTTCAACCATGGCCACGAGGCCTGACTGGACCGACGCACGCGCTTATACCGTCGACCATTATTGAAGGGTCGGAAGCCGGCGGCTGTAGCACAGGTACTTTGGACCAGTCGGAATTGAAAAAATAGACAGTAGAACAGAAGTGCAGGAATCAAAGTCAATTGTAGGAATGTCACATCAAAAGCTTTCTTGTGCCTGTCTGATCTTGTCAAGACCCTTTTCCTTTCACTTTCATTGTTGTCAGTCCTCCAGCCAATCTACAAATTTGGTTTTTTGACAGGCGAGAGGGCGAAATTGATGCCCTCTCGAGCTTGAGTGAGTAAAATCGTTCCAGTCCTGACCAGCCCGCCTTTGGCTTTGTAAGGTCTAGAAGAAGTTGGCTCCACGAAAATTGACATCCCGAAGATTGACCATTCTTCGGAGTACCAAACAATTAACGCGATGGTCCTGCCTGTAGTGTCACGCCAATATATTCGGTTGAGAGATGGGTAGACAAATATTGAGGCCGGCCAAGGAGTCATTTGTCTCAGGCAAGCAGCTTTTTCCAACACTCCCGAGGGGCGAGGGCTGCGACCGAGCCGCCAATGAGTCCGCGACCTTTCGCACCGAAGCAGCTACCGAGAGATACACCATGAGGTTGAGGCTCTCATCAGCAATCAAGGCAAGGCGATAGGCCTTTTGCGTCTGCAGGTCGAAATACGGTGGCACAGAAAGTAAATGAAGAAGTGTATCAAAATGAAATGTGTGTGCAAGAGTTGTAAAACGAAAAGAGTGGTAGAATGAGGTGTAAACAAGCACGGCATGTGCGACACTCAAAACAGTAAACGCGGATGGTGTGTTGTGTGAAATTGTTCGCATTCTGGGAGGCGGGGGAAGTCGAACGCTCCCAGAGGACTATCGCCGTGTGAAAGAATATAAAGGAAATGAGCAATACTGTCACCGAACTTAAGCTACCATGCACTTGCCATCAGATCGTTACGTTTTAAAATATTGCTGTATCATTTGTAAATACCTTATCTTGCTTAATTACTATTGTCAACATCTTATGGGGCACATCTGGCGACTCATTCTAGAGATTTTGGTGTCCCCGTTACGAGAAACATCACAGGTCATTTACCAAAGTTCTTGGATGTCGCCCTCGAAATGCAATTTGGTACACTGTGGAAAACAAAGGAAAATCACCCACTACCCTCTTTCGCTCTAGTAGACTGTGGAGATTGGCCGCTGTCTTAGTCCCTTGCAAGTGTTGACCCCCCAATTGCTCCTTCTCGATGTCGTCCCACGACATGTTTCCGTCTGCCCGGGCGAAACGCTCGGCACACTTCCTGTTCCGCCCACCATAGCAGGTGGTAATAAGATCGGCCACACCACAGCTCTCGAAGAACGTGGCATCGCGAACATGGGGATCAAGGAGTTTGCAGAGCCGACGCATTTCTAGGAGGCCTCGGCGAATGACAGCTGCCTACGGAAAGAAGGAATGAGGGCATGACCAAAAGAGGAAACGAGCGACGAATGAATGGAAAGCACGGGATGAAGCGACGGTCAGCACTTACATCAACCTGTAACAATAATCAAATACCGGCATTTAAGCACGCACGAAAACAACATACCTTCGTATTCCCCCCCCAGCCCAGCCCATCGCAGAAGCCCGCCCCAAGGGCCACCACATTTTTCAGGGCTCCGCACAGCTCGACGCCCATAGGGTCAGGCGCCACCTCCACTCGAAATCTCGGGCAATCGAATAGCCGCTGTACCAATAAACCTGCCCCGGTCGTATCACGACACCCGACTGTGGCCTCGCAAAACTCATCGCGAGCCACTTCGTCGGCCACGTTGGCGCCCATCAAGACGCAAACTTCGACATCTCCGCCCAGGCCCTTCCGAATTAAGTCAGTGATAAGCACGGGACCATTGTCATCGAAGTCTAACCCTTTGATCAAAGAGACGGCTACGGCACCTTGCCGTATGCAGGACCGGAGGCGAGGAAGCACTATTCGGGGCGGAAGAGGGAATAGGTGGTGGGAAGAGAGGACGACTAAAAGTAAGGGATATCCAAGCACTAGTTGCTATAGGCTAAATGGTAAATGGAGAATATTAGAGATGGGGAGAACCTCTTTAATCTTAAAATCAACAAGCCAAAGCACGCGAGCGACATACACATCCCCGGCAATCGGGACATGTGCCCCCCTGGACACTTCACCCCCAGTCTTCTATCCAATTCCCAGTATGCAGAACTCACAGGTGGCACAATGTTGTTGCGGCACGACCATAATGATGATTGATGCATCTCTTACCGCGACTTCCAAATCAGGGATTGCCCGTACATTGGAGGGTAGTCGGACCCCAGGCAAGTACTTGACGTTTTCATGCTCAGCATTAATGACCTCGCTCAACTTCCGACCGTCGGGCAGCTCCTCCTCAAAGACCCACATACGAATATCCGTCTCAAAGTGTTTGGGGTGTTGCAGGACATTGCGACCTAAGAGGCGGGCCACGGCGGAACCGAAGTTGCCGCTGCCCACAATCGATACCTTGTGGAGAGGCGATTGGCCCTTGGCCGGGTTGAGGACCATCAGCAGCACGATCGCCGCGGATAATAGTAAGTAGATACCGGATTTGCAGCTTGGTAGATGGCCAAGGGTGCTGGGTGGTTGGGTCATGCGCTCAAATGGAGGAGGAGGGCAGAGGAAGGGGGACAAGGGTGGAGGAGGTAGGCGGAGTTTGGGGTGAGATTGGTTGGCTCAGGACCTGTGTGGCTGCGTTATGGATTGCATGAAAAAGAGGAAGGGTCTTAAAGATGATTTTACCAATGAAACCATATAGCTACCCGGGATACGCGTTACCTTACCGCTGCAAGCTTGACTCTAGAAACGCAGGGGTGCCGAGAAAAAGTCGCGATCGCCGATCTAGAGTGCAATATCAATAGCATTTTACCACATCTTCTTATTCCTGTCATCCGCAGGAAAAGCACAGCAATCCTTTTACTCACATGTCTCATACACCAAACGAAAACAAGAAAGAAATCGCGCATGGCGTTTCTGGTTCTCACAACTCGTGTTGTGCTTCTCCATGATATCCATCCTGTCCTGGCACTCACAGCAATGATACGCCTTCCTGCCCGCGTATGATACCAGCGTGCGGGGCACATGCCATTCACGCCGCGGCCTCATAGAATGACCACAAGCTCGGGAACTCATGTCTCGCTTAAGTGCAAGCACTGGCGACTTTTTCCGCAGCGTATTTGGTCATTGGCCACTCCCTGCGCATGTCCCTACCTCTCCTCACCCAGCCAGAACAACATTTCCCTTCCTGACTACGCCACCACCAATATACAACTTAAGACAGGAAGGAAATAAATTTCCAGAAAGCAAGCCATGTTACAATGCTCTTCCATCAGCTTGGTCGCTGTGTCTCTCCTCCTGTTGCAGCTCCTTGCCAAAACCTCCCCCCAACCCCATCCTGAGTGCGGCCTCGGAGAGACCCCGCTGTATATCCAAGTGCACGGCACAGATAAACTCACGGAATGCACCGATTACTTCGACGCCGTGGACCCTTACGCGGTCGTTACCGTCGGCCAAGGTAAGTTAGTGTGTTAGGGTGTTGGACAGGACTCTTGACTCGCACCTCCCTAGCCCCCCGCACATTTGGAATCCGGGGGGTGTTGTAGTTAAATTGCTACCCGCGATGCTTTCGATTTCCCCCATGACGACTCTCTTATCTTCATCTTATTCCTCAACCGCTCTTCCCTTCCTCCCCTCCCACTTTTTCGTCCAGACCGCTACACCGTCTCCAAGGTCACCAAAACGATCAACAACGACGCCGATCCCACCTGGGATCAAGTCCTAGACTATGGCTGCCAGGTAGGAAACGCCAAAATCGTTTTTCGCGTGCGGGATCAGGATTACTTCGGGGATGAAGCCTGTCTCGGCCCACTCGGCATCGTTGGCCCGTGGCCCAAATCGGGCAAGCGCCAAGTCATGTGCACCAGACCAGCGCCCACCGCCACCCACGGAAGCTCCCCTGGGACGGGCTGCATCTCGTTCACCCTGTATTATGGTGCTGCTCTACCTCCTATCATCATAGCATCAGACGGAGCCGTGACCGTCACTTCAGCAGCCGAGGCCATGGCCCCCTCTCCCCCCTCCCCCCTCCCTTCCAAGCCCGACACCCCTTCCTCCCCCTTACCCACGGTCACTAAGCGCCCAGCAAACACCACCAGCACCCCCAAAGGCGTAGGCGAAAGTTCCGATCCGTCCATTCCCCCCACTCCTCGTGCTCCCAGCCGCCCTCCTCCTCCTTCCGACCCCACGCCACCCTTTGCGAATGTCTCTCGTCCCTCCCTCTCCCAAGGCCAGCGCAATGCCAGCCAGCCTGCTGCTTCTGCTCAGGCCAGGGAACGCCCTATGGTTCAGGCTCCCTCCCCCTTGGCTACTGGAACGGAGGGCGAGAAACGGAAGGAACATGACAGGCAAAATGCGGCGAATGCAAGGAGAAAGTCCGCAGCCCTGGCTTTTGGGATTGTGGGGTTGCTTGCTGTTGCCGGCGTGGGGGTAGGGCTGTTGGTGAGTCGACGACGGCGGCTGAGGAGGGAGCAACACGGGCAGGACTTGGCACTAGATGAGGAGGGGGGGATGCGACGGGGAGCGGCAGGAGACTCCACCCCGGGGTCCGTGGCGGTGCTCTAAGAGGGGCGGGAGTGAGGAAAAAGGAGGACAAGGAGGGAAGGGGGATGACGAGATGGGACGAGAATTACGACCCCTGATTCCGTGTCGATGCTCTCAGAGGTGGGTGAGGAGGAGGAATAGAAATTCCAGAAAAGGAGCGAGGCACGGAAAGAGGTGGATGGTGCAGACATATACATGACATGAGCACATTTACATGTGGAAAAGAGAACACAAAGACATGTTGAAAAGAGAACGAAGAAATGGATTGATGATAAGATTGATGAAGAAACAAAAGAAGAAGAAGCATAAGCAAAAGGCGCAGGAAACGCAGGAGAATGATGGTTGTCATGAGAGAGGAAATGGAAGGATGAAGAAGGCTGTTGTGCGGCATAGGAGGAGAAAGACAGGTATGCCCAAGGCCCCTGAGTGTGCGTATGGGTTGGGTGCGAGAGCACAACCGCAAGAGCACCAGCCAAAAAAAGACAACGCAAGGTAGGGGGTGAAAGATAGAGGAAAGATATGCACAAAGGGGGAGAGCAAAAGGGAGAGGCAAAGAGGAAGAAAGGATACATACATGCTCAGAGGGCCACGAAAACGACCTCACATACACAAGACCAACTGACGGACAAACAAACGTCAGAAAGCGAGCGATGGACCAGCCATGATATAGAAAAAGTAAACAATTCAGGGTCACAAAAATCGATTGCCAACCCAGAACTAATTATCTTCCTCTCCCTTCATCTATTTACATGCCACGTCTTCTTCAAAAAATGCATTTGCTACTCCATGGTGGTGCTACCGTTGCTTCTGCTCCTCTTGCTTTCCCTCCGTGCAGGCGTACTTCCACTACCACTAGATCCTGCAGCCACGGCGGCCGCCCACGAAGCGGCTGCAGTCGCGGCAGCTATCTTCCGAACCACAGCCTCTTTTTCCTCTGCCTCTTGTTCCTTTTCGTCGTCCGCGATGATTTTGGCCGTGATTCGATGCTTGAGGGAGGTAGGAATGTGAACCACAGGAGGCCCCGGCGAAACTGTGCTGGGGATTCCCATTGTCTCTGTCAAGGTCTTCTTCGGCGGTCGGCGCTTCAGGAGTTTGCTGTCTTGCTCCTTTTGCCGCTCGAGTAGTCGGGCCTCTTTCCGCTCTGCTGCCATCTTGGCCAATGCCTCTGCTTCCCGACGCATTTTGTCATTTTCCAGAATTTGGATGCGCTCCCAGTCAATCCTACGTTCTGCATCTTCCTTCAGGAAGCGGCGCCATCCCATATATGCCCCACTCAGCGTCGCGAAGGCGAAAGCTGCCCAGCCTGCGTTGACACTTTAAAGAGGGGTGCAGGAGATGGAGGAGATGATGGGGGTAAGATTGCGTTCGGGCGAATATGAAGGGGGGCATCGCATGAAAATAGAAAGGGGATACACTGTCAAAGTCTACTACAACGCCACCTCCGACTGGGAGGGAGGGAGCATTCATATTTTTTTACGTCATGCGACCGGCTTGGACAGAGGGAGGCAAGCAAGCGCGCAAGCTTACCTTCGGACAGTATTCATGGCCCCTCGTCTTAAGAATGTCGTCAGACCTGTGTCGTGACTGCTCCGGCTTATCTAGTCCTGTTCATGGTTGTCATGCTTGCGTTAGGTTGTGTGCGTGTCGGGACAGTCTCCCTCGAGGTTGCTGTAGATCGATGCCCCTGGGCGTCAGTCATCAGGATGATTGACGTCAAGTCATCTCCCAAGCGAGCCTCAACCCTACCCTCTTATCACATGAGCCCGAAACCGCAGCACAATACCACAGCTTCAATTTCTTTCACACATTTGCACTACTATTTCAGGAAGGACGTTTTTGTGCTGGCAGTTCCTGGACCGACAGGCAAGGCAGCAACCACCAGACACTAGCTGGTGTATAGGTGTATACGTACCCCATCTACTAGCCGTTCCCCATCGAGACAGAGATAGATAAATGCCCGTGGCGGCCGTGAGTGGGCGCCACTTCCTCCTCTTGACACACGCTTGCTTTATTGTCATGCTGCTGCGCCCCCCAAGCTCGACGCTGGCGCGGACGGGGCTTGGTGGCTTTTGTATCGCATTCCGGATACCACCACTACCGCGCGCCGCCCATGCAGCATTCTTGCCCACCATTCCCACGGGACGAAGGGATATAATGTCTCCTTCGTCTCCCATCTCCTTTTTTTCATCGACTCCTGCCTCTTCCAACGAAGAAAGTAGCCCAAGAGCCCCACCTACTGAACACACTGGCACTAGCACGACACGCCGACGTAAACGATCCAAGAGCGGCGCGGGCGGCCCTAAGCTCTCCCGTGAGTTTGTGGGCATCGCAAAGGCTACCGACACCGGTCGTTTCCGGACGTATTCAGCCGATCAATTCAAAAAAGGCGCATCTGGCTTGCCTGTCACCAGTCCTGAGCGCCCTTATTTTACTGTGTTGGGTATTGAGACGAGCTGTGATGACACTGGTGTGGCCGTGGTGAGGTCCGATGGAGTTATCCTCGGAGAAGCCCTCGCCTCTCAATACCAGATTCATGAGCAATGGGGTGGCGTGGTACCTGGATTGGCGAGAGACGCACATGCGTCCGTGATTGATAGCATGGTGCAGGAGGCGTTGAGCAAGGCAGGCATGGCGTCGGTAGGGGAGGTTGATGCGATAGGGGTGACTGTTGGGCCGGGGCTGGAGATATGTTTAAGGGTGGGGTGTGAGACGGCCAAGGGGCTGGCAGAGCTACATAAAAAACCATTTGTGGCCGTGCATCACTTGGAGGCGCATTGTCTGATGGCGCGATTGGGGCAGCCGGTGGTCGAGGTCGAGGAGGTGGAGGAGGGGGCGCAGGTGGAAGGGAAGAAGGTCACTTCGCCTTCGGCTTGCTTTCCTTTTCTGGCTTTGCTTGTCTCAGGGGGACATTGTATGATTCTAGAGTGTGCGAATGTGGGTCGATACCGAGTCCTTGGGGGCACATTAGACGATGCATTGGGAGAGGCATACGACAAAGCAGCGCGACTGCTGGAGGTGGGCTCGGGGGCTGCCGGTGGACCTGCCATGGAGCTTTTAGCGAGGGAAGGAGACCCTACCGCGGTACTATTACCAGTCCCTATGAAGGGAAAGAAGGATTTGAATTTTTCGTATGCCGGTTTGAAGAATGCGTTCAGAATGGCCGTTACAAGGGTGATCGAATCCCAGAGGAAGGGCGAGGGAGGGGGGGAGAAAGGGGGGAAGTTGGACCACCAGACGAAAGCGGACTTGGCGGCATCGTTTCAGAGTGTGGCAATTGAACACCTGGAGGATCGGTTGGAAAGGGCGATGAAGGAGAGTGAGGGAAGGGGGATTCGAACATTGGCGGTGGTGGGAGGAGTGGCGGCGAATCACGCGATACGGACACGACTGTGGGCCTTGTGTGAAAAGAGGAGTGTAGCGAGGATGAGGGAGGTGGAAGAGAAGAGGGCATGGGTGGAGGAAATGGAAGGTGATGGAGATGCTGCTGCTGCGGCCGCTATTGCTGTTGCGGATAAGTTGCCTGCGTGGGAGTTGGTGGTGCCTCCGCCACGATTGTGCACAGACAATGGGGTAATGGTTGCGTGGGCGGCAATTGAGAAACTGAGATTGGGCTTCTCGGATGTCTTGCAAGGACAGGACGTGCATGCGCGGTGGCCGTTTGCCAATTTGGATAAGAGGAAAGAAGATGAGATGGAGGAGCTGGTGGAGGGAGGAGGGGGTAGGCCATGACGGCTCGATATGATAGAATGGGTCCCAAAATTATCAGACGAGGGAATAATGTGACTTTTGAATTCTTATATAGATAACAACAAAGGAAACGAGCTAGAAGCTTGCAAAGTATGAAATGACGCAACAAACTACAGGGAAGGTCATTGTTTCCTACCCTCCCGAACATGTGATTGAAGGCAATGCGTTGTTATGGTCCAACTGCTTCTGGCCACAGCATGTGTTCAAACCATAATAACCATGGTCTCTTGTTTTACGGCGGGCACCCCCCCCAATACAGGCACATAAGCCTTTGAAAAGTGTTTAGCCCAGGGTGGGCAAGGGACGGAGGTCCCGGAGAGGCCTAGTCTCGCCTCAGTGAGTTTTTTCACAGGACATGATTCGCGAGGTTTTCATCACAAACCTGCACACCTACACCACAGTATGCAGGGCATGAGATGCACACACCGGCTATGCTGCCATGCAAAATCTCCCATCACTCAAAGCGGGCATGCGGCAGTCAGCGAGTAGCTCGCCTCGCCGAGACCCATCTGCGCGCCAGAACACAACAATTCCCACAGCATGAAGCCTTAGCCTTGGCAACCCTACCTCTGCTTTTGATGCAAATGCTCACCATTTCTCCCCTAAACTCTTGTCTCCACGACCCACAGGAGAGTACGTGCATGACTGCATCACTGGGGCAAACGGACCAGTGAGGCGAGAGCGGCAAGAGAGAGACAGGGCAGGAGAAGGGCCCCCTGATAAATAATTTAGAGCAGCAGCTATACAAGCTTCGTCCTACGCCTGCCAAACAAGCGAGCATGTCAGACTCCGACCGTTCTGCCCGGCTCCTAGCCGTCTCTACCAACTTTCAGATGGCTGTGCGCCGGTCGCAGGAGTTGGAACGAAGTGGTACGTTTTTATGATGGATGGGCGCGATGAAAGGGAACATGGGCGTGGTGGAAGCCCTTGGGGGGAAGACAGGAGGAAGCGACACGACGGATAGATCGATATCTGGGACCAGATCTGGTCACTTCCGCGTACAGCCTCCTCATTTGCACCTGCACACATGAGACGGGTACACGTATGCTACCCCCCTTGACATCGTTTCTGATTGCTTTCACCCGCCGTGCTCAACGAGACATACATTCGAACTCACCTCCCTCTCTCTCCCTTTCCCCCCTTCAATCACAACTTTAAACAGGCCAACTAAGCAGCAACCGTAGTGTGCACCTGTACGGTATCCTTATGCAGGCCACAGCCGGCGACTGCCGCGCTAGCAAACCCCCGCCTAGCTCCAGTGCCGGCCAAAGCGACGAGGGTCTAAAATGGATGGCGTGGAAAAAGAAGCAAGGCATGTCGAGAGAGCAGGCCATGGTTGCGTACATAGACCAGATGGACTTAATTGACGAAGAGCTCATGACGGGAGGCGCAGCCTTGATGGATAGCACAGGGGGAAACGCGGCGTTATACAGCAGCGATGGTCTGTATTCCTCCCAAGAGCCAGTGACAGCCAAGACGGGAGTGCTTTACAAACAACGAGATGTGTTCAAAGGGTGGAGGGCGAGGACCTTCGTACTGAAGGATAAGTTGTTGACGTATTATTTACACGATGATGACCCTGTGCCACGCAGTACTCTTATCCTGGATGGTTGCCGCGTGCAGCCGCTGAGGGACGGACATACGTACACTGTCAAGAAGGAGGGCACCGGGGAGAGCGTGCTACTATATCCATTTTCAATCACCCACCCTGATAGCAACCAGGCGTACCACCTCGCAGCGACCAGTCAGGAGGAAACGGACGAATGGATCCGAACTTTAAAAATGGCGGCAGCTGGTCCCCGCCGTGTCTCTCTGCGGAGAAAGCCCTCAGTGGACTCCCGCCTATGGCAACAGCAGCAGCAACTGGAGGAAGGAGAAGGAGGGAGCAGACCGTCGTCATCGTTTGGTTTGCCCTTGCCGGAGGCAGGGGGGTTTCAGCCCATAGGGAATGCGGCATTGATCCCTCCAGAATTAGGTAAAAAGGTTTCACGAGCCATGCAAGCAGTGCTTGAAAATACCGAGGGCGGGAAGCAGGAAGGCTGGGAGGTGGTCTCCACGCGCTCCGACGTCCAGGTGCTAAAACGACCGGGGACGGTGACGTCTTTTAGAGGGGAAGGGAGGATTGCGGCCCACCCTGTGTCGGTATTGCTTGCTGTGATGGACTTGTCGCAGAGGCAGGCGTACGACGCTCATTTCGGTTTTGGAAGGAGGGTGAAAATGTACAATGCGCATACCTGGTTAGATTACCACCACTACCGTGCTGTGTGGCCGACGTCGGCGCGCGATATGTACAATATAGTCCACTGGCAGGTGTTGGAGGGAGAGGGGGAGGGCGGGACCATTGTCGTGGTGGTGTTCGCGGATGAGGACCGGCACCCTGAGGAGGCGGGGTGTGTCCGGGCAGAGTGCCTCCTGGCAGGATGGGTGATTCGGCCGATTAACCCTGCTACAGGTGTTGCACCGGAACGACAGCCTTCTTCCCCTTCCTCCTCCTCGTCCTCCTCGTCCTCCTCGTCCTCCACTGACCGAGATCTTCCCCTCGAGTCCCAAGTGAGTTTCGTCCTTCAAACCGACCTCAAGGGCAATCTCCCCCACTCCGTCACCAACATGGTTTCAGAAGGCCAGCCTCTGATTATCGCTTCCTTGCGAAAATTTCTCTTAGAGAACCAACGGACGTCCTCCGCCTCGTCCTCGTCATCCTTCGCTTCATCATCTCGACGACGACCAAGCCACTTGAGCAGTATCGGTACCGGCGCCGCTGGCGCAGCAGCAGCAGCAGCAGGAAGCGGAGTACATGGTGGTGGCTTGGGGTCAAGCGGGGGTTTAGGTGGAAAGGGTGTGATTGATTGTTATTCCTTCAATGTGCTTTGTTACAGCAACCAGCAGGTGGAGCAAGCGATGGATCATCTCAATAGAAGGTTGTTGGCCATGGATGCCACGGCGAGCAGCAGCAGCAGCAGCAGCAGCAGCATCAACGGCAGCAATAGCAGCAGCAATAAGAGCATTGGTGCGAGATCTCTCATGCCTGCCTCCCCTGTGCATCTCCCCAGGGGGCGGTCGCTGATCAAGGGAGGGAGTGACGGAGGGAGGGGAGGAGGAGGGGGGTCATTGACTCCGGCCCGGAAGGCGGCTCATCAGCGATCCTTGACGATGAAAGAGATTCAAAGCAGCTTAGCGCCACATATTAATGCGCAGGTGGAAGATGCAGTGTATGCAGCCCTGGAGAAAGAGGCTTCATTTCCTTTTGGGAAGGAAGGGAAGAGGAGGCGGGGTGGGGGGGATGGAGGAGTAGGAATAGGAGAGGGAGAAGGAGGTTTGAGTAATGGCGGTGGTACGCCAGTGGATGGTTGGGAGTTGTTTGATGAGCGGGAAGTGGAGGGCAGCGAGAGTAGCAGCAACAGTGGCAGCAGCAGTAGTAAGGATCGATCGTATTTGAACGAAAAAGACGCCACAGACGTCAGTGTCTTGCAGGTGTGCTCGGAAGGGTTGATTAGACATCCGCCGGCCGCTGTTCTCAAAGCCTTGACTACTTTGGATTTGGTCAATATCTGGAGTAGCGCAGCTGAATTTTCTACACACGACGTTCTGTACAACGTGCATACATGGGTCACGTACCAGCGGCTCAAGGCCATGTTTCCCATGCCCACGAGAGATGTATGCCAATTGGTCCACTGGAGGGTGGTGGAGGAACAGGAAGGGCGTATAGTTGTGGTGGCTATGGACGACCCGAGTCACCCGGAGGAGGAGGGGTATATCAGGGCGCATCAGCAGGAGCAGTGGATTTTGGATTCAGTAGGGGGCGGGACGGCTACGCGGGTCTTCTGCTTGTTCTCGCTTGACATCCAGGGGATTATGACCAAGGCCGTGAGGAAGGAGTTGACCGATAAGCAGGCGAATGTGATCCCATCAGTGAGGAAATTCTTGGATGAGTATCTGAAGGTGGGAGGCGGTGGAGGGGCCGGAGAAGGGGGGGGGGGGAGGGGAAGAACTGGAGGGAGGCCCTCTGTTGAGGTCTGTGCAGATTTCCAACGCGGCGCTGCAGCCGTTAATGCTTGCCTGGAATAGGTGGAGCCCAAGCATGATACCCGACCGAATGCACATCTACCCAACGGCAGACGAGGTGCAAGCAGCTGTCGCGGCGCGGGATGGCCGCACGCCTTCCTCTTGCTCCCGCAGTCACCGTGGTGAGAATTGTGGGGGAGAAGGAGAAATTGGTACCCTTACCCCCCACATGGGAACCGCAAGAAATACCGCCCTCGATCTGAGCAGGCCAGGTTTCGGTCGGCCCAGCTCTGCCCCAACCATCCCGCCCCCCCAGCAAAAAAAGGCTTTGCCTATGGCGGCCACGCCCCGATATACCCTTGCACCCTCCCCTCAGCCTTTCCCCCATTCATCCTCCTTCGTCCCCGGTCCGCTGCACCTGCAGCAGCAGCAGCAGCAGCAGCAGCCAATGCAGCATATCGCTGGACCTCATTCATCCGGCTCTCGCTCTGCTACTTCCTCCCCCAAACCTCAGCAGCATCAGCGCCCGCCTCGGCATCGTTGGGGAGGAGGAGGAGGAGGAGGAGGAGGAGGAGGAGGAGGAGGAGGAGGTGGGTCTACGCTGCGATATCAGCAAGTTGGCAGCAGGGAAGGGGGACAGGGAGGAGGAAATGAAGGGGAGGGAGAGGAGGAGGGGGAGGAGTACGACGAGGAGGAAGAGCTACGTGGTGTGACCCCAAGTGTGCCGTCCTCCCCTGCTGGATCCATGCGTCGGTTCCCGTTAGAGTCAGCGGGAGGGACGGAGAGGAGTACTTTTACAGCCAGCCTGAATTATACCCCTCCTCGCTCCAGCCCTCATCCAGGGCGGATCTCCACTATTAGCAGTAAAGCAGCAGCCTCTCCCTCCATCATCTTTCGAGGAGCCACACCAGCTGCTCTGCCAGCCACGGCCGAGCGTCCTTCTCCGGCGCATACCGCAGCAGCAGCAGCGCCTGCAGCTGCTGCATCACCGTCATCAGCAGCAGCACTGGCGAGCAACAATCCTTCACCCCTTTCTACTAGGTTCGCCTGGGGTGGCTCTACCCTACAATTTGCTATTTTTTTGCTGCCCGTCGTTCTGTATTACCTGGCCAGCATCAGTAGCAGCACTTCTTCCTTTATCAGCTACTTCCTCCCGTTCTTGCCGGCCTCCCTCATCACTACTACAACCATTAACATCAACAGTAGCAGCAGTATGCACCAGTTTCGTGGGTTATTGTTTGTGTTGGGCGTGTTGGTGGCTTTGCGGTATCTCGTTGCTGCACAAGCACAGGGGAGTAATCAAGTGGGAGGGGGGGAGGGTGTGCCTGCTCGACGAGTAACAGAGTGGGGGCAGGAAGGGATGAAAAATCGGGTAAATGTGCGATTTACGGTGGAGATTAAGAAGTTGAAAAGATATATCGATGCGCAACAAAGAGAGACGTGTGGAGTGGGGATCACTGTCTTGCATGTCGCAATGCGAGCCTTGGGGCTGGCGCTGCGAGAGGTGCCTGCATTGAATGGTCATCGGGTGTTTGGGGAATTCAAGCCTTCACGCACGACTGATGTGTCTTGTGAGCTAAGGTTGAGAGATGGCCGTTTTGCTCTGTTAAAGGTGGGGGAGGTGGATGTGAAATCCCTTGCAGATATCTCGAGGACGCTGTCGTTGAAATCACAGGCGTTGAGCCATGGTCGTGATGTGTTTTATAACCGGCGTTTGCTCATCTCACGGTGGTGTCCCTCATTCCTCCTTCCTTCTCTTGAAGCTTGTTTTACTGTCTTGGGGGCAGGGTTAGGATTGAGTCTGCCGTGGTTGGGCGTACGGGCCTTCCCACAGGGAGGATGTGTGGTTCTCACCTCTCCTGCTGTTACCGCTAGTAGGGGCTTCGCTTGCGAGGCTGATTTTGAAGTAACTCCTGCAGCGACGCCGAGCGCCGCGTTCCTCGCTCCTCTGGTTTTGACCATCGGAGCGATCAGTGCTGTTCCCAAGGCAGTGGGCGGGCCAAGGGGAGGGCAGCAGCGGCAGCAGCAGGAAAGGGAGGTGATTTTGTCGCCGGTGCTGAATGTGTCGATTCAGGCGCAGCTGCAGGGAGGGGCGTCGTCGTTGCAGCATGTACGGAGACTGACAGAGCTGGTTCACAAATATATGAATGACCCGAGGTCATGCGAGGAGGACGCACTCAAGTCTGCTACGGCTGCTGTCACTGCGCCAGCAGCCGTATCTGTCTGACACGGGGCAAGGGCAAAAGGAGGAGGAGAGGGAGGAGAAGGAGAAGGTAGAGGGAAGCAAATGTAATAGCAGTATTGTATGTTTTTTTTTTTGCATAATTAGATAAGGGGGATGGAAGAGACAGGAGATAAGACCAAATGTTAGGAAGAAAAGCAATTTCAAATGGTTATGCACATGGCGACGTCAATAAGAGGTGGCTGTGCATGCATGCATGTCTCTTCGCTTTTCGTCTTCTTTTCGTTACACTTTTCCATTTGTTTTTTTTCCTTTCGTTTTTCCCCCCACGCACACCACCACAACCACAATCGAGACATCAGCCTACAATTAACCTTGTGCGCCCCTCATGTTTTTTACTTGAACCCTCACGAAGGGCGAATTGTACATCGACAAAATAGACACTACCGCTACCAAAACATCTGCCACTGCCACCACAATCACACACACAAACACGGGAATAGCCTCATACATACGAACATCACAGCAATACACCTACATTCTACTGCTCTTCCTCTCCTCATCTTCCGCCTTCCCCACCATTCCCGGGCGAATGCAAAACCGCCGTCGCCGGCGACCCTGTACTAGTCAAATCCATGTGAACCTCCGCCCTCGTCACATCCTTAACTCCCTCCACCAACACCTTCACCCTCCGGGCCACCTCCCCCGCCTCTCTCACACTCAATTCCGGGTCAATCTGCAATAAGACATCGACCGTAGGCGCCATCGATGTATAGTGAACGACAACCTTCCTCACCGCCGACACCAACGGCTCTTGTCTCGCCCATTCCGGGCCCAACAACGCCCGAACGTCTGCCTCAATCTCTGAGGGTTGTCTCAGCTCATTCGCCAGCGGACAAGGCAAGGGCTCAGTTTTGGTGCTCACCAACACTTCGCTGACGTTGGGGAAATCCCGTCGGATCCTCCAACGGACTTGGTCTGCTACTTGCTGTGCCGCACTCGCCGATATCTCACTGTCCACCAAAATACGCAGGTCCACGAGGAGTTGGGGCCCCATGCGTCGTGCGCGGACATTGGATGTTTCTCGTACCCCTTCAACAGTGGCGGCAACGCGGTGGATTTGAGGGATGGAGTCACTTTCGACCGTGTCAGTAAGTTGGTTCATGCTGTCAAGGAAGATTTGCATGCCCGTCAGGCCGATCATGGCAGTGACCAGGATGCCTGAGGGGAAGCGGAAATGGGGTGGGGGAGGGGATAAGGAAAAAGGAAAAGCAAATAAGTGATGAGTGACTGCGAAGGTGAAGTGGCAGCGTATGGCTCAAGTAGGAAAACAACAAACCGCCTTTCCCACGTACACCTCCTCTCACAGCCTCTCCCACCCTCCCTCCCTCCTTCCAACCTACCCGCCACCGGGTCCAGTGCTGCCAGCCCCGCCCTTGCCGCCACGATGCCTCCCAAGGCCATTACCGATGAAATGGCATCCGAACGATGGTGCCACGCATTCGCCAGCAACACCTGGCTGTTATGCTTCAGACCTACGCTAGCCGTCACCTGATACAGTAACCTGAAGGAGGAGGGCAAGAGGGAGGAAGCAAGAAAAGAAAAGCGGAGAATGAAAGGGCAAGGAAATGAAATGAAATATCTGATTGGTATATTTCACGTCCAACAACCAGAACAGAGTATACAACGCGCATCCACTTCCTCCGCTCCGGCGCTCTTTCCCTCCCTCCCTCCCCTCCGACTTACTCTTTCCTCCCTCCCCTCCGACTTACTCTTTCACTACAATCGACGCCAACGCCGCACACACCGCAAGCGCCGACGGAGCCGCCGCACACGTCGATGCCATCTGTCCTCCCCTTGCAAATAAACCCTGCATCCACGGCACAGATGATATGACCGCTGGGAAGCTCGACACGAAGGGGAAGGGCCCGAGAGAAGGGAGAAGGAGGGTGCATTGTAATTTGTCATAGGCATGCGCAGCAATATGCCACGCCGTTAGGAGAAGCAGCGCCGAGACTCCTAATGAACCCACCGCTTCAAAACGTCCATGTCCGTAGGGGTGATCATCATCAGGAGGCAAGGCACTCATACGCACTGCCCAGAGGGTCACCATGTCCGACACCAGATCTGACAGTGTGTGCCCTGCATCTGCTACCATGGCTGCACTCCGACCCACCACCCCGGCCGATGCCTTGATCGCAAACAATGCCAAATTCGCATATATTCCCAACCACGTAACCCTATCTGCCTCCTTCGCGCCTGCTCTCAAAATAGACACGGCGGGGCCACCTGCAGCCAAGGGGCGGTCGCTCTGCAAGAGCTGGAGGGAACGGTGCGCCCGCCAGCCGGCTGCAAGACTAGAAAGGTTTTCTCGGAGGGCTGTTAGGTAAGACTTGGTGCTTTCGACAGCGAGAAGGAAAGTAGCTACTAGCCCAAGGATACCTACGTCGGCGCTTGAGAATTTCCTCAAGCCTTTGTAGGACCGGACAGCGACCACGGCAATGGCCCCCAGGAGGACGCCGAAAATGGTTTGTTTCTTTTTTTGCAGGACCGTGATTAGGTAGGAAACCAGGCCTTTCAAGCCGACTTTGGCTGGGGGGTGGGGGTGATCGTGGTCATGCTCGTCGTGGCCGTTAAAGTGGGAGGCGTCGCCTGACAGGCCGTGGCTAGGCGCCATGTGCATAGAGAGTGAAGTACGCGAGGGACACCTCTGCCGCCTTGCTGGGAGAGCGGCCATGAGAAGCCCATCACTTATCGAATCCTTACACTTGCCTGCTTTTGGGGTGAAGGGGTTGAGGGTTAGAACGCCTTCACCTACTTGTGCTGCACAAAAGATGTCCTCGTGCTCGTGAATGAGGTGAGATCTCTTACACAGAAGCACCACTCTGACCCACCACCAGGGATACCTGCCACTGCAATCAAGCAAGCGATGCAGGAGTTAAAAGACTTAGAAAAAAGGCAACATCACGCGACAAAATAGAGGTCTGTCTGCACTTCTACGTGTACACTTACCTGAGGCTGAGAGGGAGGCATACAAGGGTGCGGTAGGCAGTCTGAACGCCGTAGAAACTGAAGCGGCCATGCCAAGCACCAGGAAAACGTTCGAGCATGGCCGGCGACAGCACCTTGTCAAGCTTTGCTCATGTGGCCGTGGAGGCATGGTTTGCTGCGGTTGTCGCTTCTAGTTGCAGGACGGGTCGACAACGGATCGTCTTCGTCTTGTTCCCTTGTCAAATCAGTGGGTCATGGGACTAAGAATATGCCTGCAAAAGAGGGAGAATGAAAAGGAAGTCAGATGGCTGGTTAGAAAGCACGCGAAGTTATTATGTTGTCGTTGTAATCGTTGTTGTTGTCGCCGTCGTTGTTTGTCAAGGGAGTGTGCGCGGGGCGCGTGGCAAGTGCAAATGGACACTCTCCGCTTTGTCCGGTGCCACTATCATCAGAATTCTGAAAAAAAAGCTTCAACCGACCATAGGCAAAGTTTGCACTGTCTAGTTCTAGACCGTCTGGTTCCAGACCGCATTCCCATTTGCCTGTTGTGTCTTTTGTTCTAATTAAATATGCGCCTCAAACACTCCTTCTGGAATCTTTCCAATGCAGGCACGCGGGCTGCGCGACCGAACCAAGGCCTGGTCACCAAGCATCAGCAACCCCCGACACCACGCCTCAAGCCAGCGCCCACTCTCGCCACCTCATCCTCCGCGCACCAAAACCAGTACAAGCGCCACCTGGAGTACTCTGTGAAGATATCAAGGCTACTGTTCGGCTGCTCCAGGCCTAAGCCGGGTGGACTCTGAGCTTTCATGTGGACTAGCGCTAAGTCCTTCCTCACATCCGTGTTACCTCCCCGACTGTCGCGGTCTGTGAGCCTTTCCAGGAGATGAAAGAAGCTGTCGGTGCCCACGATAAGGACAACGACATGTCAACAAATTGCCACGACATGAAGAAATCTCTGTATGGCGATTACGAAATCGTCTCATCCTTCCACCCCTTCCACTCCTCGTCGTCCTCATCCTCTTCCTCCTCCTCGGATACAGACGGCGCAGCCAATGGCGCTCGATCCCCGTCAGATCATCGAATCGTGCGAAAAAAAAAGCA
This sequence comes from Nannochloropsis oceanica, assembly GCA_004519485.1. Lineage (NCBI taxonomy): Eukaryota > Eustigmatophyceae > Eustigmatales > Monodopsidaceae > Nannochloropsis > Nannochloropsis oceanica. The sequence continues at coordinate 293,032 of CP038128.1, forward strand.
CGAAAACGTGTCACGTGATAGAAGAGATCGTGAGAATGGGGACGATAGCGAGCGTGAGGTTGAGGAGGAGGAGGAGCAGGAGGACGAATGGCTGCAAGGAACGCCGGCGAGCAAGTTTCGTACCAACAAGGGTGGAAGTGGAGGAGGAGGAGGAGGGAAGAAGAAGAAAAAGGGTGGCAAGAAGAAGGTTGGGAATCGTGGTGGGAACGGAGGGGGGGGGATTGGAGCCACGGAAACTCTCTCTCCATCCACGTATGAGATTGCCTGCTCCTTGCCCGCCTCCATTGTTGGTTTTCTGAGCGAGGCCTCCAGAGCCTTGTCGCCTGAGAAGAGATCCAAGGCCAAAGCCGCCTTGAACCATACAAGGAGAAGCAGCAGTGGGTGCAGCAGCAGCAGTAGTGTTGACGAGACGAACAGCGTCATGACTTCGACCGCGGGAGCCGTGGGGGGAGAAGGAACAGAAGCAGCAGCAGCAGCAGCAGCAGCAGCAGCGACGACAATTCAAGCCAAGGCAAAGCATAAAATTAAAATCGTGCAGTGGGGAGAGGTCGTGGTGCATACGTGCCGCCGCAAGCCCTCCCCTGATTCCGTTCCTGCCCATGGCGCTTGGCCTTTGGGTCTAGGTGCAGAAGACGGGCATCCACCACGATTAACGACGGTGGATAGATTTGAGGTCGCGAAGCAGGAAGAGTTGGAGAGGCGGTTACAGGAGTTACCAAAACGGTTGCGGAAGGCAACGGCTGCCGGGGGAGGAGGGTTGGAGACGAGGCAGTTTGACTATAAGAGCCCGGGGGAGAAGAATCCCTTATTTGGTCCCTTGGATGAACGGAGGCGGAAGTTGGTTCTGATCCAGGCATTGGAGCAGGGGGAGGGCGGAAAGGAGGAAGAGGGGTTGTGTGGGTCTCCCAGGAAGATGGGCATGGAGACAAGTGCCTATTTGAATCTGTACAATGCCATGGAAGAGCAGGAGGAGGCTCGAAGCAATGAGTTGGACGAATTACGTGCCTCGAGGAAAAAGATTGGGTGTTCGTGTCATCATACCAGCAAGGCGCCAGACAAACTGAGCTTGAAGAAGTTGAAGGAAGAACTGCATCGCAGGCACCTTAGTGCCCCAGGCACGGATAAGGCTATACTAGTCGAGCAATTAAAGGAGGTCTTAAAGGACGAACGGCTCTGTAGTGCGGAAGGGGGGCCTGTCGAATGTGAATGTTTAACAGCAGGTGTTCCTTGCCATGCTGATGTTTGTGGGTGTTGCGCGGGGAAGAAGCCTGGAAGGGGGGGAGGAGGGGGGGGGGGGTAGGGCGTGTGAGAATCCCTCGGGGAATTTCTTGTACCAGGAGGCGAGTGTGAGGGGACATCGTATCCGTTTTTTGACGGCCACGCCGATGGGACAACGACAGCGGAGTTGCTCGATTTAGGATGAGCAGGTGGCAGGGGTTGGAGAGAGGTAGGGATGCGTGTGGCTGTGTAAAGGAATGCCAGTATCTCGGCCTTGGTCCGTTAGTGGAGATAGTATTAACATGGATGATGTACACGAATGGGGGTAGTAAATGAAGACGGTAACGTGGAGAGAAATCGGTGCGACGAGCATAAAAGGGACAGCTATGACCCACAACACACAGCCCGGCCAGCAATGCACAACTATCAAATTAAGAGCACGGAATATACTTTGAAATTTTACACCCGAAAAAGTTGCCTCATATCACTTGTGTGTTTCTTCTTTGTCTCTCCCAACCAACCTTCATCGTCATCCTCAAGCGCATATACCGTTCGCACACAAACCACACGCCATCCCTCCTTCCCTCCCCCTCTCCTAAAAAGGACCTCCCCTCCCTCTCCCTCCAAACCCTCCTCCCGCCCCTGCCTGCTGCTGCATGAACATTTGAAATAAAATATTCGGATCAATGCCCCCTCCCCCCATCCCCCCGAAGCCCCCTCCGCGCGACGGCCCATGCGCGTGCGGGTTATCCAAGTCTTCGATGTCCACTCCACTGTCATACCGTGCCTTCTTCTCCTTGTCGCTCAACACCTCATACGCCTCGGCCACGTTCTTGAACTCCTTCTCCGCCTTCGCCTTCTCCTCCTCGCTGCTGCTCGTATGCCTGTCCGGATGGTGCTTCAACGCCAACTTCCTATAAGCCTTCCTGATCTCGTCCTCCGTCGCATCCGAGGACAGTCCTAGCAAGCGATAGTAATCTTTCCTCTTTGCCCTCTTCAGCGCCACCTTGGCCTGGTGCATCTTCCGCGCATATTCTCTCTCCTCCTCCTCGGGCGCCAACCCCGCCGCTGTCTCGTAGTCACGTAAGCACTGCTCCAAATTCTCCTCCCCCCCCAGAACAAACAGGCTCTCGGCTTTTCTTTTGAGGGCTTTAAGGTATTGCGGATCCAGAGCCAAAGCCTGCTTGCAGTCCGAGACGGCATCGGCGTGTCTTCGCATCTTAGCGTAGGCGGTGGCACGGTTATTGTACAGCTTGGCACATATTTGCTTGTGAGTTGGGTCTACGGCAAGGGCCTCCGTCCATGCCTGAATCGCTTTTTGGTACTGGCCGTGCGTGAAAGCGGTGTCGCCTTCTTTTTTTTTGTTGTCTAACGAACGCACTTGTTTAAGGAGTGCCACGTAGGAGGCATTATCCGGGTCGGAGCGGACGGCTTGTTGGGAATGCTTGATAGAGTTTTCGAGGTTGCCTAGTCGGTAGAGGCATGTGGCCCGGAGGTGGAGGAGAGGGGCCAGGGAGGGGGCGAGGCGGAGCAGGTGGTTGCTGCTGTTGAAGGCGTCGTCGTACTGGCCAAGGCCCACTTGACATTCGAGCTTGAGGAGCTTGGCATCAAAGGAGGAAGGCGCGAGGGCGAGACATACGTCCAGCAGGGTGTTCGCTTGCAGAAAGAGGCGTTTCCTCGCGATCGCGTTGCTGCTGCTGCTGCCATTTCCCCCATTGGGCGACGGTCGGGCCTCTTGAAGTATGTCACGTGCTTTGTTCAGGGCTTTGACGGCTGTTTCCACCTCGGTTTTCTCGGAGTGGCCCTGCGCGTTGTTCGGATCTTGTTGGAGCCCCGCGCGGTAGGCAGCTATGCTTTCGTCGAATTTGCCTTGGAAGGAAGGGAGGGAGAGGTCATGGAGATGAGTGCTCGTGAGCATTGCATCACTTTTTGTTCCCCCTCATATCGTAATTCCTACCTTATCTACTTACCTAATATCGCCAACGCTTTGCCCTTCCGAAAGTACGCCTTGACCATCCCTGGACTCAATGCAATCGCTTTATCACAGTCCTCGATGGCGCTTTCATAGGCCAAGATCATCATGTGCGCCGCAGCTCGGTTTCCGTAGAATGAGGGCTCATCGGGAGCCTCGGCGATGGCCAGGCTATAGGCGTCGATGGCAGCCCGATAGTCGCCTTTTTTGTAAAACTCGTTACCTTCGTCTTTCCTGTGAGGTGAGCGTTTTAGTAGAAGGCAGGGAGGTAAGGATGAGAAGGAGACAAGGAGATGTCTTAAGAGCGAGCTGTTGTAAAACAATACAGGGAGTAGGCAGGGGAGTTGGATTTATGGCGTTTCGGACAGAGACAGAGTGTGTGTTGGAGATAGACATACGCGTGGTCAGTGGGAGCGGGCGTGTGGCGGAGAAGGAGCGAGGCGGGACTTGCCGGCAAAAAAGAGCCAAAAAGGCAAGAGCAAAAACACAGAAAGGTGCACCATATCCAGGTACTTTTCTGGTTCTACGCTATAATCTTCGTGTGCAACATGGGCATGCATGATGGAGGCCGCAGCCATCATAATATACGAAGTTCGACAACGCATGGAGGTGTGGGGAGGCTATCAAAAAGTCTGAAGAAATGGATATGATTGACTTACCAGTGCACGGCCGTCTTGACCAAGACAGGTTCTTCCTCCCCCATCAGGGTAGAGCGGGTGTGCGTCACCTAGGCTTGGCTGTCTATCGATGGTGAATAGTGTCAGGCACGGGAACGGCGAAAGAAGAAGGGGAAGAAGACGGGGCGGCTGTGAGCAACTGGCTTTCAGGAGGAAAATAGAAGTGGACAGTCGCCGCCAAGACAAGGAAAAGAGGCACCGAGTCGTGGCCAGGAGAGCGTCGCCCGACACAGATGGTAATGCTAGGCCTAAAGCCACCAGCCGGGGCCGTCATCACATCATCTCTCATCATCTCTTATACAATATTATTACTGAAGATCTGCCGTTGGCGCACAATTTCCCAGAATTTACTTATTTGATTTGCCCCGATACAGGAAATCGACGCACCCAGCGCAAGTTGCGGACTCTAAGGAACTCTTACTTTTTCATTCATTCACATTCTTCCCTTAAAGCCCGATGCTTGTTTTCTGACGGCAAATGGAAGACTCTGGGTGCGTGGACAGGCCCTCATCTCCCTCCTCCCTTCGGGAATTTGACGTACAAAAGGCAAGAAATAGGCTGTCCAAAGGTGCTTGGATATCAGAAAACGAAGTGATCTTTGTGTATAGAAAGGTGTTTGGAGTCGTGGCGATTCAAAGTAAAAAGGGTGAGGAATGAGGGGCGGGTCGAGGGAAGTCTTTTTCCAGACAAGTGCATGAGGCAGTTGGAAAATTTGGCGAAAAGAGCACGAGCTGTCAGCGCAATGATAAAATCATGCGAGTTTATGAATCCAACGAATTTTAACTTTAAGGTGCGTTAAAGTTCTCGTCTAAGCTCATTATTCTTATAATCCCGCACCTCGTAGACAGGAAAGGGGAGGGAGCTTTCCCCAGCCATTGTCAAATGATAAGAGAAGATCGACTGTCTCGAATGACACCGTGCATAATTAAAAACTCTAAAAGATATTAAAAGAGATATAAAATGAGGCGTGATCTTGCTTACGACAAAGGCGTTCCACCCTCACCATGAAATAACATGTAAAAATTGGGGAGCCATGCGCGGGACACGACAAATTGTCTTCTTCTGATGAGACTATCTATGTTGTTATTTAATGGCCAGGTGTCTCAGCCACACACTAAAACCTTACTTAACTCACATTTAAGGCCACAGTACGGCCATCAAGCCTTCTTTTTGATCTTATTCCCACGGAGATTCCCTTGTTTTACTACCGCCTCAACGGTCGATTTGAACGAGCTCTGCTCGTCTTCTTTTTTGCCCCACTTCTAGCACAGCCTCCCAGGGTGGGCTGTTCCGACCCTCGACCCTCGCTGAGCAATCAACCACAGTCTCTTCCTTCAGTTCCTCCAGACGCTCCATATGATGGTGACACGCTTTTTTTTTTCTGCGGTCTTTCGACAAAAAATTTCTCTTCTAGGCAAGGAAGTGTGCGGACCTCTCTCGCGCTACCGGTAAAGGTTGAGTGAACCAACATTCCTGGAGGGGATAGCAAGTCCCATGGTTGGAGATGCCATGTGCACTCCGGAGAAGCAACTCCCTTTTTGTTCCATGTCTTCCAAGCGCCACCCTGTCAAAGCCCGCCTCTCACACGCACCCTTACACTATCCCTTCCGCACACATACAGGCAAGGCAAGCTACGCTCGCTTGTTCCATGGCGCCGCGCGATGTGGAGACCATATCTAGTCCCGCAACCAAGGACACCCTAGCGGAGGCTGTGAGTCAGATGAATCCGTCTAAGGAGGTGAATAAGAATAGGCTATGGTACATCCACGGCAAAGCCTACGACCTCACAGACTTCATCTACAAGCATCCTGGTAAGTGAGTGGTGTGGGGGCTGGCAGAGTCGAGAAGGGCTAAGAAATTGAGGGACATACCCGAGACTCAAAACCATGTACTGTGGCTCTCGGAGTTGGCTCCGAGAAGGGTTGAGGCGGAGGGAGGGAGGATGGGAGGGAGGATGGGAGGGAGGATGGAGGAAAGTGTGTTTACCACGGCCTTGTATCAATCGCATGCCAAGAGATTCCTCTTTATGTGGCCTCCATTTGTCACTACACATGCTGCTGATGCATTCTGACGTGGTATGCTCCGAGTTGCTGACTCATTTCCACTTGCATGTACTCGCTCAACAAACTTGCCCAACAAGCAACCAAGCGCTCGCCCTCCGAGCCTCTCTAAGAGTCTGAGTCAGCAATGACAATCCTGTCACCCACAACGCCTCGATCCAGCCCTATGATTGATCTCAGGCCATCGAGCACATACGCGCGACTAACTGCCTCTTTTCCTCCCACGCTCCCTTCCTCCTTCCTCCCTTCTTCTCTTGTAGGTGGACCTACCGTCCTCCTCAACACCCAGGGACGGGACTGCACGGCACTCTTCGAGGCTTTCCACCCCTTCACTGACCGACCCGCTACCATTTTGAGCAAAATGAAGGAGGTGTGTGCTTGCGCGAGGGAAGGAGGGAAGGAAGGAGGGAAGGAAGGAGGAAGGGAAGAAGGAGGGAGGAAGGGAGGGAGGGAGGGAGGGAGGGAGGGAGGGAGGGAGAGAGGTCTCATATCGATCAAGCCTAGCGCCAGGCGTAAATTTCTTCTTTCTTCTTGAATCCACCCTCTGATGCAAGCACTCTTCCCCCCTCCCTCCTTCCTCATATTCTCCTTCTTCAGGTGACCGTCTCCCCCGAGGTCCTCGCGGAGAAGTGCACGGACATTAGCAAGGGCAATTGGTTTTATCTGCCCGACGGGACCCCGGACCCGTTCTGGGCCGCGTTGAAGGAACGGTGTGGGAGATATATGCGGGAAAATAAGGTGGACAGGACGATGAAATGGTCGACATTCTTGTTGCACGTCTTCTTGCTGTTAATCCAGCCGCCGATGTGGTGGTTTGGTTACGTGAATGCGTACCCGTGGTATTCGCACGCGGCGGCCTTGGCGATGGGGGTGACGACCTGGATCGCGGGGAGGTTGGGCCATGACGGAGGGCATTTCGCGATTTCGCGCAAATACTGGGTGAACCGCGTGTTCGGAAACTGGGCAGGCTTGGGGTTGAGTAACATGAGCTATTGGGAAATCCTGCATAATGTGGACCACCACACGGACACCAACACGGAAAAGGATCCGGATTTGTACCACTACGTGATCTTCCTGCGGGACCATCCAAACTACCCGTGGTCCATCTTTCACCGGTTGCAGGTGGCGAGGGTGTATTGCTACCTGGTGTGGAGCTTCACGACGGCGGGTCTCTTAATGATCGAGCCCATGAACATGCTGTTGACCGGATCAGGCACCCGCCCCCCGACGGTGAGGTTGGCAAATTTCCGGTTGTTCTTTTGGGTGAAACTCGTATTCCATATGCTCTTGTTCCCGACCGTGATGTTGGCAATCCCTATGTGGTTGACGTGGGACAGCTCGGAGAATAAGTGGGTGGTGTTTGCCATCCGATTTGCGAGTTTTGTGATTTATTGCGGGGTGACGGGCTTGTTGTTTGGGATCTTCTCGCAGGTGAATCACTTCTCCGAGGACTGCATTGCGGCCGCCAGTCGTGATACCTCCTGGGCCGTGCGCCAAGTAGAGACAGCGGCGAATTTCTGCGTGGATTCATCGTTTTGGTCCTTGATCACTGCGGGTATCCACATCCAGATTGAGCACCATTTGTTCCCTTCCTTGTCCTCGGATCGTGTCTTGCCCCTTGTTCCCATCGTGGAGGCGACGTGCAAGGAGTTTGGCGTTAATTACAAGAACTTCAAGACATTTCCTTCCATCCTGGACTCTGTCCATGCTTATATTGACACCTTGGCCTTCCCCAACAAGCCGGTGGTGGTGGCAGCGGAGGGGTCGACGGGGATGGAGGGAGGGGTGGAGGGAGGGGCAGAGGGAGGGGCGGAGGGAGGGGCGGAGTTGACGACAGTGACGTCGGAGGGGGTTAAGGCGTAAGTGAAGCGAGGAGGGGAGGAAAGGAATATTGGGGGGATTAAATGCTGCGGATAGGAGGAAGTGATGAAAGAGGGACAATGAGATGAAGAGAAGAAGACATGCACACACAACGACACACTGATACGCATGTCGGCGAGAGCAGAAGGAGCTTGTGGATGATTAACGGAGAGAACGGTAAGAGAGCGTACGCTCAAGGGACGAGGCTTTATTCCGTGCGAGAAGGAGGGGGAAAGCGAGGGCCGAAAGGGAAAAAAGGGAGAAAGTTGTACAGAAGAGTACGTACAGCAAGGGAAGGGAGCAAAAGAGGCAGGCTATGTCGTAGCGTCTGTTTTCCACTCTCCTCTGAATTTTGGGAAGTCCTGCTTGTCATTAAGTTGAGTGTGATTTTTGTAGAGATGGAGCGCGCACACACACGCACGCAGGACTTATACAGGGTACGCTCCTAAAAACAAACAGGCGAACAGATAAATAGGAACCCTTTGATTGAGAAAAAATAAAAAAATAAAAACCAAAAAACAGAGGAATGAATGAGCATGGTTGGGTAGAGGAAAAGGATGTGATGGAGGGAAGGCACGCAGGAGAGCATGAGTTGTCTTGGATAAGCTGCCAGTCGCGTCCTGCTGAGGCCTTAATGAATGGGTCTGTCATTTGCCTCTCCACCGAAATATCATCCCGACTTTCCCAGAAAAAGTAAAACGAAAAGTTTGTTGCTTGGTATATAATGAGAGTGGCAGGGAGGGCCGTTATCTTTCTCCCTGTCTTGACTTTTGCTGGCATTGATTCAATCGATATTCCTGCTTTGTTGTATGTGACATGACTGTTTGAGTGGCTTATTTTTTGAGTCTGCGATAAGAACAATAAGTGAGGAGGGCTGACAAAGGCGTACATGTTCGGCGCCGTGTAGGCCTGCTTCGGCACTCACCACATAAAGATCCTCCCCGAGGTACACTCATATGCTCGTTCAGAGGACAAGACCAGGCACGATACGGCAAGTAAAGGTGGTGTTCCTTCTGACCCTTTCCTGGCATTGAATGGAAGCAAGCGCATCTTCCCATTTTCGCCCTGCAAAGACCCGGCTGATCGTAAGCATGCATGCCTTGTGTGTGTTCCCTTGCCATTCGTTTATATTTTGGCTTGGTCTTACACTTCTGTGAGGCTATTGCGCGTTATCTTGATCATGAGTTATCTTTTTCTACATAATACTTGCCTTGGGTCTGCCATCTTTGATCGGCCCGGGAAACAAAGTTACATATTTATGTATGTACAAACATGCTAACGAGCTTGTTTCATCTTTTCGGAGGGCATTTTGTTCGTCGTTGCATGCCTCTATTCTGGCGAACGTCTCCAAAACCACGCCATGTCTCTCTTTTCAAGCCCACTCCTCCTTCTCTCTTTTTTCCGTCCCCTCCCTCCCTCCCTCCCTTCCCACTTCCCTTCCACCCCCTGGCAATTCCAACACTTCCTCCCTGTCCAGCCTCAAGGACGCAATCGGGTCAAGTGCCGCAGCCAGCATCACCTTGTTAATGCTCCTCAACCCTCCCCTTTCCTCCTTCAGCCCTACCGGCGTGACAATCTCCAACGCCCTCTCCGCCATTACCCCCACTGCCCTCCCTCTCTCTTCCCCCCCCTCCCGTCCACTTAACAACCTGGCCCCCATAATCGCACCATACAAACGAAACGGCAGCATCATCCCACTTTCCACCGCCAACGCCCGGGGCGCTAGGACCTTCAAGCGTGTCCGAATCGGCTCAGCCCACGCACCTAATTTTTCAGTCTTCCACCCCATGAGGCCCCACCCCAGGGGATCGCTCGTCACGTGCAACCCGTCTTTATGCCGCAGGTACGCAGATGCCAATCCCTCTAAATCAGCCTGTTCCTTGGCAATAGGGCTAAGGCTATCCTCTTCCCTCTCCTCGGCCTCCTCGTCCTCCTCCTCCTCGTCCTCCTCCTGCTGCTGCTGCTGCTGCCGCTGCTCTTTCCCTTTTTCTTCCCCTCCTGATCCTCTTCCTCCTCCCCTCCCCTCCACCTTACGACGAAAGCGACCTACCCGCTCCCCCTCCTGCTTTACAAGACTATACACCACCCATCCACTCAAACAATCCTCACTGGGCCCGCGGATCTCCAAACCCCGAATACGCGACATATCAGGCCCCACCTTCCAATATATTCCTCCTTCCCTCCCTACCTGCCCTCCACGTGGCAATCGTATATCCCCCTGCCCTCCTTGCAGCTGCTGCTGCTGCTGCCCCGCCTCCTCCGGAAGCTGCACGAAGTAAGGATGAATTGCCTTGATCAGCTCCTCAGCAAGGGCCAGATATTCCTCTCCTTGTCCTGGCCCCCGGAAAGCCTCGCAGGCCTGAGAAAGGCGGAGGAGGGCGAATATCCACTATCGAAAAGAAAGAGGGAGGGAAAAGGGAGAGGTGATGATGACTTTAAATTAAAGGCATACAATTCCTTGGTCATCACAAACAAACAAGAATCTCTACCACCCTCCCTCTTTTCCCCCTCCCCCCTCTTTCTCCTCACCTTATCCAGATAATGATAATACATGCCATCAAACGTCATTCCTGCGTCACTCCCCCCTCCCGGCAACGCCCTCTCCTTCCCAATCCTCAGTCCAATAAACCCATGTGGCGTCTTCACTTCCTCCTCCTTTCTCTCTCCCTCTCTCCCTCCAACCATCCGCATGGGGTATGCATCCCCCCGCGGCTGTCCTAACGTTCCATGTACGCACTTGACCAACTTCTCCCCCGCTTCCAACAGTTGTTCCCTGCGGTTCTCGTCTCCATCTACAGACAAATCACAACGCATGGCTAGACTCACAAAGCACAACACACCCCACGCATCCGTCCATAGGTAGCGACGTTGGCATTTACCCTCCTTTCCGTAAGGCACCATGGAAGGTCCTGCTTCGGCGGCGGACAAGGGGATGGGAAAGTCCAGGGATGGATCTTCCCAGTTGCCGTAGACGTCCATAAGGAGTTGGTTCATGGCCTGGTTTTGGGGATGTTTTTGGTTTGGAGTATGCACGTTAAAGGGATCTGCAATGGCAAGCAAGTATAAATTGAAGATGTTTTAAAGCAAGCAGTCAATCTCTTTTTGCTTTCCACTTCTTTGAGAATAATTTGCCCTTCCAACCCTATTTTCTTTTTGTGTCTTTTTTCCTTGACGTACCTGAGCGCGCCCTGCATCCTTTTTCAAATTCGCAAGGGCCCCCACGTTGGCCGCCATGACAAAATTTGGGTTGGTACTAAATGGCAATAGGGCGTGGGATTGCTGCTGGGTGTGATTGCCGGTCGAACTGGAAGTTGATGGGAATAGGAAAGAGGGGGAGGTAGGCGCGGCTGCAGACGAAGGCAACTTTAAGGCAAGGAGAGAAGCAGACGCGGCAGTGGCAAATATGCTGACCTTCAGGCGCTTCAAGGCTGGCCGAGCATGCCACTGCATTCACAGGCCTGTGCTTGTGCGGATGGGCTTGGGAAAGTTGTAAGTGTTCTGTTGTGCTGGCACATGGAGCGAAAGCTTGAAAAGGAATGCTCCTGTTTGGCCTGTTGGCGAGGCGCCGGAGCTCGCTGGCAAGCCTGATTTGACGCAAATGTATGTCGTCGTGAGGATACAGATGTCTTTCCCCCTCATGTGCCTCCCTAGCTCACCTTTATGCACAAATAGCTGTGCTGATAGCGTCCGTGACGGTGCCGAGTGGGCTTTCTTCCTCAGGAGGCTCCAAGTCGTCGTTTTGCCCACTTTCTCATCTCGTTGAACTTCTCGGGGCCGCTCAACCACACCTGTCATAATGTCTCTCGCACAGGCAATGAACATGCGATCGAAGACGGTAACAAGAATAAGGGAAAGCAACAGCCGACGGAGCGGGGCATTGATGGTGGGGGCGGCAGCGCTTCTTGTGGGATGGCGGGCACCCGAGGCTCAGGTACGTACGCAATGACGACCGCCCACTCTCCCCCCGCCCTTCTAAAATGGCCTAATAAATATAGGATTGCCCGGCACTAGGAATACATACTCACGCTCGCGTGTTCTACACTCAATAACGCCAGGAGGTGGCCTCCTCTTGAAACTATGCCGCAATTTTGCACACGCCCCTTTTCCCTCCCCCCTTCCGGTGCTCCCTCCCTCCCTGTTTTCCTCTTAGCATCTCCTCCTGTCCCGTCCAACGGACAAACAATGCTTGCATCCCAATGTCACGTCGCCTTCTAGATCAACAATCATTCCCTCAAATTAATACCTCGTCATGCACGCGTATACAGAGGCTCTGCTGCCTTTCTTTTTCTACTCCGAGAGCAACCATCCTCTCACCCGTCCCTTTCCTCCTCTCCTCCATTTCCACCTCCCTACCCACACAGGCATTTACACTCAGCAACCCCATTCACCAAAATCTCCAATCCCTGGCCCGCCATCACATCAGTAGCAGCTTTACCCCCCTTCATGGCTCCCTCCCCCCTTACGATGCGCCCTACTCCCAACCGGAGGAAGAAAAGAACTTTTGGGGCAATGACTACGTACCTAAGGAGCGACATCCCGGAACAATGCCACCAGGGACAAGGTTGGAAGACAAGCCGATTGCAGAGTTGTCCCCTGTGTCGAATATTCCGTACCCGCACTTCCAGGAATGGCCCTATCATTACCGTTTCCCGGCCTACCAGCCCCGCAGGCTGGACTTCATCGAGTGGATGACACAGAGAGGGCTTATGGTGGAAGATGATGGGGACACACGGGGAGTGCGATTTTTGGGGAGGAAGAGGAGGTTTAGGGCGCAGAAGGCACAGGCGGATAAGGCTGCGGCGGAGGGGAGTGACCCCATGACGGTCGATGAGAGGAAACAGGCAATGGAGGGGATCGACGGGGATTATTGGCGCTCGGAAAGCGCGGAGCTTGTGGAACCGGAGCCGTTTATTTTTGAACGAGCTAAGCAGAAACGGTTTAGGATTCCGTATATTGTGGGTGTAAGGGAGGAGAAGGCGGCGAGGCTGGCAGCGGAGGCGGCGGCGGGGGGGGGGGGGGAAGGAGGGTTGATGGGTGGGAGGGATGTGGTTAGTGGAGCATCGGCGCCAGAGGCAGGGGAAAAGCTAGCTAAGGGGAGGAAGACGGCCGCTAAGCCGCCGCCGACTGCCGAGATCTAAGCAGGTGATCAGAGAGCATGTTGAGGGGATGGTAGGAAGAGAGAAAAAGCGGGGGGGGGGGGGGGGGAACAAGGAGAGGAAGGAAAGGGAGGTCTTCGAGTGACAACAAAAGAAGCAAGGAGCAAAAAGTATAGCTAAATCGTCTACTGAGCGATGTAAAGCGACGTGTTCCGTGGTTGTCTGGCTGAATTGGATGCTTGTCCTTCTCTGTCCCTCCCGGTTTCCACCATCCTCTTCCCCCCTCCATCTCCATCTCTCTACCCTCTATCGGCCTTTTCCCTTTCCTCTGTCATTTCATAATCTCTTCTTTCTCCCCTACCCCCCCCCCCCTCCCTTTCTGCTGGTTTTCTACTTTCTGTGCGATAGTGTCTTAGTCTCCTCACGCTGTCACCATCGTCAGTCATGCTACATCTTTACCTCCCCTCGTGACAAAAATGCGAAGCTGCGCGCACCATACTTTCCTACGAGTCCAACTCCCCCATAATCCATAATTTTTTTTTTCCCTTTCCTTTCAAGTGTAAAATTACTGAAAACCATTCCCCCACATTTTCTTCTGCCTTCTGACTTCGGTAAATTGTGCTTACAACCGCTGCCATTCAAAATCAGTACAAAGCCTCCGTCCCTCCCTCCTTCCCTTATTCCCTCCATCCTTAATTAAACCCCCTGCAACAACACCGCTATTCCCTGCCCACCCCCAATACACGCACTCCCCATGGCATACCCTTTGCCCCCTCCCTCCTTCAACTCATTGGCCAGACTGGCAAGAATCCTGGATCCCGACGCTGCCAATGGATGGCCCAACGCGATCGCCCCCCCATGCACATTCGTCTTGGCCATGTCCAATCCCAACTCCTTACGACACGCCAAAAACTGTGCGGCGAACGCCTCGTTGATCTCCACCCGATCCAAGTCGTTCAACGTCAACCCCGCTACACTCAACGCCCCCTTGATCGCCTCTACGGGCCCTATGCCCATAATGCTGGGGTCACATCCCACCCTCGCCCACGACACAATCCTCGCAAGAGGTATCAGACCATGAGCTTTGATAACCTCTTCGGTCGCCAACACCAATGCACCGGCACCGTCGGCAATGCCACTTGCATTCGCCGCCGTGACTAGCCCCTCCTTCTTAAACACAGGGGACAGTTTCGAGATCTTGGCCAAATCCACCTGCGGCCGCGGGTGCTCGTCAGTCGTGAACAACTCGATCCCCTTCTTAGTCTTCACTTCCACAGGGACGACCTCTGCGTCAAATTTCCCCCCCTCCTTTGCCTTGGCCCACAGCTGCTGAGACCTCACGCCGTACTCATCGCACTCCCCCCTCGTAATCCCGTACTTCGTCCCCAAATTTTCTGCGGTAATCCCCATCGGCGTACCGGCCAAGGAGTCTGTTAATCCCGACCAAAGCGAGTCCTTCATTTCCGGGCCTTTCCCCAGGGGCGTGCCCCACCTCACGCTATTCCCGTCCACGACAAAGGGAGCCGCGGACATGTTTTCTGTCCCTGCTGCCAAGGCCACGGAGGCCTGGCCGAGCTCCATAGCCTCGCAACCCATCGCTACTGTCTCAAAGCCGCTGCCGCAGAGACGGTTGATGGTCAGGGCTGGCACATGTTGGGGTACTCCTGCCTTGAGACCGACGTGACGAGACAGATAACAGGCATCGTTGGAAGATTGGATGACATTCCCGGCATAGACTACATCCACGTGCTTGGGGTCGATTTTGGCTTGGAGTAGAGCGCCTTTTGAGGCCAGGTAGGCGAGCTCAGTGGCGGAGAAGGACTTAAGCTTGCCACCAAATGCACCTGTGAGGGGAAGGATGATGGTGAGGCCGAGGCAAGTGCTGTGCTGATAGAATACAAAGCCTGGATGAGAAACAAGAGCAAAATTGAGATGCGAGAGGGTGAGAAACAAGAGCAAAATTGAGACGCGAGAGGAAGCATGCAGTCTTGATGGATGAAGGAGCAGATTGAAGGCATACGGACGGCACAGCTTGAGGGGATGGCTTGCTTGCATAAGTTAGCTCAGTCCTGGTTCAAGAATGACGATACAATGAAATTCAAGAACGTACCAAAGGGCGTGCGCTTTGCACCCACGATAAAGAGGCCCTTGCGAGCGGCAAAGGCGGATGCGGCCATGCTGCTGTTATTGCTGCTGTTGCGTGGACTGCTGCAAGGGGGAGTAAGGGATGGGGTGGAGTGAGAGAAAAAAGATGGTCAGTGCGTGAAAATGCGTGCGATCGACGCAGCGGGAGGAAGAAACGCTGTTGCAAGCACCAGGTTTCAACCGTGAAGCCGTGATGTGTGGGCAGTGCGGATCTGTGGTTGCGTGCAGGCGAGAGTCTGCCAGTGGTTGAAGACAAATGGTCAAGGTGCTTTGTTCTGCGGGCTGGTGCTTCGACACTTTATCCAAAGCTACAAACTCCATCGAAATTGATACGCCTGACAGTGACTCAACGCGCAGGAGCTTATCTGTCTTCCTATCCTTTGGTGGGGTGAATGGTCCAGAGCAAAGCGGGAATTTGGTGTGGTAAGTGGACGTACTGCATGGCAGGGACGCTGCGTTTGGCGATTCTATCAGAAGGCCTTCGAGTGCCCGCGTCCGCTCACACAACAGATTGCAACAAACTACACCAGCTCAAGCATACACTGCCGGAGAGAGCGTTTGCGCCTAAGAAAACCACCTGCCTGTACCTAAAGCGCGACCTTAGTACGAAAGATGCCTGCCATTATGACCACACAAAAGGCATGAGGCATGATATCGATCGTTCAAGCAATAAGCCGTCCGCCCGACCAAATGATTCCCGACCCTATTTTGTACGATTGGGACTTGCCCCACCCATTCGCAAAGATGAGGCTTATCTGTATAGATTGTGTAGCATGTCGTCTATCACAGACCTCCAGTGTTTCTCTCCCATTATCACACAAGCAGCAACTCGGACCTCCCCACCCCAGTACTCTCCTCCCCTACCACCCGCAATGCTGCCACTCGTGCGCGGCGGAGGGGCTTTGCTCCTTGCCGTGGTAATAAGCATTCTCGTCGACCATGTCGCCCATGCCTTCCTGCCAATGCCGCGATGCATTATGGTAAGTTGATTTATTAAAGCATGGTTCCTTTCCTTCTAGAGGAAGAAGGTATCCCCTGTATGTCTTCCGTCCTCATTATCCACAACGCCTGTGCTCTTCAATTGTGCGTCATTTCTCTCACCAATTTTATCAAAGTCTCCATCACAATGCTTTCCTATCCCAATCTCCTCCTTTCTCGCCTTGCTACGACACAGAAACACGCCTCCCGCCTTCCAAAACTGCGCGCCCGCCGCTCCCTCCTGAGCGCCTCCTCCTCTGCCAGTAGCGACAGTCCCACGCATTTCGACTACCTTGTCATTGGCGGAGGCAGTGGTGGCATCGCTTCGGCCCGTCGTGCTGCGTCTTACGGCGCAAAAGTCGGTGTGATTGAAAAGCAATACTTGGGTGGCACCTGTGTCAACGTAGGGTGTGTGCCCAAGAAAGTCATGTGGAACGCGGCGCATGTCAGGGAAATACTGGCAGGGGCCAAACACTTTGGGTTTGATTTGGACGGGCATGGTGTACCGTTCGATTGGCCGATGCTGAAGAAGGTAAGGGAGGAGGAAGGGAGAGGAGGGAGGGAGGGCGGGCGGGAGGACGGGCGGGAGGAAGGAAGGTAGGCGATGGTCAGGATTAGCAGTAGGTTCATTCATTGATCTCTCCCTCCCTTCCTCTCTCTCTTCCTCTCTTCACACAGGCCCGCGATGACTACGTCCAACGTCTCAACGGCATCTACGCCAAGAATCTGGGCGCGTCGGAGGTGGCGATCATTGAGGGCACTGCCTCATTCGCCGGTCCCAAGACCCTCCGTGTGGGGAGCACTGACTACACCGCCGAGCATATCCTCATCGCAGTGGGAGGACAGCCCAGGATGCTATCTATTCCGGGGGCGAAGGAATTTGCGATTACCAGTGACGGTTTTTTTGATTTGCCTGAGATGCCGAAGAGAGTGGGAGTGGTAGGGGGCGGATACATCGCAGTAGAGCTGGCGGGAGTATTGAGTGAATTGGGCAGTGAGACGACGTTGATTTGTAGGGGGGAGTCGGTCTTGAGGGGCTTTGATAACTTGATCACCTCGACGCTGATGGAGGAGATGCAAAAGGCGGGATTGAAGTTCAGGGGCATGTCGACGCCCAAGGCGGTGGTAAAGGAAGAGGGAGGGTTGATGGTGGAGTTGGAGGAGGGAGGGAGGGAGGGTCCGTTTGATACGCTGTTGTTGGCGACAGGGAGATCCACGGCCATTACGAATTTGGGTTTGGAGGGGGCGGGGATTGAGACGGATAAGGCCGGCTACGTGCAGGTGGATGAGTATCAGAACACGAATGTGGGGGGTGTGTACGCGTTGGGGGACGTGTGTGGAAGAGTGCAGCTGACGCCAATGGCGATTGCGGCGGGGAGACGGTTGGCGGATCGATTGTTTGGCTCGATCCCAGATGCGAAGGCGGATTATGATGGTGTCCCGACCGTGGTGTTCTCGCACCCGCCCATTGGTACGGTGGGATTGACGGAGCAGCAGGCGAAGGAGGAGCATGGAGAGGACAATGTGAAGATCTATAGCAGCAAGTTTGTGAATTTGTTTTACGGTCCCTGGCGACTTGCACCTGAGGAGAAGCCCAAGACGGCGATGAAGCTTGTGTGCGTAGGACCGGAAGAGAAGGTGGTGGGCCTGCACGTGATAGGGATGGGGGCGGACGAGATGCTGCAGGGTTTTGCGGTCGCGATGAAGATGGGAGCCACCAAGGCCGACTTTGACGCGTGTGTGGCGTTGCACCCGACGGCGGCGGAAGAGTTTGTGACATTGGCGCCGTGGGGGTTGAAAGGGAAGAGGAGCAGGTGATTTGATGATTTGTGGGGGGGAGGGGAGGGAGGGAGAAAGGAAGCAAGGCAGGAAGGGCGGGTGGGCTGGGTTCTGCGGTAGGTGGAGGGTAGGTGGAAAAACGATAGCAAGTTACAAAAAGATTTCCGGTTAAGTTATCGGTGGTATTTGCGTTAGGGGTCGAATCTCATTAAAAGATGACTAAAGAAATAAGCAAGAATCGTTCACAGAGAGTAGGGAGGGAGGGAGGAAGGAAGGAAATAACAGACGGTGACGGTCGATTGGATGCGAGGGAGTCGATCATTGTTCCTTTTTGGCCAGAGCTGGGAATTTGTTTGCTGTCCGCTCACTACCAGGCGTACATTTGACGGTTCGATGACATGGTACCCGGAAGCCCTGCCTTTCTCTTCGTCGTTGTCGACCATGCGGCGCTTCTTGCCGCAATCATTATCGCTCTTCGAACAGATTCTCGCCCTCATCTAATCTATTCCCTTCTCCTCGCAATCCTATCCTGGCTTGCCCGTCTGCTAGCTCGTTTTCGTCGTACAAGTCTCTCTGTCTGCCTGCCAACACCCATACAACGCACAATCACACAAGCCTCCACCCTGCCGAAGAATTCAACTGATGAACTGCCCGACCCAGCCGAGCCACCACACCCTTCCCATCGTTCTTTCCTTCTCTCTCTCTCTTCCCTACTCTCCCTCCCTCCCTCCCTCCCTCCCTCAAGCTCTCCCTTTCGACGGTTTGTTCTCCGTCTGCTGTCTCCATACCCCTGCCTCAACCGTTCTTTCCCCCACTCCTTCTTTTCTTCGTATTCATCTTTTATCTTCTCTCATACTTCTTTTCTACTCTTCGGGCTTCTCCTTCTGATCCATCTTCATGTTATCCTTCTTTCTTCTTCCTCTGCCTATCTCACCCCCTCCTCTCTATATCGTCGTCCTTACATCTACTACTCCTTCGAAGTATGAAAAGAAATAATCTTTTAATTCCATATCCTCCCCTCATTCCTCCTGACTCTACTCCTCTTCCTCCCCCTTCCTCCTCCTCGACAGCACTTAAAAATTTGACTGTCTCGTTCTTGTTGGGGGGGGGATGTGCTTTTCTATGATGCTGCTACTGCTCCTCCTGCTGATGCAGCCTTTTCGTAAGTTCTCCATAAATGCGCGTGTTTTTGCGTTGTCTCTGTTGCCTCTTCATCAGATCACAGCATGTACTTTCCCGTACTGATCTCTCCTATCTCCCTGTTTCTCCCTACCTCTCGCTAAGGTGCGTCCTCCTCCTCCTTCTCCTCGAAGAAGACTTCCCTTTTAATGTGATCCCTCATTCTCCCGCCCGCGAATGATGTCAGTCGCCGCAGTGCATGCCAAGTACAGACACTCTTACCTCCACTCCTCCTCTCGTCCTCGTCGTCGTCCTCCTCCTCCTCCTCCTCCTCCGTCTCTTCCATTCGTCCCATCCACGACCACCAACCCTCTCATCTCTCCCCTTCTGTTTTCCTCCCTCCACTTAAGCCTGTACCGGTGCTCCTCCCCCGCCCTGGGCGGCCGGGGCGTATCCCCTCCCTCCCCCCCTCCCTCCCCTATACCCCCCACGACCCCTCCCCCCACCCCGTCCGCCCCCACCCCTGAAAGACCCACCACGGCCCCCTCCTCTCCCTCCTCCGAACCGACGATTGTTGGGGTTGTGTAGCGCAGCCACGCCAAACGTGTCCATGTTCGTCTTCCTCTCCTCTGCCAGGGTCGGCCGCCCTCCCATCCCTTGTCCCGAGCTTAGGTCGTCAAAGAATGAGCTCTTGTTATATTTCTTTACTTCCGGAACCACCGCTGCTGCTACTGCCGCCGTCGTCGCACCCTCGATATTTCCGCCGCCCTCCGTGGCTCCCGCTCCACCTGCCTCGGTATCGTTGTTGCTGATGCTGGTGTTGTCGTCGTTAACAGCCAACTTCGAGAACTCCTCCTCTTTATTAAAACCCTGCAGCGCCTCTTGGAAATCAAACTCACCCTCCCCTCCCTCCGGTCCGCCCTGAGACGCTCCCTCAACCTTTCCTCGTCGGTTTAATAAATGCCCGCCTGTGCCAGGCAAAGGGCCGGAGACGGTGGGACGATCTCCTCCAATCCCTCCCCCTCGCCCTCCTCCTCGTCCTCCTCCTCCTCCTCGTGTGCTGTATCGTCCTCCTCTTGGGGCTCCACGACCACCAGCACCCACTGGACGTTGCTGCTGATACTGCTGCTGCTGTTGTGATGGTGGTCTCGAAGCTTGTTGCGGCTGCGGCGGTGCTTGTTGCTGCTGCTGCTGTTGGGAAGCAGGAACGGCCTTGGGTGCGGGAGCAGAAGCGGCTGGGGTAGAGGGGGCGTCGTGGACGTGCAAGTCCTTGATGTCCGAAGCCTCGAATAGGATGTAATCGTACAAGGTGTCATCAGCCGGATACGCCTGTCCGTCTGCGGGGGTCCGGCCTTCGGTGCCGAGGCACTTGACTGCTTGCAAGGTGACGCAGGACTTCTCTTGGTCAATAGAGAAGAGTATGCCTTCGTACCGGATGTCCTTGTTGGAGATGAGGCTGATGTGCGAGCCGATAAGCTTGCCCGGTGCCGCCATCTTATGAGAATAGGAGGAGGGGAGGGGAGTGTCGCAGAAGGAAGAGGTTTTTGTCGAAGTCCAGGCTTGCCAACGCAACGTGGGGACAAAGCCTTTTGTTGCTGCTGTAATTCCTCGCTCCTGTAACAAATCACAAGTGTGTGTGTCTGTGTAATGTAAATATGTGGGTGGGGGGATACGCGTGAGTGGTATTGAGAATAGAAGCGTTGCTATGCTTTGCTTGGTGTATCCAACGCAAGCGACGAAGATGAGAGCGGGGAGGAAGGGGAAGGAGAGGTGTGGGAAGAGTTTGGCCGCACTGCACCACCGGCTCCACCGCTTCAGCACCGAGACCGTTGCCAGGATCACCTGTGCGTGAGCTTGCGGACTGATGCAACTTCGTGAAGCTGGTGAGGTGTACGAGAGGCGGGGGTGAGACAACGCCTGCAACACCATGAAAGACGAAGAAAGTGGTGTGGCTTTCATCACAGGGGGGGCCTCACGTAAGGAATTTGCCTCCCGTTCAAATTGCTGCGCTGTCCTCCTCCCGGCTCTACACCCCTCTTGCTGCACTGAGGGAGCCACGGCGGGAGGCATGCATCCCCTTCCATGTGCAGCATTTGATGAGTGCTTATGGCCGACTGCTGTTTCTTTTGCTCGCAACTAGCATCGACCACCCAGCCAACACCCACGGCTTTAGCGAAGCCCTGCTCATGGTGTCGACGGAAAAGAAGGCAGAGACTGACGGGCACTATTTGGACTTGTCATCACATCCCATACTAATCAGAAATCACGCCCCTGCCTTGACATTCTTCTACACATGCATAGGTGCCAGCGGGAGACGGCTGCCACGTGGGGGAGAAGGCAAAACCACAAGGCACCGAAGGAAGGAGGACACGGAAGGTCTCCTAGCCTCGTGGGTCCCGCTTCTTTTTCGTGTTGTTTGTGGCTCCACACGACGCGGACAACAACGCACCAGTCAGCCCTATTGCAGCAGGGCAGGATTAGGCGCAGTAGTGAGCTGAGTGTTTTGAGAACTCCGACGCGGGGGCTTTAAAGAAGCTGTTTTTTTGTGGCCAGATTCTGCGGTGCAGCACACGCTGAAGATCCTCTTTTTTCGACTGCAGCCGGGAGGCAGGCATCTAGCGAAGATTGTGCGCGGTGGCGGTCAGTGTCAACATCTCAAGGTAAAGCAACACTTACAGCAGCAGCAGAGACAGCAGCAGCAGCAGCAGCAGCAGCAGCAGCAGCAGCACCTCCCTTTCAAGCATTGAAAGGACACCACAATGGATGAAAACAGCGTCGGCGCGCTCTTTTCCGCGGCCAAGCAAGGCCGGGTCGAAGAACTTGCCACCCTCCTAGACGAACACCCCGAGCTAGTACACGCTCGTAGCGACCCTTCTCACCATCACACCCTCCTCATCCTTGCGGCCTGGCATGGCCGCACCTCCGTCGCCACCCTCCTTCTCGACCGAGGCGCGGACCCGAACGCTGTCAACCTGGAAGGACGTACTCCTCTGTGGTTTTCTTGCTGTGGTGGGCACGTGGAAACTGCCTCGTTGCTATTGGCTCGTGGGGGAAAGCCCAGCGTGAGGAAGGAAGGGGGGTCGACGGCACTGATGGCAGCAGCCTGGACGGGGCATTTACCCGTGGCGAGGTTAATTTTGGACCACGCGGCGCGGATGGAGGCGGATGCGAGGGATACCCAAGAGCAGCATCAGGACGAGGTACGGCGGTTGTTGGATGAGCAGAACAAGGACGGATGTTCAGGGTTGTGGTTTGCAGCGGGCCATGGGAGGGCGGAGATGGTGGCTTTCTTATTGAGGCGCGGGGCAGATTTTCTGCAGGCGGATTGTGATGGGTACACGGCTTTGCACGTGGCACGGTTGAGGGGGTACGAGGATTGTGCGTTGTTGTTGGAGGACACAGAGAGGGCTTACTGGCTCTACCAGGCTCGGCGACTGTATGACGATGCCACGACGTTACGAACTTTGCCACGGGCGGGGACTCGGGCAAGGTTTCAACAGCGACGGCAGCAGCTGACACCAAAGTATTTGAGGGTAAGGGCGGATCAAGGGTTGGAGTTCCCATCGCCCCGGGTAGTGGGAGCGGAGATGGAGGCGCTTGAGGCAGCAGTTGCAGCAGCAGCAGCAGCGGGGATGCTTTCGCCCTCATCGCCGCCGTCGTGCTTGTCGTCCAGGGCGGTGGTAGAAGGAGAAGAAGCAGCTGATGCAGCACCAGCAGATGCAACTATGGGAGGCGACAATGATGATGGTGGTGGTGGGCCGGGAGACTGTAGGAGGAGCGGTATGAGGAGAAAGGCTGCTCAGGAGGAGGAGGAATGTGGATTTGCGTCTTTGGATTCTTCCGCCTCGTCCTGCTGGAATAACATATCGGGAGGGGAAGGGACGAGTGGAATCGTTCGTGACGTATGTAAGCACAGGCGTGACCGAAAGCGAAAACGCTCGGGCTCTGCGTCGGATTCCTTTTCCTTTACCGGTGTATCCTCCTCCTCCACCTCCTCCTCCTCCTCTGCCTCCTCGAGCCTAGAAGCCGCCGGAGCAGCGACACCAACAGCGATGAAGTCCACACCTACGTCCTCGGCGGAGGCGGCCGCAAAAGCAGCAGCCGCGGAGGAACGTCAGGAGGTCTTGCAATTTGTCGTCCAGGAGCTGAAGGGGGAGCTGTTCGTTGAACTGCTGGGGTTTGTCACGGCGGCCGCGCCGCAAGGGCCTTGAGAGTTGGAGGGGAGAGGGGGAGAAGGGCATAAGAGATAAATGGTGGAAGGGGGCGTGATTTATCGAAAAAATGAGAGGAAGGAAGGAGAGGATGAAGGGAGGGAGGTAGGGGCAGCGATTCCAAATGTAGGAGAGGACGATGGCGTTGAAGGACAATAAGGGACACAGAAGTTTGATAGTATGAGAGAAAACGAACGAGGGAAAAAGACAGAGGTACACGAGCCGAAATTTAGGGAAGTAGTGTGAGACATTGAGGGAGAGGAGTAGTGACCACATGCATGCACACAGCAACGCCACCACCAGAAATCTCCCCACGTTGATCTTCAAATTGAGATAGAAAACTGAGGTATAATGGAGGAGGAGGAAAAAGAGAAGGAGAAGAGGAAGAGGAGGGAGCGATGCACTGGGAAGAACAGGAAATATATATAAAGGAGAATCCGGAGATACAATGCGATCTCTCCGGGGTCCACTGCACACACATCACAGCCACGGGCGACAAATACCATCGTCACCAACCAACAACCAAATGTTTGACTAGTAGGTAGACAAACGCAGATTGCGGGATGTAGCAGAAGCAGCGGCTGCTGCTGCTGCTGCCGCGAACAAAAGCAGAAATAGGTTCACACCTTTTAAAATGCCCGTATGAAAATTAAATAGAAAGGGAAAGAAAGAGCAAAGAAATGAGAGAAAACGAAGAGAGATGGGAAGTCGGAAGATCAAGAGAGAGAGCGACAAGGACATGAATGGCCTGCAGGTACTTGGGAATAGGGCAAAAGAGTAAAAATTAGAAAGGAGAGACAGGTCGTTAAAGACAAGGGAGGGTCTTTGGTCTTTCACTTGTTGTACCACCACTCAGTCGGCGTGCATAGAAAGGAAAGAGAAAAAATATGCTCATCAATTAGGTGGTGTCAGTTTAACCCTAATCGACTCTTGTTTATTTTTATTTCCTAGTAAAAATTAGAAAGGAGAGACAGGTCTTTAAAGACAAGGGAGGGTCTTTGGTCTTTCACTTGTTGTACCACCACTCAGTCGGCGTGCATAGAAAGGAAAGAGAAAAAATATGCTCATCAATTAGGTGGTGTCAGTTTAACCCTAATCGACTCTTGTTTATTTTTATTTCCTGTTATACTCATCCCTTCCCCCCTACTCATCGTCTTTCCTTCCTCCCTTGCTTGTTTTCTTCTGCCTACCTCGATGCTGCTATTCCTACACGTCCCCTCCATCTCTTCTTTCTATCGGTGTGTGCGCTCGCCAGGATAGCGAAGACCCTAACCCTTTCCGGGCAGCCCCAACGATGGCCAGCAAATGCCACAATTAACTTTCTTTTGCCCAAGATATTTACAACCATCCTATGATCTTCCTTCCCTCTCATGCTATTTCTGTCCTCTCAAGTTGAGGCCCATGTGCCTAGCCCAGGAAACGTTCCCAGTCCCGTTTATTTTTTAATTCATGAACACGCAAACACACCCAACGCATCCAGCGTTATCACAAGGCTCTCCTCCGAAACTCCCTGCTCACGTGCATTCGCCACATACCTCTGTACCTTTTCGAGAAGCTCTATTTCTTGTTCTAGCTCCTTAGCGGTGGAAGGATCGATCTTGACAACGACCTGGTAGCAGGCGATCGCGTCCTTGAATCGACGAAGGAACCGCAAGCCATGGCCTGAGGGAGGGCAAAGAGGGAAAGAAGGGAAGGAAAGAGGTAGGAGCGATGGAAGAACGAGTGAATGAGACGGTGAGTGGAATAAGGGATCGAAGTACGCCTCATTGGAGCAAGCGACAAGATACCTATCGAGATATCCCTCCCCCACTCACATCCGCAACCCACCATCCAAAGCCTACCTGCTCTGATCCAACTCTTGGTGAAATTCGGCAATATATGCGTCGCAGTCAGTGCATCATGGCACGCCTTATGCACCGCGAATTCAAACAGCGAAAACTGGAACGTGGTCAAGCGGTATAACCGCCCCCGGGCCTCATACACCTGAGTAAGGCGCGATAAAATAGGGACAACAAGGAAGGGGGAGGAGGCATGTACGCGCTCCAACAAGCCAAAGACTGCCTGGTCGGGCAGGGGCTGTGCTATCTGGTCGACGAGCTCCCTAAATTGCATAAAGTGGGTGTAAGCCCTTTGGAGGTAAGCGGTCGAACGCATGACACGTAACACGCCTTCCTGCCCTTTGTGAGAGAGGGGGATGGCCTTGTCGTAGCATCCAATAGCCTGATCGACCTCGTTTTTGTCCAAGTGGGCATTGCCTTGGAAGTTGAGCTTCAGGCAGTCGGCGGAGGATTGGTTGATGCTGATACCGAGTTGGGAGGTGAACACGTCATAGACCTGTGTGAGAGTGATAGGGAGGGGGGGGTGGGCATTGTGGGACGGGAGGAGGAATAGTTTGAGAAAATGGGCGATGGCCGTCAGTAGTAGACGAGAATGTATCTCTATTCATCAGCGCTCCTCCTTCATTTCATCCATAACCGACAACATGCTCTACCCTGTTCCGTCTCTCCCCCCCTCCGTCCCTCCCTCCCTCCTTCCCTCACCTTTTCCACCGAATCAATGTAGCTCAGCTCTTCAAAGGTGCCATTCGATTTCAAGAGTCTTATATTTGGGCCCTTGTTACATCTCCCTAAACAATCAACACCCTGCACCCGCATCTGACTCCCATATGGCGTTAAGCCGATAAAGCTCCCCATCGTCGCCCCGGCCCCTCGTTGCATACACCATCGATTCGTGCAGACGAACACCTGCTGGACCGACACAACTCCTCCTGAATCTGCTGCTCCTCCTTCTCCTTTAGAAACCGTGGCCGTCCCGCCACCACCGCCGCTGCTGCTTGAGGCGGAGGCGGCTGCAGCCGCGAGGAGATCTCCGCGGGGCCGTCTCGGGGATGATGATGGAGAAGGGGGCTGAAGCCGATTTAGACCAAACCGCCAGCCATCAGCGACGAGGGACAAGTGAACGAGAAGGATTAGGAGGGTAAGGACGACAAATGCGTTTGATTGAGGGCGTGCAGGCGCCCGTCTTGACGTTAGCGGTGGTGACATGAGTTGAAGCTGAAAAATGCTTGACGCGAACTGGAAAGAAGGGAGGATGATTGTAGCTCTTCAGGTCTGTGGCTTGCCTGGTCCTGGCTCTACTACTAGACGCACATGACGCCAAGCGCCGTGCGCTGCCTGTGATGCGTGGGAAGACGAGGTGATGCATATGAAGGCGCGTGTGCCAAGCAGGGATGTGTGAAGGGAAGCATCGGCGACGCTTTCGCTCGATTTGCATTATGCCTTGCTTCCACACGTTTGCAAGTCCACCTAATAAATACTCAAGCGCGACACACATGCCTCGCTCCTTTCTTCTACTCGATTTGCTCGGTCTCATCATCTTCTGTCACTCTCACGATTTTCCCCCATAACTGACGCAGGAGCAAACATCGTCGAGGCCTTCACGTCACATACCCACAGCCGCACACGCCCTCGCTGGCCGAATGAACACTCCATCCAAGGGCCTGGATCCAGACGGCCTGGCCTTCATTGCTGCTGATGAGGCCTCAAGCACTCTTCACTTGCACCTCGCGAGCCTTGGCCTCCTTCCGTCCGCTGCCACCACCACCACAACCACCATCCTTAATCCCGCTGCTGCGGGTGCCACTGCTGCTGCAGCAGCTAGCAAGGGTCGAGGGCGTGGCAAAACTGGGGACAAACTCATCGTAATGGCGATTGTCGAAGACCCCAGAGCTCCGTTGATAGGCGAGCCAGGCGTGACCTTGCCAGGGGGTCCCGCGGCGGGGGAGCGCTTTTATGTCACCACGGCGATCAACTACACCAACGGCAACCCCCACATCGGCCATGCCTACGAAGCTGTGACTTCTGATGTCATTGCTCGATATCAACGCATGGTGGGAAAACAGGTTTTTTTTCTTACGGGCACGGACGAGCATGGGCAGAAGGTTGCGACGACGGCGGAGGGGTCGGGGATGACACCTATAGAATTGTGTGATAAATATGCAGGGAATTTCCGGGCCTTGAATAAATGCTTGCGGATTTCGAACGACTTTTTCGTAAGAACCACCATGCCAGAGCATCACGTCTCGGCGCAGGAATTGTGGAAGCGATGTGCGGCAGCGGACGACATTTATTTGAGGTGAGCTCTGAGAAGAGGGAGGGAGGAAGGGAGGGAAGGAGGGAAGGAAGGATGGAGGAAGCCCAGCACCCATATTGTCTTGGAAGAAACATGTATTTCGTATCACTTTTAAGAACATCGTATCGTAACCCGCAGTCTTGACTCAACCCTCCATCCTTTCCCCTGCTCTCCCCACCTTACTCCTATGCTAACAGTAAATACACGGGATGGTACAACGTCCGCGAGGAAACTTTCGTCACGGAGAACGAGGCCATGCTCGCCGATTTCAAGGACCCTGTTTCGGGCCTCCCTCTGAAAAAAATGGAGGAGACATCCTACTTCTTCCGCATGTCCAAGTACCAGGCCCAATTGATCGATCACATTCAAAAATCGCCCGCTTTTATCTTGCCTGAGAGCCGGCGGAATCTGATCTTGGCACGGCTGGAGGAGGAGCTGACGGACTTGAGTGTCTCGAGAACGACCTTCGATTGGGGGATTCCCGTGCCAGACGGATTCGTGCCGGAGCACGTGCTGTATGTGTGGTTTGATGCCTTGAGCAATTACATGACGGGGATAAATTGGTTGGAGTTTGAGTCGTCCACCCTCCCTTCCCCGTCCTCGTCGGCGTTCTGGCCAGCGACGGTGCATGTCATTGGGAAGGACATTATTTGGTTCCATTGTGTCATTTGGCCGACGATTCTAATGAGTGCTGGGCTGCCTTTGCCGAGATCGATATTTGCACACGGATTTATCCATGACAAGGATGGAAGGAAGATGAGGTGAGTGAGCGTGATGATCAATGGAAGGGAGGAACGGAGAGAGGAGGGAGGGAGAGAGTGGGGATCTGTTGATTGTCGTAGCAGCGTGTACCCACCCCTACCTCTCTCCCTACCTCTTTCCCTTCCTCCCTCCCCCTCTCCATCCTCCCTTCCCTCTGTATTCAGTAAATCCCTGGGCAATGTAATAGACCCGCATGACATGATAAAGCGTTTCCCGATCGACACCTTCCGGTATTACCTGACCAAGGACCCATTTGGAGGCGATATCTCGTTCTCGCCCGAGGCGATGCTGCAAGCCCACAACAGCGAGCTGGCCGACGTTTTGGGGAACCTGGTTCATCGAGCGGTTAATTTGTGTCAGAAATTCTGCGAGGGAAAGGTGCCAGTGTTAAAGTGTCTGGAAGGCGGGAAAGGGGGAGGAAAGGAAGGGGGTTGGACGTACGCGCTGCCGATTGATTTAGAAGAGATGAGGGCGAAGGTGGCGAAAGGAATGGAGGGCTTTGCGCTGAAGGTGCTTTCGGACGAGGTAATGGGTGGGTTTCGGGATACGAATAAATTCCTGACCGAAGCGGAACCTTGGAAGATGAAGGGAGACGAGATGGCGGAGGCACGGAGGGAAGTGGTGCGGTTGACGCTGGAAGCCGTTTATGTGCTGGCGCATTTCTTGGCCCCGATCATGCCTTATGCCGCGACGGAGATCTTTGAAAAGCTAGGGACGCCACCGCAGCCCATCCCTACCCTTCGGGCAGATTTGCGGAATTTGGATGTGGGAGCCACAGTGTCGGTGGGCAATATTTTGTTTATGAAGCTTGAGGGAGCAGGGGAGGGAAAGGGAGAGGGAGGGGGAATGGTGTTGGTGGATGGAAAGCCGCCTAAGGAGGAGAAGGAGGGGAATGGGAAGAAGGCAAAGCAACCGGCCGCGGCTGGGAAAGAGGAAGGTAAAGGGGGAAAGAAGAAGGGAGGAGGAGGAAGAGGAGGAGGAGGAGGAGGAGGAGGAGGAGGAGGAGGAGGAGGAGGAGGAGGAGGAGTAAAGGGGGGGATCGCTGAGGGAGTGGACGTTGCTTACCCTGATGATTTTAGCAAGGTGGATATCCGCGTGGGAGGGATCGTGAGGGTGTGGCACCATGAGGCAGCGGACCGGCTGTTTTGTGAGGAGATAGAGGTCGGGGAGGGGAAACCGCGGCAGGTTGCCTCGGGTCTCCGAGAACATTATACTTTGGAGGAGATGGTGGGGAAGAAGGTCTTAGTGGTGTGTAATTTGAAGGCAGCCAAGCTGGCGGGATTTGAGAGTCAGGGCATGGTGCTTGCCGCATCTCTGACGGATGGCTCGGGGAAGGTGGTACTTGTCGAACCACCGGCCGAGGCGACGGTGGGGGAGAGGGTGGCTGTTGAAAGTGCGGGGTATGATATGTCACAGTATCCGCCGATGACCGCGACGCAGATGAAGAAGAAAAAGGCTTGGGAGGCGGTCGTGGAGGAATTGAAGACAGATCAGGATGGAGTGGCGATGTTTAGAGGGGCGAGACTGGTCACGGCGGCGGGGCCGTGCCGAGCGCTGGGCATGGGGGAGGGGAATATCAGATGAAGAAGGAAGCTAGGACGGGGAAGTGTGTTAGAAGGTGAAAGTGCATTGAAAGAATGATTTGGAGATTCGTTATTTTTTTTTTTTTATGTTGTCTTTTTTTTGTTCTTTTGCGTGCATTACATATTGTGTTTGTACACTTGCCACGTTTCTCCGCTCACTAAGTTTGGAAGTGCTCTTCGGCAGGAGCATCGCCGTCTCGTCTCCTTGTCTCTATGCACTTTGTTCTTCCCTCACCTACACTACGACGTTTGATGTCCAGTCGAAACTATCTCCCGTCTCGGGCAGTAAGATATCTCCATGCTCATCTTTCCCACAACCGCTCTCACCACCGCCCGCACTGCTGCTGCTGCTGATGCTGATGCTTCTTCTCCTTCTTATGCGACCGTCCTTATCCTCCCGCTCACCTTCCCGCGGGAGAGAATGAAACCACGCCATAGCCTGCTGCATCGTGGTTGTATACACTGACCATCGCCCAAACGCTTCCTGCAAACATTCCCTCCTATCCCGCTCTGACCGGGCCTCCATCTCTCGTCTCCTGATCAACCGTCGTTCCCTCCTTTCCTCCCACAACCGATCCTTCAGGCGACAAAACCCCTTGGCCTTCCTAAAATGCTCCGCAAGCCCTTCATTAAACTCCTCACGGGCACGCTTCTCCTTCCGCGTCAGCACCAGCTCCCGCAACCGTCGAACGGACATCAAGCCCTGTCCCCGCGCACGGTGGACTTCGCCATATTTCCTCACTTCTCGGGCTTGAATCCGCAGCCCATACCAAGCCATCCACGCCTGCCATGCCAGCTGCTTTTGGGCCGATGGGCAAAGACTGGCCAAAGCTCGGACCATCGTCGGTCTGGCTGCCCCCCAGGCCTGAATTCGCTCTACCCACACCTCGTGTCGCTTGGCTCGTCCCGCATATCTACGCCAGTAGCCAAAGTAATGGGCTAAATGATACGCATCACATATTTTCTGCTGCCGTAAACGTACACTTCGTGTATCCCATCGTCGCAAGACTTGAACTGCCCGCCTTTCAACCATAATCTGAACTGCTTCCTCCTCCCTTCTTGCAAGTCGAAATGCCTCCCCCCATCCTTCCAAACTGAGACGAAACAAACGCGTTGCCATTAAGGACTGCACCGTCTCCACTCTCTTTATCTCCTTCTTCTTTTCTCGCACCCATCGTCGCCAGGGCTCCCATCCCCGATACCGCAAAAACAGCCTCTCTGAGCGTCGCTCCCGACAAACGTCCTCATACGCTACCCTCCACCCAAACATCCACGCACGCTGTAGAAGCCCCTCCTCCACCAACTGCATCACCTCCCTCGCCCGCATCTGCAGCTCCTTCCTCCGGTGAATCGACCCCCGCCATGCATGAAAATACTCGGCTCGACGTGCCTTCTGCGACACCTCTATCAACGCCGCCCGACGCACTGACTGCTGTGCGGTCCACCTCTCCCACGCACGCATTACTCCAGCCAGTAGCCACTCCTGGGATCGACGCTGAAATCGACGAAGGCCTTGAGCTATTTGAGTTTCACGTGTCCACATATGAAGAGACTGAAGAACCAACAGAGAGTGCTTGTGTTGTTGAACCTCCTCCACCCGTCGAGTCAAGATCCGAGCTCGTTCGAGCTGGCCCACGGCAATAATGAGTCGACGTGTTTCCCACTGCCCCTCTGCCAGCAGTGCTGTCTGCTCCTGCCTCTGCCGATCTCCCACACAGCGCGTATGACCCACCACCAATCTTCCCCACTCTCGGTGTAAGCACCACCTCCGTATAGCACGCTCACGAAAAGCAGGAAGGACCACCGCCGACAAGCGCAGCCGCTGCAGTACCATCAGGCCCCGATGTAGTCGCCGTTGCCGATGAAAGTACTCGGCCATCTTCCGTGTGTCCCCATCCAGCATCCTTCTTCCATGACATTTTGTGAACGCGAACAGACCCACTGCCTTTCCCCGCCGCTGCGCCCAATCCCCTGCATCTTCCTCCAGACACTGCCAGTGGTACCTTTCCTTACTTCCCTCCCTCCATTCCCTCAAGGCTGTATGGCATCGTCGTTCCTCCGCCCGCCTCCTCTGCTCGCTGGCAGCAATAATCCGCCTTTCGCCTAAGCGACGAGTCTCCGCCCACTTGAGCAATGCTGCAAGCCCCCGTCGGCCTATGGTACGCCTCCTGGCCTTTCCCCCTAGACCTGTCTCAATCCCACGCTGCAGTCGCTGTTGAGCGACTGCCAGGCGCCAGCGACGGAGGCCTCGTGCCATGTAGAGGCGTCGACGTTTTTGGAAGTGCATTGCTGCTGCAGTCCACCACTGGAGGCACTGTCTTTGTGATTTTGCCCGACGCCGACATGCGATCACTTGAGCGCTTCGGGAGATGTGTAGGGCGCGGTGGAAGGTTTGCAGCACTTGGCGGGCGAGCTTGGAATAGTTTAGAGTGTGGACTCGCTGGGAAGCAAGGTGGAGCAAATGGTACCGTATCCAGCGGAAGAAGAAGTCGAGAACCAGGGACCGATATCGTTGCTGCTGGTGCTGGATGACTAGGTCTCGTCGCTTGCTTCGTTCTCGTGCACAGGACTTCCATTCTTCCAGTCGCCGCCTTGCTTTTCTGAGCAAGACAACACCATGCAGTATCTTGGCGAGATGCCGGTGCTGGGCATAAAGCCTTAATTGTTGAAATGCTCCAGCTTGCCGTCGTCGCATCCTCTTCTCGCCGCCCTCTTGCGAAAGCTCTTCCATCTCCCTTGCTTGTCGCCCCGCCGCATGCAACCACCCCTTCAACGTTTTCCTCGCCAAATTCCTCGCTTCAAGCTCCATCGCCAACCCCCATGCCTGCCTTTCCTCCCTCCATGCTTGCAAATATCTCTGGAGCGCCCCCATCCCCCGCTTTGCAAGCGTCTGGTAGAAGATTGTAAAAGCCCATTCATCTCTTAAGCGCATAGTACGTCGTCGTCGACACCCCATCACCCACAATTGCCCCAAACTCCTTCGCATCCGCCGCACCGCCATAAGGTTTAAAGCAGCATTTGCCCGGCTTTTGAGTCGGTTGTGTTCCTTAACCATGGCGGAGATGGCTCTGCGGGCTCGTAAATTGATGGTGAGTGCTTCTAAGGATGCTCTTTCTGTGTAAATAGAGCCTTGCCACCGGAGGAAACAACGGATCAAGAGCTTGTTTTCCTGCCGGAGGAGATGCTGCTGGCACTTTTTGGTATTGTGCCAAACATAGATAGAAGTGTGAAGAAGGTGGAATTGTCGCTGTAGGGTTATGAGCTGGCCTCTACATCGGCATGTCACGCGACGAGTGAGCATGTGGATGAACTGCCGGGCGCGGCGTTGAAGGGTGGCTCGTTGTCCGTGCATTGACAGGGCCTTGCGGTAGTCGATTTGAACGAGACGACGCCAGGCCTTTTCGAAAAAAAGGCCTTGTGATAGAAAATTCGCGTGTCTCTTTGCCATGCTCATGCGTGGTTTGGTGTGGAGGGCTCGCTGCTTTAGGAGATCGAAAGCGACACGTATCCGGCGGTGAAGACGGACGGCGTGCCAACTTTTTTGCTTCCAGAGGCTAAAAATACGTTGTTGCAGATAAAAATCCGAGTCAAGGAGCAATTGTTGGATACTCGAGAGGTGAACTTCTAAGGCCGTGGTGCCGATGTTGGTATTGGTGGTGGGGAGGGAAGCCAGATGGTAGAAGGCTTCGTCATCGCTTGTGGACGAGGAGGAGAAAGACATAGAAGGGGAAGTGACTGACGATGACAGTGGGGAAGAGCACAAGGCCAAACATGCGTGTCCGTCTTCATCGTTTTTGTGGAATGCTGCTGGTGAAGGGGAGGCATGGCTACCGTCGTCGTCGTGTGCTGCCGCCAAGTCTTCCACTGGAAGGAGTGTGGCCGAAGAAAACGATGCTGATAAGAAGGAGGACGGCGATGCTGTGACGGTGGCCGAAACAATTGTATGCAGTTCTTCCAGCTGCTGCTGCAGCACCCGCTCGAGGCGGGCGGTGGCCGTGGATGATGAATAAGGCATCGTCGGCATAGTCGTGTTTTCTTTCTCGACGGCGGGTAGCACTAGGGTTGCTAGTCCCCCCTCTTTCTCTGTCACAGCGTCCCGCCGCCGATCAACAGGCACCACATTAAACGTGCCTTCAGGATTTTTGTTTTCCTATGCCGAGGAGTACGACGTGTGGTGGTGTGAGGGTGCGTGTGATATTTGTGATTTGGTGAAGTATTTCAAGCAAAAACGGCAACCTGGCGGTTACTGGTGTTCTTCTGCGTTCCAAATGACCATATTTACATGAACGAAAATGTGCCTGGCAATCTGACCGACCCTAAAATCACCATAAGTACAATGATGCCCGAATCTGAGGCCCTGCAAGAGGAACACCTCGCGAAAGAGACCGCTCGGCTTGCCGCCAGGGCGCGACGGGATCAAGGTCGCCTAGCACGCTTGCAAAATGCCAACCGCACGACGATCGTGGACGTGACGGCCCTGGAATTGCAAATCGAAGAAAAGCGCCGCCTCAAGGAGCTGGAATTGCTGGCAGCAGCCCGGGAGGGAAAGCATGTGGCTGAGATGGTGCGACTGCGGGCGGCCCAAGAAGCGCAAGCAATTGCTGCCCGTCAGGCATTGGCGCGCACTGTCAAAGACGAGTGGGCATTGCAAGCTGCGGCATGCAAGGATAAGAACAAGAAGGACATAAACTTTACGGATTTGCCGGTTGCCAAATGTGGGCGTGGGGCTTTGCAAAAGCTTGATGGCGAGGACGAGGGGTATAGCGCACGTAAGAAGCAACAGGTAAATGAAGGGAGAAGGCGAAGGAAATACACAACAATCATTCTGTAAGCATGAAGCTCAATTCTCTTGTCTTCTACCTTCTTCAACCATCCGAAAGCATGCAGAGATGCGATCATGGACGCAAGCCCAGAGGCAAGAGCAGCAAGAGCGTAAATCGGCAGAGGCCCGCACCCGCGCTCAAGAAGCTGCCCAGTTGCGCCGCGTTTTGTCCCTGGCCGACCAGCAGGCAGAGGGTGAGGCAGCCCTTCGAACGTTTTTGACACGGCAGGTTCAAATTGAAAATGCAGCACAGATAGAGCGTCATTCTTTGGTAAAGATCCAGCAGCTGAGGCAGAGACAGGAGGAGGAGCAGGCGCTCTTGGCGCGCATGGGAGTGGACCCGATGCTTTCGGAGGTGAATGATTGCGTAAACCACGAGACAGGGCGTATTGTCTCTGATCGCTTCCGAGGATTTTCAAGTGCACAGCGGCACGCCTTGCTGGAGGAGAATAAAAAAGTTTTGCAGGAGAAGGCGGCTCGGCAGCAGCAAGAGCAGGAGGATGCACGTGCTTGGGTCAAGCAGCAGGCGCGGTGGAACGCGCTGATGGAGCAGCAGGAGGAGGAGGAACGTCATGCCCGGGCAGCACTGCACCAAGAGACTTATGCGACGCTTCAGCTGCAGAAGCAAGAGCACAAGGTGCGTGATGCCCGAAATAGGGCGGACGCTTTTGGTCGGATTGAGGAAGGGCAAGGATTGGTTAGCAAATTCGGGACGTCGCTGGCGTGACGAAAAAGGTGAAAGAAAAGTGTCGGTGGATGCGAGAGATGGGCAAATAACAGGTGTTGAAGGGTTTGGAGCGGCGGGAGAATAGAAGTATTGGGAAACTGAGAGAAAAAAATGCTTGAAGAAATATGAGAACGACGTAGTTGTTGCTCGCAAAAATAGGACATGTTTTCATCTGGCGTTTGTGTTCTTTCTGTTGCTTCTGTTGTGGGCTGCTGTGAGGGTGATCACTCCGACTTTATTATTGATGGACGAGTTTTCGCTTTCAGTCCCGTAAATGATACTGCTCCCTTTCTCCTCGCCCACAACAGGCGTTTCTTTCTTTGCCCTTCTACGTCTTTTTGTACCGTCTTGGGCGTAGAAACCAACGGCTTCTACTGCTATCATTCCCGCTATTACTGTGGTCCTTGTTCGTGTGAAAAAGGCATCCGCTCGTGTGTGTTGCTGCACCAGAATGAGAATGAGGAGTCAACTCCTAATGACTTAATCTTAACTCAATCTACTTCTTCATGATCTCACAGCAGCACCAAAATGGAGTAACGTGCACACATCGACACCCACCTACACACACGACCAAGTCTTTCCCTCCACCCTCCTCCGCTCTAAACCACCTCGCTCCTCCTTACCCCGCCTCCATCCCTTCCCCCCTTCCCTCCTGTCGCACCCGCCGCCACTCTCGGCTGCTGTTGTTTCAACCCACTCACCGTCTGGTACGTCGACCTCAACGCCTCCCCCCCCCTCCCCCCCTCCTTCCCTCTTACCACCTTCCTCTGCGCGTCCGCTTTACGCGCTGCCCACATATCCATCAATGGAATCACATACAATGATGCCAGGCAGGCTAGTTGATAAAAATTAATCGTGGACCACCGCCCACTGTCACAGCCCGATAACGGCTCGAGGGTCAAATGACAATTGCCCGCCCCGAACTGCATGAGAGGGGATTGAAGCAAACCCGCGCAACCGGCGATGAAAAAGGATACCCCCGCCAGCACA
This sequence comes from Nannochloropsis oceanica, assembly GCA_004519485.1. Classification (NCBI taxonomy): domain Eukaryota; class Eustigmatophyceae; order Eustigmatales; family Monodopsidaceae; genus Nannochloropsis; species Nannochloropsis oceanica. The sequence goes on from CP038128.1 coordinate 329,162, forward strand.
CCAAAGAAACGAAAGCCGAGGGCATCGGCGAGGTACGCGAAGAAATAGGTAAACAAGAAGGTCCGAAACAAGGCATAGGCGATAAATGCAAGGACGAGGGGGAGGATACCTCCTTGAGCTTGAGCGATGATGATCCCGAGCCCGTAGATCACGGCCATGGACACAGTGACAGCAGCAGTGGTGACAAAACCGTATCTAGAGAGGAGGAAAGGCAGGAAAGTAGGGAATGTGGGAGAGAGGGAATAAAGGATGGTGAGCGATAATTGTCCCAAATCGGCTGTGGGCAGCGACTGTAACGGCAGCACTGGCCCCTAATCCGTGCTCTGGAGGAGGACGGGAGGAAGGGAGGAAGGAACAGGTGCATAGTCTATGAAACATAAAATCAAGATAGAGTTCAACATACATGTTCTGCCCTCCCTCCCTTCCTGCCTCTCTCTTTTTCCTCCCCACCCACCTGTCCATCAACCCCCCCACAATTGGAATTCCTAACACTCCAGCCGTCGTAACAGCCGTAAACAGCCGCACCATATAGTTCTGTTTTTCGGGACTAAGCAGATGCCCGTCGGCCAGTTGAATATCTATCGTCCCAATGTAAAAATTTGCCCAAAACGAGGCCACGACGATGAAGACTGTCACCCTCACAAAAGGCGCCGACCGAAGTTGTTCCCAAAATGAGGCTTCCTTAATGTCATCCATCGCTGCCGCTGCAGCTGAGCCAGGGTTCAGCAACGCCGTATTTTCCCGACTAGCTGCACTGGCGGTGGCATCATGGGTGGTGGTGGAGGAGAGGATGGGTAGCCCTCCCTGCCCTGGCCTCGGGGGGGCCAAGGACGTTTTTTTGAAGACGGAAGGAGCGCGGATAGGACCAACGCGAGCAATGGAGGCTTGATCGGGTACGATTTCTTCCAGCATCTGCTCTTGAAAGGAGAAGGGTTGATCGGGCCATAGGAAGAGGGAGAACGAAAAGGCCACAGCACACACTATGCTATACCCTGCAAATATCTCTTGGTATGTGAAATGGAAGCGATTCCACAGGCGATCGAAGACGAAGAAGATGAAGAAGGAGAGGTTGAAGGAACCGGTAATGATACTGGTGACGGTAGCCTTGCTGGCTGGATAGAGGTTCGACAAATGGATTATCGACGATTGCACTCCTGGGCCACCAAAGGCAATGAGAATGACGGCTGGAAGGTGAGTGGGGAAAGAGGGGATGGAGGCCGAGAAGAGGACAAAACCGCTCCCGACGAGCAAGATGCTCAAGGCAGAACATATGCGTGGTCCATACGCATCGAGCAAGATACCGAGGAGGAGGGGAGCGGTGAAGTTTATGGAAGTGGCCATGACAAAGAGCCTATGGACGGCGTCACGACTTAGGGCGGGGCCTCCCTCTTCGTTTGACGCGATAAGGAGGGAGCTGGAGATGGCGGCCCATCCGAAGATGAGTCCACCACATGCTAAGTTTTGAAAGCAGGCAGCCAGAATCATGGCTACCCGAGGAGCTTTGGGCTTCGTCATGGTTTCTGTTTTAGGCGTAAGGGTGAGAGGAGAAGGGTGCGCATTAAGGATAGGAAGAAAGGGTGAGTGGGGGGAGAGGGAAGAGAGATAGTGGGGAGGGTTAGACATGCATCAGCCGATCAAAGCAGGAAAAATAAGCACGATGGAAGGGATGGGACGCGCGCTTGATCCCATGTAGAAAATATTGCCAGACTGGCCTGCAGCTTGGGGAGGAGAATGGACATCATGAAAGTGTAGACCGTGGAGAGGCTTCTAGCAACATTGAGAAGGACATTAATTTTCATCTGAACGAGACAATGGCACAATGGGGCCCGACAACAATTTTCCTGGCTTGGCTTGACGCACGTGCTGTCTGTGTCCTCGGAGCTCGTGGCGTATGAGGGGCGCAGGAGATACTTGATGGGAAAGTTTCAAGTTGGTGAAGCTCAAGTCAACCAGCCCGCATAGACACTCCCGCAATGCTTGTAATTGACGCACCCCGAGATCCCTCGTTTGGGCTGCCTGAGTGGGTCGAAGAGTGGACAGAGCGGGAAAAGTTGGGAGACACGTATGACAATGTACTTCTTACTCTGTGGAGGAAGTGGGACGCTGAAGTAAGTTCTCCGCAGGGCATCATGATGACCTTGAGGCGAGAGGCGAGACCGTGTGGATGCCGGAAGGGTAGGTGCTGCTGCTGCTCGAGCAGCTCAGTCCTTCCATCAAAACACGTAAAAGTCCACGTTCCGCGGGACGTCTGCTGCGAATGAAGCTGCTTCTGTTCCCGACGCGTCCAACGCCGCCTGCCTCGACTCTATTTTGATGGGATTGGGGATCGGGACACCAGTCTAGCGGGCACTTGAACATGCCGTTGCTTGTTGGCGCCCTTTCTCGGAGAGCTTGAAACTCGCTAAGAAATTGAGTCATTCCGATTTCCAAAGTGTGTGTTTTTACCCTCTGTGCACATTGGTGTCGTTGAGTAAATTAAAACTCCCTGTCCCTTTTCCGATCAACAGGCTGGGACCTCCAAGCGGGCTCGATCGGCTGGCAAGGCATCTTCATAATCGCACGGGCGCCTTCTGCGGCTGCGTTCACGAACGTCCACAGCTGCCGTCATGGCCATTTCTCGACCGCGTGGCCTGGGCCGCAACGGCAGCATTTTCCTGCTGCTAATGTCGGCGCTAGTAAGCTTTGTCTTATCCTGGACCTTCCCTTTTGCCCAGGCTTTTGTGGCCCGGCTGCCGACGCTTACTGGTGTGGTCCGTCAGCAGGTGCCACTGACATGTTCCTTGTCCTGCTTGAGTCTCGACTGCCGCCATAGCAGCACCAGCAGCACAAGTACCAGTGTTGGATTTTGCACAAGCTCGTTTCATTTGCTTATTGCTCGCCATAGCTGTCGTCGTCGAAGCCAGCGTCTGTGGTCGGCTGCGTCGGATGGAGAGGAAGGAACGTCAGCAGAGAGCAATGCGGGAGGACAGAGTAGCAATGGGGGGGAAGGGGAAGAGACGCTGGAGGCATCTGATATGGTGGACTACACTTCCTTCGCCACCCCCTTGTGGTCATCTCCTTCGTCCTCTTCCTCCTCATTGTTCTTATCTTCTTCATCGTTCCCTTCCTCCTTCTCCACCCCCTACTTCTCCCCGCCTCCCACCCCCCCTACCGACCCTATCCAACAACTCCAACAACGTATCCTTCAGAAAGCCCTAAAATGGCGCCGTGAGGGGCCTCTATCTACAGTCTTAGGCCACATACCCGAAGAGAATCTCGACATCCGCCTTCTCTACTCAGGACAAACCAATCAAGCCTTCAGAATCTACGGAAAGAGAAATAAACGCACGCCTTCCTCCGATGGTAATAACGACGAGGTAGACGATGTTTTATTTATAAAGTACGCCCCTGACGTGGTCGGTGATGATGGGGAGGTGGTAATGAGGAAGGGGGGGAGGACGAGGACTGAATGGGAAGGATACCGGGAGATGGGGCGGGTGATGCCTGGAATGGTGCCTCGAACATTTGTCCTTGAGGGAGGGGAGGAAGAGGGAGGAGGGGAGGGAGGATTGATGGTGGTGGAATTTCTAAGGGAGTATATTCCGTATGCGGAACTTTTGAGGAGGGGGCAGTCGGGAGGGGGGGAGAGGGGTGGGCAGGGGGTGGCGGTACAGGTGGGAAGGTTGCTGGGGAGGTACCACGGGACGGTGATGTGGAATAGCGCGTATGTGAGGGAAGAGGAGCTTTGGCGAACATTTGAAAATGAGGAGCATATTCGGTTTTGGGAGCGGTCGTTCGCGCGGCCTTTGCTGGGGCTGTTGAGAGGAGGAGGGGAGGAGGAAGGGGGGGGTTTGACCAAGGAATTTTTGGGGGAAGAACTGAGGGAGATCGTGAAGAAGGACGGGGGGGATAGAGGGGTGGTGTGGGCAGTAGAGACGCTTTGTAGGGAGTATAAAGGGAGGAAAGAAGCGTTGGTTCATGCAGATATGCACGCGATGAATATCTTGATAAAGCAGGGAGGAAGGCAAGAAGGGAGGGAGGGAGCAGCGATAGGAGCAGCAGCAGCAGCAGCAGCGACTGCAACGGTCAAAATCGTTGATGCCGAGAAGACTATGTGGGGTCCCGCTGGTTTAGATGTTGGAATGTTCCTCGCGAACCTGGCGTTTTATATGGCGACAGAGGAGGGGGGGGGGGGAGGGAGGACGAGGACGTGGGTGGGGGGAGGTGATGCAAGAGGTGTGGTGGGCGTATGAGACAGAGTTTCTAAGGGTTCAGGGGGCGAGGGGGGTGGGGGGAGGGAGGACGCAAGACGGGTTGAGAGGTGTGTTTAACGATGCTGTGGGGTACATGGGCTTGTGGTTGCTTTTCCTGACAGTGGCCAATCCCGTTGAAGTATTGCCTTTGCCAGTAGCAGAGGGATGGAGGAAAGGTGGGAGGGAGGAAGAGATGCATGCAAATGTGATGAGGGTAGCCGTTGCAGCATTACGGGATTACGCGAAATTTTGGAGGAGAAGGGAGGGAGGAGAAGGGGTGTCGTCGTCGTCGGTGTCATGGGAAAGGGAGGGGGAAGGGGATGAGAAAAGGACACGGACGTTTTGGTTTTCAGAAGAGGAGGAGGGAAGGACGGAGGGTAGGATGGAGGAAGGGAGGATGAAGACCATTGATGGGCTTTCAGGGACAAGGGGGGGAGGGGAAAAGGAGTGGAAGGTTCCTCAGTATGGTGCCCGCAGCCGCGGCCCCGGCTGTGGTGTGGCTGGTAATAACATGCAGCACGTGTTGGAGGTCCTACGCGATGCGATTATACCCTTCTCCTTTCTTCCTTCTTCCGACCCGCGTTCAAAAGAGGAGTGCCGAGCAGAAGAGGATGTATACATGAGGGAAGTGGTGCTGCCGGAGAGAAGTCGGAGGGCCGACCCTGCCATGTTTGAGAGGGACAGGAACACAGGGCAGTGGAATGAGGTCTCGTTGGAGGACGAGGGGGAGGACGGGGAGGAGAATTTGGGGAACGAAAAGGTTACCACGATGATGAAGATGGCGGCTGCAAATCTGGCGGCGGCAGGGGCGTCGTCTTCAGCGGCGAGGCTGAGGGAGCAGCAGGAGCAGCGGTTGAAAGCGGACTCTATCCAGAAACGAAAGGATGACTATGTAGCCCAGGAAATGGATTTGATGCGGATGATTTTGGAGGAACGTACGGGGAAGGATGTGGGGTTAGAGGGGCTCGGCAGCAGCAGCAGCAGCAGTAGTAGTAGTAGTGGCATCAGCACCAGTACCAGCAACCGTGACACTCGAGAAAGTGAGCGGGCGGTCACGATGAAGAGGCTGGAGGAGGGGAGAATGAGGGAGCAGCTCTTGGCGGGGATGGCGCCGTCCTTCATGGAAGACGAGGAGGAGGGAGGGAGGGAGGGGGGATTGTTCACGCACGAGAGCGGGCAGGATGACCTGGCTACAGAAGCAGCAGCGGCCGAGGCAGCTCAGGCCCGCGCGCTGGCAGGTGCGGCCCTGCAGGCGAAGCGGCAGCAGCAACAAAGACAAGAGCAACAGCAGGAGCAGCAGCTTCTCCTGCGACAAGCAGAGGAAGCCATGGCTGCGGCTGCTGCGGCCGCAGCTGCTGTTACTGCTGCTGCAGGTATCTCCGTACCACAGCTGGAGACGGAGCAGCAGCAGCAGCAGCAGTCGTCCACGTCCCCGAATCTGCCAAAGATAATGATGAGCATGGAAAAGGCAGACGAAGACGTTGGCAAACTACGGAGAACGCTCTCAGATACTTGGCCGGCTTTTCTCCAGGAGATGGGTGAGGGAGGGAGGGGGGAACAAGAGGGTTTGTCATGGGAGAAGGCAGCAGGGGCGCAGCAGGTCGTGACGGCGGCGGAGGAAGGGCAAACTGAAGGTCAAAGTGAGTGGCGAGATACCGAAGAAAAGGAGCAGCAGCAGCAAGAATTCGATGCATTTATCGGGCCGTCATTCACACCTTTTCCTCCTGAGGACTTGTCCTCATCAAGCTCGCGAGGGACATCTCCTCCGCCGAGCCGGCGACAGAGCTGGACCAGTAAAGGGGGGGGGAGAGGAGGAGGAGGGAAAGGAGGAGGTGGAAAGCGACGGAAAAAAACATGAGTGTCGTTTATTAAGTGGATAAGATAGATGGAGGGGAATAGCAAGGGTTCAAGGACGACTCTGAGAAGTAGGAGGACGGATAGGAGAAATACACAGAGAAGAATGAGCTGCACACACACCATGTATTAATGTATTCGTACCAAATAACAAACAATGTGCTTCTAGCAGCAACCAGAGTATGGGACAGAAATTAAGGGGTATTGAGTTCGTTTCAGGAGGGATGAAGAATTGGAATGCTAGAGAGATACGGACATGAAGCGATATCACCTGTTTCTTGGGCATAACGATATCGACATAGATCAGCAGAAAAATGAAGTGATCCTTGCGATCGGCCCGCAAGGGCAATTGTGGATTCCGAGAGAGGAAACAACAAAAGGAATGTAGTAGAGTAGTTGCGGCTGATAGTTTCTTTGGATTTGCTGCACTGAGCGTGAATGAGCAAGTGCCCTGCTGCCGATCAGGTCACCTCCAATATGAGAGTGGTGAGACGAAAGCCTCCTGACCCGCAGTCACTGTTGTAGTATTACTTGTTACAATTACTATTTTTGTTATTATTGCTTTTGATTCTTTGGTGAGATCGATTCAATATGGTTGAGCCACTGTATGTCCTGTCGATGGCTCGATTTCATCTGGATCTGGATTGGACTTCTGTAGTTCTTCTACAGTCGTTGCGACAGGCACAAACCACGCCGAATGGCCCAAACACTACTGACACAAGATCCTTACGACCTTCTAACAGGCATCTAACATGCATGCAGAATTGCAAAAACGCCGACCACTCGACTCTTCATGTCTCTGCAGTGTTTATCATCCGCGTCGACTCGAAATGCACTCCCATGGCCTCTTCCGTCCTCCTTACTCATCCATGCACAGGGCGGCAAGCACAACACCCATTCATTTTGCAGTACCATTAAATTCACCCTCACGGCTACCGTGCGTCCTCCTCTTACACATCACAGGCATCGACAGGCACAAAGCCATGCACGATAGAAGAACATGCAGCCGCATGGCCATGCTGACCTTGCTGGCATGCACCACCACGGCATTCTTGACGCCCTCGCCGCGACAGATCTCGTTGCCCTTGATTCGGCGCCCCCATCAGCAGAGAAGTAAAGGCACCTTGTCGGCCGTGGATGCCAACGACTTGTTCCAGGGCTACATGGGGCTTATCCACACACACCCCTTGCTCACAAAGTGCGCGACGAGTGCCTGCATCGTGCCTTTAGGGGACCTGTCCGCGCAGGTCATCGAGACGTGGAAGGCGAAAAAAGCAGCTTTGGCGGAGGAGAAGCCCAAAGAGGATCTGGACGACATGAGCATCGATTGGAAGCGAGCGGTGCGTTTCCTCATTTTTGGGGCGACTTTGCAGCCGATTTGGAACCATTACTATTTTCAGTGGTTTGACGGCTTGATCCCTCCACCTGCGGATCCAGTCAGCATGACGAATGTGTTGAAAGTCACGTTGGACCAGGGCATTCAAGCTCCAATTTTCACGGTTATCATTTTCGCTTACCTTGACTTTCTCGAGGGCAAGAACCTGCAGGAGACGAAGGATCAGATCAAGCGGGATTTCTGGCCCTGTATCACCACGAATTGGTGGGTGTGGATCCCTATTACGACACTTAACTACGTTTTCATCCCCCCTGATCTCCGCGTTCTCTTTGTAAACGTGGCTTTCTTGGGTTGGTGTGTATTCCTTTCCTTGCTGGTAAACAAAAAGGATGAAGGACCTTCCTCGCAGAACATGACGTCTGAGACGTGAGAAGCATAGCTTTTTGTAGCCTAGGGTTGATATTCTATGTACAAGTAGTGAGTGCGTGTGATGTGCGCAGTGTGTCATTCGTGTGCATGTTTTTTTGTTTTTTTAAAAATTGTGTGTGGGGATGACCTGTGCGTGAAGTAGGGAAAGCATCCGTAAGTACATAAAAATGTTTTGACTTCTCTAGCCTACTTAAACTTCGATAAATCTTCATTGGGGCGACTAACGAGGATATAAAGGACAACTATAAAGAAGTATAACTAACTATTTTTATCTTGTCGCGAAGATCACAAATAGCTGGACGGAAAAAAAAAAGATGCTAAAGTTATTCACGTCGAATGGAGTCGGGTTAAGGAGCACTGAATAGCAAGGTCTCAACTTCTGCCTATTCATCGCCGCCCAGCCCTCCAAAGCTTGGCTGATAGCCATTCCCATGTAGTAGTTTATCAAAGAATGACATGCGAGTGTGAGGCTTTTTATCGCCTTTGCTGGGAATGCCGGGGAGCATGTAGAAGCACCAGCAGGGAGGATGGCCGTCGCGCTCAGCTCGGAAGGGAAGGCGACGTACCCAAAAGGAGTGGTGCACTGGACCATATATATGAGGAGAGATGTAGCTGTTTCGAATGGAAAGATCACGGGTCGAACCACCAGATGCATAAGAAAACAACACAAAAGGACGACTTGAAGCATATAAAGGCTCGGAACGAGAAGAACGTCACACAGCAAGCACCACGCACGACAAACGCTAAAGCACGGCAAGGACGAAATGTCTCTTTCTGGAATAGTGCAAACTATGCAAAATTATCAAGGCATTGATGTCCAGCCAAATATCATGTCATCGCCTTGCATAGATGCATGCCGGTTGTTTTGCCTTGCTTTGTCAAACTAGAAGTGCAAACTCAACTTGTCTCTCTTCCTTCAAGGGCCACCAGTGCCAGCACTCTCCCATTGCCGACAAAGTACACAGGGAGCTCCGGTTTCGGTGATCCTTGGAGTGGTGTGCAATGCCCGCTGCATTCCCAGTCCACGGCTACCGTCTGTGCGAAGATTCTATCTGGAACCCAACCGCATGCAGAGATGAGACATACTCCCTCCGGCGCACCCCTCCTTCGAGCATCTCTGATTCTCATGCCCGCTCTCATCACCTTTCTCATACACATAGGCACCATGGCACCCGTACCACGATGCAGTGTCTTCATAGTACTGCTGACTCTTGCGTTTCTCTGCGTAGTGACCCAAGGAGCCCTCCCCAAAATTCCCGGCACCAATCTTGTGCAGCGCTTTATCAAGGGCAAGCAGGCTGACCCCCGTGACCATGCCCCCGACGCAGCCATGTCAGAGGAGGACTTCCACCAGGCCACGGCTCCGGTGCTGGCAGAAGATATCACCGAGGCCATTTCCAAGCCACAACGCCGCAGGTATGATTGGAGGGATGGGCAAGACGGGGGACACAGGGCGGGCGATAGGAGGGCTTCCCTCCCTAAGCACTGCATTACGCATGTGTTGGAGAGCCACACATGGACGCCTATTAAACCACCCCGAATTTCCATCACATGTTCCTGCCTCTCAATCCATACTTATACAACCTACTCCCTGTAATTCCCTCCTCCTTCCCTCCCTAGGAAACGCGACATGGTCAAGTCCCGCTTTGGCAAGATCCGTGCCACGGTATTTCCGATCGAAAACAAGGAATGCCGCAAGTTTTTTATGATGAGCGGGATGATGTTTTTTATTATCTACGTTTACACGGTTGTCCGTGACACGAAGGACACGCTCATCGTCTCGTCCTGCGGGGCCGAAGCCATTACATTCCTCAAGGTTTACGGGGTGTTGCCTGCCTCGGCCTTGTTCATGGTTGCGTATGCCAAAGCATCGAATGCACTGAGTAAAAAGACATTATTCTATGCGACATCCGCTCCCTTCTTCATTTTTTATGCGGTGTTCTGCACGCTGATCTACCCGAATCGTAACCTGTTGATGCCGAACATTCCCGCGCAAGCAGGGGGGTTGGGGTTTATGATTTCTCTGGTCAAGAATTGGGATTATTCCTTGTTCTATGTCGTGTCCGAGTTGTTCGGGAGTGTGGGTGTCTCGGTGCTCTTCTGGCAGCTCGCGAACGAGATCATTAAGGTGGACGAAGCTAAGCGTTTTTATCCTCTATTTGGTCAGCTGGCCAATATTGCGCCTATTGCTGCAGGGCAGACGGTTGTGCTATCTTCGCACATGACTGACCCTATGAGTAAAGACCCTTTCCTGAAGAGCATTCAGTTAATTACTGTCTTTATTATGATCTCGGGGGCGGCGATTATGGCCCTATACAAGGGGATTACCACGCTGGTGGACCAGGAGAACGCGGCAGCGAGTGCAAAAGGGGGTGAGGGGACCGCGTCAGCCTCGGCTGTGGCGAGCAAGAAGAAGAGAAAGCCCAAGATGAGCCTGGGGGAAAGCTTTAAGTTCCTGCTGACCAACCGGTATTTGGCGTGTATGGCGATCCTGGTGGTGTCGTATGGCCTGGCCATCAATTTCACCGAGGTGAGGAAGGAAGGAGGGAGGGAGGGGAGGAAAGGATGGACACGTTTGGTTGTTGTTGTAATTTATAGAAAAGAAACATTCCTTCTCACACACTGACACACCCACCCCTCCCACCCACTTTCCCTCCTTCCCTCCCCTCCCGCAGGTCATGTGGAAGAGCCAAGTGAAGCTCCTCTACCAAGACAAGCGAAAGTACCAGCAGTTCATGGGCAACTATTCCACGATGATGGGAGCCACCACCTTCGTCGTCATCTTCTTTGGGTCGCAAATCGTCAAGACTTTTGGAATGAAAGTTGGAGCCTTGACCACTCCCATCATGCTTGGCTTGTTGGCTGCACCCTTTTTCGGGTACATTATATTTGGTGGAATTTCGAGCAAGGGAGTATCGTCACCCAAGGCCCTGCAGACAGCGGTGTGGGTTGGATTGGTCCAGAATATCTTGTCGAAATCGATTAAGTATGCTTTGTTTGATCCCACCAAGGAGATGGCTTACATCCCCTTGGGGCAGGAGGAGAAGACCAAGGGCAAGGCCGCGATTGATGTGCTGGCGGCGCGTATCGGGAAGAGTGGTGGGGCGCTGTTACAGCAGGCGATTGTCCTCTTCTTTGGGAATATCATTGATGGGGCCCCAGTGGTGGTGGGCCTGTTTTATATCGTCATTTTTGCCTGGCTGTTCGCCGCCAATTCATTGGGCAACCAATTCGAAGAGGTGTCCAAAAATAAGTAAACATATAATTCTTAGGTTTAAAGGAGAGAGACGAAGTTAGGGGAAGGGATGCGAGAAGAAAGGCGAAGCACGCAATAGGAACGTACGCGCCCACGCGTCACAAACGTGCGGTGTGCAAAGCAGCAAAAAACACAACCAATGCCTCTATACATCAATCGACCCTTAACCGATCGACCGACACAAAGAAACATGCGCGATATAAGGAATAAGCGTAGGGTTGTTCTTGTTTACAATTTTCTCTTGATGTTAGTCTCCATGTAATTTTCTTAGCTTAGACTTCCACTCAAGTTAACATCGTACCACACGGTTCACACAAGCCAAATTTAAGCTGCTTACGACGAGCTGGGCAAGAACGCACATTCCACAGAACTGTTTTTTCCGGCGGATGATCCTGCTTAGCCCTCTCAAGTCACGGAAGCGATGCCTGCCCAACTCTTGCCACCGCAGCAACCCACGTCACGTCTCCGTCGACGACCGAGACCCGGGTGGCAGCAGCAGCCCACGACGATCGCGACTTTGCTCCTGGCCTTGATATATTCCGCGCACGCGTACATCCCTCTCCCACGCCGCCCTATGACACCCAAGCCCTCTAGCCCGCACTTCAGTTCCGGACCCACCAAAAAACGCCCCGGCTACTCCCTCGGCAACATACCCATTAACACGCTCGGCCGCTCACACCGCTCCCCCGAGTGCCTGGCACGTATTCGATTGGCACTTGATCTCACCCGCGACATACTTGGCATTCCCGTGGACTATCGCCTGGCCTTGCTCCCTGGCGGTGGCGACACGGGTGCCTATGAAGCATCGCTGTGGTCATTAGTGGGGGCAGAAGGCGTGCCTGTTGAAGCCTTGGTATGGGATGCATTTAGCAGTGGCTGGCACGACGACTTGGTCAACCAACTTCGCATAAAAAAGGTCCGGGAAAATTCGGCGCCTTACGGTGAGCTCCCGGATTTGTCAAGGGTAAATGCTAAAGACCATGACGTGTGCTTTGTTTGGAATGGCACCACCAGCGGGGTCTGCCTCCCCGATGACGGTGCGCCTTGGATTCCTTCACCAGGTCCTGGAAGAGGAAGAGGGCTCACGGTATGTGATGCGACCTCGGCCTGTTTCTGCATGAGATTGCCGTGGGACAAGTTAGATGTGACGACTTTCTCCTGGCAAAAAGCCCTCGGTGGGGAAGGAGCACATGGAATGATGGTCCTGTCACCTCGGGCGTTGGCAAGGCTGGAAGACAATGCACAGTCTGGGCTGCTGTCATCGCGTCAGATTCCCAAGCTGCTGCGCTTGGCAGGGGACGTGAAAACAGGCCTGGTCCCAGACGGGTTGTGGGAGGGGTCAACCATTAATACGCCTTCTATGCTGTGTCTCGAAGATTACCTCGATGCGTTAAGCTGGGTACAGAGGGAGGGAGGCCTGGACGGTATGATTGCTCGGAGTCGGGCAAATTTAGCAGCGGTGGAGGAGTTTGTGGAGGGCAGGCCGTGGTTATCGTTTTTGGCGAAGGACAAGCGGACGCGATCCTCGACGAGTATTTGTTTGGAGGTGGGGGGATGGGGGGGTCACGTAGTAGGAGAGGGAGGGAGGGAAGGAGGGAATGGTTACAGTAAGAAGAAGGTCGCGGAACAGTTGAAGACGATGGTTAGGTTGTTGGAGGAGGAGGACTTGGCGTATGATATTGCTTCGTATCGAGACGCCCCTTCGGGGTTAAGGGTTTGGGGAGGCCCGACTGTGGAGAGGGAGGATGTCGAAAGGTTGATGCCTTGGATTGCGTGGGCATATGAGCACGTCAAAGCAACCACTACATAGAGTGAAGGGAAAAAGAGGGTGATGAGAGACAGAGGAAGAAAAAGATTTAGTACAACAAATGAAGGGATGAAGGAACATGTGTATGAACCATAGCGCAAGAAAAGAGGCGAATGGAACGGGGGGGAAACGGCGGATCTGGTTGAGTCTCAACAGGTAGCTGCTTATTTCATTTTCCCGTCAGTAAACCAAATCCTTCCCTTCTCCTTATTCTTCTCATACCACGTCTTCACCACATTCAATTTTCTTATATTCGATATCGTTATTCAACTGCTTGCTCTTATCTGACTGAAGTACAAAGAGAGACTACGCACGCTTCCGTTCCGCTAGTCCATTTCTCTTCTTACACTTATACCACGCAGAAACAGCACAAGGAATTATCTTGTTCCCTTTTTGCTTTCCCCCTTTTAAGTCCGTCGTATATTTCAATTGAGGATCTCTCTCTCTCTCCCGTTGCCACTAATCGATTTTTTAAATTTAAGATAGCGCGTGGGATACCGAAGGCTGCTCCTGGGCATTGCACATTTGCGCGCCAATACCCCATTAGCCTCGCTCCGACACATCAAACACGAAAACGCACATGGAGAAAGCGAGGCAGAATTAAACATTACTTCCAAGCCTATCATCTCCTCCCCTTCCCCCTGCCAAGACACAAGGAAAGGCAAACAAAACGGGAACATCCGCATTATCTTCTCTAAGATTCTTTATCTGCAGCTCTCCGCCTTCTCCAACCCTCGTTACAACACTGGATTGAAGTCGTTGTCCTCGAACGTTTGATAATATGTACTTATTACATGTCTATCCATTTTGAGGAGGGTCTCCTAAGTCGAAACGACTCTTTCTCCTTTTGTGCTTTATACAAAGACAACCGCATGCCTTCGCCTTCCACCTCTTCCGATCCACCCGTCTTCCTTAACTATTGTGTTCATTTTTATGCACATTCCCTCTGTCCCTCCGTGCCTCCGTTCCACCCGTTTTCACCATTACCATCTTCACGAAGTCAATTCATCTTCCACGTGCACCGGTACCGTGACCATTTGTTCTCTACGCGCTTGTTTCGACGCTGCCGCTGCCACAGCCTCCGAGAAATTCGCGACGACAGGCATGGATACGTTGTCCGACAATTCAGCAGTCACCGATTCCTCCCCTACCTTGGTCGGCTCATCTTTAGATAGCAAAACTCCAGGTGCATGACCCCCATCTCCACCCAACGAAATCCCTGCAGCTTCCGCTGCTGCTACCGCTTTCTCTGCATCAGCGTTCGCGGCCTCCCTGGACAGGATGGTGACCCACAGAATCTCAACCAAGTCCACCCACAGCAAGCGATTCTCTACAGGGATAAATCCGTACGTCACCACATGTGCCAACGGCCATAGCTTCAACCCTGAGGTGATCAAGCTGAAACTCGTCGACTTTACCGTCCCGACAATCTCGCCTAGTGCCTCCCTTTTCATGGCTCCCAGCAAGAAAATATAACATCCATTCCAAATCGGTGACCACACTAGTTGATCCACCGTGATCTTGGGAAAAGTCGTCCACCACCCCTCCCAGCCCAACCAATCGAAAAAACCCTCCGACACCCCATACCATAAATGCGACAATGGGCCATGTCCGATAAACCCTGCAGCTGCCGACCGCGCCACCCGGCCTCGGTCAATCTCTCCGAGCGTCTTGCCCTCATACAGCTGTGCCACCGTATCCCCCAAAGTATATACACTCCCACTCGTGATAGCCTTCACCATAATAGGATGCAACGTCAACACGTCCATGTATCCGTCCCAATTATCCAAGGGAATCCGAGTGAAAATCTCAACAGGTGTCCAGCCACGCCACGAGTCCAAATCGACCGTCACTACTTTGGCAAGCACCACGGCGGCCACCAGAGAGATCATCCCGACGTTCACGAGGAAATTAAACTGACGGGAATCGATACCGTTGGCAGCAGCGAATCTACGGGCGAGATCTTGTGGGGAGGCGCTGGAGTCGTCGGAAGAATTGAGGGATGTTTCGAGGGAGGTGATGGGGGCGAAGGAGGACGAAGGCTCTGTGGACTGCTTCTTCTTGTCAGCCACGCTGTTATCCTCCGCCACGGATGGGGTCTTGATCCACAGGCGGGAAGAAAGCACATTGCGTGGAGTTTGACCGAAGGTGGGGCTGGGGTGGTGACTGATAAAGCTGGTGCTGCTGCCAGTGCTGCGGCCGAAGGTCTGACACTGCTGCCGGGGCAGACGAGGCATGACAAACCCACGCACGGCACCCAAGCAGAGCGTCAGTCCCGCCAGCGCGGCCATCAAGGCGTCTTGTCGCCTCATCCTTGTGCTCTGTGGGTAGCAAGTGGGTAGGATCGGGTGTACAGAGCATGGTGTAAGTGGTTTGGTGCGCTGGGGTAAGTACTCTTGAGTTTCAGAGCCTCGCTGACTCCAATCGCGATCTTGACTGCTTGCGATGATCTTCGGGTCCAATCGCCCTCAGGCTCCATGTGATGCACGTGAGGCATATTATGGTGAGCGGTGTAGTGGACTGTGTGTGCGTATGGGAAGCAAAAAGGTAAGGCGGTAATTGCTGCTGCTTCTGCTGAGCTGGGGGGACATCTCCGGAGACTTAGCCAGCTGAGACTGAGATTTCGATTCGAAAGAGGGAACGGTAACGACGGTTTTTGTGCGTCACGCGCGAGGAAGTTGGCCGCTTCTTATCCTTCTCCAGTACATCTGTTTGTCATGTTTCTGCTCCTGTTGAATTGGCTTGTGGTCGTACCCATTCCAACTAAGACACCAAAGGCTGACCGACCTCCCCACCCCTCCCTCCCCTCCCACTCACAACACCTACACAGACCATGAGGTTGTCGTCGCCCATCTGTCTTCTGGCTTTTGCGGCCTGCTTTCTAGTCATCTCACATGCTTTTGTTGGGATCACACCGATCCCTATGCATTCCACCAGCCTCTGTCGAAGCCGACACCCCGTGCGCATCATCGTCAGCATGGCTGACGGCGAGGGAGGGGAAACCAAGCCCAAAGGCAAGGGATGGGTACGTGTAGGGTATGGTGAACAGGATGTGAGAGGGCATGTCTAAGTCTACTTGAGCAGTGACATGTCAAGAGTCAGAGGCTGCCTTTCGAGCAGCCCTGAAGCTTCGCTATTGAAGAGATAGCCAGGGTAGCACCTCCCACCTTCCCAAAAAACTTAAACATCTTCCTATTCTTCCCCCTATTCCCATCATCAAATTACACAGCCCGTGGGCAGAGCCCTCCGCACCTTTCTCTCCTTCAATGGCCCTCGTTTTTTCACCGGCCGTAGCAACAAAAAGGGAGCCGCTTCCGCGAGCGCTGCTATTGCCTTGGCCACTCCTGTCCAGCTCGGTGCCAATCTTCCTTTGGGACACGGTGTGGTCCTAGTTACAGGTGCTACAGGTGGGGTGGGCCGTCGTGTGGTCAGTCTGCTTTTGGAGAAAGGCCTGCGTGTCCGTGCATTGGCACGAAACGAGCAAAAAGCTCTAGCCATGCTGAGTGCGGGAAAGAGGCCTGACCCGGCCTCCAGTCGGTTGGAAGTCGTCACTGCTGATATTCGCGATGCGGCTAGCTTGACACCTGAGATTATGGAGGGGGTGGTTGCAGTGGTGGGATGTACAGCTGCGATTGTCCAACCGAAGACCGGGGACTCGGAAGACCGAGCGAAATATTACCAGGGTATTGTGTTTTACGAACCGGAGACGTTAGATAGCCCTGAGGAGACTGATTACAAGGGGGTACAGAATGTCTTGGCGGCGGCGAAAAAATATGGGGATGTGGGAGGTACGAAGAAATTGTATTCCTGCAGCCCGGCTTTCATTGATCGATGGCAGGATTTTGCGAGTCTGGATGATGTGGTGATGGGAGGGAGGAGTGACTCTAAGTTTAGCTTGGTGCCGGGGGCGGGGGAGGAGGGGAATGACGATAGTCCAAGTAGGATTGCGGGGGTCTTTGAAGGGGTGGTAACAACCGATAGAGGATTCGCGAGTGGCGGATTCACGTCAATGAGGACCAGGAATTTGGAGCCGGCGTTAGATTTGACGGGGTACGAGGGGATTAGGTTGAGGGTAAAGGGGGACGGGAATACGTACAAGATCATCTTGAGGGACTCGGATCAGTGGGACGGCCCGAGTTGGAGTACCATGGTCCCGACGAAGGACGGGATCTGGGAGGATCTGGAGGTGCCCTTCGCGAGCTTGATCCCTGTGGCACGGACGAGGAGCATCCCGCCCGAGCAGCGGCAGCCGTTTAAATTGGATAGCGTTTTTGCGTTACAGATAATGCTGTCCAAATTTGCGTATGACGGGGAGGAAAACCCGACGTACAAAAACGGCCCATTCAAGTTGGTGATTCAGTCCATTGAAGCTTACCAAGGCAATCAAGCCCCCCGCACTCCGCGATACGTCCACATTTCCTCTGCGGGTGTTGAACGCCCGGGGCGACCCGGGATTGTCTTGGAGGAGGAGCCGCCTGCTGTAAGGATGAATGACATGTTGGGCGGGATTCTGACTTATAAGCTGAAGGGAGAGGATGAGATTAGGGGGAGTGGATTGCCGTACACGATCATTCGGCCATGTGCGCTGACGGAGGAAGCGCCTAATATGCCTTTGCTTGTGGATGTAGGGGATACGATCAAGGGGAAGGTCAGTAGGGACGATGTGGCTAGGTTGGCGGTGGCGGCCTTGGCATGCCCGGATGCTTCTGATTTGACATTTGAGGTGAAGAGTACTATTCCCTTTTCGCAGGCCTGGACGGAGGAAGATGCCGCTAAGGTTCCATCGACGGATATGACCAAGGTATTTGCGGAAGTAAAAGGCAAGGTGGGAAAGTAGAATGAGGGAAGGAAAGGGAGGATAGATGGGGTGGTTTTGAGGAAGATGAAGAATTTGTGTAGGAAGCAAGTGATTTCACGTTGTTGACTGGGCGATCGGTGTGAGAGACAATGAACAATTAAGAATAAATTAACAACAACAACAAAAGGAGGTTAAAGAACAGGGATTAAAAGACTTGGTTCGTTCTCGGGCAACTTCAACCCCAAAATCAACATAATCCCATGCGAAGCTACCCAGCAGCAAAAGCACGTGGTGATAGTGCCCTGTTTACTGTTCATGGTCTATAAAGACATCAAACACCCACATGAACACCTTGAAAATCATGCCCCGTTCCTTCCGACAACACAGACCGTAATAATCTGCGGAAGTCTTCCCCTTCCCTGTGACCTCCTCTCCCAAACCTCAAGCCGCCAACCAAGACGCCAAAGGCATGGGCAAGAAAAGTAAGTACCGTCGTTACGTGGCACAATGCCTGTATGTCTTGAGCTGGCATACCATCTCTCTTCCCTTTAGGTGCGCGTGCCCTGGCCGCGGCAGGCAAAAAAGGAAAGGGCGCAGGATTGACAAGTGACGATGAACGCGAAAGCGTTACCTCTGAGGCCTCATTCCTCTCCCAAGAGGCTGTGGAGCATCCCGCTTCTGCGATCGTGGACGATTCGGTCGCAGGTTCAAACAGTAGAGTCGCTTCTCCTGCTTATGAGAACGAGGCGGATTTTGCTGAGGTGCTTGAAAAGCTGGCGGAGAAACGAACGTCGACCCGCGAGACTGGCTTGAAGGAGTTGACTGCAGGGCTTCGCTCGTACGCATTTGCCGATGCGGCGCAGGCAAACCGCGAAATAATCTTCTCGACTTTGATTAGTCTGATCCGCCGGGGTGGGGAGAAGGAGGGTGTGTTGTGTGCTGAGGCCTTGGGGTTGATGTTTTTGTTGATTGGACCGGAGGAAGACGAGATTTTCATGCAGATCCGCGGACCCTTGGAATATCTAGTGACGCGCGGGCAGCATGAAGAGGTGAGGGTGGAGGCTGCACGAGCTTTGGCGATGGGGTCATTTATTTGTAATACGGAGGAGGAGGTGACGTTGGCGAACCTGTCGTTTTTCCAAGGCTTATTTTCGGGTGAAAGCGAGGGAGAAAGGGCCTCCGAAGAGCTCAAGGCTGCGGGCGTCGATTCTTGGGCACTTTTAGCGACTGTTGCACCTAATGGCTACCACACGCATGAATTAAGGGTTCAGTTGCTAGAGGAGCTGCTGGGACTGCTGGATGCTTCGTCGGCTGAGTTGAAGGTGGCGGCGGGGGAGGGGTTGGCTTTGCTGCGTGAGTACTGGCGCCAGGTCCCTGTGGCCTCTCATGATGTATCGGCGGAGGAGGAGGATTTGCTGGAAAGTATTGTGGATAGATTGCGGGACATGGCTAGAGAGGGGAGTAAACGGATGAGTCGAAAAGATAAGAAAGCGCAGAGGGCGTCGTTTCGTGAGGTATACGCGGCAGTGGCGGAGGGACAGCCTCCAGAGGAGGTGATTAATTTTAGGACGCGGAGCTTTCGGTTGACAAGTTGGGTGAAGATGAAGCAGTTAGAATCGTTTCGAGACTGTCTACAGGGGGGCTTGTTGGCGGCTTTTGGGACGAACCCGGTAATTCACGATGTGCTGGAAATCGACCCTGCGAGCTTCGAGACGCCGTTGGAGAGGAGAATGGTTGATAAAAACAGCGAATTGGGAAAGTGGAGGACGACGACCCGCTCCAGGAATCGTCGGACAAGAGAGAGTGCTAAGCATCATTTTACGGAGGATGGGGAGGATAGTTAGAGGATTTGGGCGGTGGGGAGGTAGGTAAGTTTTAGAGAGGTGGAAGAGGGAAATGAGGGTAGTGACGGGAGAATGAAGGGGAGGAGAGATGTTTCAGGGAGCGCTGGGTTGAGAAGTCCAAGCGGTGATGAGTCAAAAATCATATAGATTGGTAGGTGTAGAGTTGTGCATGTGCTCGGACATTTGCGTGCTGATGTACGTGCCTGCGGTATGCACAAGAAAAAAGGGGACGAGCGGGGGGGAAGGTTCTAGAGACCAGTATGAGGAAGAGACGAGATACAGTTGACTCACTACAGTAGTTCTCTTCCTAGCTTTCACAGAAAGACCTGAAAAGGTTACGACAAAGACGTAGTGCGTAACAACAAATAAAGAAAAGAACACTGGGAAACTCTGACACATAAGGCGCTGTGGAGCATATGACTCTATTCGTATTCCTGTATATTTACTCGCTCCGTGTTCTGTTTGTACACCTGCTTATCTGTTGCATAAAAAATAGATGTATGCATGCACAAAATATCAGTCTTTCTCTCAGTGCCACCAGTAGATTCGCCTGTCCCTCCTTCCTTCTCATCATGAAACAGCCCGTACTTCCCTCAAAAACGTTTTTCCAACCTAGCCATCCATCATCTAAACTGTCCGTCTTCAGATACTGAACAATCTCGCCAAGGCCCTACTCAAGGAGTCAATCGGAATCATCATCAACTCCGATATATGATGCCCCGCATCATCCCTCTTTTTTCTTTCCCCCCTTCCTCCGTCAACCCCTCCCTTTTCCAGCCAATAAGTCCTGGACTTCATTCCTCCCCCTCCCTGATACACGGACCCGTCTTCCGAGAAGAAGTCGAGACGATGCTCCATCAACGCAGTCACCCCCAGCAAGCCCTCTCTGTCTGCGTTTCGGTATAGCTTTCGCGCTTCTTGATAGCTGTCGGGCACATGTAATGTTGCCTCTGCGATTAAGGAATCGAGTTGGAGCTTGAGGCGTTGGAGGTGGAGGGCTGGCACTGTGATTATAGGACAGAGATCATGAAGGGTTGGCTCTCATAGGGAAATGGAGGTAAGATAAATAAACAAGGGTTCTGTGTAGGCATACAAAATGATAACTGACTCGCGTAAGTATGTCCTTATTGATTTACTAAACGTCTACAAAGCACGCCTCCATCACATTCCACCTTTCAGCCCCTTGCACCCTACCTTGTAAATTATACGTCAAAAGCTCTCTATTAATCACCTCGCAGTCCTCGGCTATGGAATTGATTCGATGCACCCTTGCCGAAAAGCTGGCAAGAGAGGGAGTCCGGGCCAGGGGCACGTCTCCTTGCACCAACTCAAGCTGAGGGTTGGCATCCATGCAGGCACGTGCATACTCCACCTCCAACCGTCGTCGAAGCAAGTCCGTCATGCCATTCAACCGCTTTTGTCGCTGGATCCACTCTGGCAGTACACCATTCCTCTTAAGCACATCCATAAACATATCAGTCGTGCGATCAAGGCCTGGCGTCCTCTCCCGCTCCAATTTCCCCTTGTGTTTCAAATTGGCAAACTCCCCACGAATCATGCTCAATTGAATTCTCTCCTCCACCAGTGATGCCACGCCTGTGCGCCGACCCCGTTCCATACGGTTTTGAGCATCTTCGCCCTGTTCCTCAAGAAGCTCATCCGCGGCACCAAAGCGTTTGGAGAGATGCTTCTGCACGCTTTCTCGCGTATCGATCATGCGTTTCTTTATTGCCATTTCTTCTCTAGCAAACATTGTCCCTGCAGGTATGCCGGGATGCGTCAGAAATTGCCTCCCCGCCACGCCTGCGTTATGCGTAAGTCGATTTTTTTTCTTGCGAAATTCGTTACTGCTGCCATCTTGCTTTCGCTGCGGGTCCGTCTCTGGAATAATTTGTGTTGGAGTCGGGGCATTGCTGCTGAGGTGGCGAAGAACAGCAAGACCGTGGACGGCTGGGGCACGTGGAGATGGCCTGGGTGGACTAGGCAGCGAGGTGGTTATGCAGCTTCGCATCCCTGTATTTTACCAGAGTGAGGGGGACAGGAGAATGGCGAGAGGGAGACGGACGAGGTGGAACCAAAGGCAAGCAAAGCAAGAAGACGGGAGGTCGGCAAGTTGAAACAAACGGTTGCCGGCCCATTGGCTTCCACAACTCAAGCACTCACTTCCCCTGAAAACACAAACGATAGACGTCCATAGGGAGAAGAAAGCTACAAGGATGGGGAAGTTGCAGTTGATCCTTGCTAGCGCAGTTCTACTACTGGCGTCGAATCCGAGGTAAAACATGTCGAGGCGCGCACGGTATTCATCTCGATATCTAGACCCGTGTCTCGGAAAGGAAGGCACTCCCATGCCCCACGGCATATGGCCCCCTTCGACCACAGATATGTGTCTCTTGCACATCCGCTCCTCCATGTTCTATCCTTCCCGCCTTGTCTTCTCCCCGTTGACACACACATAGCCACCAGCCAACGCCTTACTTCCCTTCCCTCCCTCCTTCCCTCCCTCCTTCCCTCCCATCCCTCCCACAGTAGTGTACAAGCCCTGGGCGGACGACGCTCGCAGCTTGTGGACGCGCTATCGGATCCGACTGCGAGAGAGAATCTATACTTCTTAAACGACATGGCCCGTGACCACTTCTCTGAGTCACTCACGGGGATTGAGGACATGATAGAGGCGGGCCCGGAGGACGTTACTTTGGAAGGGGTCGGAATGCTTGGCAGTGGCAGCCTGACGAGCGCCGCAGCAGCCCCAGACCACAAGGTTGAATCGCCATTGCTGTTTGAGTGGGCTAACAGGTTATTACCAGAGACGGTCGGAACCAGCGGCAGCATCCTGGATGGTTGGTTGTCGTCGCTGTTCGGAGGCAAGCTGAAGGAGGAAGAAGGGCGGACAGAGAAAGGGAGAGAGCTCTTTTTTGCCTCCCTGACGCGACCGCCGGCTTGAGAGCCAGAAATGAATGGATTGGAAATGTTGTACCTTGATATGCCGGCATCTTTATGATTCTGGCATACCGTGTGTGAATGAAAATGTTGCTTGTTCAATCACAGAATGCATTCGCGGTCGCGATGTGGAATAAATGAAGGGAAGACCTGTCTCGAGGCACGGCATGGTTTCATTTATTGGGTAGTTTCGTGGGTGTTTTACACAAGTGACATTTAATTTCTTTCTTTTTCTTTTTTCTTCTGATTGTAGCTGTTGCTCTTGTCTGTCTGTGTTGCACTCGTTTCATTGCCTTTTTCAAATAGGTGCCAGCAGGGAGGAGACGAATATACGCCCTTTGTCCATTGGCCAATGCAGCAATTCCATCGCAGTTAAAATAAGGAAACTCTTCCATCCATCATAAACACACACAGGCCCAACTAAGATCCCCTTTGCATATCTTGCTTCTCTTTTACTCTTTACTTACTGACCAGCCTTTCTCTTCTTCCCCCGGAATGCTCCCCCTCTGCCTCGGCCCGCTGTCTTATTCGACTCCTTCTTCTTCATCCCTTGCACCTTCTTAAACACCGGTGCGTTCTTCAAAATATCAGGCAATACAATAAGCTTCAGATGGCTCCCTCGCAAATACACTTGCTCCAATTTACGGACCTTGCCGTTGCGCGCCGTATGCGTCACGTCCGACAAATGCACGTTCATTGTGTCCTCGGACTCGACCAAAAGCCCGCGATATACCTCCCCCGACTTGAGCTCTGCTGTCACCACGTGGCCTTCGCCTTCCTTTAGTAGCTTGACTGGCACGCTTACCGCTGTGGGAGGGAGGGTGGGGAGATGCGGAAAAGAAGCGGGAGATGAGTGGTGGGGTATGGACCGAGAGAGACAGTGACATCGGCCTCCGACAAAATGGCACAGGCCGCCGCGAAACCATCATCGTCATACGTGCGTATTAACTGTGTACACGCCCCCCGTTCTGATCCTCATCTTGCCTGCTAGGGTCTGGATTATGCTGGTGCTGTGTGAGGAGGTGGAGTAGAAGAGGGGGGCCGAGCGGACGTACCTTTGATTGCGGCCATGGCTGGGAAGAGGAGGAAAAAACAACCCGCTACTCTTGCGTCTGTTTGTTAGAAACCTTGTGTTTGAGTCCTGTGGGCTGTGAAGGTGTGGACCGGACGGGTTATTATCAGGGAAAGAAGCACGGGAATGTTTTGTCCTCCATGAGATGGTGGGGCTTCCGCGGTCAATACAGTGGGTGTCTTTGACCACCTTCCACCAGAGCATGAATCTCGTTTAACAAGGATATTGTCAAGGGATGCGCTACGCCGCAGTCTCCATGAGTGAAGGTGGACTGTGAGCGGCGCACTAGCAATGCATACCAAGCTTGCTTCCTCGTGCTTCTCTCGCGGCCGCCCAACAATTGACGACTTACTGACATGCGTAGATACTGCCTTGAGAGTGATCACCACAATTACGCCCACAGACCCCCAAGCACAGGCAACACCTCGGAAACAGCATAATCATTTTTAAAATGTGCGGAAGCCGTGGTTTAAAGTGTCTGGGAAGCATTGTGGCTGGACAATGACGCTGCTACTACTACCCCTCGTAGCCTCCTTTCCCGTCCTGGCCATGTTCAATCCCGCGGCAGCATCGACTCACACACAACACTCACGCCCCCCATACACATCCTTAGGAGTGCCAAACGACCTTGAGAGCAGTACTCTGGCCTTGGTCTGCTGTTATCTCGTCGCCAAGGCCATCCAGTTACAATGAAGCGGAGATTGCTCCGGAACGGGGTTGCCTCACCATCGGGACGTGCGGCGGCTGCCATGGCCGTCGTGGCGGTGGCAACGGCCCTTTCATGTATAATAGGCTCCACGCAAGCATTTAATGTACCATCCCAGTCGTTCTCAGCATTGAGATCCGCAAGTCGGAGTAGTGGCAGCAGCGGTCGAGTACAACCTTTTACCACGAGTATGATGGCCTCGGGTACTTCCCCTGGAGGGGGCGACGTCCTTGTCATCGGTGGTGGCCTCGCGGGCTTGTCCTCAGCCCTGGAGCTCGCACAACGCGGGGCCAAGGTAGTGGTCGTTAACAGGGACGGGGGTGAATCGGCTAGCATGGCAGCAGGGGGGATGCTTGCCCCCCAGGCGGAACGACTCCAGGCAGGGCCCTACTTGAATTTGTGCTTGCAAAGCCGCAACATGTACACTGAATGGGCCGCAGAGCTTGAGGCTCGTTCAGGAGGGATTTCCACGGGTTTTGCTGCTGCAGGCGGATTTTTGGCACCTGCTTTTGAGGGAGATCAGGTGGATGGGTGGGCTCCGCCGGCGGAGGCAGGACCCGCGTATCGTTTGGACGCAAAACAGATGCGAGGGATGGAGCCGGCGTTGTCGGAGGAGGTAGTGGGTGGATGGTGGTATCCTGATGATATGCAGGTCGACGCCCGTCGGCTTTTTCGATCATTGAGGGAGGCCTGTGTGAGGGCTGGGGTGAGTGTGTTGGAGGGGCCGGAGTGGGAAGTAGAGGCCCTGGTGTTTAACCCTGTCTTGCCTGCCATTCAGGCCGTCAAAATGCGCGATGGCCGGCGCCTAGTCTTTAAAAAAGTTGTAGTTGCGAACGGTGCGTGGATGAACAAGCTGCTGCCCGTACCCCTGGGTCCTGTGAAGGGTCAGATGCTCTCTCTTCGGCCCAAAAAAGAGACGCCTAGCCCCTTAAGCCGTGTCATCTTCGCAGAATCCTGCTACCTTATCCCCAAGTCCGATGGCCGTCTCATTGTCGGTGCCACCGTTGAGCCTGGCCAATGGGACCAACGTGTGACTGCGGGAGGAGTACACGAGCTGACGAAGCGTGCACTGCGAATTTGTCCCGCCTTGGGGGAGCTCGAGGTGGAGGAGACATGGGCCGGGTTGCGACCCACGACACCTGACACATTGCCGGTGTTGGGGCGGACACCGTGGGAGAACCTCTTTGTCGCTGGCGGGTATTGGCGGAATGGCGTGTTGCTGGCGCCGAGGACGGGGCAACTGGTCGCTGATTGTGTGGAGGGCCGAATGGGTGCAGGTGACGAAGCCTTGTTGAAACATTTTGAATGGTTCCGATTCTTGCCGAGCGTGGGAGGAGGAGGAGGAAGAGGAGGGGGAGGAGTGGGACCGGTCGGGGCACGTCAAGCCACATCGGACGCGTCGGTTACTGCAGCAATTGCAGCGGCAGCAGCGGGTGTGTCACCACCTGCAACCCTGGCAGGCTTCGAGCCTAACCTATCTTCAGTCTCTGCCGTGCGTCGTGAGGCTCCAGTAACCCCCTCCTCCCCTGCCTCCTTCTCTTCTTCGTCTGTCACGAACAGCGTCACCACAGGGGTGCACAGCGATGATCCTTACATGGAATACGCGAGGCTGAAGTCCTCTGCTAGCGTGCATGACACTGACGCTATCCTCCGGGAGGCGAGGAGGGTGAACAGGGAGGGCTTGGTAGGGTACGGCCAGGGGGAGGACGTAGTCGGCAAGGCTGTGGCCTCCAAGTTCAACGTGGCAAGTGCGGATATGAAGGGAGGGGAATGGTCAGCCTTTGAGCATGCGGCGCAGGCTGGCATGCAAGATATGGAGAGGTTTGATGTCGACTACTTGAAGGATGATTCGCACATGAGGAGGGAGGAAGGGAATGAGGGAGGGGGGCATAGTGCTGGCCATACGGGGGGGCATACGGTTTCAACGTCTGATTTTTCGCGGGAGATAGAAGGGGAGGACGAGAGTATTGAGTCGTTGATGGCGCGATTAGGGTATGATTACGAAGACCCGCGGCAGGCGAAGATTAATGATAAGGAAGCCCGGCAAGAGATGGCAAAGATGGGAATCAGCCCCCCCCCGCCCACCGCGACGGACGTGCAGCGAAAGAAGAAGGAGTCTGAGGGGGATGCGTACGAAGAATTTTACAGCACGGAGGTTCGTGAGAAGGTGGGATGGGAGGTGGCGAAGCAACGCCAGCAGCAGCAGCAGCAAGAGGGTGGGGATAGGGGTGAGCAGCAGCAGCATAAGGATGATCCGTACGCGGACTACGCGAAACTGAGGGATGATGCAGAGAAGGAGGGTGTCATTCTCCAGGCTAGGCGGACGAACAGAGAGGGCTTGGTGGGCTATGGGTTGAGGGAGGATGTGGTAGGAAGGGAGGTGGCATCAAAATTCAATGTGCCTAGCGCGGGAGGGGTGGGGGGGGGCGAATGGTCCGCATTTGAGGAGGCGGCAAGGCAAGGGCTGCAGGACTTCGGTCACTACGAGGACGTGGTGGCACAGGCGGCGTTTTCGGGGCCCAGTGGGGTTGTTTCTTTAGCTAGTGGTAGGGATGGGATCGGGGGGGAGGGGGGGGGGGGAGCAGGGGATCGAGGAGTTAATGGCGAGTTTGGGGTATGAATACGAGGACCCGCGTGTGGCCAAGGCCCAGGCGTTGGATGAGCGACGGCGGGCTGCTGGTGAGACCCAAATAGGAGGAGAAGCACGGACAGGGCCAGGATCTGCAGCAGCAGCAGTAGCAGCAGCAGCCGCACCGCAACCCTTTACGCCCTCCCCCCCACCACCACCATCCCGTCCCCAAGATCCTTTCATGCCATCACCATCGCAGAGCTCATCGTCACCGGATGCCCAACCACCCCTCCCTCCCCCCCGCACCACCACCCCACCTCCCTGGGCCGGCAAAATCGAAGACCTCTACGACCGGGTTCGCACCAATCAAGCAGCCGCCCGCCGTCGTCAAGGCCTCCCCCCCTCCCTAGAGGGTGCGCCGGTCGCCCTTCCCTTCAAAAAGAGAGGGTTCGATTTCCCCCGCGACGCCCAAGGACGACTGCGACAGCTGACGCCCGAAGAGGTCTTGAGCATGCTGGAAGTTGTCCGCGTCAACCCCGACGGATCCTTCACGAAAGTAGAGCAAGGCGCAGGCCTTCCTCCTCCATGGGTGCCTTCCAACCAGCCCTCCGCGGTGGCGGCGGTGCCGGGGGCAAGTGCAGGGTTTGAAACCTTGCCCAGGCCCGTAAGTAGCAGTGGAGGCGGAGGAGGTACCAAATGACTAGCACGGGAATCGAATACGTCGCCTCTCTCTGCTGGGAGTGAGAAACGTGGGGTGGCACCAGCCGTGGTTCAGGAAGGGGGGCAAGGGAAGGAGGTGAGGCGGGATGACGGGAAGGAGAAATCAGAAGACGAAGAGGGGGAGGGGGGGGGGGGAGGCGCAGATGTGGTGTCGCGCTTGGCTCGGTGGGGCAATGGCTGGGCGAATAAGCTGTGGGGGTAAGAAAGAATATGAGGAAAGATGAAAGAAATAGCGAAGAAATCGACATTCGAAGAAGAGGAATAGGAGAAAGGGGTGGGGGGCAGAGGCGGGATGCAAAGGGAAGGGAGAGGGTCGGGTGGACGGACTCTCTCGTCTTCGTTGAGGCGCGCACGCACGGACACAATATAAATAGGAAAACACAACACCCGGCGGGAGCAGCAACAGAGGCAGCTGTAAGAGAAGTGAAAGAGGGGGAAAGTAAAAGCGAGTCTGAGTGATAGAAAAAGAAGAAGCGAGAAGCAGAAGCAGCGAGCGGGAGAGAGAGATAAAAGAAAGATATGTCCCGAGGTATCTCTGACCACCTGCCGATACTTTCAGTGAGTCATTTCCTTACGCGTTTAAAACCAATCTATTACTTCAAAATATTTTACCCCCCCCCCCCCCTTTCTCCTCCCTGCCTCCCTCCCTGCCTCTCTCCCTCCCTCCCCCTCCCTCACAAATGCAACCTCACGGCCCGCAATTCCGCGTTCTCAAACCACCTCTTCATATCGGGCTCGTGACAGTCCAAGACCTCTCCAAATAACGTCGACAAAAATGCCGAATGAGTCACCACCCCAATTCTCGCCTCTGGTCGACCTCGTAACCATTCTAGAAATATCAATCCTCGCTTGGCCATCTCGGCGGGGGTTTCCCGGTGGTGTGGAGTCCAACACACGTCGTCTTCGTGTGTCATATGCGCGAAATCAATTGAGGGATACTCCTGTTTTATCTCCGTCAATGCCCGCCGTTTATCACATGTGTTCTTCCCGATCCGCTCTCGCACCAATTCGTGCGCGACCCAGGGTGTGCCTTTTCGTTGATCGAATGCCAAGGCGGCCGTCATGAGAGTGCGACGCAAGGGAGAAACGACCACCAAGTCTAAGGAATCTTGAATGGCCTCCACAGAGGGTTTAAGGGTCCCGCACTGCGCGATACCCAGCGCTGTCAGTTCTGGGTCAAGAAACGCGGGGTCTGAGTAGGCGGCCCGGCCACGGATCTTGAAGGCCTCGTTGTGCAAGGCTGAAGTGTGTGGAGGGTATTTGTGTGTGCGAGTGAGGAGGTTGGTAGGGAGGTTTTTTCGGAGGAGGGCTCCGAGGAGGGGGCTTAACACAAGTCCACTCTTACTGCAATCTATGGTCAATATAGTTAAAAGGCATCATTACCAAACGCTGGGCGAGGTTGCTCGAACGGGAACTCTCTCTCCTTTATCCCCGCTCTCATCTCCACTTGCCTTCCGCATGCCGGACAAAGTACACCACTTTCGCTTGCGTGGACGCAGGGATGTCTAGTAGCGGATGTGAGACAGGAAAAGCCTTGACGCGCTCGTGATTGGCAAATAAAGCCTCTAGTTCCGCAACCTCTGCCTGACTCATGACTCGTCCGTCGGTCTCCTTCATTATTTTCTTGGTCGCATGTTCATTAACCGCCTGCAAATGCTGGTGCTCCTCGTTCGGTTTTGTCATCCTCGTCTCAATGACGTGTAATGGAGACAAAGAGACAGACTCTAACACTCCTGCACGGCCTGCAAGTGATTGTGTGCGCGATCGGGGGTCGTGAGCACTGTGCTTGTGTGCGCGGCGGGAGATACGTTTGAGGAACGAAACCCGAGCTGTTGCGTGTACGTGTCGTGTTCGACAGCACTTGCACTTCTCGTGTTCTCCAACTTCCTCGTGCTTACTCATTAGCACTTGCCTGCATTGCAGGGATAAATGTCCTGGATCCAGGCCTCAACAAAGGGGACGGCTTATAGTAGTGTCTGCTTTCTACGTGCCGCCATGCGACCGGCGGCTCATCACCGCCCATCCGTCCAACGCACCGACCCTCAACTATTCGAGCACCCATGGACATAAGATAAGTTCTTTTGGCTCGGACAAGTCATATTGTACCAGGTTATCTCCGCATTCAGCACCCGGAAAATCTCTGCAGTCTGCCAACAGGCCCATGCTCATGCTATCCGTTGACCAAGTTCGAAATTGCGTCCAGGCTGACCACCACCAGCAGCAGGAGCAGGAGAAGGGGGGTGAAGGAAGGAGAGGAGAAGGGGTAGGAGGAGGGGGAGATGTGGGAGCAGGAGGAGGAGCGGGAGGGCGGGGAGGTGTGGGCGCAGGAACAGGAGCGGGAGGGAGGGGATGGAGGGGAGGACGGATAGGAAGAAGAGGATGGATGGAAGGGGAAGCAGCAGCAGTAGGAGGAGTGGGAGGAGGAAAAGGAGGAGGAAGAGGAGGAGGGGGAGAACGAGGGAGAGCAGGAACAGGAGGAGTGGGAACAGGAACAGGAACAGGAGCAGAAGGAGGAAGAGGAGGAGAAGGAGGAGAAGGAAGAAGAAGAGGAGGAGGAGGAGGAGGAGGAGGAGGAGGAGGAGGAGGAGGAGGAGGAGGAGGAGGAGGAGGAGGAGGAGGAGGAGGAGCAGAAGGAGGAGGAGCAGCAGCAGCAGCAGCAGCAGGAGGAGGAGCAGCAGCAGCGACAGCAATTGTAGCGGATTCACTAGGAGGAGGAAGTGGAGGAGGAGAAGGAGGAGGAGGAGGAGGAGGAGGAGGAGAGGAGGAGGAGAAGGAGGAGGAGGAGGAGGAGGAGGAGGAGGAGGAGGAAGAGGAGGAGGGAGAGAAGGAAGAGGAGTAGCAGCAGTAGCAGGAGGAGGAGAAGGAGGGGGTGGGGGGATTTTACGTGCCGGCCATCCGAGGACTTTGTTGGTGTGAAATCTGTGAACACTTCGTATCTCGAGATAGTAGTGGGGCGCGCAAAGTCTTGCGGGTGTATAGGAATGTGGTCCGTGGAGAAGATTGTCTGTCCCCACGAGCTCCGGTTTGCTCAACCGCGGCAGGTAATGCAGACGCTGGAGAAGTTGCCTCCCCTCTGACCTCCTCTTTTCCCCCCCCTTCTCCTAGCCCTGTATGGGCCATGCGAGGACTGGTGGTGAAAAACCTGCCAAAGCCTTCTGAAACTCGGCCAAAATAAGGGAAGACAACAATTTATAAGTGGACGGCTTTCCCTCGTGTGTACTTCTGAGAGGAGCCATGCGTGCGTAAACACTTGTGTTTGCAAAATGTCTGCGATAACGTTGCACGCCATAACTATAGCAAGCTAGGCCTTAAGCCCAGGTTCAAGGTTATCATGAAAACCGTACGCCACCACATTTCCGGAAGGGCAACTTGATCCGAATTAGGGGGGGAAGTAATGAAAAGCTAGGGACATAAGACTCAAGGTGTCTCCCCTTTTACTTTTGTCACAACAACCAAAGGGGGCGGGGGAGTGCAGAACTGATTGGAATCTCCGGGCACAGCTGGCTTGGGGAACAACGAGCGCTTTCCCCCAGTTGGGACACCGCAGCATTGGCGATGACATCAAAGCAGCAAATCAAGCTTCACCGAGGGCTTGCACGTGTGGCTCCGGCGAGCCTGCCGGGCGCGCATCTTCACATATACATGCTCATTTGTTATCTTTTCATCGCAAATCAGTATTTGTAAAAAATGCACTCGTATGGCGTTTGCGGCGTGAAATTCTCTGAGTAATGAAGCCATCTGCTGCTTGCCTTATCTGATGCCCGTCCTTGTTGTCAAGCAGCGATTGCCTCTTCTCAAGAGAATTTCTGATGATCAGAGGACTTCACCCCCAATTGTTGCTTTATGTCAGTAAAGCGCAAATTGTGCCTTCCCTCATAGCCTGTGTGATCGTGAATGTCGAGGTGCATTGGGCGGCGGGACGCGGCTCCTTTCTCCCAGCCACGTGCGTTTTCGAGAACGTCGACTCGAGAAGGCAAGATACAACACTGTCTTGCGTGCAAGTGCTGTTCAATCATGATCGTCTTGTCAATTGGCGCCTCACCACCCAGCGACATATCACACGCCCACACGCTGCTCATAGATGTGGGCAATGCGTCGCAGGTGGACAGATTAGCGGCAGTGGTGACTGACGGCGGGGAGGATGCCATCATGCCAGGCTCCCAGCAGCTGTTGGCTCTCTTTTGGGCTAGAGAGAAGAAATCAGCCCCCTTTGTAAAGCAAGCACTCACACGCCGCCCTTCCCACCCACCCACCGCTTATCACAGGCAGGGCGCTCAGTGTAGAAGCCAATTGTTTTAAGCCGCGCCTTTTCCGACCCGCAACTGTACCACCAAGGCTCCACCTCGAGGTCAAGACAACAAAACAACATCACTCCTCCCCTCATCAAGCACGTACGTGTGTCCTCCCCCTCCCCTCGGAGAGACCAAATACCACCGGTACTTTTCACTGCAGCACCTCTAGCACCAGCTCAACCACTGCCTGAAAGCATGGCCGAGTGCGTCCAACCCATCGAGACGGAAGTCCCCTCCCACGCTCCCTCTCCCGCTCTACTCAAAGAGCTGGAAGAAACCTGCGGCGATGGCCTAAGCAGCCCAGGGCACACCTTTTTCGCTGCCTCTCCCCCCTCCCGCGTCGCTACTCCAGGCCTTATTCAACCCACTAGCTGCGCATCGGCCGCTGAACACCCGGCTTTGGACGTGGTGTTGGGACCCTTCGCCGTTAAGGAAACCTGCGTCGTCCTTGACTGGGATGACACTTTGTTCCCTTCCTCTTTTGTCGACCGCAAAAAGCTGATTCACGCGCGGGGACTAGATGACCTGCCCGTAGAGCTTCAACGGGGTTTTGCTGAATTGGAAAAGGCGGCGACACGCTTGGTCACGACGGCTGTCGGTTTTGGCACCGTCCTCATCATCACCAACGCCCAAACAGGTTGGGTCGAGCTGTGCGTGTCCAAGTTCATGCCTGACATGATGGCTGTGCTTGATGCTTCGGTGCGGGTGGTTTCCGCGCGTTCATCGTTCGAGAGATATTTTCCCGGCGATCCCCTCTGTTGGAAAGCCGCCGCTTTTGCCCACGAACTCCACCAGCTCCAAAAAAGCCTCGGCACCCCCCTTAAGAACATCTTGTCCTTCGGCGACTCCATGGAAGAACGGACCGCAGTTAAAATTGCAGCCGGTCAACTTCAATCCCGTGCAAAGTCGATTAAGTTTCTGGATGCTCCCTCCCCGCGGCAGTTGCACCAGCAGATCGAAGTCGTCACGGACTGTCTGGAGTGGATCTGGCGGCATAATGGCGACTTAGACGTCGTCCTCACCCTCGAGCAAGAACATCAACAACAGCAGCAGCAGCAGCAGCAGTATCATCATCTTGGAGAAAGTCAGCAATCTCCTTTGTCCCAGCACCAGCAGCAACCGCAACCGCAGCCAATCTCGACCTTAACCCCCTTATCAGTGGCGACGCCCTCTATTGAAGTCTTGGAGAAGACAGCCAAGAGAGAGTCGACCGATAGACCTGCGATTAAAGGGTCCTTCGAAGGAAATAAAACAATCGCGATGCCTGTTGTGGTGACGCCGCTGGGAAGCGATAAAGGAGAGGCTGGAGCGCTCCCTGAGGCAATGCATGTGGTGACCGACGAGGAGGAGAGCGAGGAGGAGAACTAATAAGCAGCAGTAGCAGCCGTAGCTTCTCTTCCAACGCGTATTCTTAGTACAAGAGGGCCGTATATTCCCTCGTTCATGTTCCTTGTCCGTAACCTCCGTGTCCAATCGCCGTCATGACGTCTAGTCTAACTAGTCTATACCATGCGTGCCCTTCTCTTGTGGGAGGGACAGTTCCATATTTTATGTAGATGGGGAGATGAGTAATTATAATCTATGCTGAGTGTACGGGGGGAGGATCAATGGGGAAGATCGCCTCTCCAAACCATCACCACGAGTCATCAAGTCGAATTTTGTTTTATTTGACCCATAGAATAGATAGATCCCCCCACCCGTGCGCGAGCTCAAAGGTAGCCAGAGACAATTGAAAACGATGTGTTATTTATATGTGGCGTACTTAGAGTTTGTACCGATCGTATTGAAAGGGGCATACATATCCACCCCACTGTATAGAGAGGGATGATGACAGAGAGGAAAACGACCACCATGAGATGCGAGCGAGTTTTAACCGAGATTTTGGGCGATAAAGAGATCAACTCTTCCCGAGAGGGCTCAATCAATCACAAAAGAGACAACACAAAAAGGAGGAAAACCCACATAATTATGTGTGTACGATCTTGGCAGAGAGAGTATGGAAATATAAGGTCCGGAAGAGAAGGGATAGCGAAGAATAGGAGAGAGACAGCAAAAGCAACGGCAAACGTCGTTTGTGCATGTTTTACTCTCCCTCTGAATCCCTTCCTATTCCCCTCCCTCCCCTGTCGAAGACCAATCTTTGTGAGTAATTTGTGAGTAAATTAGATTGACCTGGGAGCGAACGGCAGGAAGGGTATACCAACAGATGCAGCAGCACAGCAGCAGCGGCAGCAGTTCAGCAGAAGTAAACGTTTTATCATTATGTGTGTACATACATCAGCACTGACATGCAAGGCAAGCAAGCGAGACGCGAAGTTGTCGGTAGCCGTAGGAGGAGGTGGCTAGAGTAAAAGAGATCAAAAACACAAGAATTGAAAAAGCGACGACGACGCAGCAACACCCGGAACAAGAATGGATGGTAGAGATGATCGATCGAATATAAAGGCGCAGAATTATATCACTAAGCATGCAAATTGCAATGAAGGAGGATGAGTACCCATGGACCTGAAGGGAAAGAGACTCAGAGAGTTGCGTGTCCTCACCACCAATATTGTTGGAGGGAGGGGGGGACGCCGTAACCACTACCACCACAGAACACTAGAGAACGCTACCAACGAGATGTAATAACTGTCATCGATTCATCGGCAAATAGAACGAAAAGAGATGGATGAAGAAACGAGAGAAAACGGATAAAGGAGCAGAGATATAGCGGCGGGTGTGTAGAAAGGCAAGACACTTACCATACCCGGGACCGTGGAGGTATAACAAGATGAAACAAAAAGATTTAAAGAAAGATTTAACACATAAGACTTGATAAGACTGTCCGCAGCAAATGGCAAGAAATGTTTCCTGATGTTTGTTTACACACTGGTACTTTGGATTTTTCTCCTTTGTGGCTTCGGACACCATCGATCGTGGTGATAAATGAGTACCTATTTCCAAAGTCTTTTTCGCTTCCGTTGATAGGAGGAAGGCATCGTGTGTTCACTTTTTTTCTTTTTTCTCTTTAACGTCGGCATTTCCACACTCCAATATTTTTCATGCTATCACCGCTGTCTTGTAGACGAGCTCCTTGACTGCTCCTTCTCCTTCCGCCTCGTCAACTATCACGCCCTCTCCTTCCTCTTCCCCTCCCTCTCTCATCACACCCGCAACTGACGTTTGCGACACAGGTGACAACGAAGACCTAGAAACTACCGACGACGATACAGGCGACGTTTTATTCTTGAAGAAATTTTCCTCTACCAAATATCGAATACAACCCAGAACCAAGTTCGTCTCCTTCTCAACCTCCATCCCCAAGAGCCTCTTCAACAACGTCAGCTCTCTTGAAGGCCCCGTCGCCGCTGCCGTCCCAGCCGTAGACTGCTGCTGCTGCTGCTGCTTCTGCTGTTTGATCGTCTTTCCAGGCCGTTTCGTTCCGCACTCCATCTCTCCCTCTGCAACTTCGGCCTCCCTCTCCTCCTTCTTCTGCGCCCTCCTTTCCACCACCCACCGTTCCAACTCCTCCTTCAAGGACTGATCGTGAACGAACTGGCAGCCCTCTCCATGATGACACCCACCCCCCGGCTTGGTGTAAAACCGACAATACATCAACCCTCCTCCTCCCTTGGTGGGCCCGTGTCGGTATCGACACCTCGCCGCGCTCAGCGGACACTGATTCCTTAAATAAGCACGACAAACACCATACAACAACGAAGTACGCATTGCCACGTCCGCCTCCTTCTCCACCGCTGTTCGGACCACTGTCGGTATCTCTTCATTCCCTAGTACCTCTTGTTCTCCCTCTCCCTTGCTCGCATACGCCTCCCCAAACCCCAACAAACCCCCTCCGCACTCCGCCCGTGCCTGCTTACTCCCTCCCCTCCCTTCGTCCACCTCCTCCGCCCTGGGCCTCTTCTTTCCCCCTCCCCCTCTTCCTCCCCTTCCACCTCGCGTCTCCATCCTTCGCTTCGCCACATTCTCGGCCGTCGGGAAATTCTTGCGTCGATCCTCCCTCCACTGCTCTACCTCCTCCGGTGCATTCCCAACCAAAATCCTGAAACTCCTCCCTTCCACCTTGAGCACACGGAATCCGTTTCCACGATATTTGCCGTGCGCTACTCTATAGTGACCTCCCACCACTTGCCGCGAGCCTTGAAAAGTACAAGTTGGGTAGTGGCATTCTTCGTGGGCAGAGATGTGCGCGGCATGTTGAGATTCGGTTTGGAAGGCCTTGTCGCAGGGGGCGCATTTGTATGCTCCTCCTGCGTCCTCCCCTTCCTCTACAGCTGCTACCACTGGTTCTGCTTCTGCTCCTCCTTGTGACGCAGCAGGCATTGTAAGTGCAGATGGGTGGATGCTTGGGCTACCAAAGGGATTGCTACTACTGCTGCTGCTGTCGCTGTTGTCTCCTCGTCCTCCTTCTCCTAATCGACCTCCTCTCTCGCCTCTGCCGGCCCAATCTCCGCGACCTCCTCTTCCATTCCCCATGCCCCTTCCTCTCTCTCCTCTTCCTCCTCCCCGTCCTCCCCCTCGCCTTCCTCTTTTTCCTCCTTCTCCCTTTCCTCCTCCTTGCCACGCTTGCAAAGGCTGCTGCTGCTGCTGTTGCTGCGAGTCATATTGCTGCTGCTGGGATTGAACTTGCTGGTTCTGTCGCAGGTGTTGTGGCTGCTGGTGCTGCTGTGGTGGTGATGCTCGCTGCTGTAGATGCTGCTGCTGATATTGATGCGGTTGGTGCTGTGGATACTGTTGCTGCTGATATCGCGGGGGATGGGGCCGGTGGTAGGGCATGAGTGGTGGTGCTTGCTGCTGCTGCTGCTGCTGCTGCTGCGGCTGCTTGGAACCTCCCCCTGTCACGGCCGGGCAATTCGTCACCCAGTGAGCTCCACGCTGCCCGCAGGAATGGCAGACGTACGTCTCCGGCGGGGGAGGGCCGCTGGAGTAGGCTGCGATGCTTTGGTGGTGGGGAGCTGGAGGAAGAGGAGCATAGCCGGGGTAGGGCGTGGGGGACGGGTAATTTCCATAGAGACTGGGCGTATAGTCCGCATGCTGTTTTTGCTGCGACTGCTGTGGAGCTAATGACCTGCCCGCATAGACGTAGGGGTTCTGGTACATGGCTGGCGGGCTGTTTTGGGGAGCATGGGGAAGCGTTGGTTGATGTTTTGATGGAATAGACGCGGGAGATACTACTTGTCCAGTACTGCCAAACGTGCGTTGTGCGGGTGCAGGGAACCACCGTACGTCGGGGCACTTAATCGTGACTGGAAAAAAATGAACCATTTAAATCGTCAGGCAGAGTCGGAGCGCAGCACAAAGGGGATGGCCTTGTCAACTGATTGTGTAAGGAGTCCCGATGCTGGCGGCGATCTCTGCCTCCCATGCGCCGCTCGTATTGCATGCCGAAGTCTTAGTACCTATCACACTCGCTTCCTCATCCCTTTACTCCGTCATGTAAAACACGCGGATTTCCTCCAATTGACGCCGCAACCTCGCCATCATATAGGCCGGCATGCCTCCACCCCGCCAGGGCGACACATTTCCCAACGTGGACCTCTGGGTTCTGTCTCCTGCCACATCTGACAACAAGCCCCGAGAACCTGTAGCTGTCAAGCCCTTGGACATTTTTAAGGGCAAGCGGCGCGTGGTGGTGGTGGGCATCCCGGGACCGGTGCGTAGCTGAATTCTTTGACCAGTGTATTGCAGAATCGGGGAGGGGGAGACTGGCCTGCGGGCTTTGGAGGGCAATCGATACCTTGCCCGAGCCATCCTGTTAACCTTTTCTGTTACAATGGTATATTTCAAACCCTTACAGTTTACCCCCGGCTGCTCCAGGAGCCACGTGCCAGGCTTCCTTGAAGCTGCCAAAGACCTGCGCGCAAAAGGGATAGATCAAATTTACGTTGTCAGCACCGCCGACGGTAGGAGACACAAAAATATTGGAAGTACTGCATGTCAGGATAATGTACATCATGAGAGCTCATAATTTCATCTGTCTCTTGTA
Source organism: Nannochloropsis oceanica (assembly GCA_004519485.1). Classification (NCBI taxonomy): domain Eukaryota; class Eustigmatophyceae; order Eustigmatales; family Monodopsidaceae; genus Nannochloropsis; species Nannochloropsis oceanica. The sequence goes on from CP038128.1 coordinate 367,000, forward strand.
TCATCCACCAAGTATATGTGATGGATGCCTTTGCCAGCTCGCTAGGACCGCTCGCACAAGAGCAACCTCCTCCCATCATCTTCCTTGCCGACGGCAATCAATCTCTCACCAACGCCTTGGACCTGAAAATGGATGGCACAAGTCGAGGAATGGGCCCGCGGATGCAGCGGTTTGCGATGGTAGTGGATGGGAAAGGTATCGTTCAAGACTTCCAAGTCGATATAAGCGGCCAGATCAAATTTTCGCGGGCGGCGAATGTGTTGAGTCGCTTGTAGGAAAGTAGAAAGATGCTGGAGTCAAATGAAAGTGTACGAATAGAATAGAATTATAATTGGACAAGGGAAAAAATGCTGAGTTTTGCTTTTTTTAATTTAATGCGATGTTTGCTTGTCTTATGCTAAGAGGCAGGAGGTTTTGTTTTTGGGGTGATGCGCGACCGATCACGCTCTCGTGACCACCGTATAGTAGTTATTTGATTTTCAATACGGTAAGTATTTTTTCCTGCACCAGCAATTTTTCCGATGTGACCAGCGCTTCCTTTTCCTGGGTGGCACAAGAAGTCGCTCGCTGATATCATGATTCTGCGTTATGTGCCTGTGTTATCCCAGATCACACAGCGAAGACCACTCACCGCATGCATTATGGCCCACTCACCTCAGGTATCCATGCTGACAGATGAGCAAAAGGCCAGGATCGAGGAAAACAGGAGGCGGGCCTTGGCGTTGCGAGCTCAGAAGCTCCAGGAGCAGCAGCATAGAGAGCAGCAGCAGAAGGAGGGCGGGGCCCTCCACGAGCTGCTCGCCCAAGGAGGCTTTACCACGGACGGCTACGAAGACGACGGTGGGAATAAAACCCAAAGCACAAGAACTATCCCAGCAGCGTCACTTTCCGTCCAGCCACCCAAGCTGGCGGGGAAGGATGGTATGTCGTGCGAGGTGTGCGGGAACGGGCTCGTGGACCCCACTTTTCAAGAAGTCTTTGGCATCCTAGTATGCTCACCATGCAAGAGCAACGATGAGGATGAATATGGGCTTATGACAAAGGGAGATGCAGTTGCCGAATTTCTGTTGCAAGAAGGGACGATCCGCGTCATGCCCTTTCTAGAGCGAAGTAACCCCCGCAATACGAAGTATACCAAGATGAAGCTATATTGCCGAAAACAATTGCGGGCAAAGGCGTACGAGCGATGGAAGGGCCGGAGCGGGTTGGAGGAGGAGGTTGAACGGCGGAAGAAGCGGAGGTATGAGAATGCCCTGGAAAAAATGGTGAATATATTCGATACTCAAAAGAAGAAATGGACCCCGCCATGAGGAGGGTGAGGAAGAGAAAGACGTAGGACTTGGGTACATGAGTGGGGGGAGAGTAAACGTAATCAAGAGAGAGATATGCAATGTACGTTTGCCATTGAATGGTATCATCTTTGTTCCTCTTTAATAACGATTTGAAGAGGGCTGCGGTCGCGTTTTGTGTGTATGCATATGGGTACTATGTTTGCGTTCAACGCCTCTCCTTTATTTAATTTCTCGTACGAATACTCAATTTACAGTTCCTGGTTCCCGTCCACACACGCTTCTGGTAGCTTTTCTTTCTGGCTATTCCCTCTTTTTCCTCCATCGCTGCTGCCCTCCCCTCCTATAGCGACCGCAGCAGGACCAGGACCAGGACCAGGAGCAGCAGCAGCAGCAGCAGCAGCGGATGTCAAAAAGGCTTTTAAATCATGCGTGCCCGTTACTTTTTCCAGCCATACCTGCACAATTTCACACAACGCCTTTTCTTTCCCAAAGAAGAAGTGATCCACCCCCTCCATCGCCACCACTTCTGTAGGTGAAGGCAGCAACTTGACCTTCCTCATGAACGTCCCCATCCCAGTGAATTGGTCCTGACTCCCCATTACAAAAAGCTTCGGTTTCTCGCCCTTCGCCGCTAATGTAAAATAGCTCCGCTGTCGAAACAGCGTCAATGCAAATGCCACGCTAAAAGGATAAGCAATCGCCGCATATGCATGCACCTGGGACATCTCTCCCCCCAACGCCGAGCCGACCACACTCCCGTAGCTGTATCCAATAATCAATAATTTCTGCGGGGGACTCTCAAGACGGGTCAATGCATACTCACACACTGCTCGCATGTCCTCTTTCTCGCCTACCCCCGTCCAGGATGTCCGGCCTGTCGAAGGGGCCACGCCACGAAAGTTAAAACGGAGCGTTGTGAAGCCAAAGCGAGACAAGTGCTGGGTCATAGCCCATACCACGTTATTCATCATGTTCCCGCCCAGGGGGCCGTAGGGGTGCGATATAACGACGGCAACGGGACTGAATTTATTACTGATTTTGCCGGCAATCTGCACGTCGTCGCTGGAAGAAATTAGGACTTCTTCCTCTTGAAGCGTTGCGGAGGGGCTTGGTAGTCGCATGGAGTTAGCCATGGGGGTGATTATAGTTGGCGAATCTTGATCGATGGTGGCAAGTACTAGCCCTGCACTGAAGCCACTGCTTTTGTGCCGCAAAGTAGGCCCGTGGACGTGCTGGTCTTGGTCGTGGGCGCGGGAGTGGAAGATACGAAAGAGGCCGGGGTTAAGAGCAGGAACGAAGCTGTGCCCTTGCCTCCCCACAGGCGGGCCGACCACCGCGAGGCAGTATGCCAGACGCTGAAGAGCCCACAATTTTCGCTTTATCTGTGCATATGGGGTTTAACGAGATTGTTTTTGGTTGAGTTCTCAACAGGAAGGACAGAGATGACAGGCTTACCCTGAGAAGCCTCGCCAAGACTCGTTCCGTTTGAAATGGAAGAGGAAGAAGAGGGCGAAGGAGGGGCAGAACGTCTTGCTTTCTCCAACAACACCGCCACGGTCCGTCATACAGGGCAACCCAAATGGCATGGCTGTCATCTTGGGCCGCAAGCCTGGCCTTAAATTTCTTTCTTCTCACCAGCATCGGCCCTTTCCTCGCCCCTACCCATCGCAGGCAGCACCAAAGCACCATGTACCGCAAGGTCTTCTTCATAACCATCGTCGCCCTTGTGGCCCTGACCGCGTCTGCCAAGCAAGGCGACGGCGTTGACCTGGACCCTGAGGAGAAAGTGGTAAGTGTTGTGTGGTGGTGGTTTTGCTGAAGCCGGTATTAAACAGGAGAAGTGCAGGGGTGAGCGTGCCTCACTCACAACTACTTATTGCTGATAATACTCTCCTCAAACCCACCTATCCCACATCTACAAACAACAAACAGCGCATAGGCGTCAAGTTTCGCCCTGAGAAGTGCGACGTTAAGTCCAAGAAAGGCGACAAACTGTCAATGCACTATACGGGCACCCTCTACAAGGATGGGAGCAAGTTCGACTCGAGCCTGGACCGCAACCAGCCCTTTGAATTCACCTTGGGCCAAGGCCAGGTATGTATCATTGACCGTCATTATTCCTTCAAGCATTTCTGATGGCGCTAAATCATGCTTTCTTATCAATCCCGATAGGTCATCAAGGGATGGGACAACGGCCTCATTAACATGTGCCCGGGCGAGAAGCGACGCCTGACTATCCCCGCCTCTCATGGCTACGGCGACCGAGGCGCGGTACGGATAGAGAGCGAAAGATTTAGCTCCTCTCCCGGCTTTCTTGTCATGTCTAGCTCCGTTTCTTTGAAATTTGCCCCCGCTCCTATCCCTTGACTTGCGCCTGTCATGGCCTTTCTGCAAATCTTAATTTCTTTTACTCTCAGTCAAGCATGCCCACAATCATCTTCTTCATCATCGTTCACCTCACGATAACAGGGTGCCAAGATCCCGGGCGGTGCCACTCTGGTCTTTGACGTGGAGCTGCTGGGTATCACTAGCCCGGATAGCGGCAAGGAGTTCTAAAGTTCTTCGATACCGGAAAGGAAGAGCGAGACAGAGAGAATGGAAAGGGGCCACAAAAGTTATTTTTGCGACGTACGTAAACAATGGAAAAGGGTTTCTTGCTTACCTTGTTGGCTGGTACTAGAAAATAAAGAAATTGGAGGGAGGATCGGAAAGAGCCATAGATAAGAGAGCGAGAGAGGCAGAGAGGGAAGGAGAGAGGCGGGATGGAGGTCACATCAACTGTCCTCCACCCGGCTATCACCCCTCTGTAGAGACAATAGGAGGCAACGGTACTCTGGAGAAGAAAGGGAAAAAGGAAAAGTATCGGAACAGCTGTGACTGAGTCCTCACCCACTGCTTAAGTCATTGCTTTTCGTGCTCTCTTGTTATGTCTTCCCCCCCCCGATGAGAGATATCGGGAATTGTAACAATTCCCCGAGTCTCACGCCTCGCCTTCAATCGTTACACATCACCGTTTCCCTTCAATAGAGGGTCAATCTACGCCGTCCGTCCGCCCTTCCTTCACCAAAGTACAAGAAAGTAGATGCAGCTTATGGATTATTAGTGCTTTCCTTTATATAAGACTTGCTGCGTTAGCCGCTGTGACACAATACACGCAATTACCCACACAAATCCACGAACGCCTGTCCGTGTGCAGCCACACGTGTGTGGCAACTCAAGTACAGGCACTGTATGATGTTACCTTTCAATAGTACATATATTCCTGTCTGAATGGATCTACATTTCGTTGCATTTGTTGTCGTACCTTCCTGTAATGTACCCACGCACTCTATTCCTCACCATCTTTCATGAGCCCCGTGTTTTCCTCCATTCTAATTCTTCCCGAGAGACTTACACTCGTATAAGTGTCTTGTCATGCTACATGCGCTCCTCCCTTCCCCATCCATTATTCCCAGACTCCCTCTATTTTCCCTCCCTCCTCTTCATTGCAATTTTTCCTCCTCCTTCTTCGTCTCCACCGTCGCCACGTCCGCCCCTCCACGTGATCTCAAGAGCATCTCCGCCTGAAATTTCGGCCCGCCCAGCTTCCAGCAGTTGGGCATCACCCCGGTCACCTCGTAAACCCCCCTTTCCAAGACCCGGAAGAGCCCACTCTCATCCAAAAAGGAATTACACGTCCCAGTCAAAATACAATAGTTGCTCTCAAACGGATTCGAATGATGCTGGCCATGCTCTTTCCTGCTAATTATCAAGCCCATGTCCTGCAACATCACGGCCCATGCAGGGGGCTTGGTCAAGTGCGAGATCTTATGAAATTCCTGGCTAAGCACCTGCAGATTGAAAAACAAGATCGCAAAAAGGGTCAAGAGGGGGTTGCTTGGATGCAGCAGGACCACAGCCATCATCGCCGGAATGGTTATCTTAGTAATCTTGTGCACGTTGTTGCAAAATTCCCGGTAAGTAATAGTCCAAGGCGCATCGTGATGTCCCTGGAAAGCCTCTATCACGGCCCCCAGTACAGGTGTCTTACCCGAGCCGTAGTTGTCCACCGACCAGTGAAAAACTCCGCTGAAGAAATCAGAAAAAACGAGTGAGAATGCCATTGTAGCCATCAACATCGCCAAGTCTGCGGGGGTAGCCCCGCCCTTGACCACATAGCTTGTAGCTACTTGCTGCAGAGCGACTAGGGTGACGATGTAGTGTGTTGCGACGTGCATGCGGTGCACCCATGTGCTTTCCAACACGTCGCCTGCTGCCACGACCACTGGCGGGGGCGGCCCCTTGCGTTTAACGCGCGTTTCGATGGAGGCGGGGTCAATGGAGAAAGAGGCTGGCTCGAGGGTAAGGGGCAATAGATCGAGATCGGGGCTGGTGCTGCTGCTACCTTCTTGCATTTCAGGGGCCTGGACCACCGATTGTAGAACCTCGACGTCTTGAGTCAGACGTACCGAGGCCAGAGGCCTTCGCAAATGGTGCTGAGATCTCGACATCGGTCTCGTGGGTAGCACAAAGCCTCGCACAGCGGCTGCAGACAATGCCAGCGTGGCGGCGGCGGCAGCGGCATTAGCTGTCTTCATCGCTGGGTAGCTTCTCTAAGAACTGTGAGAAAGTGGACACGAGAGTAGAGCGTGCTGTCAGTCAGTGGAGAGCCAGAAAAAGGGCAGTAAAGGCAGTATTTCCAAAGCAACTGCACACGTAGTAGGCGATCCTCGTGGCGAAGCGACGACGTGCGTGGTTGGACCGTCCAAACACGTTTGAGGAGGCACGAGGCAGGAAGCGAAGAAGTTTTAATTACATGTGGCTAACCACGTACAAAGATTCTACGAAGTCCAGGAGTTTGCTTCGTTCCTCGTCAGGTGCAAATTGTTCCATCTCCGCATCGTAACCAAGCTCTTTTGCCAAGTCAGAAAAAGTTGGTGGCGTCGCGATAGCGACAGCTGCCATCTCATTCCGTGTGACTCCCAATCGCGATGCCCTCTCGCCGCCCTCTCGCGCTCTCGCCAACTACTTCATGCTGTGTGCCTTGAGAGCCCCTCTTTCCAACATCCTAAACGTTTGAATGGTTGGGAATCGACGCAACCCCAATGGATGGGTGGGTCGAAGAATCCACGTGATCAATGCGAGGACTACCCTGTTTTCCCCTTTGTTTCTTTTTTTCAGTATGGGCCCCTAAACCGTGGCACTAGGGGCAAAGGGGCATCGAGAGACGCTTAGGCGACATTTTCTGTTTACCCTTTTTCACACTCCATGTTCCATCCCTTGCGACCTGCACATCATCCACAGGTCCTGTTGTACCTTTCCGCCCATCTGCTTGCTTTTGGTTTTCCCCTTTTGAACCCCCAAGAACACATAAGCAACAACATCAAGAGTCACCATGACCGTAGGCTACTGCCACCATTATCTTCAGTGGAGGAGAACCCCTGGGCTCCAAGTTTTTGTATTGTCGTTCGTGACCACCATATTAATCCTTGGTGGCCACATTGCGTCAAAGGGCGGTGGTGTGGGAGCCATACGCGCTCTGCCACATGCCATATCTGATGCCCGCATGGCGTTCCTCGAGGTAACCTTTGGGGGCAGCAGACCACTACCAAAAGCTGCCTCAGCAGAACCACAACGATCAGATGCCAAACATACAGGGGAGAAGTTTGAGCCGGTTGCGATACTACCCAAAGCGGAGGAAAGGCCAGCAGCAGCATCAGCAGCACCAGTAGCACCAGCACCACTGCTCCTTCATGGAGACTTGTCCCCGTCCCAAAAAGAAATGCCGTCCAACCGAGAAACACGGTGCCTGATCCAAGACTGGGTTATAAAGCACAAACAATTGCAAGACGACATGCTTTCTGGGGAAAAGCCCAAACGCTTTTTGGTCGTGCGACCCGACTGTGGATATTGCGGGATGTGCAATATATTGGATGCCATCACCGGGACATATTTATTGGCCGTCTTGACAGATCGTGCTTTGGTGATCGATTGGAGATATCCAGGCAAGCGTGGATGGCAGGAGGGCACCAATTACTTGGATCCTCGGCTTGTGAATTGGAAGGCTCAAAGCGCCGTGGGTGCTGATACGTTTGATTGGTCCGGAAACAAAACCCTGTTGCTGCATGGGTGGAACGATGGGGCGACAATCAAAGATCTGCTGAAGATTCCTGAAGTATTTAGTGAGACGTTAGATGTTGAGGAGAATGAAGCCATCATTTTGGTGCATATGGGACAGAGTCCCGCGACGAGCTTGAGAATTAACCCGGAGGCCAAGAAGCGGGCAGTTGCCAAGGGGCTCTTGGCTGAAGACACAGTGTGGGATGAACATTGGGACCAGCAGTTCAAGGGATGTGCGTTGCGTGTATTGTTTCAACCTTCCAAAATATTGAAGGATTTTTATTGTCAAGTGCAGGGGGAGGGGTCGTCGGAAGGGATTGGGGTGCATGTGAGGACGGGCGATGACCGAACCTGGAATGAAAAGTATGCTTACCCAACCGACGAGCATTATCGATTCGCGCGCTGTGCAGAGGGGATGCGGCAAGCCATGTTGGAAGATGACTTTAAAGCAATGGTTGGGGCGGTTGCTTCTGAGGGTGGAAGAAGGGTAAATGTGGAACGGTGGCATGTGGCTTCGGATTACCAGCAGGTGGTCGATGATATCCGGGCGCGGTTTCCCGAGCAGGTTGCGTCAATGGATACGTTTGAAAGCGAGGAAATGAAACAAGCAGGGGCCATCCGCGTGCACTATTCCAATACCCCATACCAGCAATTTGCGCTCGGGCCGTTGATGGATCTGATCAAGTTGTCGAGTGGGCTGGCGGTGATTGGTACATGTCGAAGCACTTATAGTGCCGCTGCGGGCTCTTTTGGGATGCTGCCAAATGAGCTAACGCTGTTGAAACGCACCAATTTTGAGATGAGGTACTTTCACTCCACTGCGTGTCCGGAGATGCCGAAAGAGGATGAGGCGGAGGGGATGTGCCGCGAGCTCTTGGAGTCAAACAGGAAGTTAGTCGAAGAGGTGTTGAGGACACCGCCATTCATCACTTGTCCTTTATTTGGTGAAAGTGGTGACGCTGATGATGGCGGTGGTGGTGGTAAATATGATGATCTGAGGAGTAGGATAAATAGATGAATGGTGGGCCTGCTATTGACTGTGGCTATTGTTGCCATGCTTCATATGCGTCGGCGTCAAAATGATAGCATGGGTGGTTAGTAGCAGGGCACAAGAGCTAAAAAGATAATGTTTATACTCTTTGTTTTGAATCTAAACAACCCGGTTGCTTCCGAAAAAGATTTTTTTCTTCTTCTTGTGTTTCTGGCCTCCCTCCACTCAAGGAGAGGCCACCAAGCGGCATGAGGTTTAGTCCCTCTTCTGATTCGTTTCCTTCGTCTTGTTGTTATTCTTATCGTGATTAAAACAATTATTGTTGTTATTATAATTATTATTATGGAAAATTAGACACATCCCTATTACATATACACCGGACCTATTTCGAACAACGGAAATCGCGCGCGTCTTTTCTTCTCCTGTACACACATAGACCCGTGGCGTCATCCCTTCCACATTCTCATTTCTATGGTCAGTATGTGCCATCCTGCAAATAAGAAAGTTGCCGTCACGACTGCGCATTTTCGCACCTTTCTTTTACTCTTTACCTACAAATATTGGAACAGCGCGATGAATGAACAGCAAAAATAACGTACAATCCTTGACTACGAGCAGGCACGTCAATCTCTCACAATCATCCTCCCTAATCCCTTCATGTCTTGATTCCGGTCTCCAACCACACAAAAATTATATACACTATAACTATCAGCCTATCTGCAAAAGGATGCGCTACCCTAAGCCACAACTCCAGCAGCCACGGCCATCATTGCCCCTCCTGTATTCGCACTTTTCTCCCTTTCCTTTACTTTCATCAGACAGAACTGCCCGATCCGAACCTTCCTCCTTATCGGGCCAAGCTTGTCATCTTCCACGTCGGCGTACCGCTCAACCCATCCCTCGACCCTATCGAGACCGTCGCAAAAGACTCCAGAGTAGTAATGCGTGTGTGGGATCTGATCGTTCGCGATGAGCTTCTTGTCTGGGGGAGGGTGTACAATCTTGAACTCCAAGCGACCCGTCGCATACATGTCCTTAAAACTCAGACGCCAATCCAGACCGCGCAAGGCGCTGTCAAGTGGTTGGTCTACCCGGCCTTTCGGCAGCAGGAGTACCTCGAACCGGCTGCCATCCCCATCGGCAATCCCCAGAGCCCCCGCATGCTTGACGGGTTTCTGTCCCCACAACGGCCGCACCAACCGCTTTTCGTCAAGCGTCCAGCGGCCAAAGAGCAGAGGCAAGGCTGTCTCGACTGCGGCATCGTGTCCCGCCGTCTGCATCGAACGCCGCATGAGGTCGATGGCCTCGTCACCGAGAGATCTTCTTTTTGTTGAGCAAAATGACAACGATGACGTGTATGGCGGCGCAAAGGCTTGGATCGAGTTTGGAAAGAGGACAAGCACCCCCAGCAGTCTTAGCACGCACAGCAGGAGGGTGGTATAGCTACAGCCTCGCGGCGGAGTCGCCTTCATGGAGCTAACTTCTCCAGCTCGGGACCGGGCAAGCAGTGAGTAGCAGCAGCTCGAAGCGCCCAAGCCTGTCGTGGTGGGTAGGCGGCCGTCGGGAGAGATGAGCGTAAGTGACTGACTGTGCGTGTCGTTGGGGTGATGACGAGGAAAGCAAAAAATTTAGCGCGCGCTATTTCAGGGCCAGGTCAGAGCATTAAAGCAAGTCACCTTGTGCGCGCCGCTTGAGGCAGAATCATGCACAGAAAGTATAATCTAAGGTACACGGCGCCTGAGTAGTTGGAGCCTGGCGCTTGCTGGGAACATGTAGAGGCATTTTGTTACTACCCGCCAGACGACTTGCATTCGATTTAAACACGTCGGGGAAGAGGGAGGAGGTTTACACGGTCACTTTCTGAAAAGATAGCTGAAACACCCATCATACGATATGGTCAATGTGAATAAAAGGTAAAATATGAAATTTTCGGATCCCCAGAAATGTTTAAACTTTATCCCGCGCAGGTAAAAGCATGCAAGACAAAAATACATCTGCATATGGCCCGCATACCTCTAATTACTACCGAGCAAGCATGTTTTCTTCTTTGTTAAAGTTTGTTATTTTATCCTTGAGGCAATGCAGCTACATGCTTACACATACTTACGACTGTTGTCTTACCGGTACTCTGTTTATTTGTGTCCGTTTTGCTTTGTGTTTCGGACTCTTACCACCTTTCTCCCTCCTCCTTTGTACATGTGTGCCTCCGCACTTCCATGATATCCCTCACAATTAAATTGGTATCATGTCGTGGGCATACTAGATGCCGAGGATTTGGAGGTGGAGGAGAACGAAGACGACGAGAAGGAGGACGACGAGGATGAGGAGCTTGACGAGGTGCTGCTTCTCGTGCTAGCCCCACACCCCCGACGACTGGCATTCGCCCTTTCTGCACCTGCACCACCTTCCTCTTCTTCCTGCCTATTCTCCTCGCCTTCTTCATCCGAGTTCACCAAAGACATGGACTCTACCCCCTCTGCAAGCCCCTTCCTCGTCCCACCTCCTTCCCCACCTTCCTGCCTCACCACCTTACCTCCCGCCCTCGAGAACCTCCTTTGTATCCTCCTAGCCATGACAATCGTGTGCCCGCCGCCGCCGACGACTTTTTCAACCTTTAGATGGGCCAACGCTGTGACAAGGCTGGGCAAGCAAGCATTAAAGTCGCTGTCAAATGAACAAGTGGCTCCGTATTTGGTTACAGGTTGACATGGCTCCACATAGGGGAGTTCCGATGCGTGCTCGAGTCCAAGCCAGCCACCGTCACCGTAGCCCCAGGAGTACAGGCGTCTGAAGAGAAGGGGGGAAGAGATAGAAAAAGATAGGAAGGGAGAAAGCGGATGAGACGAGACCACTGCACAAGGAAGGAGCAAGGAACATGGACGCCGTTGTCCTTCTCCTCCCGGGCCACCGGACGACCTCCGCCTACTCTTTCTACCGCCCCCCGCACAAAAGTCCACTTCAACGTACCCTTGTCTCGTCACCACCATCGACCACCACGCTCCACACGCCACCTGCGCCACCTGCTGCCCTTCCAATCCCTCCACTGGTCGGGGAGTCCTCAAATGCAACGTTGCGCCCAGTCCCCCCTGTCCTTCGGCCCCATACCCCCACGCATAAACCTTCCCATCCATCCCCAACGCCAGCACATGAAAGTCCCCGCAGGCCAATGCCGCGAGAGGGCACGCGCGAAAAGAAATGACTTCTGTCGGCAATGTGACTACTTTTTTGGGGTCCGGCAGGCCGAGACGACCGAAGGAAGATGCACCCCAAGAGAAGACATGTCCCTTGTCTGTTAAAACGGAGGTGTGATGCCGCCCGCAGGCCAATTGTCGTATTCTTGCAGGACCTGAGGGTGAATGGAGGAAATGAGGGAGAGAGGTAGAACGAATAAGGATGGTGAAGACACGCAACTTCCGGTTCCTCTCCCTCCCTCCTCTCCCTCCCTCCCTCCCCTCCTCCCTCTCTTTCTCTCGAGCACCTACCTATCATGCTCATGCTCACTGGCCGCGGTGTAGAAATTTTATCACTCGTCTGCCCCTGCCCCACCTGCCCGTATCGGTTAAACCCGAAACAATACACCGACTGCCCCGCTGTCGACACGGCGGAATGCAACCCCCCACACGCAATGGCCACGACATGATCTCCCCCCAAGCGGGGAGGATCCAACAGGTGGACCATCCGCGGCCTGTCACACGAAAGGTCGTCACCGTGCCCAAGCTGGCCGAAATAGCCGACACCTGGAAAGGACGGAAAGAGGGAGGGAAGGAGGGAGGGAGGGAGGAAACGGGAGGAATGAGTGGGCTTCCCTCTGCTCGCCGCTCGCACACCGGTATTTCTTGCTCTTGCCCATCCTCGTCATATAAAAAGCAGCACGTACCCCAGCTCATGATATAACCTCCCTCCATTAATGCTAGTGTATGCTTACGGCCACATGCCACTTGCATGCACCGCAAGGGCACGCCCAACGAGACCCGCGTCGGTTCCGGGAAAGCCCGCCCTGTGTTAGAAGTAAATCAGACTCTCATTCGGTCTCTCTATTATACGTGCGCAACATTTTCTTCGGATCTCTCCATCTCCTCTTTTCATGCGCGCAAACGTACCATTCAAGATCCCCCACTGATACGGAATGCCGCGGGTCGTCAAGGCAACGGTGAACGTCGAGCCACATGACAAATCCTTTACAGGGCCGTCCTCCTCCGCCAAAAATCGATCAAACGCAAGAGGCTGAGGTAAATGAAGGGCACAAGCCTGCGCTCGTGAATGATGGGACGGATGCTGGCCTTGGGGAATACTTGTGGTGTGTTCCTTGTCGTTTGCTCCTCCGCCTTGGCCATCGGTCATGAGAGGCCCGAGTTGGAAAAACGAATTGACTCCACAGCCGTAAAACTGCAGAGGCGCTTCCTCCTCCATCGCCTAGTCGTGTTTGACGTGCTCTTGCGGTGCTCCTCTCATAAAGGCCCGCGGCATCGGCAGGGGTGGCGAGTAGCTTAGTTTGAGGTTGCTCACTTGAGCGGGGAGCGAGGCTGTGGTTTTTATTAAAAGAGCACGCGAGTGGGTCGCAATGGATTGAACATCGCGAGGCATATTAAGACATAGCAACAGTAGAGCGATACGCCCAAGTCTGCAAGGCCGTGGTCAGTGAGACCCGGGGCCAAATAGGGTCATGTCGCTGCCGTGCGGCCCGCTCGCCATTTTTTGATTTTTCCATGCTTATGGGATAATCTATGCCCTCCCGGGGCCCAGCCCGTCCCTGTGCGAACAAAGTAAATCTCGAACTTGTCTCTCTACACAGGAAAGAGTCCATGTAAACCGAATTAATACTCTCCCTACGCTATCCTTAGGTGCTGCCAATTATGCATCGTCCGACTGGTTCATAGGAGTAAGCACGGCGGCCGTCATGCCGCCGCGACGGTTGGCCCCACAACCATTTCTCTAAGTCCCGATTATGATCCCCTCAAGCAGCCACAACCGTACCAGCTATGGCAGCGGCAGATTTTCCTTCAAATGGCTGGCACGGGGCGTGGTTCTTGTCATAATCCTAGACCTCCTCTTACAGGTTCGCTTGTTCTTCCCCGGTCATTCCCTCCGCGGAGGCGCAGCGTGCACATCATACGACCCTGTAGCGACCCCACACATTCTCCATTTATTGCACACCACTTTCAACACCACGCCGTCCATCTCCACCGCCACCCCGGAAGCGCTCTTCGAGGGCCAAGGCGTGGTCATGGCGGCCTCAGGCGCCATCAGCCGTCAAGCCGCCGGGGCCTACGTCACAGCCTTTGTCCTCCGCCACGTCCTCCACGAAACTCTGCCCATCGAAATATTTTACTCTGGACCCGAAGAAGCCTTCCATGGCCCCGTTCTCGAAGCGCTAAAAACTCTCTCAAATGTCCACCTGATTGACCTCGAACAAGCCTTGACAGACCTCCACTCTCGCGGCCTCATGTCCCTCGAGCCTCTCCCCCCACTGCGTGTTCTCAAAGGATACGCAGCCAAAGTCTACGCGATGCAGGCCTGCTCCTTCCAAGAAGCTCTCTTGTTCGATGCGGGTGTGATCCCGTTTGCGTCCTCCTCGCTGTTTTTCTCCCTCCCTTCTTACAAGCGACAAGGTCTTGCTGTGTTTAGTGATTATGTAAGCATCGACCAAGGATTGTGGAAACCCTTCCTGCGGGACATGTGCCTTGACCTTAACCACGTCTTCCGTTCATTGGGAGGACGTGAATTGGACAGTTCGTGTGTAGTGATGGATAAACTCAAAAACGCCGATGCCCTCAGTGTGGCTGTTGCTCTGAATGGGCCCTTGCAGCGCACTACCTACGTCTCTCTTCTGGGCGATAAGGATACCTGGGCGCTGGGCATGTTCTTCGTCGGGAAGACGGTGTCTGTGCACGAGGTAGAACCTGGTTATCTACTGGTAGCTCGCGAGGAAGGGAGGGAAGAAGGGCCACGACATGCGCGGAAGGTGAATGGTCATTTGCAGTTTTTGAGGAATAAGTCGGTGCAGGAACCCCCTGGGCTCGTGCCTTTGCACCACAACAACCAATTGCTGGATTTGCGAGAATTTCCGTTGATTGGAAATAGGATCTATATGGATGTTTTCTCTAAGTTGGGGGATGTGCTGATGCCGGGGACGAGGAGGAGAGATTGTAGAGGGTTTGGAGTGGAGGGACTTTTGCCACTGTCGAGTGTGATGAGAGAGGCGTACGGTGAGATTGCGCGGGACTTAAAGGAGAAGGGGATTAATCATTGCGTATGTCGGGATGATTGGATGTCGTGCGAGGCGGATATTGAAAGGTTAAGGAAGAAGCATTGGGTGTTGCGGGTCATTGATTACTGGGCTCCAACACGATGGAAAGAGGCAAGGATGAAGGAGGCACGGGCACGACAAGCAAAAGACGCGGCAGCAGCACCCTGAAGAGCATGTGGGAGGCGAATATCAAGACATCACGTGGTAATCAGATAAATGGATGGGCTGCAGCAGCGGCGAAAGAGGTCGTAGGTAGCTAGCTCACCATGCAAATCGCGTAATCGTGCGGAAAGTAAAGAAATGGTGTGACTTTCTGGAGACGCCTAAAGAATGTTGAAAAAGTTAGAAAATATGAGGAAATTGACCGATAGAAGGAAAGATAGTCAGATGCAATCAACTATTGCTCATCTCCGGAGTCGATATTTCTCTTTTGGGTCTTTCCCTCTCTCTTGTTTTTGTCAACTGTGTGTTATTGTCGTTCTTTTCGCTCTTTGTCTGGAATGTGGTTGTGGTAGTAGAGTAATTGGCTGGAGAGCGGATGAACGCCCGCGAATCTTTCCTTGGAGAGTTTCTTCTAACCATGATAACGCTGGAGGCGCCGCTCCCTCTTTCTTGCGTTGCTTGCTTTTCTGTTTTTTGTTACCTCCTTCCCTTCGTTCTCTCCATCTCCTTCTCTTCCTATATATTTGTCTCTTCCTTCCTATATCTCCCCCTCTCTCTCATTCTCTCTCCCTCTCTTCCTCTTTTCTTTTTCTCATGTCGCTTGCCTTCCTCATCGTGCTTCATTTCCTTTCCTTTCCCTCCTCCTTCGTCGACTCGGTCGAATCGTCCCCTCCACACACACACACCACACACCACACACCACCCCATCCTCCACCACTAACACTCTTCTTCTCGTGCAATATGATCGGCGTTTAATTATACAGACAGATTTCTCTCTCGCTCCTTCCCTCCCTCCCTAGCTCCCCTTTCCTCATTCCCGTGAAGTGTCCCTCTTCTTCTCGTGACTTCAAGTGCCACTCCTTCTCCTTTGGCTGAGATCACACCTCTAAACGCTCCCTCCACCTCCTCCTCCTCCGACTGCCATAGGCGGCATCGAAATAGGCGCTCCACCGGACGCAGCCCCACCGGCAGTTGATGCCGCTGCTGCTGCTGCTGCGCCCCCTGCGCCCGATCCCGATTTTTTTTGCTTCTTGGCCCCTGCTGCCTGTAATTGGATGATCAAGGGATGGACAAAGAGTGCACGTCATTTGTGGGCGAACAAGGAAATCTGATCTGTCTACGAGGAAGTAGGCTTGCCCAGAGAAGGAGCGTCCATCATCCCCTGAATAGCGCTCCTCGATCCTTTCACTCCCTCACCTTCTTTTCTGGCAGAGAATTCTTCACCAGGTTCGCCAGGAAGTGAAACGTCCGTGGTGCAATTTTATCAATATTTATCTCGATCTCGTCCTTCCCCCCCACCTTGGCTAGAGCTTCTTGACACTGCTGCTCCAAAGTCTGCACGATCTCCCCCAGCTGGTCCGAAGTAATCTTGTACATATTTGCGCGAAACTGCCTCTTATCCTCCAAGGACGGTGGCTGGTTCTCGTCCTCCGGGCCTTCGGGTTCTTCCGTCTTAATCTTGACATACTTCTCCTCAAACTTCCCCGCGAGCTTTTCCGCGATTTTGTAGAGGTAAGACCCTTCTTGGTTGTACGCCTTGCAATTATTCCAGACCAGCCGCACATCCTCCGCTACCTGGGCATGCTTGCTATAATGCCCGCTCTCCAGCCGCCCTTTGATGGTGCCGAGGTCCATGGGATGGGCAATCACGAGAGGGTAATCAGTCAGCCCCAGCGTCTTCCAGTCCACCGGATCCAAGAAAGCGTCAACGTCCTTTTGGTTTGACAACCACTGCACCAGCTGGTACATCTTGCTCAGGCCGCCGTCCGCCATGGTTGAGAGTCTAGCGAGAGGATTGGAAGGGAATCGGAGAAGAGGGTAGGGAGGGAGGCAGGAATGTTTGTTCGTCGGTCTTCGCTTGTCATGCGCAGGAGGAAGGAGGCTAAAAAGCGGAGCCGCTACACTCACCTTCCGGCTGAAGGCTGCTTCTGCGTATGGGCTACCTTTGATCTGGCCTGCTACTGCCTGTGTGGTGGTATGGTGAGGATCATGCGAGTTTGCGCTGTGGGTTTATGCCTTTCTGCGGAAGATGAGAGCGAGAACCTCTCAGGCCTTTGACACAAATCAAAAGGGCATCAATGTATAATCGGAAGCCACAAGAATTGCAGACATGACCTCTGCAAAAAAGTCGTGGAAATGGCGGTCGTGTTGATCTCAACCATGCTGGTTGGATTTTGGCTTAGGGTTGTCGACTACTTTTCTTCCTTCGCTGCCGTTGCCATATATTGCTGTAGCCTTCGCCATCGGGAAGGGAGGGGGGGAGGTCAACACATTTGGGCCGCGAGGCAGATTTAACTCAACCAAAGCGATGTACGCCATCTACAGCTTCCCCAACCTTCGCAGTAAATGTCCCAGGTCCGGATGCAGCAGCTGAAATGCTTACTAGTCCCTTTTTCAATCCTTGCTTACACACAGGATCAGCCCCCCACCTCGCAACCGAGGTAATGTGGCATTCACTACCACCATCACTACAGCAATCCCCCGGTCAGGCATGGCCCTCCAACGATACCGGGGCCAACTCTTCAGTACAGTCACTGCCATCGCCGGGAAGTGCCGCCTATATATCCCACATTGACGTAAGTGCGCTCACTTGTGACCTCTCCTCCTCCCCTCCTTGTCATCTGTCAACTTCAGGCACTGCCTTCTTGGGTTGCAATGCGAGTCAGACATTCGGTATACCGGGGCACCTCGTTAAAAATACACTTGTCTAATCCTGCACTTATCCCATAACAAGGTCTCACGCTTCATCATATCACCATGTAAAACGGCATTCAACTTACATTCCACCAACAACCTCTTGTCATACATTCATTCCCAACCCCTTAACAGCTCGGCAAACCCTTAAACTGCATGTCTGTTGCCCGCATACCCGGTACTGCCGGCCTTATGGCTGCAGTGGGGGGGGCTCAAATGCTTAAAGTCATCTCCATCTCCCCCCACGGCCTGATTGACAAAACCAACATTCGTTTAACCAACAAAGTCACAAACGAAGTCAATTTCTCCATACATGACGTTGAATGGTGCGTCAAAGATGCCAATCACAGCATCCTTGCTAGCGGAGCCAGTAACGGAAATATCATCCTCTGGGATATCTCTTCCCGCGACGGCCGGGTCTCACAAGAACGCATCTTTGCCGCCCACCCCCGAACTGTCAATCGGATCAACTGGCACCCACAAGAAGAGGGACTGCTGCTCTCCGCCTCCCAAGACAAGACCATTAAGCTTTGGGATCGACGGGGTCGCCTTCACGACTGCCAAGCCACCTACAACCCCCGTTCGGAATCCGTGCGGGACGTCCAATGGCAACCGTCACAAGCCCATTACTTCGCTGCTGCCTGCGAAAGCGGCTCGGTCCAACTCTGGGATCGACGGATGGCGGCAGGACCGGTCTTGAAAATAATGGGCCATAATGGATTGGTGCTTGCGTTGGAATGGCATTTATCCGAGCCATGGGTTCTGGCGACGGGCGCGAGAGATCGCACGGTTAAGGTTTGGGATTTTAGTGACCAGTCTGTGCGAGGCGAAGGTGGAGGGGGAGGAGGAATGGGGGGTGAAGGGGGTGGAGGGGGAGGGAATGCGAATAATGGTGCGAGTACCACAATGAAGGAAGTGTACTTGATCAATACAGTCTCGGCGGTGAATCGGATCAAATGGCGACCGGGATACCCGGATCAGCTCACCACTACCTCGTCCGTGCAGGGCGACAACATGATTCATTTATGGAATATTTGTCATCCTTTCTTTCCAATCGCCTCCTTTGATGGCCACGAGGATGTCTGTGGAAGCTTTACTTGGCTGGACACGCCCTGCCTTCCCGAGCATGCCCCCCATCCCATCAGTCCCTCTACCAGTGACCAACACCCACACCAACGCCATCACGTAGAACAAGAGCAACAAGACCAACACCAACAGCCACAGCAACCATCAGTACCACCACAACAAGCACAAAAGCAGACATCACGACAACCACTGCCTCAACAACCGCAACAACAGCAACCACCACCACCACCACAACAGCAGCAGCAGCAGCAGCAGCAGCAGCAGCAGCAGACTCGGTCTTCCGGACTATTTGGCTTGTGGGGTGCTGCATGGGGGGGGTCGTTCTTGAGGCATAGTAGAGAGGAAGGAGAAAAAGACGATGGGCTCGATAAATATACTGAATACCTAGGTGTGTGGCAGCATCTGATTTCGTGTGGAAGGGATGGAAGGATTATTTTACACTCATTGGCAAGTGCGTCGAAGCCAAGGGATGCACTTACCCCGGCGGTAGTGGCGTTGAGTGTGCGAGGGGAGATGTTGACGACCTTCGAACGGATTGATCGCTCCAAGGAATTTATCGGCATTATCAAGAGCGAACACACTCGGCAGGCCCCCGGGTTCTATGCTTTTCAGGAAGAAGGGGAAAAGGGAAGAAGGGGTACTGCTCAATCTGCTGGGGATGAGGACCAAGACGTGATAGACGCGGTTCCAAGAATAGTTTTACGTCAGAATTCTACAGATAGCCGGATAGGCGGCTCGCTGTCAACCCCTCCGCACCCCTATCACTCCATCTATTCTTCCTCTTCCCTCTCAAGCGTTTTGCCCTCCGTTGCCGCTTCTTCCTCAATCTTCTCCACGCCCCGGCAGCAAGCAGTCATGCACCAGGCGGCCACTATTCCCTCTCCCTCCACCACCTATGGACTTGATCCGGCCTCCTCTCCCTCCTCTGCGGTTTTTCCACGAGGCATGTCTAAGCTCACTGCTGGAAAAGCGGCTGGTACTGCTGGTACTGCATTCGTTCCAACAGCTGTAGATACTGCTGCTGCTTCTGTGGCCTGGTTGCCTCGATTTGTGTATCGGATGGATTGGGACGAGACCACCTCGGATACTGGAGCTGCTGCTGACATAATGGAACGCCTAGGCGTCATCGCCGTCTCTACAGCGGGAGATCCTAAACGATCCTCTAAGTCTTCTTGCAAAAAAAGCGCGAAACACACCACATCTCTCGCTGGCCCTCCCTCCTCCTCTTCCATCCCAGAAAAGCCCCTTCATTTTGCTGACCAGATCGCTCACATGGCACAAGGCTATGTTTTACAGCCCCAGGGATGCCCATTGCCGTTGACCACCACCTGGGACTGTTACCGAGCGAGAGAAGATTTGTGTCAGTACAACGCCCAAGTCGCTCGCTTGGGAGGGCAATGGCGCGTGGCACATGTATGGGAGATGCTGGGTGTGTTTCTGCCGGGGCAGGAGCAGGCGAGCGGGCTGACAGGCAAGGAGGATTCGAAGGAGAAGGGGAGAGGGTATGATTTCGCGACGGGGAGGGGTCTGTGGAGTGGCGGCAAAGGAGGGGAAAGCGGTACTCATGTGGAAGGCAAAGATACGACGTCGCCCTCCTCGTTATTCTCTTCCTGGAGCTTGCACTTATTGCGTCGCGAGCTGCTTGGTAGCCTTGTAGAAGAGTTACTGGAGGAAGGGGACGTGCAGAATTGCGTGGCTTTGTTCGAAGTGATTGTGTGGACAGGTGGAGAAATAGCAGGAGAAACGCTCCCGGACATGATCGATTTAAACCCTGAGAGGGTGCGCGAGATCTATTTGGGGTACCTAGAGCTGTTGCAGCGATTAGCCTTGTGGGAAGCGGCGAATGAGCTGGTGACGCGTGGGAATGATAAATATATTCAGCAGCTGTATGCGAGTAACACCACAATGTATGCCGCTTGTGCAAATTGCCGTAGTTCTTTAGGGCCTGTCACTGCAGCAGCAAGCGTCTCGGTGCCTCCCTCTTCTTCGTCTTCGCCGTGGTGTAGGAATTGCCGATCGCCGGTCTCACGGTGTGCGTTGTGCCTGCAATCTGTGCGAGGAGTGTATGTCTGGTGTCCTGGTTGTGGGCATGGAGGGCACGTGAAGCATCTACAGGAGTGGTTTGAGACGAATCAAGAATGTCCGACGGGCTGTGGGCACAAGTGTCATCTGTCCGCGGGAGAGGAGGGGAAGGGGAGACAAGAGAGAGTGCGATCGAGAACAATGTCATAAGGGGGGTGATCGTGAAAAGAGAGAGGCTTCCGACTACCAGTAGCGCGTGTATAAAATTTTAGACATGTAAAGCATTGTTGAGGAAGTAGCAAGATGTAATTTTGATATCAAAGTATGACTAAAAAAGCACATCCTCACAATTCGTTACTGGCAGGCTTGTCCCCCGTTCAGATAAGCAAGTGATATGCATGCAATCAACCATAAGATAAATTCCACCACCTTTTCCTTCCTTCCTGTCGGTGATTTCTTCCTTTGGCTGCTACGCTTTCTAATTTGTATTGCGTGTTTGGTTGTCTCGTCTCCAAGATTTCGGTACGTACTCTCTCTCTCCCTCCCCCAGACACACACATTAGCTCATATATGCCCCTAATTCTTTCTCGTTATCTCTCCCATTCTTTTCTCTCTTCCTCTCTCTCTCATTTATTCCCCCCGTTTCCTTACGGGAATGTTTTGATAAACAAAGCATGCCCGTCGCATTCCTCTTCTCTCCGTCTTGATCATGTATCTCTCTTGCGTCTCTCATCCAACTTCTTCCTCTGTCTTACTCCATTCTGACACCTCACCTGTATCCACTTCTATTGCTGTCTATCTCCCGATGCACTCGAAGCCCCCTCTGCTTCCCTCGCTTCCTCTATCTTGCTCCCTGGCTTTTGCCTGCAAACCGCCCGAATCTCTCATGCAATGCCGCCACGTTCTTCCTCGTCTCACTCGCTATTCGAATACTCTTGAACCTCGCCGCTGGAGTCATAAATGCGAAAAATTTCAAAGGGGCGGTATGTCCCTCCATCTTCCGTTCCTGCAATGGCGAGAGCTTGAAGGCATACGTCAACGCATACGTCTTCACGCGATGCGCGGGCCGCTTGCGCTGGAACAAGGCCACGACAGTGTTATGGTACGCCCGTTTCGAATCATAAATCTGAAAGACGTTCTTTTTGGCAATCGGTCCCCCGAGGACAATGTACTTCCTCTTCCACTTGTCCATCGTGGTCGGGTTTGAGAAAAACGGTCCCTTGCTCACGAAAAAATATCCCTGCAACACCTCCTCTTTCAAGCTTTCCCGCTCAAACACAACCGTCATTGGCCTCACCTGGCTCTTAATCCTCTCCAACGTCTCTTTGTAAGTCAACCCCGTGACATCTTCTCCATTTATCGAAGCAAGCATGCTCCCAAGCCCCACCCCCTTACCCTCTGCCTCCCCCCCCTCCACCACGAGTGTGACCACCGTCCTCTCCCTTCTCGCAACCGCCCCTCGGGTCCACTCATCCTTCCTCTCCAACAACATCCCAAACGTAGTCGGCGCTGTGAACGTCACCTCATAATACATGCCCGATGCCCCTTCGTTTACCCCCCTCCCTTCCCTCCCCCCTTCCCCCTCATGGCGAAAATGGTCATCCTGCATCTCCAATCCCCCTATCCCATCCCCCCCGGTTGACCCGTCGTCCTCCTCATCATGGTGGTCCACCGGCTCCTCCTCCTCATCATCCTCCTCTTCCTCTCCATACCCCATCCTGCTGCTGCTCCTCCTCGCTCTTCCTCCCTCCTTCGCCACAGCCTCCTCAGGAAAGAAGGCTCCCACGCTTAAATCAAACGAACTTTCCGCCAGAGATTTCTGTCGGACAGGGTCAAAAATCGCCCCTCCTCCCCCCTCTTTCCCTCCTCCAACACCACTCAGGAAAAGGTTTAATTCGTCCGAGTTGGGCGCCTTGGCTACAGTCCCTACTGATGCTGCTCTTTCCCTGGGGCCTGCAGCCGGAGGCCAACCAAAAGAGTCTCCAAACCCCTCCTGCTGTTGCTGTTGTTGTTGTTGTTGTTGTTGTTGCTGCGATTGCTGTTTGGGTTGAGCGGACCCAAATGCAGCCCATTCCGTCGGCGGCTGGTGCTGCTGCTGTTGCTGTGGCCATGCCCCCCACTGCTGCTGTTGCTGAGGCCATGCCCCCCACTGCTGCTGCTGTTGCTGCTGCTGCTGCTGCTGCTGCAATCTCTCCTGCTGCATCTGCTCCTGCTGCTGTGCCGCCACTGCCGCCGCAATCGCCGCCTGCTCTTTATTGTATGTTACTAACTTCAATTGATCCAAGGGGATAGATGCGGTGGGGGACTCCGTTCGCCTGAGAGGGTTCAGTTCCATAAACGCTGCAGTGGACAAAGCCGAGCTTTGAGGAGAAAGTTCAACTTTCGCCACGGGCTTGTTGTAACGAATCGGGCTCAGGGGAGCTTCGTAGAACGGGTTGGAACTTCGAGAAGCTGGGCGGGAAGAGTTCAGACCAAGGGACGAGGAGGAGGAAGAGGCGAAAGTGGTGTTGCATTGGGTGGTAGTTGGGGGAGGCGGAATAGAGGGGGGAGGGGGAGAGGCATAGGAAAGGGGGGGGGCATGTTGTTTGACGGAGTAGGATGTCCCTGCCTCATAGAAACTTTGCTTTTGTGTGCCAAGGCTATCAATGCGTGCGGGCTCCTTGAAGATCTCGAAGGGGTTCCCATCAATTGCGCCAGGCTCGCTGACAAAGGAGGCACGTCGTTGGGGAGAAGTGGGGGCGAATTCAAGCCATTTCTCTTGGCTTTGGTGTATTTCTGCCGCCGACGGAACCGTCCCCAGAGTTTGGCGACGTTGCGATGGTGCATTGTTGCTCGAGCTACTGCTGCTACGTCCAGCGCCGGCGCTAGCGCCCTGGGCGGCGAGGGGGGCTGAGACGGGGGTGGAGACGTTTCTTTCTTGTTGGTTAAGGGTGTCCATCCGTGGTGCCGTGACCTCCTTGCCCGTCATATGCATCGGTACGGGGCTGGTCCACAGCGTCATGGCTGCGTCCGTGTCGATGGGGTGTGTCCTGCATTGTTGCGTAAGGGTCGGGGAAAAGGGAGATGCAAGTGGGTGGATTGGTTTGGGCTGGTGCATGGACATTCCAGGTGGGCACATCAAACTGTCGAGGGAGTTTGGTGCATGAACACGTAAAATTACTCCAGGGATGGCAACGATCCTTATTAAGTACTCTTGAGTCGTCCTAAGAAGTCCTCGCCGACGACGAGAGGGACTTCTGCTCGAGCTACAGGGCAACAAAAAATAACGAGGTCTCCCCCTAGAGTCCTTGGCCACGTGAAATGGTGTATGTGGTGCATCTTGATCGGATCGTCATAGACGGCGGTAAGCGCAGAGCGCTTGTCTTGCTTGATAAAGGGGCGCGGACTAGGGTACAGTAGTAGGGGAGAGGGAGAGTCCCTGGCGGTCGAAGCATAACGCCGCATGTCTCACGCCGGTCGCCCGTGGTACAACATCCTAGAGATGGAGGCGATTATTTCTTTGTGGTACGCGTTATTCGTGAGCGCGAGACATGTGAATGTGGCCTTCAAACCGAGTTAAACAGAAAAGAAGAGCAAGCCGCCAGGGAAGCATGCCGCCAACACAACGTCTCTTGTCGCCAAGTGGTTGATGTTGCGTTTCCGCACACTGCCGACACCGTCGTAGAGACATACCACGCGTAAACTGCTTGACGCCTACAAATATCCACAAACCTGCTCCAATCCTTCTACACAGGCCTGCAATCGGCTCCCTCTAGCGGCCGCACATATAACTTCTCATTGGCCGACCTCCCCCTTCTCCCAAGTCATCCAGTCTCATGTCCCGAATCTTAGCGGGGCCCTTTAGCCTGGCGTGTGTTGTCGTCGCCTTAGCAGCGAGTAGCACGACGCGAGCTTTTGCCGTGGGCCAATCCAAAAATTTGATGGCTTCCGCCCATGCCACTGCGCGGTCACAGATAAAAACCTCCTCTCCTTTGTCCTCGGCCAGCTCAAGCAGCAGAAGTAGCGCTTCCATGCGGATGATGTTGGCCATGCCCCTCAGTCGCACCGCCCTTTCCTCTACTCCTTCAGCGTCAATCCTGCTGCCCTTTTTGCGTCAACGCGGTGGGGCGGGCTCAACTTCCATATCTGCCAGCCCTACTAAGGTAGGAGGTCTCGACACCTTGACCCTTCTAAGCACCTTTATGGGCTACACCATCATCGCCGGCTCTATGCTCTTCAAGGTCCCGCAAGCCGCCCGCATCTTCCGCAAGAAATCAGCTTCTGGCTTATCTTCATCCATGTATGTGCTGGAAACGGTTGGAATCGCCATGTCCCTTGCATTCAGCATCCGCAACGCCTTTCCCTTCTCCACCTATGGCGAGGCGGTCTTCATCCTCCTGCAAAATGTCATCATTATGAGCGGGATTTCACTCTACTCCAATCAACCCCGCCCCCCTGTCCTTTACCTTTCACTCCTTGCTGCCTCTTTATTTTTTGCCTTAACGATCAGTCCTGCGGTCCCTATGGTCGTCGTCTCGATCCTCCAAAGCATCTCAATCCCCCTCTTAAACTTCTCCCGGATCCCCCAACTTCTCCTGAACCACCGCACAAAAAGTACGGGTGAGCTGGCCCCGTCCACATTAATTCTTCAGGCAGCAGGCAATTTAGCAAGGATTTTCACGACCTTTGTACAGGTGCAGAATAACCTGTTTTTGTTGTCGTGTGTGGTGGCCATGCTCTTCAATGGGGCATTGGTTGCGCAGTTCTTCATGTACCGGGGCCAGCCTCCAGTAAGGCCATCCAAGGAGGTGTGGTAAAAGCTTGATGGCAGGAGAGAGATGGAGAGAAGGAAAGACGGGGCAATAGGAGGAAGGAAGGTGTGTGTGTGTGTGTGTGCGTGAGTGTGTGTGGAGGTAGGTTTTAATGTCTTGTTAACTGTCTGACATTTGTGTGCTTAAATGATGCTCGTTTTTCGTTGTTGTCGCTAAAAGGACGAGGGATAGATAGTAAGCGACCAAATTTGGAGAGAGGGGACTGATAGAGGAAGGGCGACCAAGACACAATAAAAATGAAGCGTCGCATACAGAAAGGGAGGGAGAAATGAGAGAGGGAGGGAAGGGAGGGGAGGGAAAGAGAGCTTTGGGCAATCAAAGGCGACAAGCTGATGAAACAGGTCGATGGATGCCCCCATCAGGTATTCCACATTGCTCAATTTCGTGTTACCTTGACTCGCCCTCAACATTTCTGTGAGTGTCTTGCCAATGTCGTACATCTTCATATGTCTGTGTTGCCGCTGCTGCTACTGCTGCTGCTGCTACTACTACTCCTGAGTGTGCTCACTCCTCCTCTTTTTGGTGCTCTAATTTGTCTCTTCATTAATCGCCCCCTACAGTTGATATACAAACTCACCTACTTCTATGTGCATCTCCCACTCCTTCACACAAGAATGTCATTTGATCCACCCTACCATCCACTTTCAATCTCCTTTCTCTACTCCTCCCCTCCCTTACTTCCTCCCTCCCTCCCTCCCTGAAGTCGGCATCGACGTGCCTTCCCAGAGACGCACCGACGCGTCCCAACTCCCCGTGACAATCATCCCTTTCCTACTCACTTGCACACAGCTTATCCCGTCCGAATGCCCCATTCTAGACTGCAACAAGGCGCCTGACCACACGTCCCACTCCACCACCCTCTTATCCTCCCCCACCGACACTAATTTCCTCGCCCCCCCTCCTCCGTCTCCACCATTCTTACTTTTCGACCACGGTGCCTGCTGCTGCTGCTGCTGCTGCTGCTGCTGCTGCTGCTGCTGGAGCGCCAAGCCCGTCACTGCCTCCGAGTGCCCTTCCAACGTGGCCATAGACCTCCCTCCATCCGCCCTTATGTCCCACACCTTGACCGTAGCGTCCGTCGAACCGCTAAACAAAACAGGGGCGTCCTGCTCATCCGCCACCTGCAAACACGTCACCGCTCCCTTGTGCTCCGCCATTTTCTGCACACAATTATGAACCCGTAAATCCCACAGTCGCAACGTTCGGTCGTTGCTCGCGGTAACGGCCAAATCCCTACCCCAAGCCTCCACCTGCCGAATCCAGCTTTCATGCCCCCGGAATACCCTCAAACACGCCCCACGGACCGAGTCCCACAGAATCATGTTCCGATCCTGGCCCGCACTCAAGATACGGTGGCCCTGGCTTTCGTCCATGAAACGCAAGCTGGACACGACCCCTGTGTGCCCTACCAGCGTGGCCGTGTTCCTCCCTTGCGTGACATTCCAAATCTTCACCGTTCGGTCCCTCGCGCCCGTTGCCAACACCTCCAATTCCTCGCTCTTATCCAGGCACATGATTCCATTCCCATGCCCCGTCAGCACATGCCTCACGTCCTTCGCAGTCGTGAAGCTCGATAACAATCCCGTCGCTCCCGTCCCACCAAACTCGCCTCCTCCTCCTTCCCCACCACCTCCACCCAGTTTCCATATCCGTAACGTCGAGTCCAGAGATCCCGAAGCCACCAAAGGTTCATTGGAGCGGTCCCTAAAAATCTTCACACATGTCACTGGCGCCGTGTGCCCCGAAAAACTTGTAATCCTGGAGCGTTGCAACAAGCTGTATACCACCAGCAGCTTATCCGCACCCCCCGACACACCCACACTTCCCGCCGCATCGACATCCAGACATAACACAGGCCCTCGATGCGTGGAGCTCTCCGGAGGAGCATTGCTCCCTGCACTGGCCAACCCGCCTAGCCCTATTCCTCCCATAAGCTGCGACAACGGACTAGTAGCGCGGTGAGGACGAAGAGGAGGAGCGGCCCCCCGCGAGGAGGAAAAAGAGGAGGAGGAGGAGGAGGAGGAGGAGGAGGAGGAGGAGGAGGAGGAGGAGGAGGCGAAGGAAGGGCTGGGTATGGGACCGGGAAAGTCATTGATGTTGTGATGGGCGTAGTTAATGCTGCAGCTGCTGCTGCCGTTGTTGTTACCACTGCTATGACTACAGTAATCACTATCCGAACCTATCCCTTTAAAAGATACCCTCCTCGAAGGTCCCCCTCCCCTTTCTCCCCCTCCTCCGCCTACTTCTCCCGGTAGATTAAACGGAAAGGATGCATTCGACGAGGTCATCGTCCGTGGAATTACCATCGGCTGCATCGGCGGGGTGATACTCACACTCACCTTCCAAATTCGCTGGACTAATTTGATAAGAACTTGCTTGCTCTCAAACCCCGCCTTGTGCACCTCACAGATCCTTCCCACAAAGGCAAGAGCCTTCTGATCCGGCATTCCCACCCCATGCATTTCCGTCAAAATGGACTTAACCCGTTGGACAAACTTGCGCGTGTCTACTTCCGCTGTTGCTGCTGCTGTTGCTACTGCTGCTGCTGCCGTCGCTCCTGTTGCTGCTGCGTCGTTTTCTGATGATCCACTTCCAGTTGCCTCATCGGCCAAGCAGGGTGAGGAAGAGGGCGAGGACGAGGGGGAGGAAGCAGCACCCACGGGTTCACGGTCCATGGCCTTGGCACCCGGCGCTTGGGCAAGCCTGAAATTACATTTGTTGCTGCTGCTACGGGTGCTCGCCTCATTCTCCGCCGCCACCTGCTCCTTCAATACCAACATCCATAACTCAACGCTCTGGTAAATCTGATGATGCCTTAAACGGCTACTCAAGAATTCCTTCTGCTGCCCCTGCAGCAGTCCTACGCCCGCTACCCTCCCTCCTTCCCTCCCTCCCCCTCCCTCCACAACTCTGTAATATTTTCCCATCAACAACAACAACGCATGAGCGGTTCCGTAGTCCCTGTCCAATAAACACGCATCACACACACCACTCGCCAGCTGCATTAACGCCTCAAAGCCCGACAAGTGCACCCTGAGATGTCCCGGCCCAGCCCTCCCTCCCCCTCCTCCTCCAAACCTCAGGTGCCTCTCCATCATTTTTTTACTCCTGGGCTGTGACAAAATGGCCAGAAATCTTAGTCGGACCTCCTTAATCCTAAACCCCCCTTCCACCTCCTGCAGCAGCTCTTTACTAGGCTTCTCCGTCGAAAATGCCTCCATCAAAGACCGATTCAACCTCGCCATATCCTCCGACAACGCCCCTCCCTCCCTCCCTCCCTCCCTCCCCCCTGCACCGACCAAAGGCGAATCCCTCCCTCCCTCTCCCATTCTCTCCAAAGACGATGCAGCAGCAGGGGGGGGTATGGCCTCGTCATAAAAAAACCCGAAGATTGTATGACCCCTCGTCATAACCCTCTGCAAGTCAAAATTCAGCCCGAACGCCCTAGCCACGTCCTTGACAGTCACACCCATCATCGCTGCTGCCTCTTCCACGCTCCACCTCCGTGGTTCCCGCCACAAAATTTGATCCGCCTCTGCTACTGCTACTGCAGCTGCTGCTGCTGTTTCAGGAGGAGAGAAGACTTGCTCGCCGCCACTGCTGTTGCTGTTGCCGCTGCTACCAGCACCGAGATTCATGGTCTTCCTCATCAGGGCATCCAATTCGGTTTCGCCGAATAAGGAGTCATGAAGCGTCTTCCTTGGAGAAACACCGCCCACAACCAAGAGTGGCAATGTCAGCTGCTTTCGCGCTTTCTTTTCTCTTTTTTTTCCTCCGTCCCCCTCTCCTTCCTTCCCCACCCTCTTCCTTGGCTTCTTGCTCTTCTCTTTCAATTTATCGAGTGCGGGAGCCGTTGTTATTGTTGTTATTGTTGTTGTTGTTGTTGTTTTTGTTTTTGTTGCTGTTGTTGCTGCTGCTGCTGTCTCATCTTCATCCGAAAACTCACGGCCCGCCTCTTGATTGAAAAAACGCACGCTCGCCCCACGATTTCCTATCCCTCCTCTGCCCCCTGCCTCTCCCCCTCCCTCCTCTGATTGACTGAAGCGGAAGCCCGGAAGGCGATCCCTCCCAACGTCCCCCAGCCCCGGAATAGCAATCGGGCTAGAGCTTTCCTCCCCCATCTCTCCATCTTCTTCCACCTCCTCCTCCTCCTCCTCCTCCTCCTCCTCCTCCTCCTCCTCCTCCTCCTCCTCCTCCTGTTCTTCCTCCCCCTGCTGCTCGTGTTCCTCCTCCTCCTCTTCCTCTTCCTCCCCGTCTTCCACCTTTGGCGGTGGAATAGTCAACATGAGCTTCACATCACATCCTCCTCCGTCACTTCTTCCCCCTCCCCAAAACCCATCACCCCCCCCTTGTCCCTCTCCCCCTCCCGTCATCCCTCCGTCGCCCCCCCCAAGGTCCTCCAGCCACTCAGTCTCACTGTCTTCCTCCTCCATCGATATCTGAAAGTCCGCCGGGCATTTACTGATAGATTCAGCAGCTGCTGACGCTGCTGCTGCTGCTGCGGGGGACTGGCCAGGCATGGGGGAGGGAGGGCGGGAAGTGGCGCGAAAGAGGGCTTGGTCGAGGGTACGACGAAACAGGTCCACGTATGGGCCCTCCTGATTTTCGAGGAAAGCTTGAAAGGATTGCGACTCCACGAGCCGGGAGAGGAAGGGATGTTCCTCTGCAGAAGGCACGTATTCATTCAAAAACCTAGCTCGATTGAATATGGGAGAAGCGGGGTCGATATAAAACACACAATCATGATACCCGGACAACAGGTACGCCAAACACCGCACAAACAACATCCGCAATTTTTCTTCCGCTGCGGAGGAGATGGAGGAAGGGAGGGAGGACGAGAAGGAGGAAGGTGAGAGACGTGCCGAGGCGCCGTCGAGACGGGTGAGGGAGGGATGGACGGTGCTCCTTAATCGGTGAAGGAGGGGGTCCAGGACGGATGGAGGGAAGGAGGGCGGGTGGTAGGGGCGAGGGGGAAGGCGGACGGCACCTGAGTCACAATTAACCAAGACGACATCTTTGAGGGACTCCCAGGGTACATCGACGAGCCAGTCAGTGTGGATTCCTAGGATGTAGTTGGTGGGTGTCTCGACCACCACGAGAAGCTCGCGAGGGAGGGGAACGAGGTAGGGGTGTTGCCATTGGAGTGGGTACATGAGTGCGAGCAGTGACTCTGCCATGACGGGGAGGAGAGCCATGTCCTGGCTGTGGAAAAGGAGCTTGCTTTCGGTCAAGGCAGCGGCGACCAGGGCGAGGACGTTGCGGGCGGAGAAGGTTTGGAGGAACGGGGACAGGGGGAAGCAGAGGGAGGGGAGAGTACCTGGTCCGGCCAATCGGCAGGTGATTAATCGGCCGAGGAAATCGAATTGGACGCCTAGAGCCCCAGGGATGGGGAGAGGGACTTCAAGGGTGAGCTGTACGATATGCATGCGGAGGAGGGAGGAGAGGTGGGCGCCAGGGGAGGAGGAAAGAGGGGGGGAGGGGACGGATGGGGAAGACAGGAGGGAGTCTTGGAGGAGGGCATCGTAGGTGGGGGGGAGTAGAAGGTCGAGGTTGTCGTAGGCGTGGACAAGCCAGGTCAGGAGCGGTTGGACCACGGGCACCCGTGTCAACAGACATAGGCACACGGGCGCCCACACGGTAGTGGGCTGCTTGCATTTACTGCTGCTTCTTCTGCTGTTGCTGTTGCTGTTGCTGCTGTTGCTGTTGCGGTTGCTGCAACTAGTGGTGGTCTTGTTATTGCTGCTGCTGCTGCTCTTTGCGGTGTTGTTATCGATTCCAAGCAATCCCACGGAGGGCGACAAAACCCCTTGGGAAACCTTATCCCAACGTCGATGGAAGTGTAGACAGACCCCATAGGACGACACACCCGAATGCTTTATCACGAAGGTATAAGCAAGCGGTGCTGGCTTAGGAGGATTCGATCCATAAGCTAAGGCCATGCCTGCGGGAAAACAGAAGAATTGGGGGCTTTCGGGAAGGGGCTGCTCGGGTTTGTCCTGGAGAGGGTGCCGGAGGAGGATGGCACCGTTGGTGAGGGAGGGGAGGTTGGTGCTGGGATCAATGCGGGGACCCATGATGCAGAAATAGTCCACTAGGCCCGTGGGAAGCTCTTCTTGAGCGAGTTCGGACATGTTGCTGGGGGTGGGGATGGGGGCGTGTACGGGAGAAGTAGGCAGTGGTCCCTCCATGCCGCCTCCAAGGAGGACAGGCGCGGCGACGGGAGGCAGGGGCTGTTGGGTGCTTTCGAGGGATTGAGTCATGTCGAGGTTGGCAAGTGTTGTTGTGAGACCGAGAGAGGTGGGTGTCATGGGGACTCCGCCTGGTCCGCTGCCACCGTTGTGGCTCATTTCCGACACTCCATGCCGGTGTGCTGTACTTCCTCCTCCTCCTCCTGCTGCCCCTGCAGCTAGGCTTTCGTCTCGCACCTGGTAGAACAACCGCAGCTTGATAGCAGCCTTGCTGGTTTTACTTCCCCCTAACCCTCCTCCTCCGCTACTGGACGTCAGCTGATACCACTGCTCAATTGGGTGGGCCTCGGGTAACCTCCCGACAGGAATTTGGACCTCACCGACAACGGAGCACGAAGTACCACACCCATCATTTCCCGAGGATTGTCGATGCATGAAGCACGTCACCACCACCTGCTGACTGGCCTTGACGCCCTCAAACACAAAGTCCTCGTGCCATGTCACCATCCCACCACCACTGCTGCTGCTGCCGC
The DNA here is from genome assembly GCA_004519485.1 of Nannochloropsis oceanica. Taxonomy (NCBI): domain Eukaryota; class Eustigmatophyceae; order Eustigmatales; family Monodopsidaceae; genus Nannochloropsis; species Nannochloropsis oceanica. The sequence continues at coordinate 399,125 of CP038128.1, forward strand.
TGCTGCTGTTGCTTCCTTCGTTACCTAAAGAAAGGACCCCTGGCATAGTTCGTCGGGTCGGGTCTTCGCCTGCCCGGATGGTCACAAAGGGCCAGGCATATTCCCTACGCGATGATTCCGAATTGGAATCGGTCATTCCTGCGAAGAAGCTGCGTTGTTTTCGCTCCTTGCGTCGTTCCACAAGATCGGCTGCTTCGATTACGCGCAGCTCCAAGGTTCCATTTGCGGCGTTGCCGCTGTTGCGGCTATGAGGGCCGCAAGGGCTTGGACCATCTTTCTCTGTGGCATTATCGTAGAATGAGGACTCGCGCATGTTGCCACTCACTGTGGGTTTTGGTAAATGGTTATGGAAAGGTTGTGAGGAGGCGTGAGAGAGGGAGAGCAAGAGCGTGGGTGGAGGAGGGGGAAGGGCAGTCGGGCTTAAAAGACGTACGTGACATAGTGCTTCGTCTCCTACTGTTGCTCCTGCGGCTGGTTTAATTTGTGCAGAGAGACGGCTTAGAGGGGACGCATGAGGTTGGGATGGAGTGGTCGATTGTCTGTCGAGGGGGCGTGAGTGCTGATGGGACCAGCGGTCTTACCCGGTGACTCCGGCGACCCCGCTGAGCCAACAACGTGCCTATTTGCGATGTCCTCGCGCTGTGCTGCCTACCCGTGGTCGAATATGGTGGGGCGTTGGTGTATATGAGCGTGTGAAAGAGATGCAGGCGGGAATGTAGAGTGGAGGCGTTGCTTGTTAGCGATGACGAGCTCCTTGTGACAAATGATGGAGCAAAAGTCTCCTGCATTAGTGCATGCATCACCTCCACATGTATTTCAACGAACACATTGTACATGAGACAGGTCTACAAGAAGGCCGTCGTTGTTGGGCTGCGATAGGTTGGTTTGCGACTAGGGCAGACGAAGCGAGAGACAGGACGATGACGATGCTAGCTGTTGCTTGGCCGAAGAGGGAAGGAAGAGCACTTCTTGCGACTTCTGGTGCGCTCGCACTCCGCCATGGACATCCAAAGACCGCTACCTGGCAGGCATACATTCACTTACCCTGTTAGTGCATTGTTTCATGGTGAAATGAACCGTTCTTTACCACACAACTTCCTGCTGCGGAAGAGGCCTTGATGCCGGGCCATGAGATCGTCATCGCAAGTGCTGCATTAAGCACTCAAGCTTACCTTTCCCCTTCCAACCTACATGCATACATCAACACAGTCAAGCTTCTCATAGGAGCTATGGCATCCACCAGCGACTTGGACGAGCAGATTGAGAGGCTTAGGTAAGAAGAGTGTAGGTAGGGTAGTGCCAGGAGGGGATGATGAGGCGGAGGGGAATAAGGAAGGAGTGGCAGAGTGTGTGTGTTTTTTAAATGGATGAAGCGCAGTCCTTTCGTTGCACTCACAAACTTGCATTCATAATAGGCGGTGCGAATACTTAAAGGAGCAAGAGGTAAAGGTGTTGTGCCAGAAGGCCCGGGAAATTCTAGTGGACGAGTCGAACGTCCAGAAGGTCGATGCTCCCGTCACAATATGCGGGGATATCCACGGGCAATTTTATGATTTGATGGAGGTACGTTCATGAAATGGCAAAGGGGCTATGACAGCAGAGAAGGAGAGACGAGCGATGGACGTGGGAGGTGCCATGACTGTACGACCTCTTCGCCCGTGGCTGGGAATGGAGAGGCCTTTTTAACTTAACCACCTCCTTCCTTCTTCCCTCCCTGCCTTCCACCCTCACTCCACCCACAGCTATTCAGGGTCGGTGGCGACTGCCCCGAGCGCAACTACCTTTTCCTCGGGGATTTTGTGGACCGCGGTTACTACTCTGTCGAAACGTTTCTACTCTTGCTCGCTCTGAAGGTGCGATACCCTCAAAGAATCACTCTGATACGAGGCAACCATGAGAGCAGGCAGATCACGCAGGTAGGGAGGGAGGGAAAGAAGGACGGGGGAAGGAAAGAGGGCACTGGAGGGATAGAAAGGCTGGTAAACGTGGGCGGGAGGGAGGGATGTACACGCTCCCTTCTCATCTCTGTTGGGCAGCCACTGAGAAACTGTCGAGCAGACACTCAGCCCTCCCTCCTTCCCTCCCCTCCTCCCTCCCCTTCTAGGTCTATGGGTTCTACGATGAGTGCTTACGAAAGTACGGCAGCGTTAATGTCTGGCGCTACTGCACCGAAATCTTCGATTACTTGAGCTTGTCGGCCATTATAGACGATAACATCTTTTGCGTCCATGGTGGCTTGAGCCCATCGATCAACACCATTGACCAGGTCGGCCGCTTCCTCCATCCCTCCCTTCCTCCCTCTCGCCTCCCTCCCTCTCACTACTCTACTTGCCTCAGTCATGCTTGACCCTGTGTAGGTAGACATATCCACCTGTCCCTCCCTCCCTCCCTCCCTCCTCGTAGATCCGCGTGATAGACCGCAAGCAAGAGGTGCCTCACGAGGGCGCCATGTGCGACCTTATGTGGTCCGATCCCGAGGAGATCGATGGGTGGGGCCTAAGCCCACGCGGGGCCGGGTATCAATTCGGAGGGGACGTGGTTGAGAAGTTTAATCAGATGAATGGCCTGCGCTTGATTGCACGCGCGCATCAGCTGGTAGGGATGTCGGGGGAGGGACGGAGGGAGGGACTGAGGGAGGGACGGGGGGGCGCCAGGCTTTGTTTTTCCTTATGAATTTGATGTTTCCTTGCCCTTAACACTCGCACCGTCTCCTTCCTCCCTCCCTCCCTCCCTCTCTCTTTACCCACCCGCTCACGCACCTCTGTCCAGGTCATGGAAGGGCACAAGGAAATGTTCAACAACCAACTTGTCACCATTTGGTCCGCGCCCAATTACTGCTATCGGTGTGGGAACGTCGCAGCGATTTTGGAGTTCGATGAGAGGTGCGTCCAGTCCTTTAAGATCTTTGAGGCAGCGCCTCAGGAGGTCCGAGGGGTGCCACAGAAGAACCCAGCACCGGATTACTTTTTGTAAAAACAAATGATCCAGGTCATGGGGAAGGAAGGAAGGAGGGAGGGAGGGGTAAAAGGGTTGGAGGGGAGGAAGGAAGTGGAGAGGTTATTGAAACGAGCGGCAGTTTTGTAAGGGGATTGAGTGAAGGTGGATTGGGGGCTAATTTTGTAAATTCGATCGTCTAAATTTGTCCGTTTGTATGGGACGTGCTCGTTGAGTGAGGGAGGGCAGGGTGTGAAGGACGGTGGATTTCAATGAAGTCGAAATCAACAAACCAAATCACTGCGCGTACAGCGCAGCGCAGTCTAAGATGAGAAAAAAAGAGAAGAAGATAAAAAGCTAAAACAAAGCAAATTGCACATGGTATGAGAAACAACGAAATGCACCGCTTGATATCAAGGGGGGAGGTTGCTTCGGGTTGAGTTGTGGAGACAAGGTGGTGAGTGATTAAAAGTTGTTCGTGTCTGTGCACACGTGTGTCTCTCCCACCTTACGTGATTGCCAAAACAAAGATGCAGTATGATGGCATGGGCACGTAAAGCGAAGTGACATCGGTGCCTCAGACAAACAGCGAGGATTTATCGCGCTTCTAAAAAAACGTGACCATGCAAGCGCAACCGACAAGGCGTTCCTCCCTTCATCCGTCCTTCCGTCCTCCAAGGACGTACTCCATCACCCCTTGACCGCACCCCATGCATCCTCAAACAGGTGCTATGAAGAAAATCTTGCGCATCCCGGAGTCGCCCATCTCGGACGACACCCTGGTGAAGAATGGAGGCAAGAAGACCGAGCTCTCCACGCCGGTCACCGCTCCTACGTCGGACCGCACGCGCATCTACAGTGATGGCTATTCGACCCCCAAGTCCTACACATTGGAAGTCGATCCAAAATTTTACAAGCGAGTATGTGATGCTGACGATGTGTGGACACGCACACAGGGGGCCTTTGCTCTCCTCATGCTCTGGGGCGTTTGGCTTGCCGGGTCCTTTTCTGTGTTTTGGTGGCCCTATTTAGTAATGAAGGGGTACTACACTGCAGCCCTTGTCATGGCAGTGATCATGGCATATCCGTATGTTGTCAAGGTCAAGCAAAGCCCGGCATTTATTCGGTTCATCTTGAGCGGCGCGGGTTGGTTTAAGGGCGGGACTTGTTTGTATTTGGAGGAGTCGATGAAGCAGATCGACACCAGCGAGGTACGTCACGCCAAGCGCGATTAAAGTGGATATAGTGACGCTTGTATGTTGCAGTTGAGACTTTCATGTGCCTCCATTTCTGTGCTGGCGCTTTCCTTTCGTGGTATTCCCTCCTACCCTCTTCCTCATCATCCAACCCCGTGCTTACTCGTCCTCATCCTCCACTCATTCCCAACCTACGATTAGTCTGTCCTCCTCTGCCAGCATCCGCACGGTCTCTTCACCTACGGCTTCATTCAGAACGGGTCCGCCGCCCGCATCGATGCCCGCAAACCAGAGGTTTATGTGCCTGCCGCATTTCGTCACATGAAACCCAACGCCAAGGCCTTCGTGGAGCCCTTGCTTTTCAAAATCCCGCTCATCCGTCACTTCATTACCGCCTTCGGCAATGCCGCTCCGGCGACAAAGAAAGAAATGCACCGGCTCATGTCCACCAAAATTCCCCTGGGGCTTCTACCCGGTGGGTCGGAAGAGATCATACTAAGCCACCACGGCCATGAGCGGGCCTACATACTTAAACGGAAAGGCTTCCTCAAGTACGCATTACAACATGGCTACACGATTTGCATTGGATACACGTTCGGGGAGTCCGACTCGTACCGCACCTTGGACTGGGGCGTGAAGTTTCGTATGTGGTATCTGAAAACCTTCCGTGTTCCACTTTTCGCGTGCTGGGGGATTTGGTGGTGTCCCCTCTTGCCGCGGGGGCAGGTGGCGCTTGAGACAGTCGTTGGGAACCCGTTTCGGTTGCCCAAGATCTCAGATCCGAGCCAGGAGGATATTGACAAGTGGCATGCGGTGTATGTGCAAAAACTTGTGGATCTGTTTGATCGGAACAAAGCCAAGTTCGGGTATGGGGACAGGGAGCTGGAGCTTTATTAGTTCTTTTCTGTGTAGCTATCCTACAAAGCTTGAGTTTTGTGAGGCAGGGAAAGAGGGAGGGTGGGAGGGAGGGGCGGAGAGGGTGTTTTGAATAATAAACAATTAAATGATCGAGGAGTCAACTTTTACTAAATTTTCATCTATATATTTACATATTTAAAGCACCGAGCCGATATGACTAAAGAGCCGATGGATGGAGGGAGAAAGTGCATATGTGGATAAAGAAAAACTCCAGTATCTGAAGCAACTGCCACACCTGCAGCAGTACAACTTAGCACCTTGCTAACTAGTGTGCGGCAGGCGTGAGAGGCCTAATCAAAGAAAATGGGGTATCGTATCGATAGAGGGAAGGAATAAAAAGGAAAAGACGATTATTGCGTACTTGTGATTATCTTAGCTGTGCTCCGCGATACTCGTCATTTCTTTCATTATTGGCCCGCTCCCGTGTTTCGCTGCATTGCTTTATGCAACATTCTTCCACTCCACCCCTCCATATTTTCCCTCCTCCTTCCCCCCTTGCCTTAGAGAATACTCACTTATCACATCCCACCTGCTCCCAGGCGCTGTCGCACTCACATATTTCACAAACCGCATCGCACGCGTCTGCCGTAACACCAAACTCAACGCATTGTGCGCGGCAAACACAGTCAAGACATCTTCTTCCTCCTCCTCTTTGCCTTGTGCCTGCCTCCTGTAGCTCTCAGCAGCCTCCACGCCATCATTTCCCTCCTCCGCCTTGATGTAACACTCAAACCCCCCAACGTCCCCGGAACCCCAAGCAGCTTTCCTTCCCTTCTTCTCATCATCCACAAATGACAAGGTCGCATCCAGGCGATGGTCTTTGGTCACGATTCCGTAGTGGGCGAGCGTGTAGTCCAACCCGGGGCGAAAACGACGGGCCTCGGTATTAACGGTCGAGGGCTCAACGCCGGTCAATCGGGCAAGGTAGAGGGCAAAAACAGCCGATCCAAAAAGCTCATCACGCAACGTCGTCAGAAACAAAGCAACTTCTGCAATAGAAATGTGGCTGTTGTTGCTGTCCTTCTCTGCACTGTCCTCTTTCTCCTCCGTCGCAGCAGGTCCAGCCACCAAACGCATGTACCGTTGTTTGTGCGGTGGCCCCACTGGCACCCAAGTCCCCTTGACAAACCCCACACCATGTGCAGCTTTGATGCCGTGTCCCACTCCATCGATCTCGTCTTGCCGTCGAAACAACGTCGCTGCACGTTGAGCCACCTCAGGCAGCAAAAATCCATGCAGTAAGATACTGCCATCTTCTTGAAAACGAGTCAATATTTGCTCCATGGCCCCTGGCTTCAAATACGTCGGATTTACCCACTTGGCGAGCGAGGAGTCAGTCGCAATAGAAAGGGATGGTAGTTGTGGTAGGGTGGAGAAAACCGTGGAGTCGTCGTCTCTTCGAGCCTGCGGTTGATTCAATGAGGCAAGGTCTGGGACTCCTGAGGGAGTGGCAGCAGCGTGATACCACCCCGAGACACTCAAACGCATCTTTCCGTCCTTATACACCTCTTCCACAGCGTGGAAACTCTGTCCGGGGAGGACGGCGAAAAAGGCCATGGTGTTGGGCAGGGGCAGGTAACTCTTAACGGGAGCCACGGCGGGGACGCCGAGTTTGCCTGGCTCCGAGGGAGGGTAGATCTCCAATGCGCCTCCATCCATCTCTTCCCAGGTCTCCTCCGGGTCGGTCAGGTATATGATGTAAGCAATACAGCGTGTGCCAATCACGTCATCATGGCAAAGCAAGTGACAGCCTTGAGCGTACAAATTGGAGGAGCAGTCCGTGCGGTCCGTCAAGGGTTGACAGCCCGTAATCTTCCTTACGAATGCCCGGAACGTCTGTGAGTAGATGGCTTGGCGCAAGGCTAATAAATTTGACAATCGATCAGTAATGTCCGGATCGTTGATGTCCAAATTGGCCAGGTCTCCTGTCTGGTAGAGCTTGTAGAGGTCCGTCTCCTTGAATGTAGCCGAGAGCGAGCCCACCATTTCCTCCCGGAGATCTCGGAAAAAAGAAGGGTCCAGGACGTCTTGCACGACGCAGTGGGGATAGCCCAAGGCTTGTAGATACGCCTGGCGCAACGCCGTGACATGGGTTGGGTCCAGCAAGGTCTCGCGGAGCGCTGTTTTTGAGGTCGGTGTAGTGGTGGTATTTGTAATGGTGTCGGGCGCAGCCTCGACGCGCGCGCGCTTGCGGCTTGGAGAGTCGGGGGGCGGCACTGCAGATTCATCGGCGGGAGTATCTTCAGGGCCTTCAGAAGGCGTTGTCATGGCTTTTGTCAGTGGCTACGGGATGTAGCTTGCTGTGAAATGTCGACCGTGGAGGAGGAGTTCAGGAAGGAGGATGACAGAAGTGTTGATTTTGCAGCAGCTTTTGAGACAGAATTAGTCCCACCATCTCTGATGACATCTGACGTGATTTTATCCGTCGAGAGATTATTTGGCTACATGCATGCAAGCGTATATGTGGATTTGTGGCTTCGGTTTTGGCTGTCATATGGCCTCACTGGCACAGCGCACCCAGTAGGTAGGGAGGTTGGTCGCGCTCTTTTCGACCTTTCCTCCAATCTGGCAGCCCTCCCGTCACATCACCAGGCCCTAATCTAAAGCAGCCAACATGCGGAGTATAATCAGACGTAAGCATTTGTCCACGTGTAGCGGAGACGAGATCTACCGTGACTAAAAAGGCGTTGCCTGGGATCCAAATTATTTCCAAGCCTCAATCATGCCCCAGCCAGTCCGGTTCTTTCGGGTTTTTGCCTTGCTACTCAACAAGACTGACTCACTTCGCACCCCTGCTTACATACTCATAGGCTGCCTTACTTGCAAGGACCATAAAGTGACGCGTGCGAACGCTGAGGCTAGTTTAAGAAATTGATTACGACCGCCCTCGAAGGGAGAACCCCCTTACCCCCCGCGAAAACCCCTTCGGAAAAGTCGGCACCGCCGACACCGCTACACGATACCCAAGCTGAGCATCATACCAAAGAAAGATGGCTCCCGCTGTCGATAATCCCTCAATCTCTGCTGCGGCGGCAGAACTCCTGTGCATGATGGACTGGGCAGCCCACTTCCGCGACCACAGCACTCTCCAAGCCCTTGCTAGAACATCGAACGACGCAGGTCTAAGCATTCCATCCAATTCTGTGCTGTTTAAAAGACTGCTGCTAGCAGGATTAGACGAAGCCTCAGGAATTGCAAAGGTCGAGGAGGACTTCGAATCGGTGCTCTCGATACTCACGGAGGCCGAGGGCTGGCTCCTTCGCGGCGTTCCGGGCCACGATTTGTTCGACCTCAAGCTCAAGATTCGACGCCAACTCGTGCTCTCCCCTCTACGCAACTCCTTGCCCGACGACTTGGACTCGGTTTCCATGCGGTCATTGGCGACTCTGAACAATGAGCGGTATTGGTATCTGCTGGATAAGATATTTCCTTTGGAGACGTCGCGTCGGGCTTCTCTTTCGGGTAGCGATGCCGCTGGCTGGGTCAGCCCCGGTGCGCGTCACGAGGGGGAATATCGCAAGGTTGTAGAGATAAAGGAGCGGAAGCAGTTGTTGGACGTGATGAGGGGGGATGGGAGTCCGGTAGACGGAGACAACATGGATATGAACAAGGTGTTGTACCTGCTCAAGACTTACTCGAAGGAGGGATTTCTTGCGGAGGTAGGGCAGTTTACGCGACAGGTTGAATCAAAGCTCTTGCCGGATCCTGAACCTTTCAAAGAAGGAGGTGAGGTTTGGAATGGTGGAGGAGGGAGGAGAGGAAGAGAGGTGGCGTCGTTGTTGGGGAGAGACCCACGCACTGTCCTGTCAGCTGCTGGTCGGGCCCGAGAGCGGTTGCAGAATTGGAGTCGGGCGAGTGGATTGGTGAGCACAGAGGTAGAGAGGGAAGCGACAGAGAGTAAGATACGCAAGCATGTGCATGAATTGCGAAATGCTGCTACAGCAGGGGGCGTATCGGGAGGGAGGGGATCGGGTAGACGACGTGCAGAGCAAGAGCAGGAGGGAGAGGAAGAGGGAGAGGAGCAAGAAGAGAGTGAGACAGACGCCCAGCGCTTGGCTACCAATCTACGCTCAAGCACCAGAATGCTGCAAAACGGTCTTCGGGAGCGAGGCCTGTTGAATGTGCGGGGCGTTGTGGGAGGTGGGGGGGGGGGGCGGGGGAGGAGGAAGGGCAGGAGGAGTGGGAGGGAGAACGACAAACAAGAAGAAGCGTCTGAATGACCCGACGCGAAAGGGGCGCTTGATCACGTTTGAGGACAGTCAGTATGCGGGATCAGAGAGCAGCACTGGCGGGGAGGAAGAGGAGGACAATGTGTCTGTGTCGGAATCTCGGCGACAGGCAGCGGCCCGGCAACGGCGCACGCAGACAGCAGCAGCAGTAGCAGCAGCCGCTGCTCGTTTGGCGGACCGCCGCAAAAAGAGTCAGAGGGGCAAGCCGGCTGCTCTACCCCCTATGTCGGGCGAGCGGTGCCGGGACGTTGGAGAGGAAGCAGAGGAGGAAGAGATGGCGGGAGAAAGAGACGAGGAGCAGGAGGAGATTCGTAGCACAACTGAGAGTAGCAGCAGCAGCAGTGGCAGTGAGGAAGAGGACGAAGAGCGGGAGCGTATCAGAGCACTAAAGCGGGGTGGAGGCAGGCGGGTCCTGGCAGCAAAAAGGAAAGCTCGCTTGCAGATCGAGGCCTCCGGGCGCAGCAAGCGTCGGCAGCCCAAGACGCACCGCTCGTTTTGGTCGTCGGACGAGGTAGCCGATTTGAAACAGGCAGTGTTGCATGATGGGATGAAAGGGCGATGGGCGGATATTCTAAACAGTCCCAAGTACCTTCATTTGGACTTTAAGCTACGGACGAGTGTGGATCTGAAGGATAAATGGCGGGGTTTGGAGCGCAAGGCGGCGGCCAAGGGAGTGACGGTGGAGGAGGTGAATTAAGCGTAAAAGGAAAGGAGTGCCATATGGTTTGAAAACTTGATCAAAGACAGGAAAGTTTATGGGAAAAGAATACAATGAGATAAAAGTGGATTTATGAAAAGTCGAAGGGGCATAGATAAGAGCATACCGGAAGATTGTATTGAACCGTGGAAGCATCGCTGAGAGGTCCGAATGGGGTCTGGGGCATTGGTTATTACAGCTGTTGTTCATCTGTCCCCATTTGCAGTCGGGGGCGAGATGTAGCCCATTTCCACTGACTTTTTCTGACAAATGTCGTCCGCAAGGGCGGGAAACATGCGGGGGGCTCGAGGGTCCGTGGAGCTCCTGGGGCAAGTTAGTTGTTAAAGATTGATGTGGATAATTCTTGGTCTGTCTTTCTGGGGACTGTACTTGAGCAACCATTTAAATAAGACGCGCGCGCATGCCAATTGAAGAAAAATCTCTCTCCTCTCTTTCCCTTTTGTTTGCCTCCCCTTGTCCTCCCGTCATTGATATGTTTTTATGGGTAGGAGCAAAAGACTACAAAACAGAACGCGCTGTAGCCTTTGATTGGCTGTTGATCGAAGACAGGCTCTCCATAAGGTGATCTTATCCCGACATGTTGTCGTTTGTTTTCTGTTCTCTTACTCGATGCAAGATCGAAGTCTTCGTCTTAAGCTCATTTACCTGTTTCCCAGAGTTTCCTCTTACTGGCTGCTGTCTCTTATCATATCAAGTCTTTTGTAAAGTTGGATGTACATGCACGCGTCATCATTCACTGGCTCTTAGAAGACAATTAACGACGACGAGCAAACCTCTGCTTTTTACATATTTGTGTGTATATACATACTCTCATCTTCTGACCTCCTGTACACTTCCTTTGTTCGTTTTCTTTTTCCAAATTCATGCCATTCATTGCTTGCTGCGATTCTACAGGTCTTTCCTTATCTTCCATGAAAAGCAAACACCCAGACAAATACTCGTGGTACGCGATCTTTACTTGAACGAGGACATGCCCATACCACGTTGCTCCTCGTCTACGATGCCGGCTTGTTGCCGCTGGCCATACTGCTGCTGCTGTTGACCATACTGCGGTAATTGCTGCTGCTGGGCGTATGATTGCTCTTGGTCATAGGGCACTTGACGGGTCTTAAGTTGCTCTGCCGTTGGCGCCGTGGAATAGAAGTGCTTGAAAAAGCTTTCATAAATCAGAGGGCCAGCGACGGCGGCAACCAAGGGCCCCACCCACCAAATCCAGTGCTTTGTCCACCGGTTGGCAATAATTGCGACGCCCAGACTGCGTGCGGGGTTGATTGAGCACCATGTGAAGGGGACGAGGAACAAGTGTGCGGCTGTGACCGCGAGCCCAACCATCAAAGGCGCCAAGACGTTCACGTGGTCCGACTCGTACCGGCGGCGGCGATCGTAGGCGACTAGGAAAGCAAATACGACAAGTAGAGTCCCCATAATCTCGCCCATAAACCCAGCGCGCCAGCCAACATTCAAACGATTCGTACCGCCTTGAATGGCTCGGAAGCTGCCAGGATCCATTGCGCGGGCCATGGCTGCACCAGCAATGGCTCCCACGATCTGGGCTCCGACATAGAACAAAGCGCGTGCGGAGGAGATACGGCAGTTGAACATGGTCGCGACTGTCACAGCAGGATTCATGTGCCCACCGGAGACGCTGTGAAAGATCCAATTCAGCACGCCGTAACCGAATCCGGCTGACAAAGAAACACGCAGAATACCCGTCTCGGTCATGTCAGCGCCCTGCAAGCTGATCCAAGTCTATAACATGCGTATGGGGTAGTATAGCAGGGAAAAGGTAGGTGCGCTGGATCACTTACATCGTTCGGCCTGATTCGGCCTGAATAAGTCGGCCAGAATAAGTCGAGATAAAGCCGAAGTCATTGCGCTTCACGTATAACATGACGAAAACTCCCCCCTCTCCCCTACAGCCCGATCAACACGCCCAACAAGCCTCCACTATAAGCCCGCTTACGTACCGAAACAAGAAAGTAGGTAAAGGCGGCGGTGGCAAACCCCTCTGCTAGGATGGCGCGCCAAAAGAGAGCATCCCTACAATCCAGGTCGTTTTTGGCGGGCGATGAGAATTGCATCCAAATTAAATATCAGTGACGAGAAAATATTTGAAATCTTACATTCCTGCCATCATAGGCATGTAATGCCCTCCCTCCCTGCCATAAAGCCGCATGTATCGCCCCCTAAATAATCTTCAGTCGCCGCCCTTTCAAACCTACCCCCACTCGGAATTGTCGTAGGTGAGTCCCAGCTTCCAGTCATGCCAAAAGTCGGACCAGCTGCTTGGGTACTTTTCGCGGCCGCTGCCCGCTGGGACACCTGTCGCCCCCTTTGGGTTAAGTGTAAAGTATAGAAGAAAGAGTACATGGGTGAGCGGCTTGACGTATCCCAAATCGCATCCTCAACTTAACTACGCACCTCTCGCCCTTCGTAGCCGTGGCCGCTGCCCAGAGTTCCAGAACCAGCCCCTGCACCGCCGTAGCCCGCTCCATAGCCGCCCCCTTCCTTGCTTTCCCAACCCTCCTCCGCCATACCCAGGCGCGGAAGCGTCCCACCCCGTTCTCCTTCCATGCCCGTCGCTGCCTTGACACGCTCCATCTCGTTTGAATGGGTGGTGCTTGTTCGCTTGTTGGTCGCTTAGTTGCCTTGCTTTATGGCTATATGTGGATAGCTCGGCTGGAAAATTAAAAAAATTAAGAACAGACTATGGTCAGTGATCTTTTTGCCTGTTGCTGCTGGTTACGGTGTTTTACAACGAGATATACAAGCCTTGCCTTCCTCGGAAGGAATCAGGCACGTACGGCATCCTTCAGCAGAGACTCAATCAAAGAGGGCTGACAATCAGCCAAGCGACTCTCTGCCACTATACCACCATCAAGTTCTGCTCCCTCAAAGCTCATTCCTAATCTTGGAGGAAGAAATTTCTGTGTCATGGAAAAACGCGTTAAAACGCACCTGTCGCTGCACCATTTCCTGCAAACCCTGTTCAGTTTGTGTAAGTCAAGGCGTTTCTCGAAATTTGTTAACCGGCATGAGGGGCGTATTTCGGGCGTAGTTCTACGCGCTCATGCCGATTTTATTTCTCCGAATGGATCATGCAGACAATCACAAAAATCACATTCAATCAACTCACTATGATGTCTTGCGTGTTTTGTAGATTTTGGCTTGGCTCGGAGCGCATGGACTGGAGGAGGTTGATCTGTTCGCCCCCGTGCTTTGTGGGACAGACACAGCGATAACAGCAAGCGACCACCAAATCAATTTCATGCATAAGCAAAAGGGATGCGCATAATACTTTAATTTACTTTTTTGGCATATTCGAAGTCTCCTATCCTCCCTGCTATGGACCCAACTACTCAGGAGGAGCCTCCGCGGTAAGCCTTACCATGTCTATCCTTGGAGGGTTCCCTGGTTTAAAGAGAAGGTAGGTATGACCAATCACTTGCACCAACTCCGCGCTGACGGCCTCTGCCATAGCCTCCCCGACAGTTTTTGCCTCTTTCTTTTTAGCAGCGAAGAGCACGCGGATATTTACCTACAGGCGGAGGAGCGATAGACAAAAAACAGAAAATGTGAAATGAGAGACGCTTACACAACGCCACTGACGTCTGCACGCGCAATATTTAAGTAGGACTACCACAGTATTTTTATTTTCTCCCTTTGCCTAGTCCGGAGAGGTTCCCCGTGCCTCCCTTTCCCATCCAACCAATCGCACTAACCAGCTCGTGGGCTCGTAATGCGGTCTCGACCTCGATGCGAAACCGATCGGATGGCGGAGTTTCAGACTGCTGCATGGTGAAAAGGGATTTGTCCGCCTTTTTGCGCCCTGCGTTATGGATAGCGCACGAATAATGTGAGACAGTGAGAGGGGCAAGGCGAGAGGGGATAGGCGGGTGAGTGCACGATCTGCAGGCTCGGTACTTCCGCAAGGATCGAGCGGACAGATGAAAACACGGCCGATTCATTTATGGATGAAAGCATTCCAGTTATAGGACATGCGCTTAAGAGGAATTAATACAAAAGGGTATGACAGTCATTCTAAATGAGCGAGTAGAGAAATAAGCAAGCATACAGAGAAGAAATTCTGGTAGTAATAGCATCCATAAACAACGCGTACCTGCCAGTGACCGCAGGGCGCGCCGATGTTTGCCCTTGAAAGTCGAGGAAAATACAGAAACCGAGGAGGAAGAGACCGCACTGCCGCGGCCGCTGGTACTACCGTAGCCGTCATTCTCATCGTCATCTTCCTCATCGTCCCCGGTCGGGGCAGCCAAGAGTCGGGAGATAGTCAAGATTGAACCAAATCGCGCGATCCCTAAATTTGTAAACATAACAAGCATCTGAGTAAGTGGCTTACCTCACGATAAACTCGATCTTTGCGCTATCTCACATGCCACCCACCCATGCACACATACCTGATGACGCCACCTGCATGAAGCCTCCTCGTCTTGACCTGGACACAGCCGCAGCAGGCGCGGCGGGTCCCGCGAAGGCCACCAAGCTGGCCAATTGAAGCATGAAGCAGAGAAATAGCATTAGGAGCCTCCCGCTGGACGTCATCATGTAGTCGCTGGAAGGGGAACCAACGGAGCTCGACGGGAGCCTGTGGCATGGGGGGAGGCAGGTTGAGGTGGGGAGGTTTGGTCGTGTTTGCGCGGGTCGTGTCTTGGTTGCTTCGCCCAGTCCAGCTGCTACGCCAGATAGGGCTTATATATCGAGATAGGGCTGGCTCTATGTGTGCGGTGCGCAAGCTTCGCATCATACGAAGAGGTGTGAGTGAAAATGTGCCTTGCGACGCATTGCGCGAACGAGAGGGGGGCATCATAACATAGCGGAAGCAGCCAACTTCAGGGCGACTTGACGATGATGATGATGCTATGACGATCGGAAGCTGATTACTCGAACCACCACACGCATAACACACGCTAAATCACCAGCGTAGACTTCTCAAGGCAACCTGGAATGTCAGAGGAGGATATCCCAATAGCCAGCAACCCGTCATCTACCACCAAAGGTGGGCAAGGACAAGACAAAGCAAAGAAAGGACTTCATCATCAGAAAAGCCACGTGAATTCGCAGGCCGCCACTACCACCTCGCCACCGCAAGAAGGACCGGCCGGCGGAAGTGTAGAGCACAAGCGCACATCGACAGGGAAAGCTCCTCCGCGCAAGTCGAGCTCCACCAACAAGTGAGTACGAGTGGGATCGAGAGAAAGAAGGAAAGAAAGGAAGAAGATGCCTCCGATGACGCCGCCTTTTGTCACGCCCCCTTTCGTATGCATGCATGATGGCGCGTGGGATGACTTGCGTCCTCTCATGGTGGTTGTACGATATGAGTGTTTCCATAAAGGAGTGTGGATGGACGAATAGTCCGTGCGAGCCATAACTTCATATGCCCTTGTTCCCTCATACCAGATGACGAATCAAGACATTTATTCATATCTCTAAACCTATGTCTCTACCCCCATCATTCCTTTCCCTTCCGCCAGGTCCACGCCCTCCAGCGCCGACAACACCGCCGTCAGCGCCTCGACAGAAGTCGTCGGAGACTTGGGCATCTCTTCTTCTTCCCCTTCCATGGAATACTCCCTCCCTACCGTCGGCCCTCCCAAGAAAGCGGGCAAAAGCAAAGCCAAGAATAGTGCCGCCGCTGCCGCCGCTGCTGCTTCTGCTGCCGCTACCGCTGCTCCTGCCGATGCTGACGCGCATCGGCATATGCCCGTGAATGGGACATTTGATGCCCCTCCTGTGGCGTTTCCGGGTAGCCCCTCCATTACTAGTGCTCCTCCTCCCCCTCTTCCCTCCGGCCACCCTTCCGCAGGAGCACCGGCGAAAAAGAGCGGAGGCGGGAGTAAGAAAAACCTGGTGGGGCGCGAGCATATCTGTCAGCACGATTCTCTGTGTAATGAACCCAGGACGACTAAGGACCGAGGGGGGGGAATGCATGTGTTCTGTGCCCGGCATAAGGAGGAGAAGCAAAAGGCCTGGCGAGAAGCGGCGAAACGGTACAGGGAACGGAAACGGTTGGAGGTATCCTGGGAGCAAGGCCAAGGGGAAGCACGACGGGGTGGTGGTGGAGGAGGAGGAGCAGGAGGAGGGGCGTTGCCGCCTGAGTTCTTCCAGAAGGGGGGAGGAGGGAGTGGTGAGGGGATAGGAGGCAAGCGAGGAGCAGCCGGGGGGCATGTGAGCCATTATAAACCGCCCACTGCTATTGCTCAACCGCTGCGGGAGCAGTTGCAATTGCAGCAGCAGCAGGAAACAGAGCAGCAGCAGCATCATCATCATCATCAAGCGCAGCAGCATCCCCCGTTCGCTTTCCCCCCCCCTCCGATGGCTCTGCCGCCCCCAGTGGTTGCCGGTGGTCCGCCTCCTCCTCAGCCTCTCATCGCCAGCAGCCCCGAAGAACTTAGCAATGACACTCCTTCTTCTGCTGCTGCTGCTCCTGCAGGCGGTGAAGGCGCTGCAGCTCTCACCTCTGGCATTAAGCCTATGCTTCCTCATTCACACTCAGGTGACTCGATCAACGACTCGACCGGCGGTGGCGCTCCGCCCCCCCCCCTTCCCTCCCTTCCTACCCTTGACCGTCCTTCCTCCCCGCGTGGCGATCGGACGTCTCATTCCACCTCGTCCTCCTCGTCCTCCTCCTCTGCCACCTCAATCACCACTGGTACCACCCCCTCCTCCCTCCCTTCCTCCCTCCCTCCTTACTCTCCCCCAGCGGGCATTTCCCGCGCCATCGCTGCCTGGCCTTTGTTCTGGTGTCAGAAGGAGATGATGCGATTCGTCCCGATGGAAACCCGTCAGTTAATCAAGAAGGATTTCGACAATTTTTCGCAGGGGCGACCTGGCTTTCGCGCCTATGCCGTCCAGCACCGGTTGAGCTATGAGCTGAACGCGGCGCCGAGGAGGTACCGGGGAAAGGCGGGACAAGGGGGTCTGCTGGGAGTAAAGCTTTGGGAGCTGGAGAAGTTTGAGTGGTTTGACAGTCTGTTGAAGTTCTTGGCCAACGAGTGGTGGGATGTGGGGGTGATCATGTGGTGTGAGGAGGTGGGGAGGGAGGAGGGGGGGAGGGAACGGTCGAGGCTGGAGGCGTACTTAAGGGAGGCTGGAGCGACGATAGAGAGACGAAAAGCAGTGCTGCTCAGCCTGATGGGTAGTGTGCACTTGAGGAGCTACGACTGGCAGGAAGGGGTTGAGGAGGGTGAGGAGGAGGGAGGGCAAGGAGGGAGGGAAGGAGGGAAGGGAGGGGGAGGGCCACGATTTGGGCAGATGTGCATGGTGATCAATATCCATGGACAGGGAGAGGTGGTATTTAGGAAGAGAAAGGGAGGCGGAAAGAAGGAGGAGGTCTTGCGGATGCCGTTGAAGAGTGGTGATGTGTATTGCTATACGGGGGAGTACAGGTACGGGTGTGAAGAGCGGGTGGAGCTAGATCAGGAATTGAGTCCTTACCGATGCTTCATTGCCATTCGATTTTGGTTGCCGGGACGGGAGTGGCTTGCGCGGGTCGTGAGGGACGAGGGGGAGGGAGGGGGATTTCAAGGGTGGAGGAAGCTGGACAAGGCGGACAAGGAGAGGGAGGGGAGGTGGGGAATGGAGCCGGGGATGGTGATGGTCAGTCCCACCTATGCAGGTATGGCGCGGGTTATGGGGGAGGCGGATTCCGGGGCGGCGTGCGGTGTGGCTGGAGGGGGAGGGAACGGAGTTGGAGGGGGAAAGAAGGGAGGGAAGAAGGCGGTGGGAGAAGGGAAGGAGGGAGGAGGGGGAGAGGAGGGGGAATGTGGAGGCGGGGAGGGAGGAGGAGAAAGAGTGAAAGAGGTGGCGGCAGGCGCAGCGGTTTCATCAACGACAGTGTCCGCGGCGTCATCGGTGGCGAGCAAGGAAGAGGGAGGGGAGGGGGAAGGCAAAAAAGAGGTAGAGGAGGAGGAGGAGCGGAAAGAGGCAGAAGAGGCTCAGGGGGCGGGGATGAATGTGGAGGCTCAGGCTGATACGAAGAAGGATGAGGAGGACAAAGTGAAGAAGGAAGAGCACGAGGGGGAGGGAGAAGAGAAGGAGGCACAAGAAGGAATTAAAGAGGAGGCACAGATGGTCAAGGAGGAGGAGGGGAAGGAAGGAGAGGATGACTTGATGCAGGTGTAGACTGAAGACAGAAAAGATAAAAAGAGATCAAGGGAAATGATAGACAGTACAGGAAGTATACGATGGAAGCGCATGGTTCGATGACAGTATTGTTGGGAAGAAGAAAGCAAACGAATGAGAAGGGAAGTACATGGTCATGCGTGAGTTAGTGAGTGTGTGTGTGTGTGTGTGTGTGTGTGTGTGTGTGTGTGTGTGTGTGTGTGCCTGTGATAAAGTAATACGAGAGAAGGAAATAGGAAGGGGCACCGGCGATACGTATGTACGAGTACGGTAGTATTTCTACTTCTGTTATCGAATGGAGTTGAAGGGAAGAAGAGGGGGAGATAGAGTGGAAGGGGTGCGTGAAAGAGTCCTATAAAAAGCGAGACATGTGATGTGATCGTTATCATGTGATCAGTAGGGAGGGGAAAAAGGGAGAGAGAGAGTTGTGAATCAGCAGAAAAAAGAGAAGAAGAAGAAGAGGAGGAGGAAAAACGAGACACAGAAGGATGAAGTAAACGAAGGAAGACGACTTGCAGAGAAAGGATGAAGAAGACTTGAGAAAGTTGGATGACAGATACCTATCTAAAGACCAAAAAAACGGTCGCCAAGGCGCCTGTCAGTGAGAAGGCCGAAGGGCGTCAATAATCAGAATGGGTGTTCATGGGAGAAAAAATGGCAGATGGGATGCGTCCGAGGAACGAAAGTGAGTATGAGTCGGCGAAATGAAGATGAAAGACAAAAGAAGAGATGACAAGTAGAAGGCACATTCATCTATCTGTCTACCAAATTTCGCTTTCCGTAGCTTGTTATGCTCCATCCTTTTCCCCCCCTTGTACACTGTACATCCCAGCACCTCGTTCGTGCCGTCCTCACTATCACTCTCGTTCTCTCGGGATTGTTTGAAACACATGGTAGGTAAAATGCCGGTACACCTGCCCAGGCCGCAAAACCACGCTCTCCGCCGCCCCCTCCGTAGGATCATTTATCGCATTCGGGAAAAACTCTGTCTCAAGACAAACCGCCCCGTGCTGCTCTCCCTTCTCCTCACTTAGCCAATTTGCCGTATATATCTGCAAGCCCGGCTGCGTCCCATACACATGCATCACCCTCCCACTTTCCTTTTCCGTAAGACTAGCCATATACCGAGCCTGATTCCGAATCGACTTCCCTTCCTCCCTCTCCTCCTCCTCCTCCATCATCTCCCCCTGCGCTTCAGCTTGTTTCCTCTTGTCCACGTTTTCCCCTTTCTCCTTCTTGCCTCCCTTCGTTGACGTCACTCTCCGTGACGCCGCGGGGTCATAATCCTCAATCACGTAACAATGATCGAATCCGGGCTTGCCCCCTCCATCAATCAGAGGAATGCGATTCCCCAGTTGGGATCCTGAGCCATCACGGAGGTCGAAGGGCGTCCCCTCAACGGGCTGTAGCACGCCAGTCGGGATCTGGTTAGGTCCTACTTCCAGGATGTGTGTAGCGTTTACGTGGAGGAAGTGGTCATGGGCCTGTGGGGGAGGGGGGAGGGAAAGGAGGGATGGAGGGAGAGCTTGGTTGAGGAAAGAACAAGAGGGTGGATAGAGCGGGCGAGGAGATACGAGCAGTAGAGACGGCAATAAAATGGCCGACACTTGTACAAGTGAGACCACGCATGCGTGCCCATACGCTTTCAAAAGCCATGCCGTCATTGCGGGCGCGGGTCCGACTGTACCTTCCGGATGTGTTTACCACCTGCATCTTCCCCACCGAGGTTCCAGTACGCGTGGTTACTCAAGTTTATGGGGGTAGCCGCGTCTGTTTCTGCCCGAAAATCCATCTCGAGGACATCCTGGTCGATCAGAATGCTGTAGATTGCCTGATTATGTTGAGAAGGAGGGGAATGGGTATTAGCAATCAAGAAGAATGAAAAAGAGGTCTGACCGAGAAATACCAGCTGCTACATTTATCCCGACTCCTCCCCTCCTACATAAGCTCTGCATGAGCAAACACTCGCGTACCGCCACACTCAATGAAATGCGCACCACACAACCCGCGCACCTGCACCGTCACGAAGCCAGGATAGCCCTCGTCGCCGTCGGGGCTGTGCAACGTGAAGATGACGCCCACAGCCTTATCATTCTTAAATGTCTTGCCTTCCCACATTCGTTTGTCAAAGCCTTGAATGCCGCCATGGAGGCTGTTGGGCCCGTTGTTGGTCGCCAGTGTGTAGTCCTATAATTTAAGAGAAGGAGAGGTTTGTGGTCAAGGGTGGAGGGACAAATGGTTGAGGCCAAATGTGCTAAAAACGACGAGACAAGGTACGAGGCACCAAAATTTCGGAGAGACTTATGAGCAATACCATGAGTTTTCATCCGTGAGGCTCCATGACCTTTTGCGGTGTAGGAAACGTTTCTCCCGGCCCTCCCCACACACCTTTTTCCCGTTCCTATACAAGCCACGTACCTTGCCGTCCAGCTTAAACATGCCGTTTGCCACCCGATTGGCCACGCGCCCAACCGTTACACCCATGTACATTTCGTTCTTTCCAAATTTATTTGAGAAAAGCGTAACATTGTCTAATTTGCCGTCCCGGTCCGGGGCTCGAACGGAGATGAGTGTCGCGCCGTAGTCCATCATCGAGATGCTGAGAGAGCCGTTCGACACCTCAAAACTATGCACGGCCGTGTCAGGGGGACCAGACAGCCCAGCTGAGATCCGTTTAATGGCGTAGGGAGGGGTAGACTGAGACATGATATGCGACGGGCGTTGGGGGTCTGTTGGGGAGTGGGGAGGGGGGGGAGGAGGTTATTGCGGGGAAGGGAGTTGAATCGAGGACAGGCATAAATGTGTCAGAGCCGCTCAAGGCTCGACATGTATCGAGCGCATACGACCTACGTACCCCGCCCAAAGGTGTGGGTTGCTTTGGACGGAACAGTATGGGCATGCGTCGACATGCGCCATAGAAAGCCCTTCCCGAGAGTACAGTCAAAAGTAACAAGACTAGACAAGACAATAGCCCCCAAAAAGCCGATCCAGACCCTCGCCCCAGAACGGCCCTCCAACTGACAACAAACAAGCGTACGATCTCATTGTCAGTGTCACGCCGGAGGGTGGACTCGCGGACAAGAAAAGCAATGCAGTGCGACGATAGACTGCAGTTGGGTTCGGCGACGACCACTCGCGCGCGAACGGTCACATGTGAGACTCGGGTGAAGCAATGGCCTGCAAGGATCCGGGCTTTACACCATTTACCTCGGCCGGCTAATCAATCTCCTCGCACTATAGGCTTGGTAGCATGTCGTCATTGGGGTTTTTAGTGAGCCTCTTGTTGTGTTTAAGGGTGGCGGCTTCCGTATTACCATGCTATTTACAATGACATGGGATGATGGATACTCCACACGCCTCTATCCTCTTAATTTCTGCTTGATAAGGCCATAGACAAGCCGCCCGCCAACCCCTAAGCTGACATGCCGCATAAAGTGTCGCAATTACAGACAACTAGAACAGACGCACGTCCATGAGCGACCTGGCTGGGGCAGCTCAATTTCTGTCCCGCGTCCCATCACCCACCATTCCTCTGCCCTCTCCCACCCTTCTGACCTCAACACATAGCAGGCCTATCATGGGCAAAAAGGACAAGAAGGCCGCGGCCTCCTGTGGCGACGATGAAAGTGCCACCGGGTTGCCCTCGACCGAGTTTATGATCAAGCCCGAGACCGCCACACCTAAGCTGGACACATCCACCTGGCCTCTGCTCCTCAAGAACTACGATCAGCTTCACGTCCGGACCGCGCGCTATACGCCCATTCCCATGGGTTCTTCTCCCCTGAAGCGCCCCTTAAAAGAATATCTGCGGTATGGTGTCATCAACTTGGACAAGCCGGCCAACCCATCGTCTCACGAGGTGGTGGCGTGGATCAAGCGGATTCTCCGGGTGGAAAAAACGGGGCACTCGGGCACGCTCGACCCCAAGGTAACAGGCTGCCTAATCGTTTGCATTGACCGGGCCACCCGCCTAGTCAAGGCCCAACAGGGGGCGGGGAAAGAGTACGTGGGCGTGGTTCGTTTGCACGGGGCGATTGAAGGACACGGAAAGTTGATGCGCGCGGTGGAGACGTTGACGGGGGCTTTGTTCCAGCGTCCACCTCTGATTGCCGCCGTCAAGCGTCAGCTGCGCATTCGAACCATCTACGAGAGTAAACTGGTAGAGTATGATGAGAAGAGGCATTTGGGAGTGTTTTGGGTGAGTTGCGAGGCAGGGACGTACATCCGGACGTTGTGTGTGCATTTGGGGTTGTTGGTGGGGACGGGAGGGCACATGCAGGAATTGCGGCGGGTAAGGTCTGGGGTGTTGACTGAGAACGACCACTTGATGACGATGCATGACGTGTTAGACGCACAGTATTCGTATGATACGTATAAAGATGAGACTTACCTGCGCCGGGCGGTGTTGCCGTTGGAGATCTTGTTTGCGAATACGAAGAGGGTGGTGGTGAAGGATAGTGCGGTCAATGCCATCTGCTATGGGGCCCGACTGATGATCCCAGGCTTGTTGCGGTTCGCGGATGGTATTGAAGTAAACGATGAGGTGGTGATGGTGACGACGAAGGGGGAGGCAATTGCAGTGGGGATAGCCCAGATGACGACGGCTGTAATGGCCACGTGCGACCATGGCATGGTGGCGAAAATCAAGCGAGTGGTGATGGAACGAGATACCTACCCCCGAAGATGGGGGCTGGGACCAGTGGCAACCAAGAAGAAGGGTTTGATGAAGGAGGGGAAGTTGGACAAGCACGGACGGCCGAACGCGGATACGCCCAAGGAGTATCTGGAAGCTTTTGAGGGCAAGGGAGGACCGGCGGCAGCGGCAGGGGCAGGAGCAGGAGGAGGTGAAGTTGTGAAGAAGGAGAAGAAGAAGGAGAAGAAAGAAAAGAAGGAGGTGGAGGATGTGGCAATATCGGTGGCAGATGGCAGCGGAGGGGAGGAGAATGGCGAGGGAAAGAAGAAGAAAAAGAAGGACAAGAAGGAGAAAAAGCGACCGGCGGAGGAAGTGCCGTCATCTCCCGAGGCGGCAGAGGAGAAGAAAAAGAAGAAGAAGAAGAGCAAGGGGGAGTAAACGAGGAGAGACTCAGAGGTCGGGGTGGAGGGACAGCGATGAAACAATACGATGTGACGCGTGTACGTTTGCTTTGCGCGGGGTGTGTGTGTATGTATGCGTTTGGAATACTATCAAGGAAAGAAGCGAATGGGGAGGTAACATCCCGCCCGCTACCCACTGCCTGCCGCTCGCCGGCCTGCGTGCATAGCCCCACGAAGATTAAGGAAAGATAAGCGACAGCAATGAGAAACATTGGCGGTGATAATTTGCCTTCGGCTTCTTTCAAGAGAAGACGCTTCTGTTGGGCATTCCAAAGAAGTGGGTCGAGACCTCCTCTCACGCCAAAACCATCCTTGTCATGCAATCAAACACGTTCCTCTTAATCAATTTCGCAACGGGTGCACATGTAAACATGACTAGGAAGCGCATAACAAAGAAACAACAGCTTACAGCACCAAGGGAGAAAAATGGTAATTGCTCACCAATAATGCCCGATTTTCGACTCATATTTGACTTGCAAGTTTTTCCTCTACCAATAAATTCATAATAGTACCAAAATCCCAAAGAATTACCTCAATTAGCTCTTTTCCACCGAACAAGGTTTCTCCATTGAGGAACGTGTACCGGGCCCTCCCAGCCTCAATCAATCCTTGAAGCAGAAGCAGACCGACCGACCGACAGACGACACCTCGGAAATTTAGCAGTAAATTAATAGATTAAACCACGCGCAATGACTATTTCGGTCGATAAGGATATGAATGTGTTGTTCATTTCTTATCTTGGGTCGATATCACCTGGGAAATACACCCTTTTCCCGCACACTGTTCCTCGTGATGCGTTTCACTTGGGTTTTCACTTGAAATTTACTCGAATTTACTTGTCCCAGGAAGATTCCGACGATTAAAAATCCCCCTTAAAAAAATAAGTGAGTTGTTCGTGTCGCCGCCTTCTTATTTACAATTACCCCATCCACATTGCACTGCAGTATGTTCAAGCATTACTCATAGTCCTTTCACTTTTACAAACACAGGCACTCGACGGCTTGTTCGATGGACACGAAGCAGTCTTGGGCAAGCGGACCGCCGCTTCAGGTAACAGAGAGTTCTTTCCAGTTCGCTGTCGATGCGGGGTCCGTCCACCCAATCAATCTAACTCCGGTATCACGATACACACAGCCTCCCATGGCCACGGGACGGGTCCCAAAAAAGTTTCGACGGTCCTGCGACAGGTGCACGTCAAAGAAAATTGTGAGTTAGGCGCAAAGTCTGGGATGATATTTAGTGGGACCTCGTACCGACCAAGTGGCAAATGTGTTGCTCGCCTTCTCTTCCCCCAGCTCTGACGCACATCACGCCTATTTCCTTCCCTTGCCTCGTGTGTGTCCTCCGTGCGTTTGAGATGACAGGCCAGGTAGGAAGAAAGGAGTGTATTCACTTATTATACCCCTCTCTCACCCTCCCACGCTGCAGCGGTGCGATGGGCTAGCCGCATGTGAGAATTGCGTTCGACGCGGTTATGCTTGCCACTATTCCCAACGCCGGAGGACAGGTCCCAAGATCCGTACAGCCGCGGATGAGCACCCGGAATGGCGAGCAGCAGCCACACCTAATGGTCTTGTGCCCTGGTTGAGCAACACGATTGGAAGTGCAGCCTCTGCTGCTGTCACCTGCGCGGGGCCCAACGTCGGGTCAGGGGGCTCCTCTACATCGCTCGGTATGGGGAAGTCCCATTCGAGCAACAACAGTCTGAGTAGCAACAGCAGCGGGGGAGGATCGACTGTGGGTCATGTCTTGCAAAAGGCGCAGTTCCCGCCGCCTCCAACCCACTTCGGTTACAAACAGGAAGGCGAAGGAAGAGGAGGAGGGGGACTAGGAGTTGGCAGAGGAACCAACATGTTTCACTCAATTCAAATCTCGCCAGCCTCGCTGTTGCCGGCCCCTTCCTCTTCTCAACAGCAGCCGCCGCAGCAAGCCGGCTCTGCCAACGGCGGGGGAGGCGATGCGATGCCCCCTCTTGCCCCCAATCTCTACGCTCACCTTCATCAAGAGGGCGCCAGTAGCACCCCCATGATCGGTTCATGCGAAGAAAAATTCATGAACGTCTTTCTCGCCGAGCTCAATGCCTTCTTGCCCATCGCTGATAAAGACATGCTTCTCTCCAGCCTCGCTAACCTGCGAGCTAACGGCAAGCACGCCCTGCCGCCAAGCACCCTCATCCCCCTCCTCGCCTCCCTCCCCCCACAAACCGCCGAGAGTTTACAAGAGGTCCAGTTGCAAAACGCACACAATGCCATGGTTTGGGCAGGTATCGCAATTGGAGCTATGCTCCAGGGGGAGACGGGAAACATGCAGAGGTATACGACCTTGGCCTGGTTATCAATGAAAGAATGTTTTGATTTCCCCTCTCCAGCAACGGTGTCGGCATATTTGATGATGGCGTTTGTGTACATGATGTTTGGAGAGTTGGATCGGTTCAGGCGATATTGCTCTATGGCGGAAGGGATCGCTAGTGCCCTTGGACCGACCTTATCGAACGAGATGGAGGTGACGTTGCTCTATGTGCGGGTGGGCCAAAACCCAGATGGTGAGTAAGAATAGTAGAGCACGCAGCCGCCGACATTTCTTCTGGTTCTCTCTACTTCTCTATTTCATTTTCCGGGGCGTCTCCCTGTACACACGCACACCTCGTGTTGGTTGTCTGTATTTTTGTATTTGTCACTCTACCTTCCCTTTCCTCCCTCTCACCCAATACAGTCCGCGTCTTGGAGTCCCAATGGGAAGAAATGTCGACCATGGATGTCCCTACCGAATGCGCGCACATGCAAATGATCTACCTCGTCACACGTGCCAAGCTCTACCTCCTTCATAACCGCTACCGGGGCGACGCTTGTGAACGCCAGGGGCTCCCCCGTATCCCTATCGATTTTGACCGTGTCCTGCCCGACTTGGAAATGGCCGACTGCCTCCTATCCGTGGGTCCTGCTGCCTCTGCTGCTACTGCTGTTGGTTTTGTGCGGAGTATGCGGGCAATATTCAACTACATCAAGAGTCGGGGGAAGGATACCGAGGAGGCGTTGGCCACGATGCAGCCGGTGCTTAATCACGCAATGAGGTGCCCGGGCATGGTGAAGATCTTGCCAAACTTTCATTTTCTCCATGTCATGGCGATGCTGTTGTTTGTGGCTGGAAGGAAGGAGACTTATGAGACGGTGCAGGGACTGACGAGTACTAGCTGGGGGACTTGCGCGAGTGTGCCGCCGTGGGGGAGAAATTTGGATGATTTGTGCACTCACCCTCTGTGTGCAGCGGCCTTATTAACGACGCATGAGGGACGACGACGACGGTTGGCGAGCATGAGTGCGGTCGAGGTTGGCAATGGAGGAGGGAAAGTAGGAGGAGGGTTTGATCAAGAACATTTTACAGATTTCTTGGCGCCGCAGCAAGCAGTACTGCAGCAGCTGCAGCAACAGCAGCTGCAGCAACTACAACAGCAGCAGCAACAGCACCAGCAACAGCGACAGCACCTTCCCCTGTCACAAACAGGTCTCCAGCAACGATTTAACCAGCATTTCCACCAGCAGCACCAACACCACCAGCAGCAGCAGCAGCAGCAGCAACAACAACAACAACAACAACAACAACAACAACAACAACAACAACAACAACAACAACAACAACAACAACAACAACAACAGCAGCAGCAGCAGGAACAGGAACAGGAACAGGAACAGGAACAGGAACAGGAACAGGAACCTCACCAGGTACCACAGCAGCAGGAACCAGGGCAATTGCTCGTGGCTCCCAAAGAGGAGATGGCAGGCGTGTTGGAGGAGTTGAGCTTGGAGGAAATAGAAGGCATGTTTCTCGGTGAGTCTGACTTTTCGACGCACGAGGTGTTCTAGAAGGTTGTGAAGAATTGACGACAGCCACCAAGTTAGAAAAAGACGCGAGAGGAAAAGCCTTATCAATAATGAGAGGCACTTGTGAATAAATTGAAAGTAAGGATGAAAATGAAGAGAGGATTGATTCGCCTGATATAGGGGACTTATAAATATAATGCTCGGGCGTGGGGTGTGTGTAGACGCATGTAAGAGAATTAAATTACGGCCTGTGAGTCAACCAAGACCAATGTTGGCCATTGGGGGGGCGTAGGGCTAGTCAGGACCGCACAAAGCAGCCTAGTGTTTCAGCGTGGGCTGGGGGCGGGGGGGGTGAAAGAGACATTCCCGGCACACTCCCTAAGCACTCGAGAATGAAAGGTGCACAGAGGCGCCACGCGTTGGGGAACGCAAATTCATGATCGTAAATGTGGTATGAAAGTTTTCTGCACGATCAAAGAAAAGGGCAGAAGTCAAACGAAGTTAATCACAATTTGTTCCAGTGACCACCAGAGTCTATTAGATAATTCTTCAGTTCTGATGTCCCACTTCTTTTGCACAAACTCTCAAATCGGGCACCTTTTTTATGAGGTCACTGGCGAGATCCCATCTCACACACAGCGACATCCTTACTTACCATGGACACTGCTTTACCATTTCAGCTCATTTTTCACTTTTGAACGCTAAATCAACAACGGCAATTGGAAGAAGGTGGAGGATATTGAGGGAGACGGTGAAACGATGTGGCTGATGACAATGCTGGCGAAAGCACCCCCACCAGCATTCGTGGAGGAGCTCCCTCTAGCGACGTTTCCCATCCGCCCCCGTCGAATCCGTCTGGCTCTTACCGAAATACGATCAATTCCCACCGCTGCTGTTGCTCGTACTCACGGCTCCAACCATCGCCACCATTGGCGGACCGGTGACAGAGGACGAGGACGCGGCTGCGGAGGAATGTCTCCCACCTGCCTTACTAACCCCGCTACCCCCGTCCCTCCCACTCCCATTCATGCCGCTGCTGGTGCTCCTGTGCGCCTTGGTCTGCCCACAGCGACTTCTACACCGACAGGGCCACCAGCTCCCATTCAAACCTCCATTCCCCCCGTTTCGTTTGAAACACGAACAGTCGTCCATGACCTGGTACGTCGCTAACTTGAAATCCTCCCTCACATCCATTGGCACACAACTTGTCCACAATGCCGCCCAAATCGAAGGTACCTCCCCCCCCCCCCCCCCCCCCCACCTCCACCACCACTTCGTAGATGCTGTTTCTGATGGTTGTGATGCGACGATCCACTTATGTGATAATACCCGCTCCCGCCCCCCCCCCTACGCAAGTCCCCTCCTCCACCACTTCCTCCCTTTAGTAACGCTATGCCATCCGCGCTCTTGCAAGCACTCCCCATAACCCCTCCACTGCTGCTCCCCTTCCCACCCACCCCTCCCCCGCTCCCCCCACTATGCTCACACCCAGTCTCATGATACCCCTGCTGTTGTTGGTGTTGTTGGTGTTGTTGCAACTGCTGCTGTTGTTGCTGCGGCTGCCTCAACTCCGTTGCCCAGGGCTCCTTCATGTAGGCCGGCTCGATGGGAGAGACAAAGTCAGAGACGGGAAAGGCAAAAGTAAATGCAATCGCAGCCATGAGCATTTCCGTACAGATCAACAGATCTTGCACTCCTTTGGCAACCATCTCGGCGGAATGACTATCGAGCTCGCCTATGGTCCCTTGATGAACCATCAAGCCAATCAAGAGGGATTGCCACCAAGAGGCAAAGACTACCGACTTAATCGAGAAGAATTTTCCGCAAGGGTTGATGGAAATGAGCTCCTTGTGGGTGGCGTGATAGAAAAGAATAAGGATGTACAATGCCCAGGTTTGAGAGATGCAATTTACGACGGTCACCCAGAAAAAACCCCTCCGAACGGAGTATTCTCCTTCTCCGTAAAGCCCGACGTATTCCAAGGCGAATGTCAAGATGAGGGTGACGAGACGGATGCCCAGGTACTGGAGCACACCCATCTTGCATCGATTGAGAAACTCGGCCCCCATCGACCAAGGGGAGAGGCAGCAGAAAGGCGCCATATGTCGTCCAAGTACGGCGGGCTTAGTCTGGAGCTTAAGGATGAGTTGCTCCTCGCTACCCATATAACTGATGAGGTATTGGACAAAGGCATAGATGACGTAGGATTCGTAGGCCTCTCGCACGCACTGTGTGTATAAACTCAAATTCTGGTAGCGGAGGGAAAACCAGGATTGAATTGCATAAAGAGGGACCATGGATACCATGCGGATGACGTGGGTCTGTTGCTTGGGTTCAACGAAGTTGGAGAGGTGCTGGAATATTTGGAAGAGGGAGATGGGCACTGTAGCAATGACGAAGGCTCCCCCTATCGTCCAAGCCATTTCGTGCTTGTCCGTGGAACTGGTTAGCACAAAATTAACCTGTTGCACGGCCAGGAGGATGAACCCCACGTAGGTCGAGATGATGACGAGGCGGTATAAGGTCTGTTGCAAGTTTAGCAAGCGAGGCGGCCGCCCATTGACCCACTTGTTGTGGGTATCGGCAACTTGACAACAAAAACAAGGCCGGCTCGCGCTCCCGTACCCTTCCTCCTCCATACTGTCCGTATCGCTGTCCTCGTCGCTTGCATCGTAGCCCGTCTCGACAAAGTCCCGCTTCATCATGGTGCTCTAGTGGAAACACGTTCCGTGGGCCGTAGCAAAGGATGCGGAGCAGGGATCCAACCCGCAGAGCCAAAAGAAGCTCCCACGGGGCGTGCGTGGCCAAGAAATATACTACTTTTATGGACACATGTATGGACACATGATTTGGGGAATGGAGGGGTTGAGGGAATGATATAAGAAAGTGCAAGCAAGAAGTGCGGCATGGGCTGCTCAACAGCGAACACTTGCTGATTCAAACTCAGACGCTTGGCATGAGTCAATAACAGCCGCTTCAGCTACCCAAGTTCCCACGAGCTGGGCATGCTGTACCTGAGTGCACTGAGTAAGTTCGTGAATGAATTTTAAAGACGTACGGGCGACGGCATGCCCTATACCACATGCTTGTTGATGAGTGAGCCCAGCCGTTTCCGAGTTATCATATTTCTTCCATCCTTCCTTTCCTTTCCAACCCTAAAAGTAGACTTCGATAGACAGACACGCATGCACCCATCAAAACAAGAACAGATGCGACCACATTTCGAAACTTAAGGCTTAGCCACTGCCTGTGTCTACCTTACTAGAAGGATCAGATACTACCGATACGCCCCCCCGCTCCAACCCACCCGCAGCTAAAAATACTGCTCACTTCTTTCTTTTTTTCATTTCTTTTCATAACTCTGCTTATCTGCTTTACCGTTTTTTTTTCTTGCTACCTCCCCCCCGGCGTCCCCCTCCCCCTCCCCCTCCTCCACCTCCTCCCCGTTGCGAGGCCGAGCCTCCCTGCCCTCTCTGGCCTGCGACCTTCCGCGCCATGCGATCTGCAATGTCTTCAGCATCCGCGTTGTTGCCTGTACTGCTGGCCGTGACGGACCTGACAAGCACACCACCCTTGGGCTTGATGAGCTTCCCCTTGACCATGCCTTGGAGGCGCGATTCGAGAGCGAGGGCGTACTCGGGCTGTGAGGTTTGAGGGATGAGGGAGAGTCTCCGGGTGAGTGTGAATACTGCAGCCTGTGTGGGTACAAGGAAAGCCATCATTGATTAACTTAACTTCCGTCCTGCTTCCGCTGAAGTTGACCAGAAAAGGCAGACGGTCCCCCCCATCTTCAATTCCCTCCCTCTCTCCCTCCCACACCAGCCCCAACCCTCCTTCCCTCCTTCCCTCCCGCCATTCCTCCCCGCCCCCTCTCCAAAACTCACCTCATACCCCAACAAGGCATCCACAAAATCCTCCGGATTAAAGTCCCTCAAATCATTGATCCCCTCCCCCACGCCAATCAACTTGACCGGCACGCCCACATCTCGCACGATGGACACCACCACCCCTCCCCGTGCCGTCCCGTCCAGCTTAGTGATCACAAGCCCAGTGATTCCCACCTCGCGGTTCCAAACCTTGGCTTGATCAACTCCGTTTCTCCCCACTGCTCCGTCCAGGACCAAAAGCGTCTCCTGGGGCCCTCCGGGAATGCGATCTGCAATGGTTCGTTTGAGTTTTTTTAATTCTTCATTCAGTGCCACGTTGTTGGAAAGTCGCCCCGATGTGTCCACAATGAGCACGTCATAGTCGCCTTCAATGGCCTTGGTGATGGCATTGTCCAGGACCGGTGCGGGTTTCGTTTCACCCTCGCCGGGTTTGTGGATATCCACGCCCGCGCGCTCGGTCCACTCTTCGAGTTGGTCAACGGCCGCGGCGCGAAAGGTGTCACATGCAGCGACAAGCACAGACTGGTTCGCCTCCTGGGAGAGCCGGGAGGCAATCTTCCCAATGGTGGTCGTTTTGCCCATACCGTTCGCCCCAATGACGAAGAGGACTTTGGGGTAGTTCTGAGGGAGGAAAGGAGGGAGGGGGCGAGGGAGGAAAGGAGGGAGGGGAAGGACAAAGGGGGAAAGGAAAGTAGTCCCGTCAGTAATCTTCTCATCACTCCTGAAAAGGCTTTACAGGTCTCACGTCCTCCCTCCTGACATAGATGCGTCTTCACACCCTGGCTCCCTCCTTTCTACCCCATCCCTTTCTTCGGCTTACCTTCCCCTCCACCGCAGGCGCACTACCCAGCTGTAATGCCCTATCTTGTACAGACAAAGCTTCAATCAAACGCAAGCGCAACACTGACTTCACGTCATCCGGCTCGAGTTTTTCAGCCTTTGCCACAGCGCGCAAATCGTCGAGAATCTGCTCGGTGGTGGCTGCCCCAATATCTGCCATCATCAGTACCTCTTCCAGCTGGGGAAAGGGAGGGAGGGAGCAAGGGAGGGAGGGAGCAAGGGAGGAGTGGCCGAACGAGAATCTTAGATGACTTAATTGAGAGGAGTCATCGGGTCTAGGCTGGAGCTCAGCGGCTCAATCGCCTCCTTCTTGCCTCTTCCGCCTCCCACCCTCCGCCCCAGCCTACCTTGTTCAACGTTTGAGTCAAGCCAATATCCTCACTTGCACCAAAAATGGAATCCAAATCCCCCATCAATCGTTGCCTGCTCTTCGCCAGGCCTTCTTGTAACTTGAGAAGATTCTCGGCATCGATTTCTTGGCGTTTTTTAACGTAAGATGCCGTGTCTGTCAGGGCCTCAGCGAATTTTCCTTCCTGTGGAGGAGAAAGGGAGGAATGAGGCGAAGAAGAGAGGGGAAGATGGATAAGAAGATATCCCCATGCAGACATGCAAACACAAAGATGCGGCATGCTAATTCAAGGGAAAAGGAACGAAGGAGCCATGCAAAGGAATGAAGTAAGGTTCCATATGTCACGTCCACATCACACACACTTACCGCTGTCTTAGTGGCAATATTTTGCACTTGCTGGATGCCTTCTTCTGCGCGCTTTCGAATGAAGTCAAATACCATCATATCCGCATGTCCTTGCCTTCGTGGCCTGGGACCCCCGCTACTGCTATCGTCGACGATGTAGTAAGAGGGTCTGGAGGAGTTTGAGAGGAGAAAGTGAAAGTGAGCGGGTTTTCCGCGACAACAAGCAGCAGCCGCACATGCACACGTACCTGAGAGTGCATCTTCTCCCATCGTCTAAAAAGCTTGAGGTGGCCCCGAAGCTTGGGTTGACGAAGGCGGATATCAACAGGGGGAGGAGGCAAAGGGGGAGGAGGAGGCGACAGCACTGCAACATGATGAGATGATCTTGGCGACGGAGCTTGAGGCGGAGGCGCACGGGGGAGGATATTGACAGCACAACCACACCTGTGCGATGATGAGGAAGGGAGGGGCCCACAATGAGATGGGCTACAGAGTGGTGATTACATGTACAACGCGTCCCACTCTGGGCCTGGATTTTGCGCGAGCCTTGTGCTCAGGTGCTCGCCGTTGTTGGCGGCGTCGGGTACAGGGCAGGCAGGGAGGTGGTGGCGTCACGGTGGGCCGTTGAGACTCCCAAAAAAAGAACAACAACGTTGAGAGAGGGCTAGACTCTCTGTGTCTAATCAAATCCCCTGTGTCTATATATATGTCCATTGTCTACGCCCAACCTGCTCTTTATTATCTTTTCCTACCCCTTGTTCATGGCTGACCAATTTACGCACAACGCACACACACTCCTACAGCTTCCACCTGCTTGCTGGGTTCGGCTGCACCCGCCTGCCCTCCTTTCCCCCGATAAGCCATGGCGCAGATGCTGTCCCCACGGCCAGGCGTAGAGTTGCAGGAGCACACTACCTTCAAGCCTATCGCACCCATCCACAAATTGGCGCAGTACAAGGTACTTTGGGTGGTGCTTGTAGGGGACTCGTTATCGCGGATCGCGGCTGACCGTGCCCTCTTTCCTTCACATACCCCCACACGACAAAACCAGGAGATGCACCGGCACAGTCTTGACAAACCCGACGAGTTCTGGCGGGAACAGGCTCACCAGTACCTCCAGGTAAGTAGAGACACTCCTTATTTGATGTGTGGGCTTGCAGGGTATGTGATCGCTTGTAAGAGTGAGTAGTCGTGCGCAAGCTGAGAGAGTCGCCTCCGCGAAGGTTTATAAAGTTCAGTGAATATTATTAGTTAAAATCTACAGGATGTGGGGAAAAAAAGAACGTGGGGGCGGGTATTGACACACTTAATCGCCCTCAGTCCCTCCCTCCCATTTTCGTCCAACCTCACAAATAGTGGTTTTCCGATTTTGACCGCGTCATGCAAGGTTCCTTCGAAGAAGGCGACGTGGCGTGGTTCCTGAACGGAAGGCTCAATGCATCTGTTTGCTGTATTGATCAGCACTTGCCTCACCGTCAGGATCAGACGGCAATTCTGTGGGAGGGGGACGAACCGGGAGATAGTCGGGCGATAACATACAAGGAGCTCTACCAGGAAGTGTGTCGCTTGGCTAATGCCATGAAGGCCTTGGGAGTGCGAAAAGGGGATGTGGTCATGTTGTATTTGCCCATGGTCCCGGAGGTGGTGTTTGCCATGCTGGCGTGTGCGAGGATTGGGGCGCCGCATTCGGTTGTTTTCGCGGGTTTCTCGGCGGAGGCTCTGAGGGATCGGATTAATGATGCGCATAGTAAGTGGATCATGACGACGGACGAAGGGAAGAGGGGGGGAAAGACCTTGCCATTGAAGTCGATCGTGGACAAGGCGTTGGAGGGGGCGCCGGGCGTGAGGCATTGCTTCATGTTTCAACGGACGGGGGCCACGGTCGGGTGGGTGGACGGGAGGGATGTGAAGATGGAGGAGGTGATGAGGCAGCAACGGCCTTATTGTCCGGCAGAGCCTATGGACAGTGAGGATCTGCTCTTTATTTTGTATACGAGCGGGTCGACGGGAAAGCCCAAGGGCGTGGCGCACACCACGGCGGGGTATTTGCTTTATGCGGCTATGACGCATAAAACAGTGTTTGATATCCAGGAGGGGGACGTGTATGCGTGCGTGGCGGACTGCGGATGGATCACGGGGCATTCGTACATCGTGTATGGGCCACTTGTGAATGGCACGACGACGGTGTTGTTTGAGAGCATCCCAACGTACCCGAACCACTGCCGTTACTGGGACTTGATCCAACGGCACAAGGTCACACAGTTCTACACTGCTCCGACGGCTATACGTGCGTTAATGCGCTTCGGAACCGAGGACATTGCGAGTTTCGATCGCTCCTCCCTGCGGGTCCTGGGGAGTGTGGGCGAGCCCATCAATCCGGAGGCTTGGAAGTGGTATTTTGAACATGTCGGGGAATCGCGGTGCACGATTGTCGATACGTGGTGGCAGACTGAAACGGGCGGGCATCTGGCTAGTCCCTTGCCGGGTGTCACGCCCATGAAACCAGGTTCGTGTACGTTGCCTTTTTTTGGGGTGGAGCTCGCCTTGGTAGACCCGGCGTCGGGGAAGGAGCTGTTGGGGAATGACGTGGAAGGGGTATTGTGCGTCAAGAGGCCTTGGCCGTCGGTGACGAGGACGGTCTTTGGCGACCATGAGAGGTATTTTACTGTGTATCTGAAGCCGTACAAAGGCTTTTATTTCACGGGGGATGGCGCCAGGAGGGACGCGGATGGGTATTACTGGATTACGGGACGAGTGGACGATGTGCTTAATACGTCGGGGCACAGGATTGGCACTGCGGAGGTGGAGAGTGCGTTGGTGGGTCACCACGCCGTGTCGGAGGCGGCTGTGGTGGGCTTTCCACACCCGGTGAAGGGGGAGGGGATTTGTTGCTTCGTGACAATGAGGGAGGGGGTGATGGAGAGCCCGGAGTTGGAGAAGGAATTGAAGCAGGCGGTGCGGGATGCAATTGGGGCATTTGCCACCCCGGATGTAATTTGCGGAACACCGTCTCTGCCCAAGACACGGAGTGGAAAGATCATGAGGAGGATTTTGAGGAAGATTGCGAGCGGGGAGAGTGATAGTCTGGGGGACATTTCGACCTTGGCCGACCCGAGTGTGGTGACTTACTTGATCACCGCGATTGCGTTAAAGGTGAAGAGGGCGTAGAGGGAGGGAGGGAGGGAGGGAATAAGTAAAAGGAAATTAACATCGCTTGGGGACGAAGGCAGAGATATCCAAGTCCGGGTATGTGACGCGTAAGAAATATCAATTATAGCGACAAGAAGAGCGGAGGGAGAACCCCCGAGGATGACAGCAACGACGACAAGAAGGAAAAGGCAGGGAGGGAGTCAGCAGGTGGATGATTTCTTTGATGAATCTGGATTTTACTTACTTCGGCCAAATAGCCAATATAAAACAAAGTTATGATGCGCATGGAAACCTGTGTTCGGAAGGATAGCAACAAACGTAAAAGGAATAAAACAATAGGAGATGGTATTCTTTTCGGTGCCTAACTCGGTGGCTTTTGAAAAAAGACTTTTCATTTTAGATTGTAATAAAAGACTTGTTTACATATATGTATAGTCGAAGTGATTAGGTCACCTCTCTTGCTGGTAAACAGAATCTTCTCTCAGCTCACCAAGCCTGAGTCAACGTCCCACGACACCGCACGTTCCGTGCCGCAATAAAATGCCATAGCATGGTGGTGCACGCCGCTCATGAACGGCAACTGCAACAATGAGAACCATATGAATGCTGTTCTCTCATTATTACTTTCTGCGCCTTGTACATTTCGGGGTCCGGGAAAAAGAGGCGTCTGGAAGCAAATGCGCTGCAGCAAGACCATGAGACGGGACGATATGAAAAGAGCAATTGAAACCTACGGTGAAGGAGGAGGAGAGATAAGTAGTAGTGATAGGGATAGCAGTGCATTGGAGAAAAATGACAGTAAGAAAGATAGTGGGAAAAGGCAAATATTCTACCACATCTCCATAAATTTTTCCCTGAGAGGCGAGTAAAACCAGACGACCAGTTGACAAATTAAATTGATGCCTCTTTATCTACTTTAAGGGTATCAACTCGACGCAGAAACCTCATTCGTAATTTATCGTATTATTTATTGTCATAATTTCTGTCCTTATCTTTCCTTTTGATTTCGTTGTCATCGACGTCCTCTTTGTCACTTTTCACATTGTTGGTGTCGCTAAGTATACATGTGAAATAATTTTTATCCAAACGCTTTCGGATACCATCATCTTCACTTTTCTCCTCTTCATTCATCCTCATCATCACTCTCCCCTTCTATCGACCCTTCCGAGTCCCCTCTCGTCTGCGCCAGCAGGGCCAGGTCATCGTCCTCGTCCTCCATTCCTCCTCCTACCCCTTCCTCGCGCCCTTCCTCCTCCCCCAGGCTCATCAAAAACGCCAAATCATCGCTAATCTCTATAGCCGATTCCTCTTTCCCATCCCCCTCCTTTCCCTTATGAGTAGTAACCGCAGCAGATGCAGTACCACCACCGGCAAGCGCACCGGCCACTTCCTCTCCCCCTTCCTCCTCCTCTCCGTTTTTATCCCCGGAAGGTGAATGCGGTCCGACGTCATCAAATCGTCCCGTACAAACAGGCATAGGTTTTGAAAGATCAGGCACAGACATCATCGCTCCTTTATCCCCGCTACTAGCTGGCTTCGCCTTACCCTTCATACTCCCATTTCCACCTCCCCCTCCTTCCTTTCCAACACGCTCGCTGTCCACTATCACTGTCGATTCTTTTCCTTTATTCATTCCGACTTTTGCTCGTGTTGGTCCATTTCCTGCTGCTAATAATGGTGGTGGCAATGCCGATGCTGCTGCTGCTCCTCCTCCACCTCCCACTCCTGCCTTCCTCGGCTCCCGCGTCAGTAGCTCTAAGGCCGCCAGCACGTCCATAGTCTCATCGTCCCACTCCGCCCGCCCGCCCGCCCTCCCTCCCTCCCTCCCTCCCTCCCTCCCCCGTCCCCCCACATGGGCTTGCGCTGCCTGTACAGTCTCTGCTTCCAGCAAGGCCAAGAGATCTTCCTCCACCCCGCCCTCCTTCCCTCCCTCTCGCTCCTTCTCATCCGCCTTTCTCGCAGTCGAAGCTGCCGGTTTTCGACAACGTTTGACTCCCATAGAGGAAGAGCTGCTGCTGTTTTTCGTCGTTGCCCCTTCCGCCGCCGCCGGTGCTGCTGCTGCAGCTGCTGCCATTGCACCTCGCCTTCGACCCCTTCCTCGATGCCGCCCTCCTCCTCCTCCTCCTCCTCCTCCTCCTCCTCCTCTGCCAGAAGTGGACAGTCGTAAGGGACTTGCAGCCTCGGCCGTCACCCCCTCCAGCTCCGCCAGCATATCATCAAAATTCCTCATCACATCCTCTGCATTATTCCCTCCTCCTCCTCCACCACCACCACTACTTCCTATGTGTTTCGTCATACTTTTCCCTCCTCCTCCATCTTCATTCATTCCACTTACCTCCTCCTGCAGCAAGGCCGCCAAGTCGTCCATCGATTGATCTAAAGCTTCCAAAGACTCCATCGCTCTCTCTCTCCCTGTCTCTACCCTTCCTCTCCCGCTCCCTCTCCCTCTCCCTCCTGCTCCTGTAGCTGCTGCTACTCCTCGTCCTCGTCCTCGTCCTCGTCCTCGCCCTCGTCCCCTTCCTGCCGTCCGAGCCCCCCCCTCTTCTCCTTTCTTCCAATGACCCCTCGCTGCGGCCCTTTTTCTCGCTCCCGTCTGTGGAACACTCACAGCCATCGCTTTCTCAAACCGATCCACCCCATCCTCCTTCCCTTCCTCGCCTCTTCCCTCCTGCTCACCACCACCACCAGCGAGCAGAGCCTCAAGCTCGGCGACGGTCGCGTCCTCAGCCGCTGCCCGCTTACCCTTTTCTCCCCCCCCTTCCCCTCCTCCGCCTTGTTTGACCGCGCTCTTCCCTTTCCCCTTCGCTAACGCTGCGGCTGCTGCTCGCCCCCCCCTTTGCTTGCTGACCACGGGCGGCCCCCGGTTCTCCTCGTCCTCCTCTTCCTCCTCCTCCTCCTCCTCCTCCTCCAAACCCAGCTCATCAAGTGCCACCTTCCCTCCCTTTCTACCTCCCATCCACGCACTCACACCCACCGACGTAGGCTCTTCAACTCCGAACAGATCGTCCAAGTCATCCCCCTCTTCGTCTCCTTCCTCTTCTTCCTCCTTCTCCCCCTCCTCCTCCGCAACAGCCGCTCGAGAGGCCTTTTCCTCTTCACGTTTCTGCTGGATTTCAGCCAAAGCTTTCCGAAGCATGTCCAACTCCCGCGGCTGCACCTCCTCCCCTCCTTCACCATCGTCACCCGCCTTCGACCCCTTTTTCCATCTCCTCCTCCTTCTGTGTCCTCTGTCTTCCTCTCTATCGTCTTCGTCATCCGCCCCTGTTTCTTCTCCATTTTTTCCCGAGCTCTTCATCACGGCGGGCACCACGGGCACCTCATCAAGCAAATCAAGGGGAAGCACGAACTTGTCCGCCCCCCCCACCAACACCCTCCTCATCACCTCTTCCATCGCTCCCTCCATTATGCCCTTTGCCACCGCCTCTTCACCGGAAAGACCCTTCTTCCTCACCACCCCCACCCCTCCTCCTGCTGCTGCGGCAGCTGCTGCGGCTGCTGCTGCGGCTGCTTCTCTGTATCTCTTACACTCCTGTTGAAACTGACTCAAGCACAGCTCTTCAAACAGTCTCAACTCTGGTTCGATCGACAGACGTGGTTGCGCCTCTGCCCATGCCAAATACGTCGTCCGCCCAGCGCTCGTCGAAAAAGCGCCGTCGTAGGCCGCCAACATGAATGCCTCGTCTTTTAAGAGGGCATGGAATAGGTAGAGAGCGTCGTCACCCATCCCCGCCAGGTCGGCTGACGATAATATGACGCCAAGGTCCATGAGACGATTCCAGCTGGATGGACAGATACGGATACGTTCTCGTCGTGTTAGTGTTGCGCTTGCGTTTTCCCCATCGTCGTCGTCGTCGTTGTGGTGGCCGGTATTGAAGGCGGACGGAGAGGAAGAAGAGGACAAGGCGGCCTTTGGTTGAGTCTTGTACAGTGCATATAGCAAATAAAGCACTCCTATCTTCCATCCCAAGGAGTTAGGCAATTGGATGCGTCCGCCGGGGAGATACGCCGTGGGAGCTAGTAAGGCCAAGGCAGCCCCAAAGAGCGATTGGGTGTAAAGTCTCGTATCGGTCAGCTCGGGCGCGCAGTGGTGCACGATGCCCATGTCGACATGCCGCCAGGCGTTCTTAAAGGAGGCAAAACTGAGTTGGCCCGACGCGAGGAAGGTGGTGATGCATGTCTGCGGATTT
Source organism: Nannochloropsis oceanica (assembly GCA_004519485.1). Classification (NCBI taxonomy): domain Eukaryota; class Eustigmatophyceae; order Eustigmatales; family Monodopsidaceae; genus Nannochloropsis; species Nannochloropsis oceanica. The sequence goes on from CP038128.1 coordinate 438,932, forward strand.
AGGGGTGTGTGAGAGTGTGAGTGAAAGAGTACGGGGGAGGGGGGGAAGGTGGGAGGGAAGACTATCAAACTCACCGTGAAGTCAACCATGGCCGCGGGCGACAAGGTATCCTCCGTGCAGCCGCCAAAACGCACAGCGGGTGGGCGGTACGGCCTGAACATATTGAGAGGGAGAAGTGGTAATGGTACCTAGCGAGCGGTCTGTCTCGGATTGCTTGGATGCTCCCGTTGCATTCACGACGATGCCACTGCCGATGCTGCCCGCGACTCTTTCAGTTCCACCAGCATTCTGCCATTGTTGTCCTGTGGTAATTGTGCCGCGATGTTGATGGGTATGTGAGCTTCAGATGGCAAAAGCAAGGAGACGGGCCGAACGCTTCTGCTCTATCGCGATTTGCATGTTCCGTCACTTTTCCTCACATTTCGATGCCCCAACCCCACATTAACACAGCACAAAAAATCTTTCAAATATGCCCGTGCAGCAGTACGACGGCAAGTCGCATCTTTAGTCATCTTTCAGCCAGACAATTTCAATTCGGTCCTCTCTTTCTCCCTCCCCCCCCTCCCCCCTTCCCTCATTTTCACTCTCCCCACCCCACGCACACACACGACACAGCTCTCCTACAGTTATGACGGAGGAGCAGCAGCCGGACTTTTGTCTGGGCCAGCGCGTGGTGGATGACGAAGGAAACCGGGGTACGGTGCGGTACCTTGGCCCTGTGGCCTCTGCCAAGGATCCAACCGCGGCTTGGGTGGGGGTGGAATGGGACGACTCTACTCGAGGCAAGCACGACGGGAGCGTGGTGACGGCCGCGGGGGAGATTGTCAGACACTTTACATGTGTCAAGCCAGGATTGACGAGCGCGTCGTTCCTGAAGCCGAATAAGCTGAATAGGGGGACAAGTTTCATGGCGGTGTTGCATCGTCGGTACGTCGGTCCTGATGCCCCTCTGGAAGCACCAAATCAGGTGTTCGAAGGGGCCTATGCAAACACCTCTAAAGGAGGACAGAAGGCGATTGAATTTCTTGGAGAGAAAAAGATTAGGGCCAGGCAACAGATCGGGACATTGACCAAAGTGTCCATGAGGGGGGAGCATGTCGCGTGGGCGGGGGAGGAAGAGGTGCAGGAGGCATCTCACCTAGTCGAAGTGGATGTCCAAGGTAATTTGTGGTCAGATTGGGAAGAGTTGGGGAAACTCGCTCGACAACTGCCACGCTTGGAGATATTGCATTTGAATAGTAATCTGATGCGCCCGTTACAAGCGCCGGTCGAGGAGGGGGAGAGTCTGAGAAGGTCGTTCTTGGGTTTGAGAGTGTTAGTGTTGAATAACTGTGGGTTGAGTGGGTGGAAAACGGTGATGCACTTGGAAGAGTGTCTGCCGTGTTTGGAGGAGGTGGGTCTGGCAAGGAATGAGGGGTTGGGTGGGGAAAAGGGGGGAAGGGAGAAGATGAAGGAGGCGATTGAGGCACGGAGAGAACGGACGGAGGGAGGAGGGGGATTGCATGCGTTGTTTCATAAGTTGAAGAGTTTGGATTTGTCAGGGACTGGATTGGGGGACTGGAGGGAGGAGGTAGCATTATTTATGGGCCTGCCGGAGTTGAGAATTCTCAGTTTGAATGAGAATGAGATTGAGGGGGTGGGGTCGGGCGAAGAAGGAGGAGGAGGAGGAGGAGCAGCAGCAGCAACAACAGCAACATCCTCTCCCTACGGCTTCAAAAATCTCCAAGCCATCCACCTTAGCTACAACCGTATCTCCTCCTGGTCCTCCATCGATGCCCTCACCCACTTTCCCTCCCTGACATCCTTGCGTTTCGCTTCGAACCCTCTCACCAGAGGGATGGGACAAGGTGAAGCCCGCCAGCTCCTGATCGCACGCGTTCCCACACTGACGAGAGTCAATGGAGCGGAGATCTCAGTGAAAGAAAGAACCGACGCAGAAAGGAGCTACATTAGGAGAGTTAACAGGGAGTTGAATCGAGTGGAGGGAGAGAAAGGAGGAGGGAGTGAGGGAGGGAGGGAGGGAGGGAGGGAGGGAAGAGTGGCTACAAACTTGACACAGACGAAAGCAGCATATTTGAAAAAAGAGCACCCGCGATGGTTATCACTGGTGCAACAACACGGTGAAATTGCGAGTTGGGCAGTGGGAGGGGAGGGCGGAGGGGCAGGGGTAGGAACAGGGACATTGGCAAAGGGGATGATGTTGGTAACGTTAGTGAGCATGGCGTCGGGGTCCATGACCTTGCCTCCGGTGGAGAAAAAAATCCCGGGGACTCTAACGGTCGGGCAGTTGAAGTTACTGTTTAGTAAGTTGTTCAAGTTGGAGGTGGGGTTGCAGGTGTTGTACTACAAGAGCGATGCGAGGGCCCCCCCCAGCGTGCTGGATGAGGACGAGGAGAGCTTGGGGTATTTCGGCTTGACAAGTGGAAGTGTGATTTATATGAATGAACGGGACTTGAGGCAGGAGGCGAGGGAGGATGAAAGCCGCAGGGAGGCGGAGAGGGAGAGGATGGAGGCACAGTTGGAGCAGGTGGAAAGATTAGACCGATTGAAACGGGCACAGATTGGCTTGGAGAAGCAGGGCGCAGCGGCTCGTTAGGGGAGGAGGGAGGGGAGGGATGGAAGAGCAGTTGTAAATTAGGTGGGGATAAAGAAGGAGGATGCAATTATAACAAGGAAGCTCAAGGAAGCTAGGACAATTAATAGAAGCACTTTTTGGGTCCCTTAATTTTCTCTTTGTTTAATTTTGCCTGCAGGCGTTATTTCACGTCGGCTGCCGTGATAGGAATCGCAGCGACGGGCAGACCGAGATGTCGCCTCGTCTCGTCCGTCATAGCCCGGCCAGTGAATGACTCGTGGCCTTCCTGTAGATGTGCGGGTCGCTGACCTATGCTGCGTTTATCCCGTCGGATATTTTTTTGTTTGGAGCGTTTTTTGGTCCGCTTCTGTCTACGGGGTTCACTAGCCTCCTCCTGTCCACCTGGGTGCTGCTCTTCCTGCGGCTTCGGCTTCTGGAAAAGAGACTCACTTGCTGTGGACCTGGCCTCAATGGTGTGAATACGGTTTGATGGAGGAGCAGGTGCAGATGCTTGCCCTGCTGTATCCTGTCCTTCGGCATTACTGACGATGCCCTTCTTTTTCTTTTTCCGCCTCTTCTTTTTGGGATCCTCAGTCTGTACACCGGCGATGGTACTACCTAAGGGTGGCTTTGTAGAGGCAACAAATATACGGGCCTTCGAGTCTGCGAGCTCACCGTCGTCGTCCTCATCGTCCTCCTCTTTCTGCTGCCGTTTGGTGGCGGCCGCATCGTCCTCCTCCTGCTCTCGTTGCCGCTTGGATTTCTTGCCCTTGCCCAGCAGCAGCTTCTGGAGCGTGCCAACTGATCCCTCTACCTTTGCCTCCTTGTCTTTTGTCTTTTTGGCCTCAAGACCTAACCCTGCCCGCTTGTGGCGCCAGTTGGACGCGGGCGCGGGCATTTTGCTGCTTTCCTCCTGAGCCTCGTGCTGAGTATCCTTGCTGGATGTGGGTTGCTCCAGCCATTGAGAGACAGCACTGAACGCCCTTGTGTTGAAGACAAGGGACTCTGCCATAGCTATAACGAGATGGTGATGGTGAGTGTGAGTCGTGAGTACGTGCTCGAGAGAGATAGAGTGGTAGGTGGATGGGAGAGGGCTGGGGCAGCAAATAGTGCTTAATGGTGGGGCCTGATCCCCCTAAGTTTCGTTGTTGTTGTTCTTACCATTTTTAATTTTTTTTAATTTTTTCTACACTCCTATTTAGTTCTTTTTTTCTGCCGTCCCTACACTCCTATGAAACTATCGCATGCAACCTGAAGTCCTCTCGGACTTGCATACGAGGGGGAACCTTCCAACAATAAATTGTTGCATATTCACCCCTTATTTTTGTCCGAGTTTTATAGCGACTTTGATAGGATTTTTGATCAGGCAAAGTCCCCGGCTATTAGGCATTAATTAGGCAGTCTCAGTCACGTAGGCCACAATCCCTGTCAAGAGAGAGTGAGGATGATTTGTTCGACTATCGCCAGTCCAGCTGAACAGTGCAAATCAGAACAAAAAGCAACAGCTTATTCGGGAGCAAAGGTGAATACAGCTCGAATTTCATCTTTTTCATTTTACTCGCCCTCCTATTGTTTCTCTGCTGCTCCCTGTACAATTCCCTCACATTCCCTTATCCTCTTTGCCTACTCATGCTTTCAGTCATCTGAATCGGAAAAGTTAACATACGATTTTGGCCTTCCTCAAGCGCTGCACGTCATCAACCGTGTACCCCAGGCACTCCTGCAGCACCTCTTCAGTGTGTTGGCCCAGCAAAGGCGGCGCCCGGCGGATGGAAGGCTTAGTGCTAGAATATTTGACAGGCAAGCCGGCAAGGGGCAGCTCACCGATGGTAGGGTGCGGTACCTTTACCACCATTTTGCGATGTTGGGCTTGGGCGTCCTGAAAGGCTTCGCCTATATTGCGGAGCGGTCCATAAGGCAGGCCGCCCATTGCCTAGCGTGATGATAATTATGATGTTGGAGATGAAAGCAAAATTGTATGTGAGGACAGAAAGAGGAGGGGGCGGATGGAAATATGGTGATGCCGGTGATCAAGAGATGGAAAATGAAAGGAGAAAGGAATATCTACCCTTTCACCCTTCCAGTCGTGGGCGTACCTTAAATATGGCATCAAGCTCCACGCGTGTCTTGGTGCTAAAAAAAGTCTGCAACAGATTGATGAGAATCTTGCGATGCTCAGTGCGGTCCTTGTTGGTGCGAAAACGAGGGTCTCGACTGAGCTCGGGCATTCCAACAGCCACGGCCAGCTTTTCAAACTGAAAAAGGGCGAGATGGAGGAAAAGAAGTAAGCGTAGGAAACCGTATACATATCCTCCTCTTTCCTAGCTGTTGCCCCCCGTCTGACCTGTTTGTCGTTGCCTGCGCCTATCATGTACTTCCCGTCTTTACATTTGAACGCCTGATATGGCACGATGCTCTCATGGGCCGTGCCCCTGCGGAGAAATAGATCGCATTTATAATCGTGCATGCTAAATATTATAGAATAGTCCATTTTAAATCTGTCCCTGTATCTCTGGCCCCTCCAGCGACCATCCACTCACGCATTTACCACGTCTTTCTCACCATCTCTTCGCCTCCGTCGTAGCCCCCAATAACCAGTTCTGTCCAATGTTGACCAAACACGCCAACTGCGTCTCCATCAACGAGCAATCAATCTTTTGTCCTCTTCCTGTCTGATGCCGGCCGTGAAGGGCAGCCAGGATGGCTCCGTGTGCGAAGAGACCCGTGGCCAGATCCACCATCGCCACGCCTGCATGTTTGTGTAGATTGTGATAGAAGAGGCGAGAAGGGAAGGAGTGAGTCTTTTGGGGTAGGTTTCGCGTTTAAAATGAGAAGAGAAATAACCCCCTACCCTACGTACACACCTGTCTTGGCAGGCTCACCACCCTCGTCCGACGGCGAGCCCGTGATACTCATCAATCCATACATTCCCTGCATAATCACGTCATACCCTGGACGTTGTGCCGCAATTCCGTCACTGCCAAATCCGGTTATGCTGCAATAGATAAGACGCGGATTCAGCTCACTCAGGACATCATAGCCCAACCCAGCTTTCTCCAATTTCCCCGGCAAGAAGTTCTCGATTAGCACATCTGATTCCGACGCCAGTCGCCGCACAATCTCCAAGCCCTCGGATTGCTTGAAATCCACGCCGACGCTTCGTTTGTTCCGGTTTACGCTCAAGAAGTACGCACTCTCTCCTCCCACAAAAGGCGGCCCCCAAGCCCGGGTGTCGTCCCCACGCTGCGGATGCTCGATCTTAATTACATCCGCGCCCAAATCGCCCAACGCCATGGTCGCAAAGGGGCCTGCCAGCACGCGCGTCAAGTCTAAAACCCGCAGGCCTTGCAGGGGGCCAGGAGTGGGGCTAGTAGTAGATAGGGGTTGGGACCGCTGGGGCAGGGGAGGAGGTTGTCTTGGAGCTGTACGGCACGCCGCCGTTCCGCGCAGCAGCACTGCGAGGCCATAACCTTGTTTCCGCTTCATGTGTGTGCGACTATGCGCAGTGTATTTGTATGAAGAGACATGGTATGTTATGTGCGCGGTCGGAATGGAAATCGCTCGCGGCAACTTTTGGGCGAGGCAAGAAGCATGCGCGGGGATGAGCTAGAACATCATGATCGCTGTCTCACGACACCTTTACCCCCCCCTTCTACACCCTACGCACAGAGTGGTCGTGCCTCCCAGACCTCAGAATAAAATGCCTGCGGGGCCCAAACCGATTGCGCCCCGGGACGATGGCCTGGAGCATTATTACGACGTTGTGATTATCGGGACGGGCTTGGTCGAGGCCATGCTGGCTGCTGCCTTGACCAAGGTGGGGAAAAGCGTATTGCACTACGAGAAGCACGATTACTACGGAGGAGAGGACTGGCCTTCCTTTCGCTTGGACGATTTGCGGACTTGGGCCGAGGCACATTGTCATCAGGGCCAACGGACTGGCACTAGTGCCGCTGCACCGGCAGAGCTCCGCCCCACTCCACCCGTACTGCAACGACAATGGCCCTCGATTCGATGGCGCACAGCAGGCGGGATAGATCAAGAGGCCATAGAGGAGGATGGGGGAAAGGAAGATAAGAGGGAAGAGAAGGAGGAAGAGAATGAGGAAGAAGAGGCGGGGGAAGAGGAGGAGGGAGAGGAGGGAGAGGAGGAGGAGGAGGAGGATAAGAAGGAGAAGAGACAGAAGACAAAGAAGAAGAAGAAGAAGAAGAAGGGGAAGAACAAGGAGAAAGAGAAAGAGGAGGACATATCACATGTAGGAGCGGGAAAAAATAAGCCAGCTGACGCGATCAATCCCGAAGCCCCTGCTCATAGCTGGGTCGTGCCCCTTCCTCAGACAGCACTTACCAGCATTCGTGTGCTGCAAACATTCGAAAGGCCAGGTACGGCACCGGTTGTACAGCCAGAGCAACCGCCATCACGGGTAACAGAAAATGTACCCGCAATAGCAGCCAAGGGCGGAGTAGACCAAGACGCAGACACTTCGCCACGCTCCGCTCCTCCCTCACCATCACAACCGGCTATCAAAACAACAAATCAAGAAGCCACGTCTGTATGGGATATACCCGCTTTGCTGGCTAAGTCCCGCGAGTTCAACATTGACTTAAGCCCTGTAGTGCTCATGGCGGGCAGCGATATGTTGGGCCCCCTCCTCTCGTCAGGCGTTGCCAACTACCTCGAGTTCCGACCCTTCCAAGCATTTTACATCGCCTCGCGTTCCCTCGTTTCCCCCTCCTGTAGCAACAATAGCAACATAAACAGTAGTAGCAGCAGCATCACGCCCCCTCCCGAGTCGTCGTTTGCTTCCTCCTCCTCTTCTTCCGGCTGCAGCACCGCAATCCCCAACCCTCCTCCATCTCTCGCCTTCTACCAAGTCCCTTGCTCCAAACCCGACGTCTTTGCCACACACCTCCTTCCTGCCAAGGAAAAAAGGCAACTCATGAAGTTCCTTCAGCTCGTCGCGGACTGGGGGTTTCGTTCCCAGAGCGGTAAAACGCCCCAACTGAGAAATGAAGTGGAGTTAGGACAAGGGCGATCGTTGCAGCGACCCCAGAATAAAGCCAAGGTGGATATGGAAGGAATTGACAATTTTTTAGACAGACCTTTTAAGGAGTTTTTGAATTTTCAAAGAATGGAGGGTCATTTGCAGTGGGTGGTTATACATGCATTGGCGTTGTTGGTGGTAGATTCGGAGGGGAAGGGCGGGACGGAGGGAGGGGAGTTGATGGCAACAACGGAGGAGGGGCTCAAGAGGGTGTGGGGTCATCTGCAAGGCTTGGGACGATATGGGAAGACGGCGTTTTTATGGCCTTTATTTGGAGGGGGGGACGTGACGCAGGCGTTTTGCCGGACTGCTTCTGTGTGGGGAGCGACGTATTTATTGCGGGAGCAGCCGGCGGGGGTAGTGCTCCACCCGACGACGGGGAACTGCTTGGGGGTGATGGACAGAAAAGGAGGGGCGGTGGCATGTGAGTATGTGGTTTTTGGGGTGGGAAATGTGCCGGAGGGATGGAGATTGGAGGGAGGGAGGGATAGCAGGAAGGTGAGGTCGGTGGTCCGACGGATTGTGTTGTTGGACCGCCCCCCGGCTGGTTTGTTGGTAGGGAAGGAAGCGATAGGAGGAGCAGCGGGAGCAGTGGCCAGCGACAGCAGCATCAACAGTGACAGTAGCAGCACGGCAAAGCACTGTGGCGGCGTTATACCGCCGGGAAATCTGGCGGAATATCTGGCAGCAACAGGCGCGTTGCCCTCCTCTCACCCACACCCCACTGTCCATTTTTACTGCGTCGACCCTGCCGCCCGCTGTGCCCCTCAGGGGATTTACATTCTGTATCTTTCCACCATCACATACAAATGCCGCGACAGCACCATCAGCGGTAGCACCGATGCCGCTGTAGAGCTTCTGGCGGCCGCAACCCATGCGCTTGTAGGGAGCCCGGAGGATAATGTGCTTTGGGCCGTGACGTACGAGCTTCCTTTAGAACCAATCATCCCCAGCCCGGGTGAAGAAGAAATTGTTCAAAACGCGTCGTTCTCATCATCTTCTTTCTTCACCGCGCCTCCCCTGCCCAAAAAGAACGCCCTCTTCATCCACCGGGACGCTTCCGAGTTCTATCTCCACTCCCCCCTCACGCAAGCCCAAACGCTTTTCGGGAAAATCTGCCCAGGCGAAGAATTCTTACCCTCGGAAGTCCCAGAGGGTGTGTTGCATTTTGCTTTTTTGCCGTCTCACCAAGAGGAAGATCAGGAACAGGCAATTTTGGAGAAAGCAATGGCAAGGGCGATTTTCGCTGACAGAAGTGCAGGTAGTGGGGAGAGTGAGGTAGAGAGGGAAGAGAGAGGAAAGTGAGGAGAACTGGATTTAAGCACTGAATCAAAGCAAAAGCATCTTGTCAAAGTATTGAGTCAAAGCAAAGCAGGAAAAGACAGATAAAGTAATTTGAAATGCTATGATTTTGACGCTCGGAGGCGAAGTTTGCCCGTATGTAATTCAAGCGTTGTCTCGCCCCGAAAATTTTCACTCTCTTCTTCCCTTACAGACACACGTCTTCCATAATTTGCGTGTAAGCATGAACTAAAAGAAAACTAGGAAACACTAGAGGTACAGCTCCTCTCTGCTTCAGCTATTCCTTGATTCAAACGCGTACACACAGACACACATTACCTCCATCGTTTTTCGTGCCATTCTTCCTTTATACTTTTGGTTATCCCATGATCCCTGACGGTGGCATGCACCAACGTCTTGCTGTGGTATGTCTTATCGTGATTGTGGTTCACGGTCTTTTTGTAATCGACTCCCGTCGCGTTTATAATCTTATTGCTATCTAATAATGGCAGCTGCATGCCCCTCCGTGCCTCTGTGGTATGTCCCGTCATTATTGTGTCCCAGTGAAATTGCATGTATAGAGAGTATCCCATACATTGTTGTGACCCATGCCCTTTGCGCCAAAGACCATCTTTCAACATACTCGCGTGCTCTCAGCGCCTTTCTTGTTTTCGGCGAGTATCCATTTCTCCTGCTCTCCTCTCATCGTCTCGACCATGTTTACCTGTCGCATGTATTGTTATTCTTTTTATCTCCCCTCTCTCACATTCACTTGTTTGACCTAGCATCCCTTGTTATCACCCGCGGAATTCAAGTAGATTTCAAAGCACGCTCACAATCGAAATATTTAGGATTTCCCAGAAAAAAAACGGATCGAAGACAGAATCGATCCACACATACATATACCGACAGAAAGATAGGAGGACAATACAGTTATACTAGAGGAAGAAAATGACAAGTTTCATCTCGCCTTGACTCTCTCGTCCTCCTCCCATCCCCTCTCTCTGCTGCCGCTTTACAGCTTGGTCGGGTTCTCCTGCAGCCGCTGTAAATTCTCTAACCGCTGGGTATCAGGACTCTTAAAATCCCCTCCCATCACACTCCCTGACGAATAGAAAGCGTTCGTCAAGCCGGTCTGGGTAAGGTAATCTACTATGCAATTCGACCAGATTCGCCCCTTCGCGCTCTCATTGCTATCCCCGAACTCACTCACCACCACGGCCGACCCCTGAGTCGTCTTCAAAAACCCAAAATGATCGCTCCAGACCTGCCACATGCATTGCGGGAAGTCCCCTCGGTTAAAATACTCTTGATTAAACGCCGAGGGCCCAAACGCCCGTGTGGCATATACCACCCTTTCACTCCCATCCCCCTGCAGCCGAATCGGGTGCTTCGTCACTCCCTGCAAATTCCCACCATACCACGCAGGAAAAATAGTTTTATTGTCTGCATCCACATTCGCCACATTTTGAACGCCCTCTACCAAAAACAGCCCGTGATACCCAGGCACATTAGCGATGATAAAATTTGCAATCTGCTCCGCCGCTTTATTCCAATCCTGGCTCGGGTTCGAATCCCCCCAGCAAGCACACCCATGCGGAGACCCCTTAATATTTACACCCATCACCCTCGGGACCTTATTCAAGAGGCAGACCCAGGCAGTCTGCACGTCTTCCACCGAATGCCGGCCATCATACCACAAATCAGGCGTCGGCTGGGTCTCGTCAATCCTCCCCATCTCCAACACCGTGTGAATCCCACGTTGACGCGCCATCTCCACCACCTTGGCCAGTACGTCTCCCGCCGACAGCCCCGCAAGATCCGCATCATCCGGCGCCTTGCGAGGCGCCCCGTCCATGTCCAACGCCATAGTGGTCGAGACTGGAATCTTGATCCCATTAAACCCGTAGCTTGCCAACAGGTCAAGATAAGCCGCCCCCGTTGTTGAGTCAAGACCGTTTAACATGCGTGCTTCCGTTTCGAGCCCCGTCCAGTTCACCCCCTTCAAGCGAAATGTCTGACCATTGGCCAACAGTTGCCCATCAGTCGACTTCCAGGCGATCGCAGCCGCGCCCGAAGGGGAGCCTGACACGGTGGTGCCTGTCGCTGCCTCGTGAGCCGCTACTTCCGAAGATTTATCTGCATGTACAGGAGCGGTGGTCTCACCCATAGCAAAGCTTGCGGTCTCCCCCTCGTTCCTCAGCACCTCCCGCACTGGGCCACTAGGCCCGTCCTGGTAAAATATCTTGAGCTGCTTGGGCTTTTGGGGAGCCGGGTCCCTCTTCATCGTGTTATTATCGACCTTGACTGCTACTTTCTCGTTGTTTTCGGCCGCGGCCGCATCACGCACCAGCGCTGTGACATCAATACATTTCTCCGCATCATCCAACACGCCGTACTTGGCCTCAAGAATCATCAACGTCCCCTGGGGAGGCGCCTTGCCAGCCAGCTCCAAGGCAGCGCCCTCCTCCGTCACCACCTCTTCTACAGCCCCGCCCTCCGCGACAGAGTAGGTGACTTTTAAAACCTTAACCACACCCTCCGCAGGATCAATGTTACCGAATGTTTTGGCGTTCACATCCACGCGGAGCTTGCCCCCGGCGTTGGTGTCGATGATGGCGCCGGCAAGCTGCGCTGTCACATCCAGGGACTTGGTGGCGTCCTCGGGGTGGCCGTAAGTGGCGGAAATAACCTTAAGAACCATGGTCGTTCGAGAGATGTAGTGGCTAATTTAAATGCTGTGGTGCATGCGAAGTCACGGTAAATATTTGTCAGGGGTACAGAGAAAAGGTTGAATGTTCTAAAAAATCCCGAAAAGCCGTGCGCATCGGTTGGCACCGTGCGACAGCCACACAGCACATGTACTCTTCAGGGCCTACATGTACGTAAAAGACATATTTCGGCAGGTATATCGTGAAGGAGCCGGCTTGGTGATGCGTGCGACATGTGCGTAGGTATAACAAACAGAAGTGTAAGATGCGAAAAAAACAAAGATGCGTGCCTTTGCGTTAACCGGGAGAGGGCCTCATCCGAGGCCTTGGCCGAGATGGTTTCGGCATGTCGGTTGCTGCCTAAACGTAAGCGTTTCGCTCAACAACTTCTTAGCTTACCCAACTCTCTACTAAGCGCCCTGACTCTTATCCCTACCCCACTCATGCTTACACAGGGGATGCCGCGGCTTGGCTCCTTGTTGTCCTCCTCCTCATCCTGTTTACTTCTTCTACTCCTTATCATGCGGCCCAGCACGGCCAGAGGCGTCATTTTCCAGGCATTTACATCCACACCGACACCTACAATCCGTACTTTGAGCATCTCGGCCGATGCTCACCGCGTGGCAGATTTGCTGAGCGATTGCAAGCACGTTGTGGCGATTACCGGCGCTGGAATCAGCACCGAGAGCGGCATTCCGGGTGAGTGAGAGCGGGTACGAACCCGAGATGAATGAGTGAAAGGAAGTGTTCTACCCCCACCCCATCCCCTACCATCACAACTACCAACATCAACAAAATGCAGAGTTGTAAATCGCAGCTAACATATCATTCAATCTCCCTCCCTTTTCTTATCTTCGTCTCACCTTCTCCACCCCCACAAGATTACCGCTCTCCCACTGGTTCCTTCTCGCGCGGGTTCAAGCCGATGGTTCACGACGAGTTCATCAACCATCAATTGAAACGCTCTCGGTACTGGGCACGTTCTATGTTAGGCTATCACCGCTTTTCGGAGGCCAAGCCGAATGAGGGCCATCGGGCGTTGGCATCTTTGGAGAAGGACTTGGGGATGCTCGGCTTGTTGATCAGCCAGAATGTAGATGTAAGTATTTCCTTGTCTTTTGGGGGGAACAATCGCATTTGTATCATTCAATGAGAAGGAATTAGGGAGGGCAGGGAGAAACAATTTCTCTCTCTATCTTTCTCTCTCTTCGCTGCCTGACCATCCGACTCTCATCACTTCTTTCCTTTTGTCGCCTTTCCCATTTCCCCCCATCCAACAGGGCCTGCACCAAAAAGCCGGCTCCGAACGCGTACTCGACCTCCACGGACGCAACGACCGCATCGTGTGCTTAGGGTGTGGGCATGAAACACATCGCCGTTCCTTTCAAGCCGCCCTTGAGGAAGAAAACAGGCAGTGGGTGTCGACCTACGTCCCGTCCTCCCCTGCCGCCTTACAAATGTTTTCCGACGGCGACGTCGAGTTGGAAAATGTGGCTTTTGAAGATTTCGTGGTCCCGGCATGTAAGCATTGTGGGGGGGTGCTAAAGCCAGCGGTTGTTTTTTATGGTGACGTCGTTCCCACCCCTGTGGTGGAGGAGGCGTTCGAGGCCATAGCGGCGGCGGACGCAGTGCTGGTGGCAGGGACAAGCCTCATGGTTTATAGCAGTTGGAGATTTGTCTCAGATGCATCGAAGAGGGGGAAAAAAATCGTCATTGTCAATCAGGGGGGAACGAGAGCGGAGAAAGAGGGTATAGAGCATGTGAAGGTGGAGGGGGCATGTGGGGAGGTGCTGGGGGGGGCAGTACATTTGTTGAAGGAACGGAGGGAGGGAAGGAGGGAGGGGTGGTAGCAGTAGCAGGCAGAGATTGTGTCCGTGCCCGGCGACACTTCGGAGAGAGGACGATATTATGGGATAAAAATAGGGAGGGCAAGATAGTGGCGGCCTGGTTCGATCCTCACACCCTAACCGCTTTGAGACGGTTTGGATCAAGTGAGCATGACACGGTGGGTGTTGGTCGATTAGAGTTATAAAATTGGTACAGGTTAAGGCCTGTGTCCCCTCTCCTTGAAGGAGCCATTCATAACATCTTGTCGGTGTCTCCACCCATGTCGCCGCCACCACAATTTCTATTGCTCTGCTTGCATCGTCGCGTGCTTCTGCACTTCCGTGTGGCCCTATTTGTATGTACCTCCAAACGGGCGACCAACCGCCGGTTTGGGTCAATTTAAAAAATGAACACAAATGAAACGAAAGAACACGGGAAAGTAATGCGGCAGACAGACGACATTTTTTGCATCATCATTGCCCCCCCCCTACCGAATTCGCATATCGCAATCCTCTCCCATATTTCTTCGTTCCTTAAGCCGTATTCGCCTCCTTCCCCCGCTTCCCTCCACCCCAAAAGTGGTTCTGGACAAACCCCACGACGTCAAACAGCGTGTGCACCATCACCGGCACCCACAAGTTCGCGTACCTTATCTGCAGAGAACCCAAATATACCGACAGTACTAATGCTAGCAGAAAGTACCGCGGAGTCGCCGCATGAAGCGCTGCAAAAATGAACGAGGAGATCCCCAGGCCCATCCACGGATTATTTGTCACTTGACTCAAAATCGGTTGCAAGGCCCCACGGAATGCGACCTCTTCCCCCATGCCTGCTGACAAGGAAAGCAACACCGAAATAGCTATCACGACCAACGGCTGTTTCTTTGCCGTCTCTGAACCAAAAATACCTTCCAGCGATTCCCGCAACATGTCCTCGATTTCTCGGCCGGAGGCAAAATGGAGAAGCAAGGCAGGGAGTGTCAGCAGCGCACTGACTGCCAACAACGGTCCGAACCCCATCGGTGCCTTTGCGGTCGCCAGTGGATTAATTTTGAAAAAATGACCCACAGGGAATGCCAAGAGGCCGAGGAGGAGCTCTCCGCCTAAAAGGGCGGCAATGGTTTTGTAATTGGGCGAGAGAGGGGAGGAAGAAGGAGGAGGGATGGGCGACATGTCCTTGGACAGAGTGGGGCCAGATAATTCTTCTCCCGCCGGGGGTTGTTGTTGAAAGAGCGGACGCCAACGCCGACGGAGGAAGGGGGAGGAGGGCGAAGCACGGGAGGTGGACGAGGCAAAAGAAGAGGACGAGGACGAGGTCGATAAGGACGCTATCAAGGTGGACTGCACGCGGGACGAAGGCAGAATATTGCTCATCCTTGTTTGGGGGAATACAAAGCCGTGGGCCACGAAAGGCAGGAAGAGGAGCAGGGCCGCGAGGAGGCTTCGGGAGGATGGTGAACGTGCCGCCATGGAACGAAGAGGCGAGGAGCTAGGCCGTAAGTGGGTTGCTGCTGACCCCTGCGGATGATGATGTTACGGCGACAGAAGAGAATCAGGGTTGAGAAATTTTCGATTTAGGTAAGCAGATCGCACCAGGACCATGGGCAAGGTCTACAACAACAGAGGGACAGGGGTAAGAGGCATGAAGGCCCCCCGCTTGCCCTTGACCTTGAGGTTTTGTGATGGAAGATGGCTTCAGGCAGACGCTTCAGCGAGACTCCACACAGAAGGAGATGACGCGGGTTGCGAGCGTGGTCTTGCACCTCAGGCGGAGCAAGCGGCCCTTTTGATTGTGCTGTTTAATTCAAGGTGCCTATCGGGCAGGCGTCTTGAATACGTGTATTTGCGTCGCCTCTTCTGGCTGACCTCCCCCGTCTTTGAGACAGCGGCTTGAGAGTAGTCGGCGGGGCTTTGAAAAAACACGCGACAAGGCAAGTGTGTCAGTTCACTCGGAAATCGCCTTCCTACATTGAGTTTGTAGGTCTTTTGTCAACGCCAAGTCAGCGGCCGCGATTTAGTTAGGGGCGGGCCGCCAGGCTCTACTCAAGTGCCAGTCGGCAATTGAGACACCGCCAAGTCATTTTTTTAGAACAGCTGCTTGCGAGGCATGATTGGCGCCTTGCTTGACACAAGACCAAGAAGAAGCTTCCAAGCACAGAAAACGAAAAGAGGCGGGGCGGAGCTTGGCACACGCTCCCTCCTGCTCTTTGGGTACCACATCGTACGGGTCTGGTCGGGTACGGCTCCGTTTTACTAAGATGGCGTTACACCTTGCCTCAGTCGTGGAACTTGGTCGGCGCCCTTCTGTGTACTCCTTTTTCTGTGCGCATGCCTGCCGCATCACGCCACGCGCAAGGCGGCCTGTATTGCATGTTGTGATCCTGGACAACCCTCTCTCACACCCACACGTGACCGCTATACAATTACAGGAAGCGTTGACCGCTGTAACAAAAAAAGAGAGCCTGTGCCGCCTGCGCACGCTCCCTTCTCCTTCGCTTTCATTCCTCGCTGTGTCTCCGTGTCATCGTCATCATCACACTCTTACTACAAACACCAAGCCCCAAATCCGTGTAACATGACGTCCTCTACCAGCACTGCATCTTTCTCCGCTCCTTCAAGAACGGCGTCTTTCCTTCTCGCCGCCGCCGCCGCCGCCTGCTGCGCCTCCTCCTCCCTGGCGTACACCATGATGTCAACGGCCACCTACTCCCGCACCCGGCCCTCTATCAACCCGTACAACGCGGGGGGCAGCAGCGTTGACAGTGGCCGTCGCCCCGGTGGGGTTGAGTACAACCCATTCCGGCCTCAGCCCAAGGGAGGGGTTGGTGGCTCCCTGCCGCCTCTGCAGCAGGAGCTGCCTGAGCTGACGCCCCTGCCGAAGCTTGCTTGTTCGATGGACAAGATCGATGAATACAGAGCGGAGGTAGAGAAGGTGCAGGGGTTGATCCAGGAGGCTTTAAGAGAGGGAGATATGCCCAAGGCACGAGCATTGTATTATGGCCCGTTGCAGGACGCACTTACCATGGACCCGCTGTATTCTCTGCAAACCAAGCTGGGCAAAGCAAAAGGGGGAAAAGAAAAGGCATTTTTAAAGTCTTTGCGCGACCTGATGCAGCGTGGAAACACTCGGTTCATGATGGACACGAACCAGATTGCTGTTTTGCATAAGGGAGGCAATGGGTTGGACCTTGTTGAAGGCCAGCTCAAATATCTGGGCCCTGCAAAGAAGACAGTGGAGACAAAATGGAAGCCTGAGAGTCTGGCCAGCATGTTGGAGGAGGTGGCGGAGGAAATTGCGACCCGTCCTCCCCCTGTCCCGAGCACCAGCACGGGCTTTGGGGGCCGGCAGCGTAAGAATGTGCCGGGAGGGAATGCTGCTGCTGCTGCGGCGGCGGCGGCGGCGGCAGCGACGAATCAGGGGTCGGCTGCATCGAGCGCGGGGTCAAGCGAGATGCCGTATGCGGCACAAGGGGAACCAGGAACATCGGGCGGAGCGCCCGGGGATGCGACACAGAAGCAGTTCCAGATGCCGACTTGGAGCCCCGATGGACAGTTCTTGGCGTTTACGGAGTTGTATTTGAATGCGAATGGAGTAGACACTTGTTGTTTGGTTGTGTATGACGTGCGGCTCGGGCGGGAAGTGGCACGGAAGACGTTACCCAACGCCCCGCATATGATCCAGTTTATGCCTGATTCGGACACGATAATTTACCTGCAGAACCAGCACGACAACATCTCGTTGTGTTCCATGGTGTCGGTCCGTGAGCTCCGGTCAGGCCACGAACAAGAACGCGTGATTGACGAGGGGATGCCCCTGTTTTTCGCCACGAGCAAGTATAATTCAGCCCGGTACTCCCTGGTGATGAATAATGGGAAGAGGAATGGCCTGTACCGTTATTTGGGGGATATGACTTTACCTCGCAAGGCCTGGAAGCAGCTGGCGACGCACGAGCGGAAGTTCAGGTCGCCAGAAGTGGCCAGCACGGGTTTACAGGACAGTGTGATCTTCGTAATGGACAATTACCTTGTCGCTGCGAGTGTGGACGGGCAGTATAGGAAGAACATCTGTCGGGTGCAGGGGTTTTGCACCCTTGCCGTGAGTCCGAATGGGAAGCATATCGCGGTAATGGAGGAAGACGGTGCCACCGGGTTCTATCAGATGTCCATCATCTCGGGACGGGATGCGACGAACCCATATGGAGGCACCGAATACGTGCAGAAGACGTTGCCGATTCAGAATGTGGTGGCCTCGTTTTATTTCTCGCCCGACAGTCAAAAGCTTTTGTTGATGGTGACCACAAGCCCAAGCCATGAGTTTAGCGTGACGCGGAACACGATGAATCTGGGGGTTTCCCTGACGTGCAAGTGGGACGTGTACATGCTTGAGACCGGGGAGGTTCGCTCTTATGGCATCTTTAACCCGCGTCCTTACCAACTGAAAGCCTTCATCCCGTTTTTCGACCAGTATCGAAATTCACTTTCACCCTGGTCGCCAGATTCGCAGGCGTTCTGCTACTGCCAGCGGGAGGGGGCATTCATTCAGCGACTGCAGAAGACGGCGGTGCCCGAGGGGTTGAAGAAGGAGATGGATAGGATCAGAAGGGGAAAGCCCGGACTTATTTTCCTACCTGATATCGACGATCAGTCTTCCGCGTACGCCCTCGGCGCCGATTTAGAGGTGTTAACATGGTCGTGGAATTAAGAGATGAAGGGATGTAGAGCGATGAGGCTGCTGAGTTCTAGCGTGCTCGGTGGCGGAGCTTTCATTGAGGAGTAGAGGGATAAGGGTGGGATAGAGGGGATATAATGGTTTGAATTTTCGTCCGTCTTGAACATAAGAAAACTGAAGAGAGGGATATTTAGAGTGCAGGAGAGAGCTAGAGAGAGAGTTTGAGCTAGCACTCGAGAGCGATAGAGAGACGGGTGAACCTACAGACGGAGCGTCGTCAGAGTCATAGCAGTAGAAAAAAGAGTAAGAAATGAGGAGGGGAGAGGGAAGAAAGGACGTTTGGAAACTAATTGAGTAGCAAGAGAGATTTTAGAGAATTATTGAGAGATAAAATCCCAGGACGATGCTTTCTCTTTCTGAATTTCCACCATATCACCACCAGCACTTACCATCAGCAGCGGCAGCAGGAGCAGCAACATCAATAGCAATAGAAGCAAGTTCTTGTTAGTTTCTTGCGTGTGTGTTTGTGTTAAAATTGGTGCGTAGTGGGACAAAAGATAGAAGGGTGATGGCTTTCAGAGTAGGTGCGTGTCTCGTTGTGTTCTAGGTGGCGGCTTACACAGAGAGGAGGGAAGAAGGGACGGAGGATGCGTTTATTACAGACGCTCTCTTTCATTTCGTTTTCTTTCTGGTGTGTGACTGCTGTTAATTCGTATTTTGCTTGGATCGTGTCTGGCGTGTTGGATCTCCTTCATTCAGAAGGGGAGACCGCGGCCAGGGAAAGCACTAGAAGACGACACAAACCATGTATCATAAGGATTACAAAAAAAGGAGGTGGAGCCAAGGACTAACAAATGTAGATAGGGATGGAGGATGTGGACCACGAGTTTAAAAAGAAAAGGGAGCAGGAAAGGAAATATGGGAGAAGAAAAAGGTGAAAGGCAAAGGCAATGACACCAAGCGTTTGTTTTTATTTTTGTCAACGAGAGAGACGGAACCAGGGTTTAAAACATTCCATTCTTGTTGGAGACTTAATTTCCTTCACTCCAGGGAGGAAAGTATGAGAGAAAGAATGCGGCAGTGACAAGTGGTAACGGCAGTAACAGAGCAGGAAATGAATAATCGAACCCCCACAAAGACCAGCACGGCGGGTGAGCGACGAATTTGCTTCGAGAAGACAAGACACGCATCACGCAGCGTCAAACGATAATCAGGAACGCAAAGGCGGGAACCACCGGGGCCGCATGCGGACCAGTAAGACAATGCCGTTTCCTTTTTTCGGAGTTCTATGGATTTGAGGAAGGGAAAGATAGGATACGCTGCTTTCCTACTCCCTCCCCATTATCATTGAAAAACTCAGGATGGAAGTGCAAAAAAGGATCAAAAAGATGATGAAGGAAGAAAAACACTGGACACAACTTTATATCTACAAGTATCTACAACTAATACTTTTTTGTTTTTGGGAGGGGGATATTGGACTCATTAATTCCTTCGAAAGAGAAACTACTTCATTATCTCAGCAACATGCGCCTCCCACTGTCGTCCATTGAAAGCCTTCACGGCCCTCTGCAAGGACACCTCTCCATCCAGACACCGTGCGTTCACACTGATTCCCTCCGGATGAGAACGAGGATGATAAAATGATTGCACTCCACAGAGTTTACAAAACAAGTGCTTGGCTTTTTGGGTGTTAAACCTATATTCCATAAGGTGTTCTTGTGATCCCGGGGCAAGGCAAAAATCAGCAGCAGCCGGGACTATGAGGTGGAGGAATCCAAACTGGCTACAGCGGCTGCAGTTACACTCCACGAGGGGAGTGGATGTTTCGACAGTGCAGGAAAAGCGGACCCGCCCGCAGTGGCAACCACCGTGGAGGGTTTGAAATGTTGTCGTTGTTGGTGTTGTCATTGTGAGCATGGCTATACTTTTGGGGTGTTGGCGAGAAATAAGAAAAGGAAAATGAGTTAATGCTGTCTTTTCGGAAGAATAAGTTGGCTCAATTTTCGCGGGCTCTTTCAAAGCCACAACGAACCGGATGCTCCTGGTTTTATCTCAAGATGACACACACTATCTCATCAAATGATTTACCGGAGATAATTTCTATCTTCTTTAACTTCTTTACATAGCACATGCGTGGACATACATGCAAGCATCTATGATATGTGAAAACAAAGCATCTCGCCTCGCCTAAGGATCACTGGTGGACGACGCCGCTGCTTTAGCCCGAAGCAACTCCTTCAAGCTCTCCATGCTGTTGCCACCACCAGCAGCTACGACCCCACCTACGGTTGCTGTCATCTTTCCCTTTCTCCCGGCCTCAATTCGCTCACTCGCCGGCAAGTCCCCGAAGGCAAACACCTCTCCACTCACACCCAAACCTCTTAATTCATCCTTCTCTTCCTCCGTCAATTTACTCCGACCCTCAACCAAAATCAAAGGCGCCCCTCCAGCACCTGCCCCTCCCTCCCTCCTGGCTCTCAAGCTGGCTTGCACGGTCGGGTCTTGCAACCACTCTACTGACCGGTGTTTCCCGCCAGGATTAACCCTCATAGTCGCCCAATCCCTATCATCAAGCGTCAAAACCGAGGATTGATTCAATGGTAAGGCTGCAGCGCGACGGAGC
The DNA here is from genome assembly GCA_004519485.1 of Nannochloropsis oceanica. NCBI lineage: Eukaryota > Eustigmatophyceae > Eustigmatales > Monodopsidaceae > Nannochloropsis > Nannochloropsis oceanica. The sequence goes on from CP038128.1 coordinate 459,661, forward strand.
TGAGAGAGGGAGGCTACTGAGATGATGGGAGTCAGACTTAAGGTTTGGCAGATTTTGACTTGGTACTGCAGGTCTTCATCGGAGAGGACAGAGAGTTGTCCCATTTTCACGCCATCCGCACCAAAGAGCTTGGCAAGATAGAGCTGATATGGGTACAAGACTAAATCATCAGCCACGACGGGCACGCGTGTTTCGCGCAAGGCGTCTTTAACGTCACGGACATGTTGGTATTTCCCGCCGTAGTACGTTTGATCAACGCGGAGGGCCACAGCTCCTGCCCCGCTGGCGGCGATGGTCGCTTGCGTTGCTTGAACGGCATCAAAGAGTGGGGCGAGAACACCTTGGAAAGGCGTTCCACGAGAGATATCACCTAGGACAGCCCATCCTTTCTCCTCAGCTTGGGATTTAAGCGCCGAAACGACATCGAGCCCTCGTGCCTTGGCCTGCACGGCGGCGTCTGGGTTCTTTATCATCATCATCACCATTCGCATCAAATTCATCAACGGCGCCTCCTCTCGCACAAAATATAGCTCCCTTTCTTTTGTCCAAACCATGCATTCGAACAAACTCCGGGGATACACACTCTCCTCCCGCACATTCCATGCCATATTATCCACTCTCACGTCAGTTCCGATCAGAGCCGCCTGCCTGTTCACAGCCACCTCCCCTGTCCCCTTCTCCAAAAATGGTTTCTCAGGATCGAAGGGCAAATCCAACGGACTCATATTCCCGCCAGAAGCCACCGACGCACTCGATCCCCGACCATGGTCGAAAAATCGAATCTCCCGCACATCCCTCCTCTTCGCTTTACATGCCAAAACACTCACCACCAACGCCTCCTGAAACAACGCTGAACTTCTCTTCGGGTCTAATGGACCAAACTGCGCCGCTCCAGCCCCCAAGCCCGCAAGAGGGGCGGTAGGTAACGCTTGCGTGAGAGCCTCTCCAAAGGATCCAGTTAGTCCATCGGAGGGATAAAACGCTCCCTTGGACATCAAAATACCAGTGGGTCGAAATTTCATAACCCCTAATTCGGCCTTGCTCCATTCGTCGTCAATGTCCTTCTGAAGGTCCGCGATGAGCTCCGCTTCTTGCGCCAAAGCTATCGTAGAGTCATATTTGTAGACACTCAGGTACTGGCCGACTCTGGTCATGCGGTTATTCAGACGCAAGCTTCCCTCCGCACCAATGGTCCACCCGTCCTTCAGCACAGCAGCCGCCTGCTTGCTCCCCCGTACACTCACCAGACTCCATCTATCAGCTCCTTCTCGCGCTCCACCCACCCCTATGGCATTCGGCCCTGCCTCGACGACCCCGTCGTCCCCCTCCTCGCCTAGTGCTAGAACGATGCCTCCCTCCATCGCGGGAGGCACCCCCGCGTCAGCTGGTGTCTGACTTCCGCCACTACTGCCAGGAACAGATACCTGAGTGACAGTCATTCCATCCTCACTCACGGCCTCGATGCGAAAAATCCCTTGATCAGACATGCGGGCAGCCCCTTGATTTACGTAAGTCAATGTCCGGATGTCACCCACCAACGCCAAGCCCAACAAACCCGTCCCATCCTCTTTCAAAATCCTCCCTCCTTTTCCCAAAGGACTCTGCCCCTCTCTACTAAATAATACCACCCCATTCGATAATCCTCCAATGCGGGCCGTGCCGGGATAAGTGCGATCCAAGCCTTGCAGCGCCACCTGCGCCAGAGAAACATCTTCTAAATTGCCAAACAGTAAGAATACAGGCGGATCCTTGTAGGCCTCGTTCAACGTCACCCCTGCGCGATGCTCCCACTTTTTATCCGGTCCCAAATAGCCCGTTGCAGCAGCATCAGCAGCAAGCTCTCGCTTGTAATCGGCCATCTCCTCGTCGTCCTCCTGCTGGCCCTGCACCAAATTCCGATTGCTGCCAGTTTCAGTCTCCCCCTGCGCTTTCCACAACCGCAACTCATCCTCACTCACAAAGAATCCACGCCCCGATACAGAAGGGATTGATGCCAGTGTAATACTCACTGTGGGCGTACTACCACCTCCCACCACCGTAGCCCCCAACCCATCCGGTGAAGGTGCCACGGCTGCTCCCAGACTGGCGCCAGCCCACCCTACCACCCTCGTCGAGCCTGGCAATGCCAAGACCAGATGCGCAAGGATCGCATCAATCTCATCAGTATCCGAGGAATAGATGGCCACAATCGCAAGATCTAACGAGGCACATGCCGGGAGCTGGTACAGTGCTTGCTGCAACGCCGCGTCGACGGCCGCTGCTGGCGAGGCTGCCCCCACCAAAGACTGGGCACAGGACCCAAAGGCGTGGGGGTGATCGTACCGGGCCTTGCCGAAATAATCGTCCCAATTCAATTGGCGGTTCTTCTCGTGGAAGCGGAAAAAGTTGTCAATCATGTATAGGGGCGTGCCCCGGCTACTCCGGCGGGACAGGCGGCCATGAGAGCGGCTTGACAGGGGATAGCTTCGAGCATAGGGAACGAAAGCTTGGACTGCCACACCGCCCACAAAAGCGACAATGAGGACAAGCAGAAGTTGGGCCTGCACTAGCACGCGACATGCCGGCTGTCTTCTTACTTTGCGGTGGTCGACCACGGAAAGCAGCATGATGATGATCGGAACGCTTGCCAAGTAGGCTGTTTTGTGCCCTGTGTGTTTTTGGTAGGGTGGAGAAAGGGAAGCTTGAGGGCTTGCATCGGACATCCTTGTGGCTTCTCTGTGATGGCTTAGCACATTTATTGGGACTGCATAGAGGGCGTGGTCAGCTCCCAGACGGCCGGGCAAGATCCTTGAATCATCGCCCATCGCCCACTCCCTCCTTGCAGTCGCCTCCGAACGCACCCTTGGACGTTCAAAGCCGGCCATCTCATTCTTACGACCACACCACCGACACAGGCATCTACTTGCCCAGGAGACGTGCACCTTATTGCCAGAAGATCCGGCATTCTGGCTGCATGATACGCCTGATTGGCTGCATTTCGACGCAAAGGCGAGCACACGACGCTCCGATGGTGGGTGTGACAGAGGAGGCCTCAGTCCCACAGTATGTCCCTACGCCCTCGTCATCGACGTCACGTAGACGTTTCTCGCCTATAAAGCGCTACCTGGTATGGCTTCTCTCTATAATACTAATCCTCCCACTGTTGCTGGCCCAAGGGGTCCAAGCGGCTCAGGCGAACGAGGACGATTCGACGGCGATGGAGTGCGATGCGGACACCCTGATCAGCTCTAGCAGCAGCAGTCGCAGCTCGACCGGTAGCACCACTGGCAGCACCACTGGTACGCATCGATTCTTCAACCGCGGCAAAAAGCGGGGCGGGGGCGGGAAGCACGTGTTGATGGTGTCCATCAACGAGTTGAGCCACATCAAGCCCTTGACGGCCCTCGCCCGGGAGCTGCTTCGACGCGGCCACCGAGTAACATTTGTCGCGCCAGAGTCTTGCCTGCTCAGCAGCGGTGCAAGCGCAAGTAGCAACAGCATTGGTGAAGATGGGCCACCGGCAGCAGCACCGTGCCAGCTTGATACTAGGAGCTGGATGACGACGTATTTACCTAAGGCCACATTCCTTAGCGCAGGCCCCGCCTTAACGTCCGCAGAAAAGGAAGCAGCCGCGCCACGAGATTTGGGTCGGGCGGTATTGTATGCCTTACAAACAGTCTCGGACGTAAACGAGGCGTTGCTCACGTGTTTGCTCGACACATATTCCCCTGTCCCGGACAGTCCCGGCGTGACGACCACGACGGCCGAGAGCGATAAAATGGAGAAGTTGCCATCGCCCGATATGATGGTAGTTGATTTCCTGGCCACTGCCGCCATGGATGCGGCTGAGGTCTTGGGGGTACCATTGATGGTAAATAACCCCTTTCCCATTTGTCATGATCTGACAGAGCCCCAAGGGATTTTGGTGCCAGTGCATGCCTTTCCCGCCCCCCTTCGCAGCCTCAAAACGTTCAAGGGACGGATCGCCAACTTGATCAACCACATCCTTTGGCTCGGCGTCGGCTTGTACGCAGCCCGCCTCCGGAATCTGGCCCGGGCCCGACACGCTCTGCCCTCTCTCCCTACCCTGGAGCAGCTCTCGTTTCGTGCCAGCCCTGTGGAAGCCCGCGCATGGATCTTGCAAAACACGGTGTTTGGCCTTGAGGTCCCTCGAGTCATTGACCCACGCACCCACATGGTCGGTCCCTTACTAATTCCCCAAGGCGGAGAAGCCTGCACGGCTGGTAAACCCGAAAGAGACTGCAGGGCAGCATTGAAATGGCTAGGGAGAGGAAGTGTGTCTCGCCCTGTGGTTTTTGTCAATCTCGCTGAGCCTCTTGCACCAGCGCCCCTGGTGATGGTCCAGGCAGCAATCAAGGCATTGGCTTCCGATCAGATAGGAGGGCATTTTGATGTGTTGTGGGTGTTGGATGAAGGGAGTAAGGTGAGATTGGACAGGCCCGTTCCGCCGCACATGCTGGTGGTGTCGGCAGTCAATCCCTTGGCAGTCCTAAGCCATCCGAGGGTCGTCTTGTCTCTGTCCCAGCCATCACTAGAAGCTGTGTCAGAGGCATTGTGGCATGGGGTGCCTGTGCTGGGGTTGCCATTGAGGGGGTATGATCGTGGGGCGTGTACCTTGGCTCAAGATGCAGGGGCGGCTTTGTGTTTATTGCCCACTGGAAGGAGAGGGTGGGGAGTCCCAGAGAATTTGGTTGGGGCAATCAAGGAGCTAGCCCCTCCCTCCACCCCTTCTTCCCTCCCTGCTTCGAAGAGGTACAGGGAGAATGCTAGGAGGCTTGCTGTGGTAATGCAGGCGTCGGGAGGGGTGCCACGGGCGGCGGACTTGGTGGAGCTGGGTATGAGGGTGGGGCTGTCGCATCTGCAGCAGCCGAAGCTGGAGATCGGGTTGGGGATGGGGAGCAGCTGGTTGGGGGGATCGATGGTGGATGTTCGATTGGTGCTGTTTGTGATTTTATTGTTGTCTTATTGGACGCTGACGTTGGGCTATCGGCTACTGAAGCGGCTGCACAAGTGGTGGAGGCTGGCGATGGCAAAGGAGGGCGATGGCGGGGAAGATGGGGGGGGGAAGGGAGTTCTAATGAAGCGGGAGTTGAGTCATTTGCAGCAGCATCATCAGCCCCAGCCGCCTTTTCCTTCTCAGAATGGATTGGCCAGGTCGGCCGCTTCATCGATCGCTTCCTCGTCTCGGAATGCCCCCCTGTTGCCTAACCCGGTGATGCTGTCTCCCTGTGTATCAGCACCGAACATGCTGGCGGGCGAAGAAGGTGGAAATGGACGACGAGAAGGAGGAGGAAGAGGGGGAGTGCTGGCTCGAGATGATAGGGTCTCGCCAACCTACCAGTACAGGGCCTCGAATAGCAATGGGTTTGGTGAAGAGGGGGGGAGGGGAGGAGGAGGTTCTGGTGGAGGGAGTGGGACTGGACCATCACGACAGCGACCACCATTGCCGCCAAGGCCTCAACCACCCATTTAGTTAAAGGAGGGGAGGAGGAAGGATAGGACATAGGTTTGTATTTAAGTCGATGGAAAGAGAAGAAGGAAAAGAATAGGAGAGCACTGGAGGGATTGAGGAGAAGCGAAACAAAACAATGTGTGTTGTTCACTGTGCTCATCAAAGTAGGAAGATGGACAACATCAATAATAAGAAGGAGAAATATGTATATCCCCAGGGGAAGGGAGAGCGGAATTCCACTAAAAAGGAGAGCCCTCTGGGCAGGGAGGAAATGAGAACGACAGTCTACATGCACCGCATGTACGTTCTGTCTTCCTGTCTACGCTAGTCATCTTTCACTTCAGCACATTGGACCGGAGGAGCATAAAAGAGGAAAAAGATGCAGTTTTTGAAGCCCCCTTAAAGGTATTGACGCTTTGTATTTCTTTGCATTTGATTCTTGTCGTCTTCTCCCTCTCTTTCATCCCTCTCTGTTCCCCTATTATTACACCTACCAACCCTCAAACCTTTCCTTCCACCCCTGTCATCCCTCTCTGTATGGTCGCTGCCTGCGCACACGCGCCTTATTTACCAATTTGAACACGCCTCTCCCTCTCAACTCATATACCAGCAGTTCCATCACCTTCATTTCCAGATCCCTCCTCCTCACTGTCCGCCCTTTCCCGCCGTGGCCGCTGCCACCGAACTCGCCACCTCTCTGGTCGCCTGCCAGTCATGCACCAACCCCTTCTTCTCATAAATCAATAAACAACTCTCACTAATCGTAATCAATTGAGGCAGCGTCTCCTGAACGTGCAAATCTTGGATCTCATACCACTGATCCGAAGCCCGGTTAAAGACATGCACCCTATATGTCCCCTGTGGCACTCCAGAATCCTCCCCTCGAGAAGTCGCCTCCTTTTTCTCCTGTCCCGGCGGGGAATCATGCACCACATTCGCAACAAGGTCATATTTCGTCCCTCCGATCTCTAGTAAAACCCTTCGCGCAATTTCTACCAATTCCGCTTTCTCTACCGCACCCCTCACCTGCCCTGCGGCCCCTCCCCCCCCATGCGCCAGCACAAAAGCCTTCAACTCCCCTACGCTCATCACGGCCAATTCCTCCTCCGTAGGCAATCCTCCCTTCCCTCCCTCCTCCCCGCCCTCGTCCGGGAAAAAATAATCCTTCATCTCCAAATTCTTAACGGGAAAATTCACAATCGTCGGGTTTTTTTCCACGAAAAAATGGTTCCGTGTCAATCGGGCCAAGCTCAGGATCAGGTATCGTGGGAGGCGTGTGATCCAATATTTCTTCCGCGTGTGAACCCCTCCTTTCACAACATCCACTACTTTTCTCCCGTTGAACTTTTCTAACACACTGTAAAGAGGGACCTGCGGGATGATCACCCCCCCCTGCGAGTCCTTGAACAAAGGGGTCTGAGGTATGTTAACCGTCAAAAATAAAAACGGCGCCTTTGCCACAGTCTCCACCCACTCTCCTTCCCCTATCTCGGCTACATCATCCTCCCCTCCTCGGCCGACATTCCGCCCCGTTCCATCATCCTCCTCGTCCTCTCTCCCTGCCTTCCCCCCTCCCAAGGTCAATATCTTTTTCACTTTCGTCTGCGTCATCACTTTTATTTCGCCCTGGAGGCACTCCAAAATCACGCTACTACCTCCCTTGTTCCCCTTCTTCTTTCCCTCTCTCCCCACCAACCCCACGTGTAAGTGGTGGAGCAACCACGACAAGAACTCAGCCGCCTCCCCCTGCTTCCCGATCTTGAATCTCTTGCCACTCGCGCCCACCACCTCCTGGAGGAAATCGTGTGGGGACACCGTACTCTTGAAATTATACTTACTCCACAACTTCCTCATGACCTCCCCAAATAGCAACACGAGTTGGAAGTGGGCTTTCGTCCCTCCTCCTCCTCCTCCTCCTCCTCCTCCTGTTGCTGCTATTGCTTCGCCGCCGACGCCGTCTTGGTACAGAGAGGGTTGAAGGAAAAAATCCCGAAGAGGGACGATGTGGGCAAGGGCTTGAAGGACTACGTTGACGTAATCCGTGTTTTTCAAATTGTTCAATCCAATAAATCCGGGTAGGAAGGACACGCCATGAACGTCCCTTACCAGGGTGGTATTGCTGTCCAAGCGGGCGATGTCCGAGGGAGGAAAGGAAGGAAACAAGGCCCGTTTGATATCATCCAGCGACGAGTCCAACACCTCATAATTGTCGGGTAAGCAGTAAATGCGGGCGTTGTGCAGATTCATAAATACGTGGTGGAAGGCTTGGACGGAGTGGGTATGCGCTTGTGTGCGAGGGCCACGGCCTTGAAAAAACTTTCCGCAGACAAGGCAGGCATAAATATTCATGTTTGATAGGGAGATAGAGCACACTTTTTCGAAGTCGAAATCGAGGTAGGAGCGATTGACGGTGTCGAGGTAGGGACACTTGGGCCGCGAGCTGATGGCGCTCGCGCTGCTTGTGCTGGCGGTGGCTGTTGGTTGGGTATAGGGGGAAGGGAGAGGTGGTTGGTTTTGGTACTTGAGTGTGGAGAAGTGGAAGTGTTATTGTGAAGCATCGTACGCTCAGCGCAGACGAAAGCACGAGATGACAAGGGCGTATCGTTAAGCGTCGCGTTGCTTTTCTGCGGTGCCTGTCTGGTGCTTCTTCTGTGGGCAGCTTACCATCTTTACCATAACAGCAGCGTCTATCTTCTCCGCACAAAGCAACCCCCACCGTCACCTAGCAGTCTAGATACATGCTTGGCCGCATTATTTGCTTCTTCCTCCATCTTACCCGTCACGCTGCCCTGCACCTTCTCCACCCTCCCTCTTCACCTAACCATACTACAACTTTGCACGTACCTTGAACAGCGCTTCCCTCGTTCGCGCCCCCTTGATCCTCGTCCTCATCCCTCGTGCGCTTCATGGCTACGCGGCGTGGCGTGTTCTGTGGTGTGTGCAAGATGTGGGTAAAAGCGGGAGGACCGGAAGTGAAGAGAGCAGTCGTTAGCGATGATGCCCAGCGGGACGCGTGAGCTCCAGCCACTGCTAATGCCCTGGCCTCCCCTCTTCTCGAATTATCGGCCACCATCCACGTGCACCCTTTTGTGAGAGCTATATGCTCAGTGCGCATGCGGCAGGAAGGCTCGATGCGGCGTATTTGTGGAGGGAGGGAGATGCAATAGCATCACATGGACCTGCACGCATGCATGGCCCGAGAGCAGTATCTAACCACCCCGCCGCCCCATCCCCATCCCATCCCCTTCCCTCCACAGACCTTACAAACACACGTCAAAGCACCATGACAACAAAGAAGAAAATACAAGCAGTAAATAGAGATGACAGCGGCGACAACACAGGCGAGGCAGTGCGTATGGTCACCTCCAGCTCTAGTACTGGGCCCGTTGACCTCCCCCTCAGCACCATCGAAGGAGCCTTGGCGCGGCTCGAGTACCTGGCAGACGCCCCCGAAAGCTTTTGTGCACCGCCATCAGATATAGCAGAGGTGTGTATTTTGTAAGGATTCGGTAGCATACCCTTTTCCAAGTCTCAAAGTACCCATCTTCCCTCTCCCAATTTTCCCCCTTTCTTCCCCCCCCCCCCCACCCAGAGCCTCACTCAAGTGCTTAAGACCGTCTTCGACCATGCCCGGAAGACTCAGCCCATCAAACTCGGGCCTCTACAAGAGTTGTTTGTAGAGGGGTTTGATACCGAGACGCTATGGGAGCAGCTGCAGTTGCGGAACCCGGCCGTACGGAAGTTGGTGGTGAAAGTGACGAGAAGGCTCATGGAGAAAGAGAAGGAGGAGGGAGGGGCAACAATGATGTTTGAAAAGGAGGAAGAGGATATAGAGGAGAGGAAAGAGAACAAGAGTGAGGGTGAGGAAGAGGAGAGCGATGTGGACGAGGAGGAAGAGGATGCGCGGATGGAGCGGTTGGTGGAAGAGAGTGGGGAGGAAGAGGAGGAGGAGGAGGAGGAGGAGGAGGAGGAGGAGGAGGAGGAGGAGGAGGAGGAGGAGGAGGAGGAGGAGGAGGAGGAGGAGGAGGACGATGACGAGGAGGAAAAAGAGGACGCGGAGGGGTCCGCAGACGAATCTGACAACGTGAAAGACAATGACAAGGACGAAGAGGAGGGTGTTGCCAAGGCGAGGAGGAAGAAGGGCAAAAAGGGCGCACCCTTGGATAAGGAAGCGTTGAATGACGGGTTCTTCGATTGGGAGGAGATGGAGAAGTTTGCGGATGAAATGGACGAAGAGGAGTTCAATGACGACGAGGAAGATGAAAGTGATGATGATGATGAGGAGGAGGAGGAGGAGGAGGATGGAAAGGAGATTCGTTATCAGGACTTCTGGGGGAATGAGGAGGAGGACGAGGAAGAGCCGAAAGGGGAGGAGAAGGGGGGAGATAGTAAATCGGGTGCCTTTGTGACGAGCAGCAAGGAGGGGAAACGGAAATTGAGTAACCGGAGCCGGCAGGCGCATGATGAGGCGGAAGATGGAGACGACGAGGAGGAGGAGGAGGAGGAGGAGGAGGAGGAGGAGGAGGAGGAGGAGGAGGAGGAGGAGGAGGAGGAGGAGGAGGAGAAAGAGGATGAGGACCCTAAAACCCTTACAAGCTTCCAGCGACAGCAGCGAACAAAACGCAAGGAGATTGCCGAGTTGGAGCATGAGTTGTTGTCGGAACGCCCGTGGGAATTGCGGGGAGAGGTCAAGGCGGGAGATAGGCCGGAGAACTCGCTCTTGGAAGCAGTGGTGGACGTGGAGCTGGCACGACGACCCGAGGTGTTAATGACGGTTGAAAAGGGCCAGTCCATTGAACAGATGATCAAGCAGAGGGTGATGGAAGAGAGGTGGGATGACGTCGTCCCCAAGACATTAGGGGAGGAGGTGATGATGAACGGGAGGAGGAGGGGGAGGGAGGGAGAGGAGGAGCTGCCGGAGGTGTCTCAGGAGAAGTCGACGGAGGGCCTTGGAGCGATTTATGAGAAGGAGTACATGCGGTTAGCCATGGGCCAGGGGGGGGGGGAAGGAGGGGAGAAAGAGACGAAGGAAACTCGGGAAAAGATAGAGATGGCGGCATTGTTTCGATTGGTGTGTGGGAAATTGGACGCGCTGTCTAACTTCAATTTCGTCCCGAAGGCCGCACAGGTTGAGATGACGGTGCAGGCGAACGTGCCTGCTATCGCGATGGAAGAGGTGTTGCCTTTGGCGGTCGGACACGCCGACACCCAGGCACCGGAGGAGGTGCATGGGAAGAAGCGTGGAAGGGAGGGGGTGTTGAGAGAAGCTGCGGAATTGGACCAAGCGGATCGGAACAGGATTAGGAGGGATAAGAAGGCAGCACGGCGCAAGGCCAGAAAGCAGGCAGCAACGGAGGAGAAACTGGTGAATCGCATCAACCCCGGTCTGGGGAACAAATACGCGAAAGAGAAAATGCGGTCAGAGATCAAGGCGAGTGGGAAGGTGGTGCAAGGCACGTTGGAAGCAGCGAGTCAACAAGGCGCATACAGTACTTCCGGGAAGTTCTTTGCGGGCCTTCAGGAGGAGGTGTCGGCGCATGGGGGGGCGTATGCGAAGAGGAAGGTGACGGAGAAGGGGCAAGAGACGGCGAAGGAGCTGGCGCGGACGGCGGGGGGGAACAGATTGAAGCTTTAGCATTGAAATATTTGAAATAATTTTGAGGGATACTGCACGGAACGAAAGTATTGTGTGGGTGCGAGGTTTTTCAGTCCAACAGCTTGGGTAAGTCTGCGTCACACCCACACACACGCACAACACGATGGGTGGTTTTACTCTTTCTTTTTATTTTCTTGTACTTTATTTTTGGGGGTTGCTCTGTGACCGTCGGTATAGGATGAAGCTAGCATTTTTTGTTCACCAGGATAGTGTGGAGAAGGCGCACACTTCCCTCCTTTTCATAGTCCTTGCTACTTTTGTTCTTCTTTATCTTTTTCTGCATCTTTCCAAAAATATCCACACCTGTCTACCTTCGTTGTCGCTCGCGGAAGTATATCAAATGATCTCCTTTAATTGCACCTACACATACATGTGATTCCTCTGACACTTTCCTTGTCTCTTTCTTATTCATTGTAGTGTGAAGAAACCTGCAGAGGAGGTTAGAGGAATGCTCTCGCCGGCTCAAACAAACCACACTCGCACTCATACGCACACACAAACACTCTTCTTTTCACCCAACCTTATGCACTAGCAATCACCCCTTCAGTAACCGCTGCAAAGTCCGCCATTCCTCTCTCTCCCACCCCCACGCCCATTGCCGTACTCACCATCTTTACCTCCGACGGCGCTATACACTTCAACGCTTCGTCCTCCCTCACGTCAAACCTCACCCCAATCGCCCACCCCCCCGATGCCAACAGTAATTCCACAAAATCATCACTCGCCTGCAGCACCTCCAGTCCTTGCCCTGACATCTTCATTGCTTGTTTCAAATCAACTCCATCTACAGTAACGCTCAACATCGGATTGACATCTCCAAGGGCCCGTCCGTCCAAAATAACCCTACTTTTGCTTCCCAAGGGCACCTGAATCGATGCTTGAAGATGCCGGCTGGAAGAGTTGGAGAGGTTGCGGCTCGCCAGCGAGAGTGAAGATGTAGCGACAGCAGCAGCAGCAGTAGCAGCAGTAGTGGGAAGGGTCCCTGCTCCTTGCTCCCACTCCATCGCCACCACTCCCTGCAACGTCCGCACCGTCGTCGTCACCTTCTCCAACGGCATGCAAGCCGCCAAGGGCGGGGCAAATATTACCAGCCTGTATCCAGCCCCCTCCCTCGTTGCTGGCCCCTTTCTCACCCCTCCCAAGTACTTATAAAACCATCCCCCGACCGGCCCGCCAAACATGACGTGATTGCGCGAATTCATCGCAGGGCCCGCCTGGTCCGAGTTCCACAGCTCCCAAATCGTCGTCGCCGGCTCGAGGGGGTTCGTGAGCATATAGCCAAAAGAAGGATAATCCCTCTGTTGCAGCATTTGGACAGCTACGTCTGTCTTTCCCAGGCGCGATAATACTTCCAACATGTATTTCATCCCGATGATGCCAGTGGTAGAGTGGTACTTCTGTGTGTCCACCAAATCGCTTACGAGCTTTTCCTCAACCCCCTTTTGCAAATCAGCCGGGACGGCGCCCGCCCACAAAGGGAGGGCAAGGCACGTCTGAACCCCATTATCATAGGTCCCGCCATGGTAAAAGGCGGCATGGAATGCGCGTGTGAAAGAACGATGATATGCCCCATACACTTTCCCGTCCTCCTCCTTCCCCATCGCAAAGGCCATATCGGATAGCTGTTGCAGATTCTCAAGGAAGGAAAACGAGCCCGTCAAGTGCGGGGAGCACATGGGCTGCCCCGGTACAGGACACCAATCGCCGTAGGATTTGTATAGGTTCACCACCCCCGCAACCTCCGCCGCCAGCAGCACCGAATCTACATACTTCGCCAACGCAGGATAAAACTCCTCCAAAATACCCACATCTCCTGTCTCTTCATACAAAAAGTAAACCAAGCTCGGGAAAGCTGAACCCCACGAAGGATCCGCCGGGCGTCCCCCGATAGAAAAAGGAGCAGTATCGCCAATCTGGCCTGCCGCATCCTGGGTATCAGTAATGTCCCGGACAAATTTTAAGTAGGTTGCAACCATATCAAAATTAAACAAGGCCTCTTCCCCGGATAGCTGGGCATCTCCTAACCATCCCTTGCGTTCATCCCGCTGAGGACAGTCGGTGGGGACTGACATGATATTAGCCCGTTGGCCCCAATGGATCGCCTTTTGGATCTGATTCAGCAACGCGTCCGAGAAGGTAATATCACCAATGGGCACGACGTCTGTGTGCAAAACAATCGCTTTCACATCACTCAGCCGCGGCTCATATCCCCGTATCTCCACATACCGAAACCCATGATATGTAAATGTTGGTTCAAACACCACCCTCTCCTCTTCTTCCACCTCTCCCTCCCTACTCCTCGCCGCTTCTTTCCTTCCATTTTCCCTTTCATCCTCATCAAAAATATACACATCTGTTGCCCGTGCGCCTCTCAAATTATCCACCGAGATCATTCCAGGTTCGGGCACGGCCGCAATGCCTGCATGTTGCAACACCTCGGCATGCCTTAGAGTCACGCTCCCCTTCCCTCTTCTAGGCAAAGACAGTGCTACCCGCCCGGCGATATTCTGGCCAAAATCCACGACAAACACCCCTTGCTGTGGTTCTGTGAGAGAAATAGCCACCAATTCTTCCATCCGACGAATGGGAGGCATCTTTGGAGAAATCAATTCACCAGTAGGTGGGTTGCTTGAAACCACTGCAGGTACCCACGTGGCAGCAAATCCATCACTACCAGCAGCACCAGAAATGCCGGTTTTGAAGAAGGCCGGATCATCCCAACCGACAAGGCGAGCAGCGAGCCGACCGTCGAAAACTTCCCCGTTATACACAGAGTCGTATACAATGGGGCCGACGGCACACAACCACATTTCCTGCTGCTTCGAAGAGGTGCTGAGGACTTCCTTCCCATTCACAAAAAGCTTGGCAATAAACGTCCGGGGGACGTCGGTGGGTTCCGCCCCTCCATTCGTGCTATACCAGCCATTGCCCAAAGAGATACCCAACACATTCCCACCCTCACCCCTTTCCCCTCCTTTTATCAAGCCTGTGACATCATAGACCGAATAAGGCACCCGTCGTCCGTAATCCGTCCATCCGCTTTCTAATTCAGCATCCGAGACCCTCGCTCCATTCAAAGACGCTTGGAAATACCCCAACCCCGCCATCACCAACAACGCCCGCTCGACCTTCTCGCTATTAGGGACGATAAATGGTGCACGACACAGATTTTGTGTGGAGCTATTGGCAGCCACTAGCCAGTCGGCCCCCGCCCAGTCCTTGGAAGCATTTAGCATGCCCGTCACAAAACGAGCTGCCGGCGAAGGTTGGCTTTGCACTGCTCCCGTCGTCTCCGCCTTCTTCCTCGTCGTGGTGGAAGAGGAGATGGAGGGAGACACAGGCAACACATCCGTCGCCACCCACGCAGTCACCGTCCAATCATAAGCAGTCGCACTAGCCAAAGCGGCTGTGGGAAGCTCTCCCACCGAGCCAAATCTTATGTGCCGGCTCTCCGAATTGTTGACACGCCCCGAATCCCAAATCACTTCTCTGCCAGCATCCGCAGCCGTGATAATGATGCGAAAAGCCTCTTGGTAGGCACCACGGACGGATATATCAGAAGGCTCCACCACCCACGCAAACCGTGGGTTGGCCACGTCGATCCCCATGGCGGGACAGGGCATATACTCGACTCGCTGGCTGGTAATGGTGTACTCTGTCGTTGGGTTGTGGATCGTAATGAATGAGAGAATTAAGGGGAGATGATCTGGTGGGAGAAGTCGTGTCTGTCGCTATCCGGCTGCAAGGGAATGATGATGGAGACTTTGGGCAAAAGCTTGGCGTGGTCGCGAGCCCTGAGAAGACCGAAGAGGGCAATCATGGTGAATGATTTCCCTCCATTTCCCCTCCTTCCGTCCATACGCACCCAGAGAATCAGCCAGAGAGAAGCAAGCAATAGTTGCCACCATCGCCGAGAGGGGAACAGCTAGAAGCTGCATGGATCTGTGCGCATAATGGTGTGCGAGGAACGGGGTCGTGTGAGGGCGTGGCGGTTGATATTTGCTGTGGCTGGATGAGTGTAATGGTTTTGTATGTGTGTCGAACAATCAATGAAAGCACATAGTCTGCAGCAATCTCAATAAACCTCTTGGTGTGTGTTCTAATTGCTCCGGGGAGAGATGTGGTGGTGGCAGGGAAAATCGATGTGTCACCCTGCGGGAGGTACCAGCAAGCCGTATGCTGCAAGGCGCCACAACAGGGCAGATTGCGTCCTGTCACAGAAAGGATATTTTAGGAAGCGTGAGAAAGGCCACATGTACATCTGCATCTATCGCCTTGCTCATGTGCTGCTTTGTGTGGCATGCTCAGGTAACCAAAAAGGCACTTGATACTGCACGGAGAAGCAACAGCAGACGTGCTTCAACTCAAAACGTTTTCACCCACACTCCCACAAGCCTGCAGCGTGCTTGTAATTCATTCTTTGTCATTTCGGCCAGGTTTTCATCATCACAGATTTCTTCTACAGTATGCATTCCACATTTTTCAAAATATATCTCTATCAAGCCTGCTGACTCCACTGCACACAGCCAAGTAAGCGTCGCGAAAACCTCCCCTTCAATTTCGCCCCCCACCCTTTTTTCCCCATTATCATACCTCCACCTCATCAGCCGGCATCTCCGTACACTCCTCCACCAACTCTTTGAATACCTCTCCACTCACACCGTAGGTCTTATCCCACAAATCCCAAACAATATCAGCGTTCAGCAATGTCTCGTCCCTCCATTGCGTCTCATTCATCACCAACAACAACCCAGCAGCTTCCGGAAATCCCACCGAAGTAAAATCAAGCGTCAGATCCGAAAACCGCCTCGGCATGATGTATAAATGCTTCCCATTCATAAGCAGACTAAAAGGGATATTCCGACTCACCAATACATCCAGGCAATGTGCGCCCGCTTTGGCCAAAGCCGGCACCGACGTCCCCGACAATGCCATCGATCGAATAGGATGGTGCTTTATTCCGATCACAGAGAGCTCTACCCCCGGAAAGGAGGTCAGCATAGGTTGCCGTAATGGCAATCGCTCTATAGGGATGAGTCCATCAGGCCCATCACTGAAACTCCAAAACTGAAAATGAAGGTGGTTGATGGTCGCACGCGCTCCCCAAGAATTAAAGCCTAATCGAAGCTTCGTCTTTTTTGCTGTCTGTCTCGGTTCTTGATCCATAGCCTCGTTGCTCGCGAGCAGCTCGGCGGCAAAGCTCAAACCGACCGTCAGTGCGTCCAATGAATCACTCAACACCTGAGGGCGCTTCTCGAAAATGAAGGGGCAAAGAACGCCAGACAAATCTCCAATCGGATAGGGATTAATAAACACCCCGTGCTGGTGCTTTTGTGCCTCTTCTCTTTCCGCGAAGTCCCCCCTCTCCACTGGCTGACATTGCGTCGTTATCGTCTGGCTGCTGCTGCCACTGCTCCTGCTGCTCTTGCTGCTCCTGCTGCTACCTCCTTCCTCATCCTGTGGCAGCTGATACCAGAACATCAAATCCTGCGACGGGGCCATAAGAAAGCTGAATATGTCCTCCTCAAAGGGGATGGAGACATGATTCACTTGCGTTGCTGCCATCGAAGACGGCTTGGAAGCCCTTCCGGGGTTTCGATATAATTCACATGCCCACGGAAAGTCTTTGCCTTGAGAGTGCCGTGTCTCGGCGCCTTTGACGGAAGTTTTAAAAATGTCGCCTTGTTTTTCTTTAGCCTCCCAGATGTACTTTATGAGTCGGCCGAGTGTGAGAGCGTTAGGGTTAAGGGTGCCTTGGAGACCCTTGCTGCCGGCTCCCTGTTGTTATGGGGTTGAGGTTTGAGGGGTGAGATGTGAATAGCTCAAAGTGTGACAAACATGAAGAAATGGACATACTTTATAAGAGATATCGTTCGTATTTTCGCGTCATAATTTATCTGTGCTCAAAAGCACGTACCAGTGCCAGAATGAACCGCATGAACGACGACGAAGAGGAAGAGGTAATGGTGGAATGCAAGGGCACAGGACTTTGATAGACCAACATATCTATCGCGCTTTTGCCGTCACCAATTCCATACAAGTCTTGCACTATGCCTTGTGGCAAGCCCTGAATGCACGGCCACGACGCGGCCCAGCTTGTCTCCTCAGGTCCGGCTCCGGAGTAGGCGCTTCTTGTAATGGCGCCATGGGGCCTGCCGGGACGAAAATGCATAACCACAACTAGGAAAGGCAAGACTAGCAGGATAGCTGTCAAGAATTTGAATGTCTTGGTGCCTGTTGACATGAGTGGTGGTGGGGTTTTAGTGTGGGTGTTTACTTGGGAAGGCCCATATCGAATGCTTACCTTTGTGCGAGACCAACCAACATCGAACTTGATTTGGGCCGCGCGTCCGTGGCAAGCTTCTACTCACAGGGCTCCCCCTACTTCTGCTTAGCCATCGCGGTCGCATGGTGGGCTCAACACATGGAACTTTGTCCTGTTCGTTCACCATTTGTCGTGGTGGGATTATGATATGATGAGCGAATCATTGTATCGTCAACAACTCGTTCTCCATCACACAAGTTGACACAACTTCACGCACACACCACACCACCCACACGCCCTACCCATCTTTGCACACCCGCTCTATACAGGCCAACAAATATATTCCCTAACATTCTGAGTCTGTTTTTTTTTACTTCCGGGCGTCGCAGCTTTTCGACTCAAGTCAATACCAAAGGGCCCAGGATACGTAACATCGTCGTATAATAGCATCATCAGTCCTCCAGCATGTCGGCCCGCAAAATCAATCCTTTCAAGGGCACCAACGTGCTGCACCGGCTCCGGGCCAAGGCCCGCACGGGCATGAAGGCGCCGGGTTGGATCATGGCGGCTATGACTGCGATTCCTCCTGGAACGCTGCCCGCCCAACCCAGCAAGGTATGTGAAAAGAAGTAGAACAAGTCCGTGCGCGTCATAACATTCGTGCTGCAACCACTTAACTCACTCCCTGCTGAATACACAAATGCCATTCTCTTTCTCTTTCCTCAGATCCCGAAGCTGGTGCTGCCGACCGACCGTCTTCTGGCCGGATATGAACGTCGCTTCCCCGAGACGAGCGACGAGGTAGTACGGACAGTGGACGGCTTGCTCGTGAACCGCAGCATGGTCTTCGTTCAAAAACAGCATGACTTCATCAAGCAAGGCCATACGGAAGCTGAGGCGTTCAAGTTGACCGAAAAGGCCCTGGTGGAAGAAGAGGGCCGCGCCCTGAAACAACTAGAGGAGATGACAGCAGAGGCTAGGGCCAAGGGGGCGGTGCCTGCGCTCAGTGCCATTGAAAGAGAACGAGAAGGGGACAGCCGTTGGGAGCGCCTGCAATTTTGGCGGAAAGAGCTAGGGGAGTCGCCTTATGAGAGCTGGTCGCATGGAAAGCGGGCGTCGTTGGATAGGTGGCTGACAAAGGACCTCTTGGGGTGGGCGCCGCACCAGACCCGCTACCTGGGACAGAATCGTTTTATGGTTCATCTGCAGGCGGTGCGAGAGCTAATTTTCGCGGATGTGCAGGCACCACTGAAGCAGAGGTTACGAGAGGGAGTGGGGATGGGTTTGACGGAGAAGGAGCTGTTTGGATTGCGGTATGAGACGGCGATGGGTGAGTACAGGGAATGGGAGGGGAGGTTGAGGGCGAGGAGGTGGGGGGACTGGGGGAAGGAGCAGGTGGAAGAATTGCATGAGTGGGTGGATGAGAATTATGGCATGGTTTTGGCGGGTGTGGAAGATGCGTGGCCGCAGGTGGAGGGGGGTGTGACGGATGTGGAACGGAAAGCGGCGAGAAGGCAGGTGTTGATGGTAATGGCCTTCCCCCTCTTGAGGCCGGAGATGCAGGGTGTGCCCTACCTCAGTCGGCATCTGACCAAGGCCTTCTTGGAAGTGAGCAGATATGAGGCGTGTGCGGGGTTACGGCCTATCGTGAGCAGCTCGGGGCCATTGGGGAAGGCGAAGGCCTGCTATGCAACGGGAGAAAGCATGCTGAGTGACGCGATGCCCAAGCTGGTGGTGAAGAGCTTCGTCACCCTTGCCTTAGAGAGGCCATTCGCCTGGCAGCTGCTGCGGTACTTGTTGGTCTATCGCATCTCAAACGCCCCGTCCGTGGCGGCACTTGAGGGCTTGCCGGAATTGCGGGGAATGGGAGGGCGGGGGGAGATTGCGAAGCGTGTGGAGGGACAGTGGAAGAATCTGACCGAAATTCTAATGACACTGGCAGCGAATGACGACACTTCGGGCCTGAGCCAGGATATAGAGATGGCATATGAGGGAATTAACGAGCTGCACCGTGTGGCTCAGGAGTTGTTGTTTTTGGGAGCGGAGGGCGAAGGCGGGAGGGAGGGAGGGCATTCCTTTGTGGATCGGGAGATCGATGCGTATATTGCTGAGCACCACGGGTGGGTGGATGAGGACCTGGCAATTGGTGAGGTTTTAAGACGGTATGATGCAACTGTTGATGGGATGTTTGGCGCTGGTATCCCCCCGGCACACAAGGCTGAGGTGGCTCGGGTGGAGAAGAGAGAGAGTGAGGTCCTGGAGAGCGCCAGGTTGGATTTCGCGTTTAGCAAAAGGGAGGGGAGTAGGATGGCTTGGGAGATGGCGGAGGGCATGCAGGAGGTGGATGCTTATGACAGGGAGTGGTTGACACGTAGGAGGGGGGAGGAAGGGGATGAGGGGAGGGAGGAAGCGGTGAATGGGGAGGATTGGGAGGAATGGCGATTGGAATTGAAGGCGTCGGGGATCAAGACGGCGGAGGAGGAGGAGGAGGAGGAGAACAAGAAGAAGGCGGCGAAAGAGGCCAAGTCAATGGAAGCTGGGCGTGGTGCTTATGAACCACGAGGGGAGTGGCAGTGGGGAGGGAGTAGAGGAGGGAGGAGGGAGAGCGGTCGAGGCGGACGTGGTGGTTGGGACCGCTCTGGTGTTGAAGGAAGGGATCATGACGGACAGTATGGTAGGTCTGGGCGAGGAGCAGGTGGTATAGGAAGGGAATATGACCGGCGTGCTAGTGGGGCTGGGACTGGAGGCAGCAGCAGTTTTGCGGATCGGAATCGATTTGCGTCGCCGACAGGTGGAGGGGGGCAGAGGTGGCCGTCTTCGGATAGTAATAATACAGGGAAGACGGAAAGAAGCGCTGGCGGTGCTGGCTCTGGAGCATTTGGGCGAGGAGGAGGAGGGAGCAAGAGGGGTGGCGGGGTAGGAGGTCGGGGGGGAGGAGAGAGAGGTGGGATGGGTGGGGTACGAGGACGAGGTCGTGGGATCGGCGGGGGAAGGACAGGAGGAGAGAACAGGAGTGACTAGATCAGGAGTTTTCTAGACGCACGGCAAAGCACGGCAAAGGACTAAACATATGCAAGAAACAAAAACAAAAATCAAAAGCTCAAGCTTGCTCTCGTCGTCGTTCTCCGCAACGGATGATCGGTGAGCCTGAAGGCCATGGCCACTCGACCATAACAAGCCCACCGCGTCCTCTGCGAACGCCGCAAATAGCCTGACGACTTCGAAAGCGATGTCAATGAGCGGGTTCGTATGTACAGGTTTCGCAGTGGCTATTCGTTTAGTCCTCTCTCAGCTCACTTGCGTCTTCTCGTGTGTGCTCCATCCTCAATCAGCCCACACCGCACGGACCAACCACACAACCACAGGATGTTCACCATGCGATGTGGACTCCGGGTCCTCGGACACAAGGTTTGCAGCGGTAGCAGCGTGACGGCGGCGGCGGCGGCTCGTGGCATGGCGCCCAAGGCTGCCTTCTCGTCGGCCGCCTCTATCACGGTCGATCTCTCCAAAGCCTTCGACTTGCACAGTACGTTCTATGATTGCTTGCCAACCTACGTATCGCATGCCCCATCCGTGGCTAGACATCACACTCTATCGTTCCATTTGCACCTCCCTTCTCTCAATCATAGACCTGGAAGCAGCCCCCCCCACCGAGGCCACGGCCACTAAGGAAGAGCTAGTCGAATATCTGCGGCTCATGTACACAATGCGGCGCATGGAGATCACGTGTGACACTGAGTACAAAGCCCGGACCATCCGTGGGTTTTGCCACTTGTACGATGGACAGGAAGCCGTGGCGGTGGGGGTAAACTCGGCATTGGACTTCAATGATTCATGGATTACCTCTTACCGATGCCATTGCGTGGCGCTTTCTCGCGGGTCAACGGTGGAGCAAATTATTTCCGAGCTCTTCGGGTTCAAGGAGGGGACAGTTAAGGGAAAGGGTGGCTCGATGCATTTTTATAGCAAGAAGCACAATTTTTACGGCGGGCAGGGGATCGTCGGGGCGCAGGTGCCAGTGGGGACGGGCTTGGCCTTCGCGAACAAATACAATACTCCTCCCGGGGAGAACATGCCTGTGGCAATTGCGATGTACGGAGACGGGGCAGCCAACCAGGGCCAGATCTGGGAGGCTGCCAACATGGCGGCGTTGTGGAAGTTGCCGATGATTTTTTGCATTGAGAATAACCAGTATGGGATGGGGACGTCGATTGAGCGGTCAAGCTCCAACACGAGGTACTACACCATGGGGAATAAAATACCCGGAATTCGCATGGATGGCATGAATGTGGTGGCCGTCCGCGAGGGGATGAAGTTCGTGAAGGACTTTGTGGGGTCGGGGAACGGCCCGATTTTCGTGGAGATGAATACTTACCGTTACCACGGGCACTCCATGTCCGACCCGGGCACGACCTACCGCAACCGCGACGAGATCGTTCAGACACGCTCCACCCGGGACCCGATCGAGTGGGTAAAGAAGAACCTGGTCGACCACTCGATGCTGTCTTCGGATGGTGTCAAGGAGATGGAGAAGGGGATTCGGAAAGAGGTCCAGGATGCGTTGAAGAAGGCCAAGGCTGGGTCTCAGCCGCCGTTGGAGGAATTGTTCAGGGATATCTACAGCGCGGATGAGAAGGGCACGAATCAGTACCCGCCTTACATTCGTATGCCTGATCGGACAAAGAGCAGGGAGTTTGCGTAGAGTGTTAGGAGGAAGGGAGGGACGGAGAGGAGGGTGGACCCCGTGGATGAGTAGGGGTGTCTTTCCTTGAGGAGTGAGTGAGAGGAAATGATTTTGTGTAGTGAGTGACAACGAAACAAACGAGGAAGACGACCATTGCGAATTCGAGTTTCCAACGAACGAAGACATGAAAGAAGCACAGAGAGGGAATACATGTTTGTTAGAGAGTATGCGCGGCCTTTTCCCCTCGGCACTTAGTCGTGCTCCTGCATTGCCTTTCATCGTCGTTTTTTCCCTTTTGTTTTTCCTTCTTTTCTCGTGTGTGTACTCTTCCTCGCGTGTATTTCTACATTCCTCCACTTCGTTTTCCTTCCTTTGTTCTCAATACCCGCCTCTTCCTCCCTCCCTTCCTCCCTTCCCATATTCCGAGGGCACAGGCCAGAGCCCTTCTCCTTTTACTCTTTCCCCTCATCCTTCTCCTCCTCCATCTTCTCACCCCCCTCACCCCGGTCCCCGGCCTCTCCCTCCTGCTGCTGCAACGCCAACAACGCCTGCAAAAACGCGTCCACGTTATTCCCCGCCGACAGGGCCTCCATCCCTCTGCTTGCGTCCAAGCCAAAATTACTCATAATAGAATTGAAATTATCCGTTTGCAACGCCCCCGTCAAGCTTCCCAGAGTCGACCTGAATTGAGGGCTATGCATGATCGCCTCCAGCTGCTCCGGTGTCTGCTGCCCCTCCGCCAACAAGGGAATCAGCTGTTCTTGCACCGCCGGGTCGGAAAGCACGCCCGAACGGAGCACTTCATCCGCGTTGACAATCTCGGTCAAGGGCACCGTCCGCTGCTGCTGCTGCTGCTGCTGCATGCCCGTCAGATTCATCATGGCGCGCTGCAAATCCGCCGCAGTCAGTTGCCCTCCACGTCCTGTGGCGCCGGCGCTGCTGCTACCAGATGCGGGAGCCGTTACCGCAGCCGACGGGCCGGGCACGCGGGTCTGGGCCCCCGTGGTCCCGCCCCCCAGCATGGACGAAAGCAGGTCTTCCACATTTTGCTGCGAAGCCGGCGCATCTCCCGTACCTCCCGCGGCACCTGTCCCACCGGCGCCACCTTCCTCCGCCTCACTGGGGGGAGGGTTGGTCATGCATTCGTTCAGGCGCTTCACAAGCTCTTCGTCCTTCTCATCTGATGCGCTTTGCATCCAGAAGAAGAAGCGACGGGAGGAACCCCCCTGATATTGCAAGATGTACACGCGATCTTTTTCCCGGCCCGTGTTGACCCGGGCAAAGTAGGCGTCGTGGGGCATGGCAATCACATCCTCAACTACTGTGTTGGTTGTCCGGTCTTTCCACTGCAGGTGCGTGAGCTCGTCAACGTGCTTGAGGAGGGTCAGTTGGCCCTTGCGCCGGTCCGGCGTGATCAGAAACTTGTTATTGCCCTTATCTTCCACATCGCACCTCCCAGCCTTGAACGTCACGTACTGTAGGTGGCAGGATTAGGTTGTGAGGTATGAGGAGGATGGGGGTGAGAGATAGAGAGACAGAGAGAGAGAGAGAGAGGCGAGGAGGAAGGGAGAGGAACGCGAGCAAAACTTACCTCGCGCGTCGTGGGGACAAAGCTGCCAAAAAATCGCTCCATCCTGTGGCCGCTGCTACTGCTACCGCTGCTGCAGCTGATAGAGTCTGTGTTAGTAGGGGGAAGAGTTTTGCGGAGAACATGAATGACTTCGGGCGATTATGTGATGATGACGGCACCTCATTCGATCACAAAAGCGGAGCGCCACACGCCAGCACAGACCATGCACACGGAAATCCAACAAACCCTGCTCAAGACTTGCCTGTACTCCAATGACAGGTTCCGAGCCGCGCCATTATTGGCACTTCCTGAGACCATGACGACGTCCTCTCGCTGCCAAGCACCAGCAAGGCGGATATCGCCCAGCCTCCTCCCTCTCCTCTTCCTTTTTGTCGTCGTGGTGTTCTACCTACCGTGTCCTGTCGCCGCTTTTGGCTCCCTCCGCCACCTACATAGCACTACCAGCATCATAAGCTTAAAACTTACTACACTGCATGCCCTGTCATCAGCCGCATCCGACGACAATGCCGACAGTGCTTCCTCACCCTCCTCCTTTCCAAGTTGCAGTAGCATTAGCACCACAGGCATCACCCCCCTTGTTACTCCCACCATCCCCACGACTGCAAGAAGAAGATCACTCGCTCCCGCTCAGTCCACCTCTCGCAGTGGTGCCTTGCGGCAAGGCCTGCTGGCCGTGGCAGCCGCAATGGGCATCTCCTTCTCCTCTCCCTCCCCTTTCCAGCCACCCTCTGCCTTTGCTGCCACCAACAGCGTGCAAGACTCGGACTTACCGCCTGTTGCTTTCAAAACCAAAAGTGGACTCCGGTACTATGATGTGCGAAAAGGTGAAGGTGCCAGTCCGAAATGGGGTCAAGTCGCCATCATTCAATATGAGGGCTATATACGTGCCTCGCCCTTCTCAAAACTCGTCTTGTTCGACGACACTTACGCTCGCAAGACCCCTTATTTGGTGAAACATGGGAATGGTCGTGTCATCCGTGGGTTGGACGAAGGGTTGCATACCATGAGACTGGGAGGACTGCGACGCATTGTCGTACCGCTTGAACTAGGATACACCAAAACAGGCCTCGGTCCCCTCCCTCCCAATGCCTTTCGCCGCAAAATTTTGGTGCGTGAGCTCGAAAAGGCCGAGACCAACGATCCGATGGGCGAAATAGTGTATGATGTGGAACTCGTATCATTGTACGATGATGAGGCGGATTTGGGGTATTATGACGACTTGACTTTTGACTCGCAATATCTCCAAGATGGGATGGCGAAAAGCTTGCAGGAATTGAGGGATAAGGGGGTAAAGGTACCATCAACCAAGACCTTTATGACCAAACCGGAGATTT
The DNA here is from genome assembly GCA_004519485.1 of Nannochloropsis oceanica. Lineage (NCBI taxonomy): Eukaryota > Eustigmatophyceae > Eustigmatales > Monodopsidaceae > Nannochloropsis > Nannochloropsis oceanica. Next base: position 484,643 of record CP038128.1, read on the forward strand.
TGGGAAGTAGAAGGCAGGAGATAGAATTAAATTTGCCGGAGGAGGATTGATAGGAGGGGGTGACAAGGCACGTAAAGATAATTTGACTCACGGAAGGTCGGCAAGAAAGACAAAAAGCTGCGTTGGTGTAGATATGTGGTAAATATGCGTTGGATTTTAATGTGCAGGTTTGCTTATCTTTTAAATTTTGCCTTGATCCATTTGTTCTTACATTCGCTTCACGTTCCGATCCTCAGCGTCTTCACAACATCATGTGGCCGTGCTTTGAGCGCCATGAAAGTATCAGGGTCAGTAAAAATGTGCGTTTCGTTTCAGTTCGATCCATCAGACCAAAGGCATTGTCTGCTCTGCAGTGCGGCAATAAGCCCAAGAGGAGAAAATGGGCACTCAGCAACACACACACACACAACAATAACACAATAATCTGAGCAGCGAGAAACAATCGCTGAAAAAGAGGGCTCTGTATAAACAGAGGCACCCACCCCACCACGTCCTCATTTTATTACCACAAGGTGAGCGACCGTCGAGTAAATGGCTTTGGAGTGGCGGAGAGGTCACCAAGCATGATCGCGTTTGACACTGTGCTATGTTGCAGGTGCAAGCCCGAACACAAAAAAAAATCCTGTCCACGGGTGAATTCAAATTTCTCTGCCCTGTCTTCGTCTTGTCTTTTTTTTGCATTCTTGTTCCCCACAGACCACAGATGACTGTCAGGCCTCTTTGTGGCGCTTCCACGCCTCTCCATGCTGTCAAAGGAGTGTCGGGATGGGCATACCCCACGTCTAGGGATGGCGCATGAGCCTTGGCTTGACGCCGCCAGGCTCCGTCATCACTGTGGTCTTATGAGTTGGCTTGTTCTTTCAGTACCGCGCGCTCATCATCCGCCCCGCACTACATTTCATGCACACCCACAGGAACCACGACGGTACACAATAACTCAAGGATGAGGAGCCTTCGAGGCTCGGCAGTAGCCGCTGTCAAGCAACAAGAACAAGAACAACAACAACAACAACAACAACAACAACAGCAGCAGCCCTCCCCGCCTCCGCCGGCACCTGCGTCCTCTGCGGATGAAGGGGCGTATTACGATGATGATGACGGAACCAGCAGCGTTGGTGGGGGGAGCATCAGCATGGTGACCAGTGGCGGCAGTTCTAGTAGCGTAGGGGGCAGCGGGGGTGCCGGCGGGCGGGAGCAACCCTTGTTCTTGCGCAAGACGTATCAGATGCTCGAGTCGTGCCCCAAGGCCATTGCTGCCTGGTCGGTCAAGGGCGACTCCTTCTTGATCAAGGACCCGGATCGCTTTGCCCAGACAGTGATCCCCCAATACTTTAGTCACAGTAACTTTTCGTCCTTTGTCCGGCAGTTAAACTTTTACGGATTCCGGAAGGTCAAGCAGGACGTGCGGGTGTTGCAGGTATGTTTTTTTCAGAAGGCAGGGAAAGACGGGGGGGTGATATGAAGCATAAGACGCTTCGAAAGCATGTACATAGATCTTATAGCATATCGAGATAGTCAGACACCCTGGGGCATACACACCTGACATCTCCAATAACCTTCTGTATACGTGTGGTGTGTATTTGTGTCGGTCGTTATGGTTGGGGGCAAGATAGGAAGAAAATTGGCGCCAAACTCTCTTTTCATGCTCACCGATGTCCGTCCTATTTTGTTTCCACACTAACTTCCATGCACAGAACGGAAGCATCGCCCTTTCCAGTAGCACTGGCGCCAACTCTAGCGCCACCACCATCACCACCACAACCAGCAGCAGCATCACCACCAGCAACAAGAACAACAACAACAACAACAACAACAACAACAACAACAACAACAACAACAACAACAACAACAACAATAAATGGTGGGAATTTCGTCACGATAAATTTATTCGCGGGAGGCCTCAACTCCTCTCGCAGATCCGCCGAGCTACTCATGGGGCAAGCAACGAGCAAGAGGTCTCACATCTTAAGTCGGAAGTAGGGCAGCTCAAAGGTAAGATCCAGGAAATGTGTTCGGACATAGATCGTCTCACCTCGTTGGTCAATGGGCTTATGCTCGAAAAAATGGAACAAGATGGGATGGATCCCAAGAAGAGGAAAGTCTCTGTCGATCGGGCGGCGGCATCGGCGGCGAGGGTGATGGCGGCGCTGGAAGGGCCCTTGACATCGTCGAAGCGTGGTAGTGCGGGGTCGCGGGGGCGGGGGAGGCGACTTTCAGGGGCGAGGTCGCTGCCGAGGGAGCGAAGGCGATGCTACCGGGATGAGGAGGATGACGACGACAGCGATGAAAGGGAAGATGAGAGAGATAGTGCAGAAGAAGAGGAGGATGGGGCCGAAGAGCAGAGCCAAGGTGCGGAGGGAGAGGGGAGTCTGGAGGGGGTGCGTGCCTTGATGAAGCCTGAGTTTGGTTGTGCGGACCGAGGGGTGGGGCTGGAGGAGTTGGACGCGAGCAGCTGCACCACTGACCCTGTTTTGGCTTTTCATGAACACGGTCACCTCTTTTTGACGGGCCCGGGGGGGCGGGACGATGATGGGAAGATGATCCCGGCGTTTGATCCTTTTTTGGGCGGCGAGGAGGATCAGGAACAGGAACAGGAGCAGGGAGGGGTGACTGGCGTAGCGCCAGTCGTGGGGACGGAGGTGGGTGGTGGAGGGAAGGACATATGCCCCGAGGAAGACTTTGCGCTGAGCATCCTTGAACTGGGAGCGGAAGAGCAGCAGCAGTTGCGCCGACGACAGAAGTCACAGGGGCTGCCGGGCTCCGCGGTGTTGGTCGGGCAGAGCAGAGGCAGTGGGAGCAGCAGCAAGGAAGCGAATAATTTGTTGGGTGTTGCATTCCCGATGGAAACCTCCCCCCCCGGCTCCCCGCGCTCGATAGCCACCAGCAGGAGCAACAGCAGTCTAAGCAGCCTAGACGCCGTGTCGCAATCAGTCATTCCACGGCCACCGCAGCTGCAGCACCTGCAGCAACAGCAGCAGCAGCAACAACAACAACAACCACCACCACCACGGCAACAACAACAGCACCCACGTGGGCAAGACCTGGGAGCGCTACAGCAATGCCTGACAGGGCTCTCGCCCGAGCACAAGCAACGGTTGGTCGAAACGCTGGTTATGGCCCTGGGCACCAACAACCCACCTTCCATCACTCAGACCGCCACCGGCACGTCTTCCCCCGTTACCTCCTCTTCCTCCTCCTCTTCTTCTGCTTCTTCTTCTTCTCCAACATCTTCTTCCTCATCTTCTGCCTCTTCTAGTGCTTCTTCCTATTCTTCTTCTGTGGCCATGTCGGCGGCCGCCTCCTCGGGCACGGTGGCAGCGACGGCGACGGGAGTCCCTCCGATGGCGAGTGCTGCGTTTGGAGCGTTTTTGACTCAGTATGCAAAGGAGTTAGTGGAGAAGGAGAAGCCACCCCAGTCTTCTCTAGTGGGGCATCATCACCACCATCATACGCGCAAGGCGATTCGATCGCAGGGATAGATAGAGGAGGGTCAAAAGGAAAGATGGAGGGAAGGAGGGGACTTAAGTGCCGATGTCGGTGCTTGGGTCATTCCTCTGCTTTTCTTCTCATTAATTGAGGCTTAAGGTTCTCACTCATGGTGTGTGAGAAGGAAATTAAAAAGGGGAAAATATCTTCTGTGAAAACAGAGCAATAATAGCGTCAGTCTGGCGGCATTTATGGATCACCATTCATACGAACAAAAGCAGCAGAAGGAATAGAAATCGCACGATGGCAGGAGAGTAAGATGGTGAAGGAAATAGACAAAACATGGTCATCAGGAAGCAGGAGTAACCATAGGTTGCCTATAGACAAGACAGACAAACAACAGCAGTAGCAGCAGCAGCAGCAGCGCAGCGGCCGGCCATACCCTAGTAGCAGCAAAACAGGAAATGACCAATAGGGAAAAGAGACGAAGAACAAGGACAAGTACAATAATAAGAAAAAGAAGACGGTGTGAATGGAGTCAGAGAGGAGGGAAATTTGCCCATTTGAATTTATGTTATAGGGTGTGTTTTTACTCCTCAAAGCACCTCTTTTCATCGCCTGCCCGCGAGATCCGGTTCCTCAGGATCGCGTCGATGAATGTGGAGGTGAAGGGTGTGTTTGTCATTTTATTCATGTACGTCTGCGAATGGTGTGGCATGGTGAGAATGCGCTAGAAGAGGGGTAAAGGAGGAAGGGAAAAGACGGCCGTGAAAAATAAAAAATTAAAGAAAAGATTGAGAAAGTGGGTGCATGTCTGTGATACTGCGAGGGCGTGAGAATGCCCAGAGGGAAAGGAAAAGGGGAAAGGGGAAGGAAGGGTGTGATGTGTGTGGTGTACCAAAACTATGGCTCATAATGCTGCCGAGAATATTGCATTCTCGACAACGCACAAGGCAAAGTGGGCCACGTTCACGCACCCCGCGCTTTCCGCCCTCGAAATGGAATCACCAAAAAGCAACAGAAACTTCTCAATTACAACAGAGGAAGAATGAAAGAAGAAAATATGACGTCCCACTGACTGGGAGTGGCTATGACTCAAACGACACTCGAAACCAGACAAGTAAGACGAAGAACGAAAGATCGGAAAGAGCACAATCATTGGAGAGAGATAGAGAGAGTAAAAATCCAAAAAGCGCACTCGCTCCTAATTCAAGCAAAGACAGGCAATGCTTATCATTGTTATTCCATATGCATACGTTTCCAATTTGTTTATTGTTCTCCTCCCATTTCATGCACGCCATCCCCGGCCATCCGTTCAACATCAAATGCATATACACACACATGGGTCTTTATTTTCTTGGCATATTTCCCTCCCAATCCACAATGGTGTTGTTGTTGCTGCTGCTGCAGCTGCTGCTGCTGCTGCTGCTGCTGCTGCTGCTGCTGCTGCTGCTGTTGTTGCGGCTGCTGCTGTTGTTGCTGCTGCTGCTGTTGTTGCTGTTGCTGTTGTTGTTGCTGTTGCTGCAACCACCGCTATCTTTGTTGCTGATGCAGCTGCTGTCCTCTTCCTCGTTCTCTATCCGTCGATCGTACTTTGCCGTGATGGTAGTAGAAATGAGCGAATAAGAGGTCGTCGTACTCCCTCCCTCAATTCCTCCCCGTCCCCCACACACTACCACCTGCGGCTCAATCTCTTCCACACGCCCGACCAACTGATGATTCGTGATTGTTGTCATCGACGGTATGCTGGTGCTGCTATTGCTGCAGCTACTGCTGCTGCCGCTTCTCCTCCCCCTCTCCTTCCTCCCCCCCACCATCCCTCCTCCCTCCCCAGGCAATAAAAGCTCCTCCCCCCACTTCTCTTCCTCCAGTTCCGGACATTGGTAAGTATTACTCTTGCTAATGCTGCTGCTACTTCTGTTGTTCTCCGCCGCCAGTAACAAACATTTTTTTCCCCCGCCGCCACTTGCCAGCTTCCGACGAGGCCTCGCACGGACCCCCATCTCCAATGCGTACTTCTGCAGCAACTCCTGCTGAGGTAACTGCAGCTGCAGAGGCCGCCATTTCGACTCCCCTTCCTCCTGCGCCTGCTGCTGCTGCTGGTACAGCTGACAATGCTGCTGAGGAAAAGGCACCACCGCTTGGTATCTGTACGCTTCCAGGACAAATCTTTGACAGGCCTCTGCCTGCATAATCGGATGCCCCTCCACCTCCTCCACCAACAAACGGGCTGGCATATGAGGAAACCTCACTTGCCCCAACACTGCCTCAACCAATCGTGCCTCCTCCTCCTTTTCAATCTCGTCTTGCTCCACTGGTCGAGAGCGACGCCATTCCTCCAACCAGTACACAGCAACGTTAAAGACCATCATTTCCCCATGCGTTAATCCATCGTGGGACAGAAGTTCCAATAACAAGGCTTGTGGCAAGCGGGCAAAATGGGGTTTGGCCGCAGCCCAGCAGTGGGGAAGGTTGGCTACTACGTAGAGCAATGTGTCGCGGCTGAGAGGGTGACAGTCGTATTTCTGTTGGAGAAGACAATGGGATGGAGATTATGTTGAGGGGCGAGAGGAAAAAAAGATAAGAATGAGTCGCTTCAGGGACGATTCAACCAGTTCATGATAGAAAGGGGACCAACACATGTATCAGGCTGTCATTATCTACACACACTTTCGAGTAATCATAATCTTAAACTCAACGATGACAAAGAAAGAGCATACTTACATCCGCCAGAATGAGGATGGCACACGCCGTATCAACCGCGACAGCAGAAGCTAAAAAGTTGCAGCACTGCTCAATGAGCATTCCAACAGAGAAACGTACAGATAACTCCAGCACGCACTCGATGTTATCCTGAGTGAGCTCCACGGGACTGTTTGAGTGTGTGTGTATGTACGTGGGGAGGACAAACAAAAATTGAGATACCTCATTCTCCTCCCCCTTCTGGACAAGTCTCAAGTCCAGCAGCCCAAACCACACCCCTCTACATTCCCTTTCCCAACCTAATTCAATTTGATACTTCCAACCCACGACACTCACCCGCCATAAATGAAATTCAGCATCAATTGGAATGCCCCCGCATCCGTGTCCCGCAGCGTAATCCGGCTCTCGTTACTCTCCCGCATACCACTGTTAAACATTGCACACAATGGCATGCTAAACGCGGCTACCCAACATCGATGCGCGGGAAACGCTCGACCTTCCACCACAAACGTCACATCGCAGTACGCATGTCGCAAAAACTGCTGTCGCACCATCCAAGAACACCGTGCTCGGCCCCGATCCCCCAACATCACCTTTCGCCTGAATGGCTTCCCTTCCCCATCGCCCGCCGTCAGCGTGGTGTTTCCAGCCCCGTCCTCGTCCCCAGTGCCACCCCAAAAGAAGACACCCGAAAAAGGCTTACCCCCACCTCGACCCGCCCACAGGGCCCCATACCCTCCTCCGCTCCGTCGCTTGAGTCGAGCCAACCGCTCTTGCCAAGATTCCAATGACCGCTGCAGCGAGGCAAGCAATGTGATGAGGATACCAGAGAGACGACGCTGTTGTCGGCGAGATTCCAAAGCCATGACAATGAGGACAAACGTGACAATTGCCCGCAGTGGTCTGAGGCGCATGCGAAGGGTGTTGGAGCGGAAGAGACCTTGCTGCCACAGCTGCTGGGAAGCGGACCCAAGAGTGCTGGCAAAGGGTACACTGCTGGCCGAGGCCAAGGTCTTGAGCATCGTTTGCTGCGGCCTTTGGTAGATGTGTGTGGGCAAGGGTAATGTGAAGGTGAGAGTGCCGCCATGCATGGCCCGACTTGAATCAAATAGAGCGAAAGAGTTTCTGTTTGTGCGTTTGGCACATTTTTTGTTGCCATCCCGCCGCTGTTTCTGCATGAGTTTGAATATTTGACAGCGCCATGCTTGCATTTGTGTTGTTTTGCCGTCGAGAAATAAGTGTGGTGCTTTGAAACTAAGGAGGGCAACGGAGGCCTCGGTCGGCGAAAGGAATCGTGACCCGAACCCTCGAACTAGTGACCCCCTCTTCCTGCCTAACCCTAACCCTAACCCTAACCCTAACCTAACCCTATATAATAGGCGCCCTGTTTCTCTCCTAGGCGGCTTTTTTGCCATGGTTCCTCGAGCCAGCCGCACGATTATTGGCCTCCCAGTACCTCCACGTGAAAATTAATTGTAGACTTAATTTGAAAGATGAAAGTAAGCATGTCAGTCGAGATTTTTTTCCTAGCTGACCGTGAGGCTGGGTGACCATGCTCATTTAATTAATGTGCGTATTTGATTCATTTTTTTGATTATTTTCCGGTCCTTTTCATTCCAAAAACAAGCAAAGTTAGAAACTTTTCATAATCTTCTCGAAGCCCCGCTTGATCTCCCGTTCCTTTGCCGCCTCACGCTTGTCGTATTTCTTGATGCCCCGTCCTATGGCCACTTCCACCTTTATCCTGGAATAACATAACAAGGAAGGAGGAAGGCGAAGAAAGAGACAAGAGAGATGAGACAAACAAAAAGCGCACATCTTAGCAATCGAAACTGCCCGCCATCTTACCCTCTTTTCTTTTTTTTGGGTACGTACCTGTGCGTTGCTGTCAAATAAATCTTCAATGGTACAATGGTCTGCCCATCCCTGGCCGACGCATACATCAGCTCCAAGACCTCTTTTTTATGAACCAACAGCCGCCGTGGCCTCTTCTCAACATGCTGGAAATATTTTCCCGTCGTCTTGTGTGGTCCAATGAACAGATTATGAATCCATAGCTCCCCATCACGCACGCGACAATAAGCGTCTCTTAATTGACACTGTCCAGAGGCAACAGGCCCCACTTCTGTTCCAACGAGAGAGATGCCAGCTTCGAACTTCTTGCCTATTTCGTAGGAGGATTTGGCGTATTTGTTCGTGGCGCAGATACGTTTGATGGTATGTTGTGGATCGGGGAGGCCTTTCATGGTAATAATGCAGGAGGAGGAGGAGGAGGGGCGGCAGGGTAAGGGTGGAAAGATAGGACCGAAAAGGGTGGGAGGCGAGGTACCAAATGCAGTCGAGGAACCGAAAGCAGTCGATACCCGGGATGATGGTGAACATCGTTGTAGTCCTTTAGTGGAAAGAGTGTTGTACTGGATAGCGTGACAGCAGGCACTGCTGAGGAGGACAAATCCGAGCATGAAGAGGGGGAAGGGGAGGTTTGATGATGACCACGAGGATGACCACGAGGAGGAGGAAGAGGAGGAGGACGCAGACGGCGTGGCAGCGCTCCGTGGTCTCGTCCTGACCCAGGCATGGGGACTGCTATTTGACAATGGCCACATGCCGAAGATGTCGCGGGCGGTACGCTACGTCGGTGTGGTGGTGGTAAGAAGCTCCGGTGAGGTGTATCACATATACTACATCTCCTTTCTGCCAAACCTCACGAAAACCAATACAAGAGGCTCAAGCGCGGGTCCATGGATCTGCCGAATGCTGTGTGCTTGTCCTCTAAATGACTTTTGCGACCCTTAGGCGTGGGTTTATATTTGGCTTTCAGTTATCCCCCTGCCCTCTATTTCCGGGTCGGGGTTCGCCGAATCGATTATAGCAAAAAAGGTGAAGAGCTCAAATCCACCGCATATCACAATTGCTCCTCGACTCTGTTTATTCTTTTTGGAGCTGATTACGCCTTTCGCTTTGCCTTCCTTCGCTTGAATAATTCCGTGGTTGCGTCCCGTCCCCAAGGCGTGTCACACGGTCTGTCTTTCCTCTATTCGTGTACTTTCCACTCTGTTGCGTTCTACACCTTCCCCTCGCCTTATCTCCTTATGTTAGATTCCATATATTTTTTGTCTTTCTTTTCTTTTGCGTGTCGCTGGGGTCCACGAAAATGACGATCGTTCTTCCTGGTTTGCTATGCTTCCATTTGCCACGAGCCTGTCTCCCTCTTTTTTCCTTGTAAATTAATTGCACGATACCCGTCCCAATTGAAAAATATTTAAAACTCTTCATCCTCATCAAAGTCCTCATCGAACTCCTCATCGAAGTCTTCCTCGTCCTCCAAGTCGCGATCCTCCTCCTCATCCTCCTCCTCATCGAATTCATCCTCATCATCAAACTCATCCTCCTCCTCCAAGTCGCGATCCTCCTCCTCATCCTCCTCCTCATCGAATTCATCCTCCTCATCAAACTCATCCTCCTCCTCCAAGTCGCGATCCTCCTCCTCCTCCTCATCGAGTTCATCCTCCTCATCGAACTCATCCTCCTCCTCCAAGTCGCGATCCTCCTCCTCCTCCTCCTCATCGAATTCATCCTCCTCCTCCAAGTCGCGATCCTCCTCATCCTCCTCCTCATCGAGTTCATCCTCCTCATCGAATTCATCTTCCTCCTCCAAGTCGCGATCCTCCTCATCCTCCTCATCGAACTCCTCCTCATCGAAATCCTCCTCATCCTCCTCATCGAGCTCGTCCTCGTCCTCCAAGTCGCGATCCATCCCCTCCTCCTCTTCATCAAACGAAATCTCCACATCCTGTATAAAAGTTTTTATTGCAATGAATAAAGAATGAGTGGTTGGCTTGATTCATAAGGTGTGACGTGATGCTACCCTCACATCGAAAACAATAGCATACTGGTAGGAGCACACTTAATGCTCTCATCCCGCACCCCTCCCCAACCACCCAGCCCACTTTCCTCCCTCTTCCCAAGCATACGTACATCCAATGTCAGTCCCATCGCATCGAGCTGGCGCATCAGATCCTCTTTGTCGATCATGCCGTCCAAATCGTCAATCGTCAATTTCCGGTCCTCTCCTTCCTCATCCATATCCTCCTCATCCCATTCATCAATATCCTCGTCTTCATCCTCCTCGTCCTCGTCGAATTCCTCCATCATCTCCCTTTCCTCGTCGTACTCATCCTCCTCGTTTTCTTCAACAAGCGCCTTGCCCTTAGCATTTGCCACTTTGCCAGCCCCCATGGACACGAAGCACACCAAGAGGATGAGCAGCCCGAAGAGGAAAACCAGCCGACGATTCGTGCGGAAAGTGGACGACATTTTTGGTTGAGGAGACAGGATGGTGGTGGTCTCTGTGGATTTGTTAGGATCAGATGGTAGAGTCTAGGGGGTAGAGAAGGTGATGGGTATCGGTGAGCGAAGATTGGTGAAAGGCGATGAAACGTATTCTCTGGCAATGGCAGTGATTTGCGCGAGTTGGTCATTGGACCTTCTTCGGTTGAGAAGCCGCCGTGGTGAGGTGCTCTTTGCGTGGTACCGGAGGGATATGGTTCGCTGGGAGCTATTATAAGATATATATGGGCGCAGTCCGCCGGGCCCGGGCCCTGCATGATGGTGAATAGGGGAAGGTCTCCAGCATGCCGGCTCTATCGTATGAGTGCTGTGGGGTTGTGGTGCCTGACTGTGTCGTGGTGGGCGGAAGCGTCAACTCACGAAGACTCAGAGGTTGCTCATGAATGTCTTGTGCTCGGCAGAAAGGGCCTACCGGGGGGGACGAGCAAGACGGGTGGTTGGAAGTCGTCCCGCCTACCCAGGCAAAAGGCAGAAGAAGGACTCTAAAGGCTGGCACCACCTGTGCTGTGGGTCCAACGATGGTGCTAGTGGTATACGAGTGCTACAGGAGCAGAAGGAATGAACGACCAAGCAAAAATGGGCTCAGGCTCCAGGGCCGAATAAAGGTGAAAGTCACTGTCTGGCACCCACAAAGTCAACCGAATCCGTCCTGCTGGCTGTTAGGCTTGTCTCTCTTGTACATGGGAGTGGGTAGGCTGTGCCTGGTTTCCCGGGAAGAGTCGCGGACGACGACGAAGCACGAAGCGTGCATGGGCGCAGGGGGCAAAACCGAATCACGGCGGCACACGACGACCGTTTCAAAGTTCCTCCCGTTAACAGCAGCAGGCCCATCCGGACGAGTCTCCAAAAAACGCGCCAGGGACAAAATAAAGTGTTCCGCGGTATCATGTTTTGGGGTCGAGGCACTAACAATACTCTTGTTTTGGTCTTTTTCTTCTTCTGTCGCTGCCTGTCTCCTCATTTCACCTCGCACACTCACATAGCCACACCAGGCAGGTGTCACGACACTTCCACTGGAAGTAGGATTCGCCGCACAGCACCAAATTTAGACGGGCCCTTGCACAACCCATGGAGGACTCCAATCGCACGTCTCGCAGCGCCCACACACCTGCAACGCGTGATAACCATATGCATTTCTCACGGATGGACCGAGGATTGCTTGCTGACAAAGGTGTGTTGCGACCTCTCTTCCCTCCCCTGTCTTCCTTTTGTTCCAAGTTTCTGTCACCATTGCACGCGGAGGAATCGCCATGCATCTAGAGAGCACGTAAAAAGTGGTGATCTACTCAAAGCATACGGGAAGCAAATAGTAGTGTTAGCCTGCCTTCACGTGTTTTAGTGTTCGTCTTCTTCGTTCATTGTGCAAGAGCACCTTTTTCTCTTGGTCACCAGGCCAAGATGCAACTCCTCATCCCCTTTGAATGAAAAAAGAAAGTTGCGGGCAACGCAGACATCTCTCGATCGAAGAAAACTTTCCTTCTCTCTTCCTTTTTCCACACTGCCTTCTTACACAACAGATGGTGCCCTTGAGACGCACGTGCACTTGCGCCGCACCGGCAGCGTGGATATCTTCGCCGGTCAACCCTCCCCGTCGTCGCACCACCGTCAACAGCAGCAACAGGAGGACACGGACAGCTGTCGTGCTCACGCCAATACCGCCAGTACCACCACTGATCTGGTAGGCACCACCAGCAGCGGCACTACCAGATTCACTGCCCCCTCTCAGCCACCATCGGCGTTCTCCATCTTGCCGCCAGCATACCCTCCTTCCTCTCACCCTCCCCATCAAACCCCGACCGTGAGTAAGAGTAGTACCGCTGTCCTAAGTGCCCTACGTGCGCTGCAAGATAAGATTAAGCGCCTGGAGAAAGAGCGGGCCGATGCCATTTGGGAGGTCGGCATGCTACGTCAGCAGCTCGAGGGGGTGCAGCGTCGGGCGGAAGTTGAACGGCGGGAAGACGTGTTGGAGCTACAAGAGCAATATTCTCACGTACAGGGTGCTTATGAGCGGCTGTTGTCGGACAAGGAGGCAATGGAGAGCAAGCTAGTGCGCTCGGAGGAGAGACGTGCTGTGCTCGTCCAGGAAGCAGGTCGACTGCGTGGGCAGTTGCTTGCGGAGGAGGAAAGCCGCCGATTAGCTAAAGTAAGGGTACGCGGGATGGGGGCCCGGATAAGCAAAATGGAGCACGCCGTCCAGAATCGAGGCGTTAAAGCCGAGAATACGATCGCTGAGTTGCGTGAAACATTGGAGATAGAAACGGCTCGTCGACTTGAGCTGGAGGAACGCAATGAGAAATTTGGGGAGGTCTTACTGTCGGTGTTGGACATGAACCAGGAAATTGCTAGGTATTATCCGGCACATGGAACCAAGTCGCAGGGTACAGCCACCGCCACCACCAGCAGCAGTTGCTGCGACTATGCAGCTGCCCCGCGCACGGCTCCCAAACCCCGGTCCATTCGGACGAGCAGCAGCAACAGCGGGGGGACCTTGCCCTTCTTGCCGGCGTCGCACCATCGGACATATAATCTCTTGGCCACACTCTCGCAGGCTGTGCGAGAATGCAAGCAACGGGAGCCTAAGCGGGTGTTGGATGCTTTGTATGAGTTGGTGCAGTTGGAAACGGGCTCGGTCATGGGGCGGGAGGAGCGCTGCGCCTTCCCTCCCTCGGGGCAATCTGCCGGGTCTGCTTCGACCTCCTTTCCCTCCACCACTCGGGCATGTGGTGGGCATGCGTCTCTTGCGAGGGGACGCCGTCCAACAGTTGCTGCGGAATGTATGGAGGGGAAGCAACGACTGCAGCAGCAGCAGCAGCAGCACGACGCGGAAGAGCATGACAAGGAGGTGATTCTGGCGATGCAAGCCGAGTTAAAGGAACTGGAGTATGTGTTGGAAGACGAGCTACGGGTTTTAAATCGTAAATACGCGGGTATGGTTGAGCTGGCTCGGAGCGGGAGCAGAAGGACAGCTGGGTCAGGAGGAGGAAGAAAAGGAGGAGGAGGAGGAGGAGGAGGAGGAGGAGGAGGAGGAGGAGGAGGAGGAGGAGGAGGAGGAGGGGGAGGAGGAGGAGGAGGAGAGGAGTTTCGGGAGGAGGACTTGCGGGCATTGATTGAGGACATTCATCGGAAGGAGGCCGAGCTCAAGCATCTACGCCGGGCTTTGCGCTCGAAACGAGGGCTCTGCCAATCACGGCATTACCATTACCCCACACAGCAACAACAGCAGCAGCAGCAGGCGTCGTGCACAAGCCCGCGGGCAAAGGGCGCCGCACAGCGTGTCCGAGAGCGCATGTCGCTTCTAAGTGGTATCCGGGACATGTCCGGCTTGGCCGCAGCGGATAAATAAACATCTTGGCCAAGAAAAAGATGAAAAAAACAAGAATCAAGAATGAAGGCTGAAGGGAAAGGCAATTGCATGAAGATTTGTCTTGTTGTCATGTTGCTGGAATTTTTTATCCACACATCTGAGTGGTTGGTTTTTATCTCATGTTCGCAGTTTCCTCCCGAGCTTGAGCAACAGAGGCCAGCCAACCAAAATAAGGACCGATGCCGAACACACACAAAATAATAAGAGAACGCTCCGTTTGAGTCTGCGTATGTAACCTTTTTTCTCTGGGATGCTTATTTTGCTTTGTATGGGTCCTTTCTCGCCATCGTCATAAACTTCATCGCTTCCCTTTCCTTCTCTCCTCTTGTAATCACCTTTCGGTGTACATAAGGGAAAAAGGAAGGCAAGACAGCTGTAGCCAATATGATAGGAAAGGGCCTCCCGGTCCGCCACCAAAACAAACGCCATGAAAAATGGGGCTTGTGAGAAAGTCGTCACTTTACAGAACATCCATCCCTCTTCGTTCTCTTCTTCCATATCTCCCTCCTTCCATCATCTTGCTTCGTCTCATGCCTCCATCTTTATGCCTTCACTACCTTGACGACCTTGTTGTGTTTCTTCGCGAAACGCTGGTTGCGCAAGTACTTGGGGTCCATCTGGAAATGTGAAGGTGAGGGGAGGGAAGGAGGGAGGGAGGGAGGGAAGGAAGGAGGGAGGGAGGGAGAGTTTAGGGGGAGAGGCAGGAGAAGAGAAGAGTAGAAGCATTACAGCATACACGATTACGAAAAACAGCACATGAAGTGATCAGTCAAAAGTGAATTAATTAACATAGCTTGCCAAAGCCACCGGATAAAATAAAGACAGAAGTATGCTATGACTCTCAATCCAAGCAAATTTGCACCACAATCCACGCACTAGTATGTATGGAAAATAAAAATAATAATAAAATAGAAATCATTCCGACGACACTTACCCCCTTGAGGGACTTGGAGACGTAGTTCTTGGGCTTCTTGATGCCGTTTCGGTGCGCCTTAAAAGACTGGTTTCGGTTCGTGTGGTTCTTGGACTGCGATGGGATTAGGAAGGGGGGACGGAGAGGAAAAGGCAAATTAAGGGTTAGAGGGGGCCGCTCGATCGATGCAAGCATCACGCGAGAGGAACCTCGGCCTCCAGCTCCCGCCCACGGTTGTCGGGCACATTTCCGCAAACCCATAGCATGGCCTAACACTCTTCCTCTGCCTCCGGCATCCACTACATCCCGTAAGCATGCTCCAATTCGCTTTATCTGCTCATCGTCCCCCTCCTCGATGCCATCTCTCCCTCCCTCCATCCCCTTTCGAAACCTTTACTCCTCCGCGTCCTCCACGAAACGTACCTTGGCCATGGCTGCTGTTGTAAGGAGAGGAGGCTCTCTTCTTTCCTGTGATGGTCATGAGAAAATAGGGGTGAGATAATGACTGCACGCATAAGGAAGCAAAGAAAGCAGACAGGAGGGAGGCAAGCCCACCACCACCAATCGTAAGCGCGTTGCGGAAGCGTTTGCTGGCCACCCAACAACGTCACTCATTCTTGCCCAATAATCCTCTAAAGCAAGCATACCAAGTGGAGAGCGCATGGGCATGAAGACGGCATGTGAGTGAGGCTGTGTGGAGGCGGCGAGCGGTACGGCCGCAGGGCTGTAATGGCGCCCGAAAACACAGAGGGTGCTCGCGGGACCGTCATCAGAATGGCACATCCCATGTGTCCTCCCATGGTCGAGCCACTGTGATAACAGGCCTACCATCTCTGCCAATTCAAATGCAGCCACGTGGATGACAACCATAGATTTCCATGCATGTTCTGGCTGCGATACTGTCCTCGAATTCCCTCCTCACCCAGGCCTCTGACCTCCCACCCACCCCTACTTCGCCCCATTCGACGCAGGCAGGCACATAATCCGTCAGCCATGCGGCTCATCACGCACAACATGCTCAAGAGCAACATCAAGGGCGTAGTAAATGGCTTTCCCTTGAGAATAGAGGCCGACAAGGTGGAGGTGAAGGAGACGGAGTTCAACGCAGGTATGTTGACATGGCATTGGGCAGAGAATGGAGAACGGAAATAGGAAGGAGGTGTCTGCCGGCGATGTGTACTTGTAATGATTGCCTACGCTTGCATGGAACGTAATCGCTCGTCTAATCTTCACTGGGCTGCATGTGTATCGTTATGTCTGTGTAGCAATGCCTAAGTGTGTGCTGCTTCGCATACCGTCGTATCCATGTACACTTTCTCCGCAACCCCCCACACGACACAGAATTTGTGCAAAATTTGTTGCCGAAGATCGAGTGGGGGGCACTTCGGGAAGCAAGCAAAGCGTTGGGAATGGATGAGCTGCCGGAAAAGGTAAGAACTACAGCGCTCCGTTCCTCCCTCACAGCTCCCCCTCCTCCTCCCACCTACTAGCTTTCACCCTCGCCTCACCCACAGGTTGAAGAAGGCAACAAGACAGACGAATCATTTTTGGAAATAGTGCACAAGCTGTTGCTGGACGTACATGTGCTGGAGGGGGCGTTGGTCTGCCCCGAGACAGGGAGGCGGTTTCCCATTAATGAGGGCATTCCAAATATGTTGCTGCATGAGGACGAGGTGGCGTAGAAGAAAGGGGAGGAGAGGAAGAGATAAGGAGGGAAGAAGAGAGAGAGACAGATATGGGTATGAATGTAAAGATAGCCAAAAGAAACAATGCCATCGCAATTAAGACGACGATGGGACACATGTGCTATTTCCGTGTGTTAGATTTTCTTTTCGGAGAGGAAAAAAAAGGCACGCATATGAACTTTTCAATTGCAATATGCTGAGAGAATGAATTCCAATAAGAATAATAAACGTCTTGCGACATTAATCCGGCCTGTGCCTGTGTTCCTCACTAATGGACACAAATCAAAGTAACAAGAGGAACAAGACCCAGTCGTAAAACAGCAGCTTCGGTTATGATCCTTTCCGGGCCGCGAAGCCCCTCATTCCTTCTTTTATCCTCTGAATCTTCTTATCTCCTTCAACCTCCGATAAATCCCACCCAGAAATGTCTTCAAGACAAGAAATCCAGAACAAGGAAAACCCCGATCCCGAAAAGAGAAGGTGAAAAGGCCAGGGGAAGGAGTTAAGGAAAGAAGAGCGTGGGTGCGCCCTCTCTTGATACCCCTCCTCGCTTCACCGTCCTCGTCGCGGAAGGGCGACTTGTCCCGCCTCTTTTCTGTTTGTTTAAATGCTCACAAACAAAAGGAGACAAAGCAACTCCCGCCCCGCATCGCATAAACATAATTTTCCATCCTACTACCCTCCTTCCCTCCCACACTCCGTCCCCCCTTTCGACTCTCTGCTTCCTTTGTTTACAAACGACGACCACGGCGACCACTCTTTCGGCGGGTGCTATCCGTGGGGACAGGAGTCACATCCTCAATACGCCCAATCTTCAAGCCCGAACGTGCCAACGCACGCAAAGCATGTTGCGCTCCCGGCCCCGGGGACTTGGTCTTGTTCCCGCCCGTCGCACG
The DNA here is from genome assembly GCA_004519485.1 of Nannochloropsis oceanica. Taxonomy (NCBI): domain Eukaryota; class Eustigmatophyceae; order Eustigmatales; family Monodopsidaceae; genus Nannochloropsis; species Nannochloropsis oceanica. The sequence continues at coordinate 501,980 of CP038128.1, forward strand.
CATCTTGATGTGCACGGCCGTGATGCCCAGCTCCTTGCACTTGACGGCCACGTCCTGTGCGGCAAGCATGGCCGCGTACGGGGACGCCTCGTCACGATCGGCCTTGACCTTCATCCCTCCCGTGACACGTGACAGGGTCTCTCGTCCAGACAAATCAGTGACATGCACGAAGGTGTCGTTGAAGGAAGCGAATATGTGAGCGACACCGAAGACGTGCTCCCCTTCCGCGGCCTTGGGGCCCAGGTTCAGGGTTGTGGAGTCGTCCAGCTTGGTTGCACCTCCTCGCTTTGCCTATTTAGGTGGGTGGGTAAAAAGGAAGGAAGCACGTGGGAGGGAAGATGATGAGGACTTGCTCTGTGTCTGTGCTTTGTCGGAGGGACATGGAAAGCATACGTGTCTCGTTACACTCATCATTTTTCTCATAAATGTACACAAGGGCTGTAGTCCTCCTTGGCTGCTAGCCGTGTAAGGCCACGACAAGGGTGATGCTTCTTCCCGTGACGAGTGGAAAGGAGCATGTCCACCATTGCGATACAAACCGAAAACCACATTCGCAATCCCAATACACATCTGTCAACGTCCAATCTTCGCCATAACGCGTGGACTTACCATCTTTGATGAAGAGTGGGAAAGGCGAAAGACCTGTGGGTTGGTAGGGTGATGATTGAGGGGCGAAGTAGAGAGGTGAGGGAGGCGGCTGATGGTGCATGGGAGAGGAGCTAAGGCACAATAACCATTCGCCTCCATCTCTGCTCGAGGACCTCATGTTGGAAACAGTTATCACGTTAAGGGTCAAGGGTTGTCTGAGCCGTGGTTTGGAATGCGTGAAAAGCCAGGCGGCGGAAGAAAGGGAGCAGAAGACGTGAGGGCGAGAGGAGCGGCTGGTAGTGGCCGTGAGAGGGAGCGAAAGTGCTTGATGCTGCTTCTCGTACCTCGTCGAATTTAATTTAAACAACAACCACGGTCTTGATGGGCCCCTTGTGTGTGTGCATCCTAAGATTAAAATACGCACACACTCCAGACCAGTCACATCCTACGATGATCCAATCCCTTCCTGCCCATCCCTGACGTGCCACTGCCTGGCAAGCCTCACCTCTCTGTCTCACCCCGCAGCAGCATCATATCATTACATTCTTTACCCCACGCATAACACGCCACAGCCCACATAAAGTAGACCAATGAAGACCCTATCCCTGCAGCTCTTGCTCATTGTGCTCTTTGTCGCCTTTAGTCCTGCGGCTGCCTACAAGAAGCGTAAGGAATGGACCGAAGAAGAGCTGGAGGCCTTGGAGAGGGCTTGGGAGGCCAATGATGCGGAGGAGGACCTCGACAGCCCCGAACGCCGGCAACGCCTTGAGATGGAGGCTTTCAAGGTCAAAAATGATCCTGCTACCGCTGCTAGGTAAGTGTGGATTGGAGTGCAGATATGGAAGAGGGGGCAAGGAGGGTTGTGTTGAAAGAGGGAGATGGGCGTAGATGCTGCTTCTCGCCAGGAGAGCAGTAAAGGGGCATGGGCAATGGCACACCTAATTATTGACTGACTGACTGTAGAGCGGCATTGGAAATGGTGGGTGGTCTTTTGTCAGTGTCCCTTCTTGTCGTCCATCTCCGCCCTACAGCGAGCCCCTCACTTTCTTATTGCCTCGTTGCCTTCGCTTACCCACCCGTAAGTGAAATTTCTCCTAAAGGTGGTGTCGGCATGCCTCCTGGTGCCCCCCCCATGATGGGCAAGCAGACTGGGCCGAAGATGATGTTTGTGAACCTGCTGCCCGAGAAAGCGCCTGATAAGACGGCGTGGTCTTCCAGGGACGTTGAAATGCTCTCCGCGAAGTGGCGCAGGGTACGTACTGAAGCATGGGTGTCGGGATGGAAGGATGTATAGCAACGTGTGGCATTCTCTTACTTGCTTCGTTACTTCATGCGTAATCGCGTAAGCTAACTTCTTCTTTCCCTCTTTTTCTTATCTTTCCACACAACAACCCTCCTTCCCCAAATCATTCAGATGCTAATTACTGGCGGCGTCTCCGCAGACGTCTACAACCTCGACGATAACGTCCTCGTGAATGTCGAACATCACTTACTAGCTGACGCCAAGGAATTCTTATTCGACCAGTCCGAGGTCGACTTCCTGACTCTGGACCAGCAAAAAATTTACCCTAATGGTCGTCACGAGTAATACCGGAAACTTTGTCCGGGATGCGAGGCGGGAACTTATACTGACGGTTAGGGTTAGGGTTAGGCGGGAAGATGTTTAAAACTGGTAGTAAAAGTTATCATGTGGGAAATTGCAGGGCCGAAAAGGGTATGTGTGTGTTGAGTCCCTGCAACAACAAGCGAGTGGTTGGCGGCCTGTCCCTCGGAGGAAAGTCTCGAGGTGTGCATGATTCTCTCTAAAAGCATAAAAATATGAAAAAAAGATCAGGACGGATGACATCAAAGGCTAAAGTGGAAGCGAGAAAGCAACGTTGCACACGAGCTGGTTGTGTAAGGCCTTGAGCTTGGGCGTCCTGCCGCTTGCACCCCCTGTTTCGATCGCAGCTGCGTCTTGGTTTTTGGTCTCCCCCCTCTCCCTATTCGAGGGTTGCCTTGGATTTTTCTCGATGCTCCCTCTATTGCATGTAGAATACTTGGTGTAAGGCTCAGATTTGCGCGCAAAGACTTGCTTTGGGGCTGGAGTTGTGCCGACGATGGGCCGGCGATGCCTACGCCTTGCGGCAACCGCAACGTTCGTCACTGGCTGGTACAACCTTTTCCTTACTTTATCAGGCAAATAACCAAAGACCCGGCAATACGGTTCGACGCACACTATCTGCTTTATTCCTTCATGCAGCTTGCTTATCTCTTTCTCTCCCACTGTCCTGCCCCTGGCACGTGCAGGCCACCAAGCAAGAGAATTGGTGATGGCGCGCAACGACTGCTAGACCCAGCAACGGCCATCCTCGACGCAATGGCAGGGGACGCAGTGTCCGTCAAGGCATGGAATGCACGGCTGGTGGCTTACATCAATACCTTGGAAAATGAGGCGACTCGGCGAGGTATCTATGTCTTGGCGGGGGCTGTGATCAGGTAGCTCCTTTCCAAATGTATACAAACACCCCTTCCGCATGTTCCGTGCTCCTTACCTTCCAGGCTCTCAACTCCGCTACGCGTACAAGAATGTCGCCAAGGCCCTTGCAAATTTTCCGACACGCATTACCACAGCCAAAGAAGCCCAGCAAATCAAAGGTGTGGGCCCTACAATCGGCAGGCAACTTGAGAACTTCGTCAACAACAAACTTCTGCCCGAGCAGCAACCAATACAACAAGACAAAACAGCAGCAGTAGTAGCAGCAGCAGTAGCAGCGGCAGCAGAAGAAGATGATGAAACTGATAGTGACGGGAAAGGGTGCTCAGAAAAAGAGTTAGGGTCACAGGGCAGTCTTAACGAGATGATGGAAGACCTTTTAGTGGCCTCGCAGTTAAGCGCCTCTTTTCCAGACATGGAGGAGACTCATCCGGCCGAGAACAAGGCCAGCAGCACCTTCAGTACCACGAGCATCATCAGTACCACCAGTGTCAGCAGCGGCAGCAACAGCAGCAACGGCAACAGCAACAACAGCACCAGCACTAGTATTGATAGTAGCAGCAGTGGGAGCAGTACAAGAAGGAGGAGGAGGCTGGATGCGGAACTCTCGCGTGGGGCTGCGCTCAAGGCTGCTTCTCTCTTGGTGGATGACAAGACAATTTTCCTGTCGAGCGATGACGATGAGAAAGAGGAAGGGGAAGAAGAGGAGCAGGAAAGAGAGGACAAGGAGAATATATGGGGCCTCGCAACAAGCACTGTGAATGAAACGCCTTCGACATGGCAGCAGCAGCAGCAGCAGCAACAGCAACAGCAGCAAGGTCTGTCGTCTTCGGTGGTAATGGAGATCATTGACTTGAGCGAGGACGAGGACAATGACAACGAGCAGGAGGAGTATGAGCAGGAAGGCTATCAGCGTTCTGGCAGGAATGAATGTGGCGATGGTGACAATAACAATTCAGTGCTGGTGCTGACGAGCGACAGCGAGGAGGAGGAGGGTGACGTGGAAGCGGAGGAGGGAGCGAAGGACAGAATCAACGACGATCGCAGCACAACCAGACCCCCTCCTCCACCATCACTGCCTCTTGTCCCTCCCTCTTCCCCCTCCAGGGGCAAAGGTCGCAAGCGCAAGCTCCTCTCCCCTCCCAAAGCCTACATACAACTAGAACTTGGTTTCGGTGGGGGAAAAGTCGCAGCCGCTCTAGCCGATGAGGGGCAGGAAGAGGAGGAAGAGGAAGAGGAGGACCTGGACGGGCCCATGACGTTAGCGAGGCTGCATCGCTTGTGTAAGCATTTCGAAGGGAGTCAGGTCGAGGAATGGGAAGTGGTTCTGTTGCTTGATCGAAGGGAGCATGATAAAAATCCGAGCATCGAGAGGGGGCTGATCCAGGCGGGGGTAAGGTGCGAGCTTCGTGTGCTGCAGTTGGGTGATATGATGTGGGTGGTACGGAGACGACAAGTGAGCAGCGGCAGCAGCAGTAGTAGTAGTGGTGGTAGTAGTAGCAGCAGCAGCGGCGGCAGTGGTGATGGTGGTGGAACCAGAAGTAAGCAGCAGGAGAAGGCAAAGAAGAAAATGGAGAACCAGGAGGTGGTTCTCCGGTATATGTGCGAACGCAAGACCGTTGGAGATCTCGCTGCCAGCATTAAAGATGGGAGGTATAAGGAACAGAAAGGGCGTATGTTGGGGGTTGGAAAGGAAGTAGATCGGTCTTTTTATCTGGTGGAGGGGACATTTGAGCAGTTGAATGATATTGTTCGTCCGCCCGCTTTACGGACGGCCATGGCTACGACGCAGATCATACACGGGCTGCCTGTGTTGAGGACGCCGAGCTTGGATCAGACGATTTCGTTGTTGCTCCGGATGCATACTAGGATTGTGCAGGAGATGAAGACATTCTTGAACGTGGCTTGTAGAGGAATAGGCGGAGGGGGAGGAGAAGAGGGAGGGCGAGTGGAATATATGGAGAAGCATTTATGTGCCTTGCCGTTGCCGCCTTCGAGGATAATTTCCTTAGGGGAGTACCAGGAGAGGTGTAAGAAGACGGCAGGGGACTTGAGCGTGCAAACCATGTTTTTGGTTCAATTATGTGCCATAAATAAGGTTAGTGAGGCGAAGAGTAAGGCTATCGTGAGTGTTTATCCAACCCCGCATGCATTGGCTAAGGCGATGAGAGAGATGAGTGAAGACGAGGCGGTTGCGGCGTTGGCCAAGTTACCCGTGGCGGGACAAAGGCAGTCGCTGGGGAGGGTGGCGGCTGTGAATATATATAAGATGTATCGGTAGTGGGGGATTAGATTGTGGATGGACGAAGATAGGTGGTAAAAAGGGGTGGCAGATATGAAGCACGGCAACATAAGTCTTGCATGCTTTTCGGGAAATTTTGATTCTACTTCTTTTTCATCTTTTTTCTTTCTTTCTTTTTATCCTCTTCGTGCATTACTTCCGGTCGCCTTTTTTTTCTCTTCTTCCCTGTTGTTATATTTCACTCACTCTCCCCTATCATAAATTGTCACCTGCCTTCCCTTCCTTCCTTTCTCCCTCCCTCCCTTCCCCCCCCTCTCCAATCTAAAACGGCAAATCCACCAATTCATTCAACAACCTTTGGATATCTCGGTCTCCGTACCTCGGATTTTCACTCGCATAAATCTCCGTATTGCAAACCGTGGGGTTGAACAAGCAATTGATCAAAACATCAGCCGTGTCCGGCCTGGAGATAAGGCCCATATTATTCCCACTCTTCGAGACGCTCAACGGCCTTCCCTCCGTCGGGCTGGAGGTAAAGTCCGAAATCCTTACAATACAATACGCCAGCCCCGTATTCTTCATCGCTAGTTCTCCCTGGGCCTTATAGTAATTTTTCCTTTCAACTCGCTCAAACGATGCAGGGTCCCTTTCCATTTCCGACAAACTCTTCAGTGCCGTCGATGGCGTAATGTCCGATGAACTTAACACGACTACATCCGGCTGTTCCCTCGCCCTGAACACCTTAATCCCCTCCATCGTCAGACTGAAGGCAGGGTTGGCAATCGCCTCGTCCACCCCCGCCGCCGCCGCCGGCTCTCTTTTCACCATCACCGCGAATTGCTTTACGTCACTCGGGTCCAGCGCCGCCACGCCCCCCAACCCGCCGAGTACACCTTTGTAAGGACTCCCGTCCTTCATCGGCACAAAGTCTCTAAAATTCATCCTGAAAGCGGTAAATCGATTTCGAACCAGCGGGAGGGCTAACTCATATTGGATCCCCTGTTCCGCAAATGCACTCGTGCGTATCACAAACCGGAAAGTGGTCTGGGCATCCCCCTGGGCCTTGAACAACATCAACAAACCCCCAAACTTTGAGAGATTCAGCCCTAATTTCTTACTCTCTAATGCAATGGATCCTCCGGGACCCACAGGCAAACTCCCCACAAAGGCAGGCCGGCCCGACCGCTCGTCCTGGACCGTCCACGCACCTTCCGCTCCATCGACCAGTGGCTGAGTCACGCCCCAGACATCCCTGTCAACGGGCTTGCGGAACTTGAACAATGTCCTCTTTGTCGTGACCCTCTTCCCTGTCTCAGACAATCTGGTGTCCTGAAACGCCTGTGCCAGATTGCGCAGGCCCAAGTACTCCACCGTACGAGCATCCCCATCATCCCTCGCCTGCGCCACGTACACCGCCTTATCCGCCCCATCACACGCCGTTCTCAACGAAGCTAGGTCCGCTAGGTCCCCCTTCACGTACGACACGCCAGTGCCCAACAAATTGAGCGTGGTCGAGTACAAATTCCTCACCAAAACCTGCACCCGATACCCCTTCAGAATCAATTTCCTCACCACCTGCCGCCCGGTCTCCCCCGTCGCTCCCACCACCAACACAGTGGGAGTTTTCTCACTCGGTGCCGGGATGGCATACATGAACTTTTTATCAAAATACAGGCGGTAATCGTCGGGGTTCTTGGGAGCAGGCTCCTCGACTTGACCCAAGCTTTCCAACGCCCGTCGCGCTGCCCGCCCTGCCTTAATAGGGATCTCTATCGGGTTGATAAACTTCTTGTTCTTGATCCGTTCTTGCTCTTTGGCTTGCCGTAATTCAGCTGCACGAGATTCGCTAGGTTTAGCGAGGGCTTTGGCTACCCCGACGTCCCCTGTGGGAACTGCGTCCTCTTTCCCAGCGGCAGGCACGGCTGCTGCTGCTGTTACTTCTACTGCTGCTGCTGCTGCAGCTGCCGGGCTCTTTTTGCCCTTTTCTTGAATGGAGGAGGAGGGAGGAGAGGATGATGAGGAGGACTGGGGGGTCATCCATGCTGGGGCGACTAATATTCTTCTGCTATTGGTGTTGCTGGCGGAGGAGGGGGCAGGGGGGTTGGTTATGCTACATTGGATGGGGCTTTGTGGCCGAAGAGACGGGAAGATAAAGGCCTGTCTCTCGGCTATAAAGTAGCAGGCAAGTAATGCCCCTTGAATGTGGAGTCGCATGGCTTATTGCGTGGGTGGAGGCTTGATGCGATGGGAAACTCGCTGCTGCTCGGCCGTGCGTGAAAAGTGGGAGGAGGCGAAGTAAGGGGAACACTGCCTTGGCGTTTTGCTTGTGACTGCGGCGATCCAAACGTCTCGTTTCTTGTGTTGATTTGCCTATGGCCATTGCGTTTGCGATCGGTCGTGATTATGGTGGATTGGTATACATGGTCAGAACCCGCTTGCGTGTATTGCTCATGGATATGCATCATCAATAGTTAAGGGGAAATGCGAGTAACATACACAGCCAGACACAGAAGTAGGAAGGAGAACATTGCCAACTACATTTTGTCTTGTGTGTCCTTGGTGCAGCCAACTCTGTGCAAGGTATGACATCAGGAAAATGCATTTGCTTTGGATTACGCAAGAGCGAGCTGCAGCCACACCACGCATGACGATGTGATGAAATGTGCCATCAAACGTGCAGCAGCTCGGAAAGGAGCACTCGAGGTCGAGCGCCAGAAAATAAAGCGTCCGTCCGAAGCACTCACATTTGGGTCCGGATGGTTATTCTCATTCATTTCTGTATTGTATATTTTCATGCTTGTGCGTGGTGGTGGTGGCATTGAAATTGAAAGATATATATAATAACCTCCCTGTCGTAGAGTCGCAGTCGTAGAGTCGCTTCTTACCCTTCGCCCCCCTTTTTTATCTGAAGGCAAGCTACAGAGCCCTTCCTCATCTGGGCAACTTTGCTTGGAAGACTTAAATGCGCCCCAGCCCTCAGCTTGTCACTTAGTGCCACGAGAATTTTCGTCTGCTTATGACAGTTTCAACCTTCCAACACCCCGTCCCACTCACGCCATTTTCCCCCCCTAGCCTTTTTTAATTCGACTATGCTTTGTCACCTCGCTAGATGGAGTAAACACCTTGCACATTTATATACGTGTTTGTATTCCGCGAGAGTTGGAAATTCGTCACTATTTTTACATGCTACCTCGCACCATCACTCAGTCCTTCATCTCCCCGCCTGTCACTGGTGTAATCGTATCCACTTCCTCCCAACCGCCCCCCTCTATGGTTTGGTTTTAAATGGGTTTGGATTGTAGAAGTGATTTAGACGAAAACATTTAGAGTGTCTGTATGCACCTTTCATGCCATTGGGGTACACTGCCGCACGGGGACACGTACGACACCCGTGCCCTCTTCATTGCCGTACGCTTCTCCGACACTATCTATGATATGTTCCATCCTTAAAGCCTCCCCCCCACTATCTGCCCGAGCCTTCTCAACCTCCACGTTGCTTACCTGGATTCCTGAAGACCATGTACAAGATGGAATCTGACTTGATGTCCTGCTGCCCTAAGGAGGCCGAGTCTGACATATCCCTTGTCTGCTATTCAAAGGATGTACGCAAAAATATGAGTCATGATTTCAATTTCTTTCAGATCCGGGCGTGCACAAGCATCACATCACTCTATCAAGCATCACTCTATCAGCAGTCCCTTGACTTCCCTTCCCTTTCGTCGTCAAGCAACACGCGACGCACCTTGTCTGGTCCATACAAGCGGATGTCCGCCGGGTTTTGCCCCACAATTTCGCCGATCTGTGTCTTGATATCTTGCACGGTCTCTCTCTGTTCCGCGCGCAGGAAGATGGTTTGTTGCTTTCGCTTGATCCTAACGTACCTAGCGGGGTGGGGGAATGGGGGGGAGAAGTAGGCAAGGGATCGAGGCAATGAGACAAGGAGATATTGCAATGGGGGGTACACCTGGTACGTACATGGACATGGCTTCTTATTTTCAACAAGGGATAGCTCAGGACTTTAGGATAGCTAATGGTGCGACGGCAGGACGTAAAGAAAGATGATGGAGAGGCTTAGGGGGAGGCTTGCCTGTCTGCGTGGGGGAAAGAGGAATGAATGAGACCAGATTAGCGAACAAGCAGGACCAGAATGAAGGACCTACTTAAGTTAACGCATGGACAGGCAGTGTGCGTAAGTGGGTTTTGCTGCATAGGAAAAGACGTGATGACGACCCTCTCATCGGCGATGAGCGAGTCTGTTCTTTCTTCCAGGTCCCTACTAGGGCGAGCCTTGCCTCCTTGCTGATTTGCCTTCCCAAAGTACGCCCCAAGCACTCACACCCCAGCCTTATACTCCCACAGGAGGACCAAGCAAGCCAAGCAAACTATTCGAAGTGTTTCTCCAGTGCCAAGCCACTTCCTCCATACACACAAGACCCCGCAAAGCCCCGCCTTCCCCTCCCGCGCATCAGCCATGTTCGCTTTTATCGAGAGTTTCAAGCCCTTTGACGTGAACAAAGTAAAGCCGTATCTAAAGATGGCCGTGCAACGCATCCAGATCGCCACCAACAAGAAGACGGCGGCCGTCAAGTACGTAGTAGGGCGGCGAGGGAAAGGCTGGCCGAAGCAAAAGCAGAGGCCCATCTTCATGTGCTCATGTCCCTCCCCTTCTTTTCTTCACACGACGACACGACCGGTAGGATGGCCCAACGCGAGGTCGCCAATTTGCTTGCACAACAGAAAGATGAGAAAGCCGCGATCAAGGTGGAGGCCATTATTCGGTACGTACCTATGCCTCTGTTGTCCTCCCGAAATGAGCTTATGCGCCAGAACGCCCGCTGTCCCTCCCTCGTTCATCCAATTTCACCAACCGTCCATCCCATTCTTCTTCTGTCGCATGACAAACCTCACAAAACCACACCTAAATCAACAGTGAGGACGCCACCATCGAAGCCTATGGCATCTTGGAATTGGTCTGCGATTTATTGCACGAACGCGCCCGCCTTGTTGCCTCCGAGAAAGAGTGCCCGGAGGACTTGAAGTCCGCGGTTGTCACTTTAATTTGGGCCACCAACCGAGCAGATATCATGGAGCTGCATGAGGTCAAAAAGCAATTCGCCAAGAAGTTTGGCAAGGAATTTGTGGAGCGCGCGGAGAAGGATGAGGACCGGCTGGTCAATGAACGCGTGGCCCATAAATTGTCGATTCGGCCTGTGCGTCCCAAAAGGGAGGGAGGGAGAGAGAAAGGGAGAGGGAAGGAGAGGATGGAGAGGGAGACAGATTTTTCCAAATTTTCTCGTGATTATGTGGGTGTCCCTCCCTCCGACCCATTGGCTTCATCCGGCTTATGTCCGAAAAGTGTTCACCCTTCTCCCTCCTTCCATTCCTTTTTCCCTCCCTCCTCTCACAATAGCCCTCCGCCGCCATCGTCGAGAAGTATCTTCGCGAGATCGCGCTCAAAAATGATGTTGAATGGACTCCTCTCGAGCATCCTTGCGACCTGACAGAAGACCAGAAAGCCTTCTCATCGATGCCCGCCCCAACGGGCGCGTCCGTTGGCATGGGCCCGGCATCTGGTTTTGGCCATCTCTATCATACTGGTGGTGCTGGGGGAGGAGGGGAAGGAGGAGGAGGAGGAGGAGGAGGGGGAGGGATGAGCATGCCTATCGCCCGTCCCATCAGCCCTCCCTGTCCGTCTCCCTCTTGTGACTTTATGACAAGCACCAGTGGCAGCAATAATGGTGATGATTGTGAGAAGGATCCCTTTCAACCTCCCTCCCGCCAACCCCCTCCGCTCCCTTCCCAAGCAACAGCTACTCCTAGTTCTTCCGCCCCTGCTGCTCCTACCGCCCCTCCGTCCTCTCCCCCCTTCCTCCCCGCGGCTGTGGAGGCCGGGGCCTCCGCTCCGGTGATGACGGCCGTTGGTGTCGAGGGAGGGGGGGAGGGAGGACCTGTGTACGACATTCCGCTTCCTCCTACAACTGCCCCTGTGAGAGCGGAGCCCGCGCTGGTGCTACCCCCGGCACCATCGACGTCAGGGAGTGGAGGGCCAGGGGGAGAAGTGGATGATCTGTTGACTCGGTTTCAACGGTTGCAGCAGCGATAGAGGGGGGGGGGGGATGGAAGGAGTTTCGTATGGGGGGTGTTTGAATTGACGATACTGCAGAGGGGGGAAGGAGGAGGGGAGAAAATAAATAAAACAATGATATGTTAATATGAGGAGAGAGCAGGGCGAGTGGCCCTTCCTAGGTTCGATGGATTCAAGTGTTGAGTGCTTTGGTTGCCGTTCTCTTGTGTGCCCCTGCGCACATGTGCTTCTTCCAGTGTGTGGTGATTCGAACTCTTCCTTTTCCTCATTCTCTTTTTCTTTTTTATTCTTTCTTCTTTTGATTTCTTGTTCTTTTGTGAAATCTTTTTCCTCCATTCTACCTTCCGCCCTCTCCGTCCCGCCCTCTCTCCCTGCCCCCCCCATTCCGCCTCTATTCCAAGTAAGCAACTCTCTCTCTCTCCTTGCCTCCTCTCCCCTCCCTTCCCTCCCTCCCTCCCTCTCTCCCTCCCTCTACCAGGACCCGTCCGAGTCCATGCCTGCCTTGGGCGCCGAAAACGACGCGAGGTCCCAGACTGTCTCCAATTTAAACGCCGGCGAGACCAGCACGCCACTCGCATCCGCCTTGGCGATCTGTATCCTGTTCAATGCACGGCAGTCCCTGTCGAAAAACAAAAAAGAAGGAAGAAAGGGAAGGAGGGAGGCAGAGGCCCGGGGGGGGGGGGGGGGAAGTGCGTGGATTTGAGGAGGCATGGATTAAACGAATGACCCATCGACACATGAAAAAGGAAGGGGCCGGGTACATCCAAGATGATTATTAGCCTTCACTACGCCCACGGACGTGCAAAAAGGCGACGAACCTGTAGAACAGCACACGCATGCAGTCCTCCAACAACGCCCGGGCCTCCCCCTCCGTCATGTTTTCGTGCCATCGTTTGCGCATAATGGGCAACGCAAGGTAAGACCCGAAGCCCGTGGCCATCACATCGTCGGAGAATGCCGTGCCGATCATGTCCAGGTGGCCGAGGAAAGGCTTGCCGTCCTTGTACCCACCCACCAGCACCTGGGGTCGTGTGAGGGAACAACGGAGGGAGGGAGGGAGGGAAGGAAGGAAGCGTCAATCGCCTGCACACCCTCTCAAATTCCATCTCTATCCTCTCCAGGTGACAAAGCAAAGGCATGGCCTCCTTGTATCTATCAGGCAAGACCTGAATTCAGGAAATAAAAACAGGGCTTGTATGCACCCTTCCCTCCCTCCATCCGTCCCTCCCTCCCTCCCTCCTTCCCTACCTCATTCCACAACGGATTGAACTTGTTTCGCTTGCTGTAAAAAATTGCCCTCAAGTAATGAAATAGCTCGGCGGGGGAGTGGGCGAAGCCATCATTGGCATTCAAGTCATCCTGGTGTAGCTTCTCGAGCATCTCCCCGATCGCCTGGAAATCAGAAAATTCTCCTCCAGCCCCCAAAATGGTATGCTCCCCCACCGTGTTCAACCGCGTCACGTCCTTGAATCGCGCCAAGGAACCGTACGAGGCCAATGTATCCGCGGCAAGCATCACACCACCGTTGTACTTAACGCCCAGGACCGACGTGCCTGTCACCATAGGGGAGTGCGTGCGTTTGCTCGGGCCAGCCCCGGCCACAGTGGCAGTGCCAGCAGCAGCTGTGCCGGTAAGACCATTGTTCTTCACCGTCACGCCGAACATGTTGGTCGTTTCGGATTGAACGCTGACGATGAGAAGGAGTAGTAAGAGGCTAGTAGTGTACTGTTTTGGGAATAGAGAAGGAAAGGAAGGAGGAAGAAAGGAGGGGGAAGAGGGAGAAGAGAGGGTGAGACAGCATATTTGCGCGCAGCAGACGTAAGTGCAAGACTCGGCAACAAGACACTGCGTAACAGTGCGTCGATGATGCGGTACAGATTACGAACATGCACTGCTGCTATTGCAGTGTTGCAGCTGCTGCCGCCATGTCCCCGCCGCGGTATCATCACATCAACGCGTAACAGGGCGCCGATGATGCGGTACGGATTACGAACATGCACTGCTACTCTTGCAGTGTTGCAGCTGCTGCCGCCATGTCCCCGCCGCGGCATCATCACATCAACGCGCAGGTAAGACCTGACCGCCAATGAAAAAACAGACGCCCCACAACCATGCCAGCTCCTGGCAACAGGCCGCTGAACGATAACATAGCAAAGCCTCAAAGGACGACGAATTTTCACAGGTCCATCCTCTTTGTCTCTCCCCCGGGCAGGCAACATCATCACATGCGGGCAGTGGCAGCGAATTCCAGCCCCTCTTCCCCAGAGCAACCTCACGACCACGACTACCATTACCACCTTATCAACCCACAAGCCACCACACAATGACGTACCACGTGACTAGAAACCGTCTTCTGGATTCGCATGCACTGGCGCTTCGAATTCGGGAGCGTGCAGCACGGAGGAAAAAGGGTCGACGACGAAGTCGAGACTCTCTCTTCTTTTCCTATTGTTGATGCGTGTGGGGGAGGAGGAGCAGGGAGGGAAATTGAACGAGTGCAGGCTCTCAATAATCACGCAACCATTGACAGGCTGTGGGAAGAAGGCTAAAGAGAGCAGGGGACGAAGAACCCCATCGACTTCGTTTCCCAGCGAAGGCGCCTGCCTGCCGGCGATGCTTTTGTCTGTGGACCCGAAATCTGAAGGCTCCCTCTGCATTGTCTTGTTTTGGTAAGGAGTGTCACAACCACACTCCCGACATCTGCTCCACATATCCTCCGAGTCCACCCACACCCCATACACTTCCTTGACATGTTGGTGGGAAGGACTATGGGTGGTGGTCTCTGTGGTATTTCTTTTGTGACGCCTCGCTCCCGCACCCCTCACGTCCACGTTTTCCCTCCCTCCATCTCCTCCTTCCCCAACTCACACAAACCCGCACACATGCACACACCCATCACAGCTGCTCACACCAGCGCATACGCCCGACACTGTCAGTACCGCCGCTTATTCACAACCAACAACCGTGGCCCCGTATTATCCCCTTTTCCCTCAACTTGGCTCTTCCACCACCACGTCCTCGTTAATATTAGCGCCATGAATCCCGAGACGTGCACCAAGTGCAGGAGCCTCGACATAATCACAGGTTCGTTTTCTTTGTCTCGTCATCTTGCGTCCTTGAGTTGCGGTCAGAAACCCGTTTCCCCCCTCGAGTTCCCTCAATTCCCACCCTTCCAACCAGGGATAAGATAGACAGCACAACAACCCACCCAGACGCGGAAACAATAACTTCGGTGCGCTTCTTCTTGGACGGTGTAGGTGTGTGACGCAGGCTATGGGAAGAGAAAGATGAGTAGGGGGGAAAGGCGATCCATTCGTCGTAGCCGCCCTACCTCTCTCCCTAGGCCTCTCCCTCGCAAGCCTGCCGACCGACTCCCACTCCTCCAAAGAGAGACGCAATCGAAAAAAATACCCCCACTCCCCCCGGCCTAGCCCGTCCCTCTCTCCCTCTCTCGCGCAAGCGAGCGGCGGGAGCCGTGAAGACCACCAACAGATACAAAAGAGAAGCAAACTTCCCTCTCCCTCGTTCTCCTCCCCCTCAAACGTAACCCGTCAAATTGATACGATCAATCTAACCTTATTCCCTGTGTGGCATATTTACATCCCAACGTAACCCTTTTTCGCTCTCCGGCGTCATGCGAGAACGGCATGCGCTGACCATCCCACCCCAGTTCCTGTGTTGGTGCCCCTGTCGGTGCTGCTGCTCCCCTTCCTTCTGCATGCCTTGTTGTCGAGCCCAGTGCTCATTTTCGGAACGGGTGACCAAGCGGCTTGCAGCCCACCTTTCCTTCCACCATCCCACGTGATACTCAGGGGTTCAGGGCGTATTGTAATGTTATTGTTATGGTCGTTGCAGGCGAACATTCATGTGTGTCTGTACCTCTTGCTACAAGCCCAGCCTCTTATTTGAGCAATTCAGCAGGGACCACAAATTGTACTACAGCCGGAAGTGTTTCCAGCAACTTTCAAAATTGATCATTTGCGGGTCATTCATGTGAAGTTCGTGACTTAACCTCGGGTCTGCAATGACGAGCAAGTTTTGTCTTGTCTCTGTTAGCAGCCTTTCTCTCGTCCTGGACGTCGTGGTGGTTGTCGTCGCTGCGAGAGGCTTCGTTTCAAGCGATGTGACCGGCCAGCCACCCCTTCACTTTGCTTGTATGTAGTAAATATACGTTTGTGGGAGTTCATTGTACGGTAGCCAAGAAGCTAGGTTCTTGGATGGAATTTGTCGTTATTGGAGCTGACCTTTGCAGCGACGCGACGGGGATGCAGCGAGATGAGACTGAAGTTTTATTTTGGCTTGAATGAGGCGAAGAAATCAGCTCTTGTCGACACTTTCCGCCCGCTTGCTCCACTCGTTGGAAGATGGAGCCTCTTGTCTTGGAACAAGGGAGGGCCTTTATCCTTTTTGTGTCGCCGTGGTTGCGGTAGTTAACGGTGTGTGCTTTTAGATCGTGATTGTTGGCGAGACGACAGCACACTCTGCCAGTACCGTCATCCTCTCGCGCATGCCCCAGCTCCTGTGCTGCTGCTGCCGCAGAGCAAGGCCTTCGATTACACCGCCGACAATTACCGCCGCCACCACTATGAAGCGAGGGAGTCTTATAATATATTGCCAGTCTAGATGCCTTCCTTCCTCGCCCCTTTTCCTCTTTTCCACCCGCCCTCGCTTTCAACCCCTCCACTCACCATATCCTCGATCCCTCCCTCCTCTTTCTTCTTCCTTCAAATCAAAACAGATCACCGGTCCGGCGACGTGATCTGCCGCGGCTGTGGAGAAGTCCAAGCTGAGCGCCTTGTGGACGAAGGAGCCGAGTGGAACCGCTATGATGACAATGATGGAAAAGGAGACCCTTCCCGGGTGGGGGGTGAGCTGGGAGGAACGGCCTCTCGTATATGGGGGGGCTCATCGGCAAGTATGCCAGGGGCAGGACGAGGGGGAGGAAGCGGGGGAGGGAGCAGTAAGAAAAGGAAGGCGCAGCAAGGGGCGGCCGCTTTGACGGGGGCAGATCTAGCAAATAAGAAAAGTCGGGCACAGGGGAAATTGGAGAAGGTGTGTATGCTCTTATCGGACTCGTGCCGGTCGTTGCACTTGGACGAGAGGGTCGCTCAGGTTGGTTTTACAATCGCCGACAGCGCAAGCACGGAGGGGGTCTTTAAGGGAAAGGCTGAAAGTGTATTGGTTGCGGCCGTATTATACTTGGCGTGCAAGCACTGTGGGGTCCTCAAGAGCATTGCCGAGGTCTGCTCGGAGTTGGGGACGAACAAATTTGAGGTAGGGCGAGTGATCAACGATATCTCCCGGAAGGTCAAGGCATTGGAAGCCGTCGTTTTCTCTCCCGAGGAAGTAGTGGATAAATATGGGGGCCAGTTGCGGCTCCCGTTGGGTTTGCGCGCGGCGGCGGTCGATGTAATGAAAACTGCGAGGGAATTGGAGGGGTTTCAGGGCATGCACCCGCAAACGCTTGCGGGGGCGGCCTTGTTGTTGTTGAGCAACACGAAAAAGATGCCGCAGTTGGTGGTGGCAGATGGAGTCGTAAAGAAGGAAGAAGGGATAAAAAGCGGGGGGCAGAGGGAGGCGTTGGCCGGGACTGTTTTCCCACCTCCTGCGCGGTCGGTGGGGGAGGTGACGGGTGCAACGCTTGTGGGGGTAGGGACGATGAAGAAAGCGCATGCCCTTTTGTATGAGCATCGAGAGAGGGTTGTTCCGTTGGTGTACGCGGCGGAGATGGCGAGTCATTTACTGGAGTTGAGTCCTCCGACGGAGTTGGATTCGTAGAAAGCGAGGGAGCGAAAGAGGTGCAGGATGTACAAAATCAAAAGGAACAGAGAAAGGAGCGAGCCGTGTGTGTACAACTAACAAACGAAACATCGAACAAATAGACAGCGAGAAACTCAAAGCATTTGCTGTAACGGGCTTGTGGATGAATATATGACCTCATCCATGTCATTTTTTCTATTTTTTGGCGCTTCGTTTCACGTTCGTTTTTCAACAGGCGCCAATTGCTTTCAAGGTGTCAATGTACACATAAAGGGAAGGGGGAAAGAAAGGAGAGAGTGGCTACGTTCTGCGTGGCTGGAGAAGTGACAGGGATGGAAGAGGGACGCCCTGCTGCTGCTGTTGCAGCTGTTGTTGCTGCTGCGGGGGTAGGTGCTGTCGCTGCTCGAGTGTCAGTCTCATCACGTCAAAAGGACGGACTTCTCTTCCCAATGCCGGATCAGGCGTCTGAAGGAACGAAAGGATGGTTTGAGGGTGATGTTTCTCGAGCTCCTTCAGAAGCAGCAACAATCGCTCCGCCATGTAAACGAGGCATCCACTCGTCTCCTCTCCGCTCAAAACACCCATATCAGGTGTCACCTGATTAGACTCCGAAAAGGCCAAAGACGGAACAAGCAGCCGCTGCTCCTCCTCTTCCTGTTGTTGTTGAAGTCGTTGCTTCTTTTGCTTTGCCGTCACTTTGATGGTGGTAGGGATGGGAGTAGCCATTGCTGTTGATGCTGCTGCTGCTGGAGGACTGGAGGGAGAGCCGACCCGTTGCTGCGCGGCTAGAAGTTTTATATAATGGGCGCAAAACCTCATCACTTCTTCCAAGCGTCGAGTGGCTTCGAACGAGGCGCCTGTCACGTAGGTAGCCATGCAATCTGGCGGTACCTCCATCACTAGATCCAGCACCGCTCGCCACAGATTAGGACGGAAGGCCAGGCCCCAAAAGGTGGTGCTGACACGTTTGAGGGGACGCATCTCAATCTCAATATCTACAGCGGTGGGAGTGGATCCATTGGGAGGAGCAGCAGTGGTGGTGTTGGTGCTTGTGCCTGGTGCCATTGCTGCTGCTGCTGCTGCCGGGGTGGAGACAAAGGAAGCAAGGAAGGTCTCGGTCCCTCCACAGGCTGACGAGGCGGAAGGCAGGAAAGGCGGATACTTGTGACGATGAGCACTACCATGAGAAGTGGGACCAGCGGAGGAAGGACGAGGGAAGTAGAAAGGAGCGTGGATAGAAGGCCGAGCAGAAGAAGGGCTGGCGTCAGCGACTAAAATCTCTGTCAAAACAGGTATTTTGCGTAGCATCAAATACGGGTGCCGATGTGCCAGCTCGTTCAATCGATTCACGGCTTCATTATCGCGTTGTCCGTCCAAACCCAACCGACAAAGCTGCGCAACGTCATCCGGCATATATTGCTCTACCATCGTCGAACAGGGGCGACGCAAGAGACCCTCCCCCTGTTGCAAGACACGGACGACGAAGCTGGTGTCCACTCGTTCTTCCCGCAAGATGGTTGCGACATCGAGAGGAAAAGACATGTAAAGACGATGAAACAAATAGGCTTCCACCGGTAGAAAAGTATTCCTAGTCGAGCTGTCGTTGGTGTTGGCCTTATCCGCTGGTGTGCGAAGCAAGGAGAGTAAATGCAGTAGAAGCTGGCGGCGGAAGGCGGCGTGACGGCCAGAGAGATGTAAGCAAAGGGCAGTGATCGATTCGTGAAAAAGCAGAAGATGATCTGGGCATTTGCGGCAGCTGCTGCTGCTGCTGCTGCTGCTGCTGCAGCTGCTGCTACCCACAAGAGTAAGCCCTTGAGAGATAAGCTTCAACAGGGCCATGGCCTCCACAGACCTCAAACAAGATGTTGCTCCTCCACTCAATAACAGTGGATGATGCATCCCCCCCCTGCTTTTTCCCGCACATTTATATCGAGGCATTGTCGCTGCTGAGAACGACAAGGCCGCCGCGGCCGCAGCCGCCGAGCCTTGAAGCGTCCCGGGTGTAAGCCCCAACTCACTTACCATGGGGCTCTGTCCCGGCCGACAAAACCAGCGCTGCAACAAACATAAGGCCACATACACATCCAATGAGGAAAATTTGCTCGTAGCACCTTCACCGCCTACCAGATTAGCCTTGCCCATCTCTTTGAAAATTCTTCGGACCAACGGCTCGAGCTCGTCAACCGAAAAGGTCTCAAGCACTTGCGCCAACAGCGCCAGGCGGAGCTTACTGCAACGTCCCCCTCCGATAGCAACAGCTTCTGGAGGGCGGAGAAGTAGCAGATCCCAAATCAACCCTTGGCAACGAGCACCCAACCCCTCCTCATCTGTCGCCATCCAATACATCTGACACAATTTGCACAACACACTCGCTGTCGAGCGTATCGCTCCCTCCACCGCCGCCGTGTCTATCTCCTCTTCCTTCCCCTCTGCTGTGGCAGCAGGCAACACACGCTCATGCAAGGTCTGCAAGACATGACTGACTTCGACTAGCTGCTTCTCCCCATCCCTCCCATGTTTACGGGACCACCGCCAGCGGCCCGAGGGTCCCATCGCCTCCTCGGAACCCAAAATCTCAACAGCGCGACGCAAAACCTCAAGGCTACCTGCTTCTAAAGCTACTCCAGATACGAGAAGGGCGCGTCCAATCACGTCGTCTAGTACTTCCTTTCTTTTGAGAGGAGGCTGTGTGGCTTTCTTTTTCTTGGCAGGGCGCATTAGCTCGAGTAAGGCCTGGCGAGCACAGGGAGGCAGAGAGGGAAGGAGATGATTCGCTGTCAATGCCATCACTGGATCCGGCTTTTTTGCTGGAGCTGCGGTAGGAGTTGCTACTACTTTTGCTGCTGCTGCCGCTGCTGCTGCTGCTGCTGCCGCTGCTGCTGCTGCTGCTGCTGCTGCGTGGGCGTCATGCAACTTGCTGTTCAGGCCCCTCGTACTGCCCACGAGCATAGAGCCTTGATACGCCCTGCTGCAGGCGGCTGGGGTAGAAACGGGAGCCGAGGAAGGTCCCGTCCTTCGAGTCGGCGCGCCCCTTCTCTTCTTCTCCGTTATCACAGATGCTACAGTTGCTGCTTTCGTAGGCTCCTTGACCTCCTTCCCCAACCAAGCACAAAACATACCGGCACATGCACCATTCTCCTTGTCGTCTTTGGCCGCGTGGAATTTTATGTAAGCCGCGACCCGTCGTGCCAGCTTTCGAATAAAAGCACGTCGCGTACCGAGCCTTCGATCCAGGCCCCAGGTTGCAAGGGAGGAAGGGGAGAGAAGGTTCTGGTACACCTCACCGCTCCTATCTTTTTTGTGCTTGCCAAGTTCTTCGGTTCGAGAAAGGCCGGCGTGAAAGCACTCGTGGGAGAGGCCCGAGCAGAGAAGGAGGCGGGGGAGAAGAGTGGGCGGCATGCAGCGGGCCGAAGCGGCAGAGACGGCGAGGCACTCGCTCTTAGCCAGCTGCATCCAATCGCCTGCTGACAAAGCTGCTCCTCGTCCTTCTCCTCTTCCTTCTCCCCCTCCTCCCTCTGTAGTGGCTGTAGATGCTGCAGTGGTAGAGGCCTCGCTTTCATTCAGCACCTTGACGGCACCGGGAACGCCAAGAGAGGGATCAGCGACAGCGTATGATCCAGAAGGAAAGAGTAGACCTAGCATTTTTTCCAACGCCTGGGGCAATACAGGCTCTTTGTGCATACTTAGGAGGGCGAGACAAGCAGAGAGGAGGGTCTCGGGTAGGAAGACTTCTGTTGGTGGTGCGGAGGGAGAAGCACTAAGCGCTAGCATCAGTCGGACTTGGTCACCGCTTTGCCAGACCCGTGTGACTTTGCTGCTGCAGCTGCTCGTCACAGAAGCAGCAGCTTCATCAAGAGTAGCCACGATCTCTTCCACGATCAGCCTGCGTAAATGAGGTACATGCTGCATTGTCGCTTGCATCACCAGCTTTCGAGACGCTAAGACACTGGATGCCACAAAACTAAAAAAGGAAGGACTGCAGAACGCCCCACTCAATTTTAATCCTCGTCCTTTAGTCTTACTCCGACGAATCCGAAAACGCTCCCCCCCTGTCGGCGCTTGCATTTGCGCCTGTACAGCAACAGTACCTTGCCCATGACAGTGGTAGAAGAGAGCGAGCAAATAGAAGCTGATTGCGTGGTGGGAGGCCTCCACTTGCAATGCTTCATGGAGTGCCCGTAGGACGGGTGCAGGGTTCGCCTGGAAGCAAGGTAAGGACCCCAAGTGGAATGCCCACGCACAATGCTCCTGGCGGGCGTCAGCCAGAAACGTCGGGCTGGCCAAAAGCGTCTGCAAATCGGCATTCGCGTCATAATGTCCTTTCATATTTCTAGGGCTGCTGGTGACGGCAAGAACTTGTCCCTCTTTCCCTTCCTCTTGCCGGCCCACCAACAACCTGTCCAATGCACGGCGAGCAGCAACCCGACGCACCGATTCGGGGGCGCACAGCTCCCCCGTAAACACAGACAAAGCCTTTATTGCCCTCATGACATTGTTCATCTCCTCCGTCTCGTCCTCTCCATCGCTCTGGGGGAAAAGTCGGCTTATGATAGTCCGGCGCATGGGCTCCAGGAGCTTCCGCAGAGCCAACTGTACAGCACTCGTCGTCATACCCCCTCCTTTCTCCTTCTCATTTTCCTGCCCCTTCTCTTGCTGTTGCTTCTGCAGTTGTTGATGTTGGTTTTGCTGCTGTTGCTGCTGCTCCATGTGGGCAATCATAAACATGTGACAAATACACTCAAGAGGTAACCTTTTCATTGTCACTTCTGGCTCAGCCGCCACTGCTGGAGCGAGCCATTCCATCGTCGTCTCCAGCATCCGTCTCGAAACACTACTGGACCCATCGCCCGCAATCGCCGCAGCCACAAAATCAGGTTCTGTCGCCCGGCGTAAGCGCGCACCAATACCAAATTCGGCATCTGATGCCTTGAGTCGCTGTATTACTTGAGGTGGTGGTCGTCTGGGGGGCATGCCCAAATCAAGGAAAAGTAGTGGAGAGAGGGCACTGGTGCGTTTGCCTTCCTCTCCGCTGGCAGGAAGTTTTCGTTTTTTGCTGGTCTGGATTCGGTGTCCTCGGAGGAGGTTGTTTAGGACGGCTTCTTCCTCTGTTAGCTCTACGTCTGCCGCTACTATCTGCTCCTCCTCCCCTCGAGACCGTCCCCTCGAGGCATCGACAGAAGCGGTACCTGAAGACGACAAATTCGCCTTCTTTTTGCTGTTGCTGCTCCTGCCGCTACCACCAGCAGTCAACAAGGCCCCAGGTGGGGGAAAATGATACTGGTTGCACACTACCATCTGCATCAAACACCTCAACGTCGGACAATTTTCCCACAACCACCGTCCAACCGTTGCCGGATTGCTTCCACTTACCAACAGCAACATCAAAGCCACCCGCCAAAACAAATCCGAGTGCGCCAACGCTGGCACTTGGTCGGCACTCAACCCTTTCCTCGCCAGCAAATCCCCACCCGGCTCATAAACTGCTAGACTGAATATGTCTTTTATCACAGCCGCTGCTCCTACTCCTTCTCCACGAAATTGCAACTCCACCCCTTCGTCCAACCCCTCCCCCCATACCGCCTTGGCAACCAAGTGATCTTGCTCTCTCTTCGCTACAATCCCCCCCGCCCTTTTAATCAAATCCTCCAGCTGTTCCAATACGGCTACACATCCTCCAGCGGGTCTACAGGCAATGAGACGGGTCAACGCAGCTAGATGTCGACATGTGCTCTCCTCCACCCCGACATATCGAGCGAGAAAGGCCTCAGGGGATTTATCTGTCTTTTCAGGCTGCTGCGACGAATTGAGAAGCAATATGCTACAAAACAAAGACAAACCATCCTGGCGATGCGGTGCTGCTGTTGCTGCTGCTGCTGCTGCGGTTGTTGCAGAGGACGAGCACGAGGAAGGGAGGCGCGGCAAGATCTCTCGTGAAACCTGCAAAGAAAACCGGGCTACATGTGCATGAAAAGCCGCTATGTCCCGAATTGCCCACAACCGCAATCGCCACAGTTCAAAATGCTTGGATGCCAACAGCTCTTCTTCTGTCACGGCTCCCGAACTCAAAATCGCCCTTTTGGTTTTCGCATGTTGCTCATTCCAGGCTTTCCCCTGCTCTAGACATACTTGTGCGCGATACCGCAACAACGCTGTGACTCCCTCAGATACCGTCCGCAAAAAATCCTCCCACCTTCCCGCCCCCAAGGTGCTAAGCACGTGTCCAGGGAGGATAAGTAGACCTTCGACCAATTGCACAATATCAATGTTCTCAAGCGTGAGTGTCTTGACGATAGAGAGCATGACCTCTTTCACGCGTGGCCCCGGCCGTGCCAGCAGCTGCTCCTTCAAACCCAAAGCTAACTCACGTCCGACCTCAGTTCTTGTCAAATGCAAGCCTGTGGTTGAAGAGAAAGGTGGCGTCACTCCTTTTCCTGCTCCGCCTCCTCCAGCATCACCTGTCGACACCGACGTCGGCAACGCCGAGGACGAGGAAGGGGACGAAGCAAAAGGAAATGCAGTACCACCACCACTAACAACAACGGCAGCAGCAGCCACGGGAGTGGAAGGATCTCCCGCTCCCCTTCCCGCTCCCGCTCCCTTTCCCGGCAAAGCATGCTGCAGTATTTGCGCCAACGTCCTTTCTGCCTCCAGCCTCCCCTCCGTCCCCATCACGGCATCCGTCAAAAAGCACGCGATTGTCCGTCTGAGGAAATGGAGTCCCTTGCGTACTACCACTGCCATACTCTCTACAAATAAATGTGCTTGCTGTGCG
This sequence comes from Nannochloropsis oceanica, assembly GCA_004519485.1. Classification (NCBI taxonomy): domain Eukaryota; class Eustigmatophyceae; order Eustigmatales; family Monodopsidaceae; genus Nannochloropsis; species Nannochloropsis oceanica. The sequence goes on from CP038128.1 coordinate 525,903, forward strand.
GGCAGCTGCAGATGCAGTAAGATATCCACTAATGGTATGTCCTCTGCTATATTAGGGTCAATTGCCTTGACCATTGCTGTCAGGAGATTCCGAGCATTCTTACTCGTCGCAGCAGATTCTAACCACACCTGCAAGTGCTCCGAGGCCAAGCGACGACAGGAGGGAAGGGGGGCCAATTCAACAAGGGTGGCAATGACCGGCCACATCGACCCGTAGGCTGCGCGGGAGTCGAGGCGGGCTTTGACGGCGTCCAGTACCAGTGATTGCGCACTTTCCAGGCAGGCGTTGTAGCGTGGACAGACACGAGGCAGGATGTCCTCAGGAGGGCCACTGAGGGTGATGATTGGAAGGTCGGTGAGGAGCGAGGTGGAGAACGAGGAAGAGGAAGGGGCAGAAGAAGCATCAGCCGGGGATTCAGTGATGCTGGTGGTGGTTGTGGCGATAGAAGATGCATGATACACGCCGACCACAGCTTCCTCCAGCACTTCCTCTTCGCCTGAATCGGAATCCTCGGAATGCGTAATGTTGCTCACGTCCAGGCCATCACCACTCATGGCGCTTTCCGGTCGTGTCGTCGACGTCGGCGCCAACGGGGGGGGCAACGCTAGTGGAGGGGGTGGTGGGGGCATGCTACCACCACCTCCTCCACTACGAATATTACAAATGTTATCATGAGAATTTTTTGGCTGTTGGATTGGCGTTGTTGAAGGCGTACCACGCACAGAGGAGCTATTGCTGCCACCTCCCCGCAGCCATGGAGATCCTTGCAAAGCAGCCGCGTTTGTCATGACCGGGTTCCAGCACGTTCGCAAGTTTGCAATGAATGTCCGACAGCCAAAATCCTCTTGCTCCTCCACCCATGCGCGAGGCCCTAAGGCATCTTCCATGTACACTTGTAGAAACGCCCGAGGCCAGTCCCGGCAGTCGCGAAAGGCGCGAAGTAAGACATTGCAGGACAGGCGATGGAAGAATGAGCCAGCCTGTTGGGCGCTGGCGGACCGAGTCTTTTCCGGGGCGCGGAGCCAGCTAAGAAGGAGTGGAATGATTGTGACTTTGTCTCGGAAAAGATGGGGCTTGGCCTTCACGGCGCACATGAGAGCGAGACTGGCGGCCGCATAGGGGACCTCATCGTCGGCGCTGGCGACGCTTTGACAAAGCTGTATTGCAGTCAGTTGGAGGGAGGGCAGGTCATCCTGCCCACCAGCCTCGATAGCATGGACTAGATCTTGCAGTGTTGATGCCGGAGGAGGCTTGGAATCAGCCATGATTATGTCTTTTGGAGTGTCTAGGAGCTGAGGCAGATGGTGCAAAGGAGACGTATCATCGCAAGGCTTGAAGATTGAAGCAAAGACATGCAAGCTTTCGAACTAGGTGTGACCGCCACAGTGTTGCCACCTGAGTCATTGCGGGAGATCATCGTGGGAAAGGTGGGAGAACGTGAGGGGATTCATTTTTGTTTTGGTTGTGCAAGTGGACAAAGCTTGGCAAGACATCCGGGGTGGAAAGCGCGTGGCGTCAGAGTTGGCGAACGCCTTCTTCATGCCCACATACCCCAAACCCACCGCAATCATCGGTACTCTTACGGACGGTTTCAAACCCCCTTTCCATCTCAGCCTTTTTATCTTTCAATTCATAGGCCCTTATCCGGGCATATTTTTGTGCGGCTACAACGCGAGCTCCCAAAGTATTCTCATCGTCATGCTTAGACCAAGACCAGGGGAGTTTGTCTCCCTCCTCCGCCTTTGCCTAATTCTTGTGCTGCTACTCCTCCTCCAAGGCTACGGCGGTGCGCAATTTTACATCGTGGTACAGCCGGTACGTGTATGGGATAGGGCTGTGTGTGAGCGAATGATGAAACAAGGCGCTGGAAGCAGACATTTTCGCGCTATTCCACCTTGTATTCATCAAACACTATCAGTCACCTCCATCCTCGCAAAATTCAGGCTATCGGAGTGTTAATAACTGGCCCAGCAAGGATCGAACGGCATGCACTCCCGTGCCCTTTCCCACTTAACACACTCATTCATCCAAATAACCCCACACCAACCCCTACCAGCACGCCGGCGAGCAATGCTTCCTAATCGAGCAACCCCAAGGCACCCTCGTCACCGTCGAATACGAAAATCCCGCCTATGCCACCCAAAATCTTAACCTCGTCATTAGCCTTCGCTCGGGACCGGGCACCACCGGCAGTAACAGCAAGATGATCCAACAATTGCAAATGGACGAAGAAAAGGGCCATATTAAATTCGCCACGGTCAAGGATGGCTTCCACTCGTTGTGTATTGTCCCATCCAAGGTGACAAAACCCACCAAGATTGGCTTAGACGTGACGTATGGCAAGCCAAAAGCCTTCTATAGTGACCTTGCTAAAGAAGCACACATCGATTTACTCGAAGCAAGCATCATGCGTCTCAATGCTCAAATGGGCCAAATTTTGAATGAAGCCGATTATATGAAGGATAAGGAGGTGTTGTTCCACCAGCAGTGCGAGAGGACAAACAGTGCTGCGAGATGGTGGCCGATACTTCAGGTGGCCATCTTGTTGGTCACGGGCGTGTTGCAAGTGAATAATTTGAAGCAGTTTTTCAAGGCACGGAAGCTTGTCTAGAGGGAGGGAGGAAGGAAGTGATGTATGTTTATGCGGATTGCGAGGATGAAGGGAAAGAAACAAAATGGGGGAGCCTGAAGAGGGGGAAAGCGTGGAGGGAAGACTGTGATAGGAGAGGGAGGCGAGGAAAGAGACACCGAGAGATAACAAATCGAAAATCACACACAAAGAACGACCTAAGGGAAAACGACGGCACGCAAACGTATAGATGCGATTATCAATATATATGCATATACGTGCTAGACACAGCTATGCCGTAGTTTTGGATTTTAGGCTTTGGTCCGTTGGTCTTGGTGTGTCTGTCTTCTTCATTTATGATTATTGTGTGTCTTCTTCATATCCTTCATTTGTTATTATGAATTTCTCTAGCTGAGACCTCGTCGTCGTCTAATTTCCGGCCATCTTTCTCCTAACCATTCCTTGCCTCCAGTTTCTTGGCCTGCTTTGCCCTTTAACCTCTGAACTTTGTTTCCTTCTTTCTCTCCCCCTTCTCCTCCTTCGTTGGCGTCTCCTTTTGACTGTACTTTTAACACACACACAAACGCTCCCACACTCCCCGTCCACATCCGGGTACTTCACGGTCAAACCTTGAGCCAACCTTCTCTCTCCTCTTCCCCCACCAAGGTATGGGCCCAGTAATGATCTACATGCACACAACATTTTTACAGTGCACATCCATCTCGCCACATACCACACGCACCCACCTCCTCTTCCTTGAAGGGTGGTTTCATGTGTATGGGTAGGTGTGGGTGTGGATTGGTGTGGGCGAGTTTGGAAATGTGGGTGTGGGTGTGTGTGGTGTGTGGGGGTGGGGGTGGGGGTGGGGGGGTCCCTCCTCTTTCTTCCATCCCCCTCCTCCTCTTCCTCTTCCTCCTTCTCCTCTTCCTCCTCCTCCTCCTCCTCCTCCTCTTCCTCCTCCACCTCCGCTTCGTCTTATTGGGCCATTGCCATCACATTTTCATTCCTCCTCTCCTGCCCCTCCTCCATCTCTCCCTCCATTTCTCCAAGCTCTACATCTCCTCCTCCTCCTTCTCCTCCTCCTCCTCCTCCTCCTCCTTCTCCTTCTCCTCCTCCTCCTCCTCGCCTCTCGGGCGAAAGCTGGAAAACCATCACATGCTCCTCCTCCTCCGTTTCCTCCTCCAATTCCTCCTCCTCCTGCTCCCCTTCTCTTTCTTCCCCCTCTCCTCCTCCCCCTCCTCCTGCCGTTGATGATGGAGCATATCGCCTGGAGCCCCACCAACGCAACCACCCTCCTCCACCCAACCCATCCTCCCTCCCTTCCTCCTCCCTCTCTCCTCCTACCCCTCCTCCAGCAGCAAGCACAGGAGCAGCAGGAGCAGCAGCGGCAGCAGCTGGATAAGTCCGAGCACGAGGGGGGTTACGCCGAACGTGCACTAGCATGCGCTGACGGAGGAGGTCGATAAGCGCCCGCGGACCCATTCCTCCTCCACTCCCTCCATCCACCCCTTCTGGAAGAGGATATTGATTGAGCTTGTCGAGAACGTTGGCTTTGCATAAGGGGCAGACAGAGTTGAAAGAGAACCAGCTATCCACGCACTGTGGTTGGGAGGAAGGGCGGGAGGAAGGGCGGGAGGAAGGGAGGGAAGGAGGTGGGGGGGGAGGAAGTGAGCGACGTTGGTCTTCAGAGAAGACAAGCGTTGATGGAAGCCGTGAATTACTACATTATTGGGAAGGAGGTAGGGAGGTAGAGAAGGAAGGTGAGAAGCAAAGATTGAGTGAGAGAGTGAGTCATAATAAGTGCCAAATCCCTTCTCTCCCTCCCTCCCTCCTTTCTCCATGCCTACCTCTGAATGAAACAGATGCCCACATGGCAATTTTCTCACCAAATCCGTCCTCTCGAAGTCACTCAGACAAATGCAACACTCCCTCATGTCACACTGAAAAATCGAGGACGGTCCATTCTCAAGCCCTCCCTCCTTCCCACCCTCCTTCCCTTCCTCCCCCCCGGCCCCCGGCCCCGGGTCATATGGCGCTATGGGCAAGCGTGCTTTTTCCTGCGCGGAGAGGGCGCGTGCCATCCCACGACCTGTTGCACCAGCAGCACCAGCAGCACGAGCGCCTACTCCAAAAGACAATCCGAAGCGGCCCATGCCCCCTCCCCCAACGCCATCGTCGTGGTGCTGCCCCACCATCATCGCCACGCAGTTGTTGCAACAGCACGAGCAGAGGATGCAGGTTAGGATGGAGGTAACTGGAAAGAAAATGAGAGAAAGGAAGGGAGGGTACGAATCTGAGAGCGTGATTCCACGACGTAGAAAAAGAAAGAACCAATGCAAAGCCTCCCTCCTTCCTTCTCACACTCCCTCCCTCCCTCCCTCTCACCCTCCCTCCCTCCCACCCTCCCATCCACCCCTGCAACCCAGCTCACCTATGATCGCAGAGATCAAATAAATGTCCAAGGGCGAATTTTCAATTACCCGCCAATAAACCCGAAAGCCAGTCCCTCCTTCATGGCCATTCGCGTTCAGCCGCAGCACCACTGAGCTCGAGCGACTCGTTATAATCCTATTCACAACCCCCTCCCCATTCCCGCCAATCGACAGGATCTTCGGTCCGTCGAGCCCATTGGAAAATATGCTGAGGCTATCACCAGGCCCCAGATCCATGTACTCGAACCTATTGAAAAGAATGAAAGAAGAAGAAAGCTTGAGGCATGTCTCTCTTCGTCCCTCTTCACCCTGTGCCCAAACCCTTATGGCTTCAAACTTACTGCAAACGAATCATCAACGTTCGTCGGTTCCCCCCCGTGGGACCATTACCGCCTGTTGTCCCAGTGTCCAGTAATGGCCAAATTGTATACGTGCACGCATCCCCCGGAATGTACTTAACCGGCCGTGGCGCTTGGGCACCCAGCTGAATCACACCAGCAGCGTCGTGAAAAGGGACAGATTCCACTGGGCAGGTCGTATAGCACACCCCAGCGTTGCTCCACCCTTTTCCACAGGTGCTTGCATGGGCTTCAGGCATGCATTGTCCGGTGCCACCGCAGAATCCACAGCCGGGTGTCCGAAAGCAGCTTCTGCAGTCACTCAGATCTTCGCAAGCACGGTTTTCGAGAAGGCGTTGATCAATGTCATAGGCCAGGTCGATGTGATCAGGGAAGGTGGTGGTGAGAGTGGCACTGGTGGTGACCACCGCCGATCCTAGGACTTGACCGAGGTTGTGAACTATGAGCAACAGCACCAGCAGCAGCAACGGGAGGGAGCCTTCGCTGCGCCCTTTTCTCCTTGATATCAAGACCATGGCCCCTTGCGGTGGTAATGGGTGCGGGTGCAGGTGTGCTTGCCCTATTGTTAGTTTTAATACCTTGGTGTTAATACCATGGCCTGTCGGGGTGGAGGAGTGTGTGGGAGTGGGTGTCTGTGGTGGGATGAGGGTTGAAAGTAGGCGGCTCGAATGGGGTACGTGACCGGGCATCAGATGAAAGCCACAAGGTCATCGCCCCGCGCCACACTGACCGCCAAGATGATAGGCCGCTATGCGCACAGCGGTATGGCACGCAAAATCCATTCGAAGAGCGCGCATGTGCGGTGTAATCAAGGCGAGCACATGCACGGAAATTGACCTCCTCACAAGTTATCTGCGCATGCTCTTTGCCTTCGTGCAACAATCGAGAATGCAGACAGCCTTTGCGGCACTGTTTTACAGGAACACGCGACAATAATGATGAGGTGGTCATGCATTGATGAGGTGTTGGCATGTGTACATTATCAGTTCTATTTTTCAGGCTCCAGTTGTTCTGTTAGGGAGCAGCCGCGGTGGCTGGATGGGAGGCACAGGCCTAAGAGGGTCTCAACAAAAGCACACAGCAAACAGGTTCAATCTAGTGTCCCTTATGCCTTGGCCTGCAGGATTTGTAGGATATGTTATCTTGAGGGTAAAAGTAGAAGATGGGCGAGTGCTTTGTACGTCATCTTGACCCCGATGAGCTTGAGCTTTCTTGAACTTTAAAAAAACAAGTAGAGCAATACTTTTGACCCCTAACCTACGCATAAATCTACACTTACGCCAACTAAGACAATTAAAAGAGAACACGGACAACCGTCGCAGGGCACAAGTGGTAGTCATCTCCGGCGGGGTCTACAAGGCCTGTTCTAGTCAAAGTAATGATGCCGCCCTCAGCATTATCATCATCCATTATGCCGCTTGCGACTCCTTGCTGCAGCAGTAGCCTCATGGTAAGTCCAAATTAGCCTCACTTTGATGCAGCAACCCTTTGCAGGTTTCCTGTTTGCTGTGGTCGCTTGTGGCTGTGATCTTGCCTGTCCTCCCGCCTCACTCCATCATGCCCTGGTCGTCCTGAGGAATCAGTTCGGCAGACCCCATCTTGATGAATCTGGTATCTCATTCTTATGTCCACCCCTTTCCTTTTTAGCCCACAGCTCACACTCACCATCTCTTTCCCTTTCCCTATCCTTTTTCACCCCCCAGCCCCTCCCGCAGCAACAACTCCCGTTTCACAACCCGCCATCTCCATACTCTTCCTCTTCTCCCGCTCACTTTTTCTCTCCCCGTCATCGCCGAGCCACCAGCTCTCCTCTCGCCTTTGGACTTGCCCCCTCCCTCCCGTGCAACGGGCACAGCGCCACCCTCCACCTGCGCAATCGCCATTTCCACGGTCGTACATGTGGCGCCATCACTTGCGGGTTGACCGTCCTCCGGGACCGCACCCTCCGTCGTCTCCTCCCCTCACAATTCACGGGCGACCAATGGAAGTACTACTGGGGTATCACGGAAAGCGATAAATTCGGAAAGATTTATGAAGCGGCCTCGTCCACCTTCTTCGGGTTGTGGATCAGCTGGTTCTTGACCTTCCTGATAGGGCTACCAGCAGCCACGATTTTGGGAACGGTATTTTTGTTTTATTGGATCCTGGCGCCGGGCCTGGCAGCATATCGCCGGAATCTAAGTTTTAGGGGGGGTTATTTTGCACGGCATCCGCGGGATGAGGGAGTGTTCGGGGCGCTGTTTAGTGGGAAGGTGGTGAGGGTAGGCAGGATAACCCAGGCAGAGGAATATAATAGACCGGAGGCAATGGTCATGTGTGTGGAGGACGAAGAAGGGCGTAAATTGAGGGTGTATGCTCCTGTGTTGCCTAGTTATAAGAGGGTGAGGCCGGGGATGCGATGCGAGGGTTTGGTGTTGAGTGAGACGCCGGAGTTTGAGGAATTGCTGGGGGTGTCGGATTTGTTTGTGCCGGCCGCGGGGGCGTGGGTGGGAGAGTATCCCTACATAGATAAGGTTCCCTTTAAGGCTTTTTTGGGAAACAAGCTGAAAAAGGAGGAGGAGAATAGGAAGAGGCGGCGGAAGGAGGGTTTGGGGTTGAAGTTGGGCATGGGGGAGGAGGGGGAGGAGGAAGAGGAGGAGGAGGCGATGTCGATGGACTTTTTGGAAGAGGAAGACGAGCTAGAGGGATTGGATAAAATTTTCGAAGGCGGGAGTGATGGGTACAGTCGTGGAGACGAGGACATGTTTGCGAGTATTTGGGAGGGGAGTATGAAGAGGGGAGGGAGGGTGAGAAGGGGGTGGGAAGAGGAGGAGGAAGAGGAGGGGTTGTTGCGAGTGAAGGAGGACGAAGACGAAGAGCGACGACGGCGGGGAAGAAGACGGCGGTTGATAAATTAAAAGAGGAGGGAGGAGTGGGGGGGGGATTCAAAAAAAGACTCCGATTTGTTCGCAACGCGTTGTTCGAAGCGTGAAATAATGAAGTAACAATAGACACAGAGCAGGGGGAAAGTAGGGAATCAAGTTTGGTTTAATGTCGTGTTTTCTTTTTTCCTTATTTTGCTTCTCATCAATCCCCCTCCAGGCCATGGGCGTGCTCTTCCAAGGGGGGGAGGGAAGAAAAAAAGGAGGGGAGGGAGGGGCGCTGGGGTGGGGTATGAGTTCTAAGGCAACTTCCGGAGGGAGAAGGAGAAAAAGAAAGCGCTCGCCTGATCATCGCGCAGCCTTTTACAGGCCGACAAGTTTTCATTCCTGTATGAAAGCTTAGCAAAGGGCCTGTCCTCTTACCATATATACTCCCGCCTCCCTCTTAACACGTATGCACTTGTCCTGTCCTCTCCGGCCCTTCCTCCCTCCTTTCCTCCTCAGGCGGCTGTTTTTTGGGCGAACTTCAAAAGGAAGATTGGACATCTATGGAAACGTCAAATAGGTGCACCAAACCAAGTCTTTCCATCGCTTTGATTAGCTTTCGCTACTGCTATAAAAATACCGGCTTGTCGTGTCACGTGAGTCTCCTCTCCCCCTGTCGTTTCTTTCTTCCATTCCCTCCGCCAATATCCCTGCTAGACACGCAGACTCTCTAAACCAACCCACCCCTTCCTCCCATCCACATCCTATCCCACAAACCTAGAGCCGTCCCCCTCTTCCCCCTCCCCCCCCCGCCGAAAGCAGGCCTTCCTCTGCCTGCTGACTCTTTTCCAAATCCTCAATAAACTTCTTCCACTCTGCAAACGACACCAACCCCGACCCATCCAAATCAAAATCATCAAAACTAGGATACTCCACCTCAGCAAGCTCCGGGTGGGCGGCAAAATACGACCTCAGATACGCATCAAACTCTGCTCGTGAGATTTTATTGTCGTTATTCGCATCGGGTAATTTAAACTCGGCGATTTTCCTCTTATTGGGGTCCGTCTCGGGGTGCTGCAAAATTCCTTCTAGTTGCGCAATTAAGGAATCAACATAGTCAGCATTTACTTCCAGTGCTTGGTACGCCTCGCCAAAGTGGGCAACAATCGCTCCTTTCCGTTGTTGGTAGGAGGCAATTAGCTTGTCGCTTTTTTTTTGGTGGGCCTTCTTGAGGCGTTTGGCTTGCCACCGGTAGTAGAGCTGGCCGAAGCTCCAGCTGGCGACTGCCCCGACCGCGCCTGTTTTCATCATGCCCCAAAATCTATGGAGAGGGGAAAGAAGGAAAAGAGGGCGGGAGAGAGGGAGGAAGGATTGGGACGTCTGCGTGTGTGTGCATGACTCCACAGGAACAGGGTACTGTAGTGATCAAATCTCTCCAGACCAAAAATGCCCTGACTACTAGAAGTTTAAGAAACCGACCCCGCTTTATACACAGGAGATACTGACGCAAAGGTAAAGGGGAAAAGGAAAGGAAAAGGGGCCATGTCCCGCACACATACATGCCCTCCGCGTCACGAGACTGCCGGTTCGAGGCTGAAAGGACACAAGATTCAAAAGATGAGGAGGATTGCAAAACAATCCCAGAGGGCTATTTGAAGAGCTTTTTTTCAAGTACAAGAGACGCATTAGAACACCAAATTTCACCCATTCCCCCACGCTCCCAGCGCCTTCAACATCCCTTCCCGTCCAACACGTACTTGCCGGGCTCTTTCCGCCCAATGTCCCGAAATTCAGCCCGTGGTCGCTGCTGCTGGTACTGTGGTTGCCCATAGGCTTGCGCTTCGGCACTCTTAGCCAAGCAGAGGAGCAGGAGGATGGGGGAGAAGGATGCAAGGCCCCAGCAGCCCCTCATTCCTATTGATGAAGGTGCCCCCGGGCTTGCTCTCCAAATCTATTGTGAGACGGGCTGAAAAGATTAGGGATAAGGTCATTAAAATGGAATAGTGCAAGGTTAGGCACAGACGTACTAGAGAGAAGGCCATTGTTTCGGCCACTTGATCAAGCATCCGTGCATGGCACAAGGGAAGAGCTTCAAAAGCTATACATCCTCTCGCTCGCGCATTTCTTAACTTTACCAACCTCCCCATAAATTCGAGGAGAGAGGAGGAAATCAGTATGGCACAAAATTGTGGCTGACCTCGGTGGAACGGCTTTCCCCTGACATACTCTGGGTGAGGTCTAAATTGAGTTGTGTTGAGTTGATAGTTTTTAAGTGAGACCGATAGGGACCATGCCCTGAAGCGCTGTCACAAAATACGCGCACACAACACAAATCATCAGAATCGCATGCTTTGTTTCTTCATGTAACAAAAGCTGGATAGAATTGGTGGGCCTGTTTATACTCGCTCCATCATTCACTCGTTCTTGCATCTTTATTGCTTGTTCCCCTGTCGTATTTTCCGACCTCATTTCCATATTTACACATTTCCTATGACCTTCTCCTTCCTCATTATTGCATACCATCCGCTTTGAGGTCGGTTCTTTCCTCTTCATTCACTGCCGTTTGTTCTGTCATTCATCATCTGCCATTCCTAACTCTATGTTATTTCAACGACACTCTCAAATCCGCTTGGCTACAAATAGCAGGTTGGACACAAGGAAGGTTTGCAGCAGCCGATCCCTGGGGCTTCGATCTCGCCGTTGATCATCATTTCGTGTGCATTTAACTCTATTGGGAAGGCCTTGAGCAGGAAGAGCACACCTGTTCGAAAGTTTGAATGACATATAGTGGTGTTGTGAGGGAAAGGGACGAATTGGAGGGGGAGAAGAAGAGAGTGGGAAGGAATGAGAAAATGAAAGACAATTGAGGAACTTACGTTTTCGGACGTAGACATAACTGGAGATGACGATGACGACCCCGATGGCGAACCCGACAATGGCTGTCATGTGGAAGAAAGTTGAGACAGGAGATATGGAAGATATGAGTGCGTAAGACCTTATTCATTTCAAACATCCTTGCATTGTCTCATCCCCTCTGCTGTCCGCACTCTCTAAGTGAACACGGGCGTTGCATCACCAGGAGGCCGAGCTGCACCAGCATCGTTTTCTTGCATGTTGTTTTTGGTTGTTGTGTTCAACATGCGTGCGCACTTCAGTAGATAAGGGCGACGACCCACGAAGGATTAGGGCGGGAATGTGCTTTTTGCTCACAAAACAACGGGCATGTGGATTTGTTTGAGTGACCTTCTTTGCGCGTATACATGGTCGGTAGGGCTGTAAATGGATGCGGGCCCTTGGCGATACCATCGCTGTCAACCGCTGTAAAATGAAACGGTCGAAATTTTCTCACAATGCCCTCGCGACAAGGCAGCGTGGATCTACATAGACCCTCCCCGACAGGGCCGGTACATTCCGGGAATACTTTTCCTCCGCATGCCACGTACCTAGATTCCCAGAGGCGAGCACGAAGGAAGCAAAGTCGTATGTACCTATAAAGTGGCAAAAGGGGGCAAGGAAAACGAAAGAGAAGGTGAGACTGGGCCTTCCACCTCAGAGACTGCTAGAGAAGAAGAATGAAGAACTATATATCCACGTACCGTGAATTAACACTGGCAAAATTAACGTCTTATACCATCTTTCTGTGTCCTGCTCAAAAAACTTGCGCTCCGCCAGGCTTGTCCCGATGATCAAGCCCGTCGCGCAGTGCAGCGGCACGCTTGTAAACGCCCTGACAATCCCCGTCCCTAGGCCATAACTCAAATTGTACATCAGGTCCTCCACCGTACCAAAGGCGCTCCCTGCACAACAGCTGTATACGACCAAGGCCCGCGGATCCACCACGTACGATTTGTTGATGATCCGGCGGACGGCAAGGTACTTAACGGATTCCTGTAAAACACACGGGAGAAGGACGGGCAGGGAAGTGGCGTTGTGTCGGGTGACGACCAAAAGGAAGTAAGGAAAAGAACCAAAAACTAACTAACCTCGAAGAGCCCGGCTATCAAGTAGGCTTGCAGGAATGCGGAGAGAATGCACATGCCGCAGTATCCCTCTTTGGGCAGCTTGGTCCGAACAATTAGGAAATAATTGGTCAGGTTCTCCAAAATGACGATGGGCACCATCCAGAGGACGGCTTCAAAAAAGGAGATGAGCATCTGGTGAGGGAGGGAGGCAAGAAGGGAAAGGAGGGGGCTTAATAGGTTTGCATCAACAATGTGGTGGAAGAAAGGGGGGAGCGGAGGGGGATAAGAGAGTGTATTGCAAGTACTTACTTGCATGCGAATGACAGACTTGCGGAATTGTGTCTCAAGGAAGGAGAGCAAGGTCATGGCAGGAAGCACAGACAGAAGGAACAATCCTAGCTCTGGCAGAAGTCTGGCTGCTATCACGGCAGCTATCGTGATCAAAATTATGTACAGTAAAAACCACTTAAAAAAGAGAGAGGCGCAAGAGCTGGTGCAGCAGTCCAGATTCTCCGCGTTGGCATTGGGTTGATCAATCGCAGTCAGCTGCTGCTGGCCCACGCCATTCCCTATGCTCTCTCCTGGTGGTGGCTCCACGTAGGTGCCAATTGTAGAGCGGTCACTGTGCGGGTAGGTAGTGGAGCCTACCGGAATGGTGTTGGAGGAAACAGGAATTGCAAACACGCCACTACCACCGCTGGGAGAGGAGACCGAGTTGGTGCGAGAGGTGGCCTGATGCGGAGGTGGTTGATACTGGGTACTGCTGCTCCCTTGGTAAGTGGTGGAGGCGACGGGCCGATAAAGGTCTGGGAGGCTATTAGGAGGCCTTCCTCGCCCTGGTGAGGCACTCATCGTAATTGTCCCTACAATGGTGTGAAATATGAGGGGACAGGGCGCGGTGGGCACGTTTGTTGTGCTTCGATGTTGAGGCGAGGCAATGATGCGGGACGAGGACAAGCTGATGTCACGTAATTGAAAACGTGCCAAAAACCCGCCACCCTGGCAACCGTAGACCCAGTTGTCCTGGACAGTGGCGCATGTGACATGGTGAGGAGTTGGGCAAGGAAAAGGAGGCAAATCGCCAGGTCCTGCGCTCATTAACTTACGGACAGTGATGTCAGTGCGCGAGTCCGTGGATACATTTTTGTCCTCGGTTTTCTTTTTTCCTCTTGGCTAGTGCCCACCTTCTTGTTAAAGACACCACAATGCGCACTCGTGCTCAATCTTGTTTTCTCTCTCTTGTGAATGCACTGCACAGGGTTCTACCCGAACGGTGGTGCTACCATCATTACCACCACGTTGGACAAGAGCCATGAGCGGGCTGCCTGATGATGCTATTGCTCGTGCCAAGGCCATTGCAGCACGGCTGACGGCTAGCCTGGGGCCGGAAGGGGGCGGCGGGGGCACCAAGCGGCGGTTTGGGGAGGGCGAGTCGGATGTGCCGCGGAAGAGGGAGAAGGTGTACATCCCCAAGGATAATACCGAGTTTAACTTCTTCAGCTTGTTGATTGGCCCGCGTGGGTCGACCCAGAAGCGCTTGCAAGAACACACGGGCGCGCGCATCAACATCCGGGGCACAGGCTCAGAGGGGGGCAAGACTGAAGATGCGCCGGACGGGGAGCCACAAGAAGATATGCACGTGTTAATCGAGGGCACAGACGAGCAAGTGGCGGCAGCCAAGAAGGAAGTGGAGAAGATTTTGTTCGACCCTGCCGAGGCCATGCGGCTCAAGGCAGCCCAATTGCGGAACCTGGCCGAGATCAAGGGTGGTTATCAGCCTGGGGTTGGCGTGGCGGGTGGGGCGGGAGCCGACAGCGATGGCCATTACGGACCAGGGCGGGCACGGCCTGGGTTGGGGTTCGGTGCGGAACCGGAGACGGGGGAAATGAAAATTCCGTCGTCGATGGTGGGGTTGGTAATTGGCCGTGGAGGAGAAAATATTCAGAAGCTGACGGCAAAAACGGGGTGTTTTGTCCAGGTGTCGAAGGAGACGGAGCCAGGTGAGCAAACGCGAGTGGTTAGTATCAAAGGCCCGACGAAAGAGGGGGTGGCTGAGGCGTTGAAAATGATACAGGAACAAGTGGATGAAGCGCAGCAAGAACGTAGCCGACCTCGTACTGGCGCCGGAGGGGGTGGTGGTGGTGGTGGTCACTACGGTGGAGGAGGAGGGGCCCCTGGATCCGATTATGGCTTTGCGGCCACGTTGACCGTGCCAGTGCCGTCGGAGAAAGTGGGGTTGATAATCGGGAGAGGTGGGAGTACCATCCGCGCGATTCAAGACAGGACGGGCGCGAACGTCATGATCCCGAGCGCGCAACAGGGTGATGATCCGCACATCCGTACGATTACGATCTCAGCGCCAGACATGGGGGCGGCGGAGTTTGCGCGCAGTGAGATCCATGGTCTATTGGCCTCGGGACCTGGTGGCACGGGGGGAGGGGGGCCGCAGATGCAGCAAGGGGGAACGGCACTTATCATGCATATTGACCAGGAGAAGGTGGGGTTGATCATTGGAAGATCGGGGGCCGTGATCAAGGAGATCCAACACCGGACGGGGACGAGGATTCAGGTCCCCACCACTGCTGAGCCGGGGAGCAACCCTCCAGTTCGTGCTGTCACCATCATGGGTCCTGGTGATGGCCCTGAGCGAGCACGGTACGAAATTGAGATGAAGCTCATGAACGAAGGCTGTCGAGACGCGCAAGGCAATTACATCCCTTACCAACCAAGTCCCGCCTTCATGGTGCCTGTCGGTCCAAATGGTGTTCCAGGCGCTACTCCTCCCCCTCCTCCTCCTCAGGCCTCCCCATACTTCCAAGCCCCCCCCGGCTATCCGCCCCAGCAGCCTCCTCCCGGCTATCCGCCTACTGTTTATCCTCCCCAACCCCAACAACACCAGCCAGACCCCTATGCTGCGTACTACCAGCAGCACCAGCAGCAGCAGCAGCAGCACCAGCAGCACCAGCAGCACCAGCAGCCTCCTCCTCCTCAGCATCAGCAACACACCGCATACCCTCCCCAGCCCAATGGTGGTACTGGTGCCCTCCCCCCTCCTCAGCAACAACAGCCGGCCGCGGCCCCTGCTCCTGCGCCCGCTCCCGCGACCAATGGTGCCGCTGGTACATCTTCGGCCGGTGGCACGGCTTCTAACGCTGGTGGCGCTGCTGCTAGTGGAGCCTCGTACGATCCTACACAATACTGGGATCAATATTGGGCGTATGCGCAGCATTATGGCGAGGAGTATGCACGCAAGCAGTATGACACGTGGGCACCGCCGGATGGGACACCTCCTCCCCCCGGGATCACCTTGCCGAGCCCCGCGGAGGCTGCCGCTGCAATTGCGGCGTTATCCAAGACTGCATAGTGAGAATGGAGGGTGGATAACGAGGGCGGGAGGGAGAAATAATGAAAGAAGTTGTGGAACACATCAAGGTTTTGAAAACGTGGGTTGGTAGCGGAAGGAATTCTCCCAAAAGAAGCGGTGATCGTTTGATTCCTGGCAGGTGCCGACTTATTTTCGAGATGTTTCCTTTTTTTTCTATATTAGCCTTAAGTCTCCATCTTTTTTGGTTTCCATCCTATTCCCTCGCACCCTTGCTGTCACCTCTACCATGTACATGGCTAACGGATGGGAGCATACAGATGCTAAATACGCGCCTTCGTCGTATTGCAGATCCCATCACACTCAAGCAAAAGAAAGCTATGGTCACATACATGCAAGCACAGACGCACAGGTGCAAGTCAAGACACAAATCATGCACAAAGCTCAGGCCATGGCATTCAAAGAGCAATCAAACCAGTGTAATCTTCCCTACCCCCCTCCAACACTTAAATTTTGAATTTTCGAGGTTCCGACTCCAAGTATCCTATTCTATATGACCCATAATCCCAAGTGCACAGTTTCAAATAATTACAGGGAGGCGCACGCCCCAATGTCACTTATGTCGTCGTCGCCCGCGTCCCCAGTCGTAAAAGCCGTCCACAGCCATGCCAACACCAGTTGGCAAGACAAGAGTACGAGGCATGCCAAGAAAATCGTTGTTATTGGCGCGGGTGCAGCCGGCTTGCATGCAGCGGCCCGTCTGCGGGCTCGAGGCTTCACGGACATATCCATCTTCGAGGCGGGTTGTGCGGTGGGGGGGCGGTGCGTTTCACGGGTTATGTACGACGGAAGTGTCCCTGTGGAAGCGGGCTTTCTAGCCAACATCGTGAGCGAGGCGAGAAACCCTTTGGCTGAGCTGGTGGTAAGAAGAGAGGATGTCCTAGGGACAAAAGAAACATGAGATGGTAAGCACGGACGGATGGGGATGTCTCCATGTCCTCTGATTTCCTCTTTCTGCCTTCCCTCCATCCATTAGCGCGAGTACGGCCTCGCCGACCAAGAATTGGAGGTTGGGACAAAGTCCCCAGCCATTTCGCGGGAAGAAAAGCATGGAGAAAGCCACGAAGGTGCCAAGGATTGTAAAACTCAGCTCGACATAGAGGTCACACGTTTCTCTAATCTGGCCGATGACATGGATGATGACGATGGTCTTCCCCGCGGCTTCGTCGCAGGCACAATCATCACTCATCCACCTCCATCCTGCGCTAGCAGCAAATGCAACAGCTCCAGAAATCACCCGCCACCACTTTTTCAATCTTCTTCGGTCTGTAATAATTCTCTCTCCATACCGCACACGCCCTCCGAAGGCATCTCCACCAACACGCCCAAGCATATAAGCCCCGCTCCGTCTCCTTCCTCCCACTGCCCAGCCTCCTCTGTCCCCCCTTCGCCGCACGCCGCAATAGCCAGCTCCGAATTCCAACAAAGCATAAGCAGCCTTACTGGACATGTCCGTGAGACTAGCTTTTCCAAAATGCCCCCCCTGCACCGTTTTCTAACCCGGGGTATCTCCAACATAAAAGAACACGTCAGCCATCTCCTCGGTGGAGAGCCCTTGCTGGTTGCTGTCCGTCGATACATCCGCTTACACAAACAGTTGCTGGGTGAGTACCCACTTGGTATGCCTCCCCGTCCGAAGAATGAGTATCTCGCGGCGCTGGACCAAAAATTTGCGGAATTGCTGGAGCATCACGATCTCTTAATTCTAATTCCTGTCTTTGTGTTGTGCCCGGTGGTGTTCAGTCAACATTTCTTGCTGGAGATCCCGGCGTTGTATGGGCTATGGTGGTATCACCCGGAGAGAGTGACGGCCTTGGTTGACATTCGGAAAGGGACGTTGATGCCGCCCCGCTATACGGTGCTGAAGTGTGGTTGGCAAGCGCTGTGGGCTCGCATGGTGGAGATTGAAGGGTTGGACGTACATTTAAATGCTAAAGTCAAATCTATTCGTCGGCCATGCATGAGTATGAAAGGGAAGCTTGTAGTAGAAAAAAAGGGAGGGGGAAGGGGAGGAGAAGGAGGAGGGGGAAAAGGAGGAGAAGCAGGAGGAGAAGGAGGAGAAAGAGGGCAGGCAGGTAGAAACGCGGTGGAAACGTACGAGTTTGACTTTATCGTCTTGGCGGGCAGTATGAAATCTATTTTTCCCCTCCTTCTCGATGCCACGAATGAGGAACAAGAGCTTGCAGAGGCCGCGACTGAATTCAGTCTGTGCAGCACTATTTTTGAAGCGGAGGCCGTGACAGGTGAGCAGCCTGTCAAGCTCTATCCCTTATCCAAGGGATGCGCTGCCACGGGCCAGGTCTTCGCTCAGATCAATCCCCGGCTATTTGTACACAGTTCCACGGCAGTAGCTGCAGCGAGCCCTCGAGACGAGCAGCAGCAAGAGTGGGACGGCGACTACGACGATAAAGACGTCCACGGCCAGAGTGGTAGCCGCAGTAACAGCAGCAGTAGCAGCAACTGCGTTGCCTCTCTGCCTGCGGCCAAAGAACCTCGCATAGTCTATCAGTTCCTTCATCGGGCCCCAAATCCAGCTGACTTCGCCGTGCTCACACGGCGACTCAAAATGCATTGCGACGATCAGTCATTCCGTGAACTGGTGATGCTCAAGCAGTGTCTGTGGCGGTTCTTCCCACACTTTCCAAACGAGGATTTGCTCAAAAAAGGGTGGCTCTGGCGGCTGCAAGAGATGCAAGGGCAGCAAGGCACATTATACTTGGGAGCGAGTGTGTGTATGGATGCTTTGAATGAGGTTTTGCTTTATAACGAAGTGGTGCTGGAGCGGATTTTGGGAGATTGAGTTTATCAGGAAGAATGGAGAGAAGGGTGTAGCTGTGAAGGAAGGCAGGTCTAGTTTGGAAAAAAGTATGGGCTCAAATGAAGGAAGTGTACGTGTGCACGCAAGCATATAGGATTACGCTGTACTGAACACATTTTGAAGTTGTTGCTATGTTGTGTGAATGTAGAAGGCAGAAAATTAAATGTAAACCAGCGTCAGAGCTTACACTCGCAGTCTTTTCCACGCTCAATTATGTGTCTTGCTTTCGTCCTCTTTCCTAATTATCTCCTGCTCACACATCTACGCATTAGTCAATTGCATCGCTTCCAGCTTCTCCTGCTGCTCTAGCACCAAACACTGGTTGGTGATATCTCCCAAATTCCCATCCAAGAACATTTGCAACGGAAAATTCGTCCCCAGCCTGTGATCAGTGCACCGACTATCCTTCCAATTATACGTCCTAATCTTCTCTGACCTACTCCCCGAGCCGATCTGCGATCGCCGCTGCCCTGCCACCGCCTCACGTTGCTTCTCCTGCTCCAACGCAAACAAACGTGACCTTAACATGGTCAACGCCAGCTCCTTATTCTTGAGCTGCGACCGCTCTTGCGTGCAGAAAATACGGATGCCTGAGGGTTTGTGAAATAGGTCAATTGCCGTTTCGACCTTGTTCACGTTCTGTCCCCCCGAGCCCCCTGAGCGGGCCGTTGTCAATGTTATATCCTTGGGGTCAATCTTCACTTGCACATCGTCCACCTCAGGCATGACGGCCACAGTCGCAGTACTGGTATGTACCCGCCCCTGTGTCTCAGTCGCCGGTACTCGCTGCACACGATGCACGCCCGCCTCAAACTTAAGCTTCGAATAGACTTTTTCTCCCTGGATCTCCAACACCGCATTCTTGTACCCTCCTTCGTCGTTCTTGGACTCTTCAACGATGCGCACCCGCCAGCCCAAAGTCTGTCCATACCGCTGATAAACATCGATCAGATCCCCAGCAAATAGTCCTGCCTCGCTCCCTCCCGTGCCCGCCCGAATTTCCAACATCACGTTGCGGTCGTCCAAGGGGTCAGTGGGCAGCATCAACACTACAAGCTTCTTCTCAATCATTTCCTGTTTCTCCTCCAGCTCCTTGATTTCCAATCGTGCCATCTCTTTCATTTCCGGGTCCCCTGCTGCTTCATTGAACAGTTGCTTGGCCCCCACCAAGTCCTCTGCGAGTTTTTGCCATTCCTGGTAATTCACCACAACGTCTTCAATGTTCATGCGCTCTTGGTTCACCTGCATGAGCGTGGTAGGGTTGGCAATCACATCCGGGTCCCCCAGGCGCTCGGTCAACTCCTTGTACGTGCGGGAGAAGCTGTCGAGTTTGGTCTTGATAAACGAGTCTAACACCATGTGCAGAGCGCGCTGCTTTATTCTTCGCGAAGTGGGCCTCATCACGGACGTGGCGGCGGGGACGGCAGGATTAAGGAAGGCTTGGGTTAGAGAGGCGGTCGCTGCCAACCATAGTGCAACAAAACAATAATTTGAGACCTTGTTACGGACGAGGGCCCACCCTGGCTTGGCACTGCCGCCGCTGTTGCTTGTACTGATGCTGCTCGGCATGCTGGATATGCTGGATGATGACGATTGTTACAGACAACGAAAAGCAGGCGGGCGCTGGCGTGAAGGGGCAACAAAGTAGCGTGTTTCGTTTCCTGTGTGGTAGTGGGGTGGGCATCAGTGTGATTAGGGCGTCAATTTAAATACGCATGGACATGGGGAGCGGATGGAAGGATATGGAGGACGTTGCCAACGCAACACTGAAAGAAGCAGGAACTCGCGGTCTGTTGTCTCACGGACGTGCCCGTCCAAGCCTCTTCTGCTCGCTAATCACTCTTGTACCAACCACCGCAGGCCAATTTCATAAGCAGACAGGCAAGATCCACGCCATTACACTGTGGCGGTGGCGTTAATGGCCATGCGGAGGGCCTTGACTGCCGCGGGGCCTCGAATCATATATGCTACGACTGCTCGTACTAGCACTAATTCCAGTACCCGGGTCTTGCTGGAGCGCCTGCAGTGCGCTGTGGTCCGCCTCCACCAGCAATTTAATGCCCTGGTGGTCGTCCGGCTATTCGCTAGTGATGTCAACTGCTTGTTTAATCGCACGTACAAGTGCTACGAGGAGGACTGGTGTGTGCCCACTTTGTCCGCTGCGGCTATTCTAAGCGTGAGTCCCGCGACCACCATAACAACGACAGAAGCCTCGACCGCTCTACAAACTCGGCGCCAACGATGGGCACGCTTGTGGCGTGCCTTCATTCGAGGCTGCCAAGTGAGTCTGGTCCTGAGTCCGCTTCTGGCGACTTTCCCATTTATGTACGTGACCCGCAGCGTCTTTCCCTGGTTCCGCCGAAAATGGTGGACCTGCGCGCTGTGGTCCATCGAAGCGCTCGGGCCATGTATGGTCAAGTTTATGCAATGGGCTAGCACCCGCCGCGATATCTTGGCAACTGAAGTCTGTGACTTGCTGGAGCCCATCCAATGGCAGACGCGGCCGCATACCTGGGCAAAGACCTTGCAAGCCCTTGCCACCCTCCGCTGTGATTGGGAGAAGGTCCTTACCATCGACCAAGGCAATGGTGCGATGCTTGGTTCGGGCTCAGTGGCACAGGTATATCGGGCAACCACCACAGTACAACCTGGAAGGGAGGAAGGGGATCCTACTGCTCCTCCTCCCGCTCCTCGAGTGGTGGCAGTCAAGGTGATCCATCCGGGAGTCAAGCGACAGATTGAGGCGGATTTGGAATTGTTCAGGCTGGGGGCTTGGTTGGTGGAAATGACAGGGCATTTGCAATGGTGGAGCGTCAGGGATTTCGTAGAGGAATTTGCGGAGATAATGCATATGCAATTGGATTTGAGGTCGGAAGCAAAGGCCTTGGATCGGTTCAGGGAGAATTTCAAAGCAAGGACGGATATCGTCTTCCCGGAGCCATTATGGCCATTAGTGAATGAATTCGTCTTGGTAGAAGACTATGTAGGTGGGGTGCCCATTTCTCAGATTTTGAAGGATCCCGCGTGGCCCGTCGCGGAAAAAAAGGCCATTGCCCGGTCAGGACTCGATGCTTTCCTCAAGATGGTTTTTTTGGATAATTTTGTCCATGGAGACTTGCACCCGGGGAATATTTTCGTCCACCCTGCGACGTCTGCGCATAAAGGGAAGCCATATTTGACTTTTATTGATGCGGGAATCGTGACTGAGCTTAGCTCGCAAGATCGTCGTAATTTTGTGGATCTGTTTTATGCCATTGCCACGGGGAAGGGGGAGGCAGCGGGACGACTGATGATTGATCGGGCGAGGGACCACGCGTGCGTAGACCCTGAGGGGTTTTCTAAGGGGATTGCACGGATTGTGGAGGAGGCGACGGCAGGGCACAATCTGCAGTTGGGTAAGATACGGGTAGGATTTCTGATCCAGAAAGTTTTGGCGTTATGTATTCAGTATAAGGTCAAGTTGGAGAGTAATTTCGCGTCAACACTTTTAGCGATTGGGGTATTGGAGGGAGTAGGGCGAAGTCTGGACCCCAATCTGGATATTCTTACGGCGGCTACTCCGATAATTGTGAAGAGTCAGTACTTTCAGAGTAAGAAGGCATAACTGAAAGTAGGGAGAGAGCAAGGGAGTGTAAAGTAAGGAAAGGAGCTGGGAAATTCAAGAGATAGGTAGAATTCTAGCGCAGAAGAGATGGACAAGAGATTGAAAGGGGTGAGGGGAAGGGAGGGAGGAGTAGAGGTAGCGTCGTCCGTACGAAAGCCACATACAATTTTGCCGCTACCTTGGGCACAAGGTACTCCACTGTCTCGTCGACCCCGGCTTGCAGTTTGCGAGTAATAGCACCCCACTGTACATACTTACTTTGGCTTCCATGAAACAAAGAAACAGCAGAATCGAAATGGGATGATGTGCTCTCGGCGCACAAAGGGCGAGGATTCACATTTTGTTGCCAAATAAATATCTTGTTTCGTGAAGTTATTTGTATGTTGCTATCGCTGAAGAAGATTTTGTGCTTATCATCACGAGATGATATATGACACATTTGAAGAAGAAACTGATATTGATGCATGTACAATTCTCTTGTGTATTTACACACCAACAAAAATGCTGACATGCATGTCAGTTTCCCATTACATCTTGCCTTCGGTGAATGTGTCAATCGCCATAAACATCTATGAAAAAAGGGTCCACGCCTCGTCATGACCCGATGCAGTTACAGCTTAATCGTGCTCAGTATCGATTCAGGAAAGAAAAATTAACCGGGCTCAACTCAGAAGCCCCGTAGCATGAATTAAGTGCCAGGAAATGTATTGGAATCGACAAGAATAGTTCGCCTTTTGCTTGTCTATACCTATTATATTTATTTGTCCTCTTTTTCCTCTGTATTTTGGAACTGTGCACCACGTATCGACAAAACTTCCACTCTTACTCTCATTTATACAGTCAAACATGCTCAGAGACACAAGTATCAAAATGGTGTCTATCGATTTGCTTTCGCACATGTGGCGCACTCTTTCTCTTTCACATTTTCTCTCTTCCTCCGATCTATTCATTCCTCTTTCTCTGTCCTCGCTTATATTCTCACCGCACAATTGACGCCGCCAGAAGTGCAAACTCCGCGTCGCCCACCAAAAGAGAATTCAGGGCTTTCAGCGCTTGCTGTAGGGCAGGGACAACAGTGACATCAAGCAACTCAAACGATGGAGCGCCAGGAGGTTCTCCCTCCACACACTGCACCAGCAAGTTCAAACAAATGGAACCCCAGCCAACCTGATGCTGTGTCATGGCCTCGGCAACTTTCCCCACGTCCTCACCGACGGCCCTCGCCACCTCAATAGGAAGGAGTGCTGTTGCCAAGCGCCCCACCGCAAATAGACGTTGGCATAGCACTGGCAGATATCCATGCCCTCCTAGATCCACCAATATTCGCAATGCCGTCCCGTCTCGTTCCCCAATCTCCTTTTCTCCCCCTCCCTGCAGGACAAGCTCATGATGTGTCACAGATCCTTGAAAATGCTCGCGCGGCGAAATCTTACCTCCCTCCCTCCTTTCCTTCTCCCCTCGCTCCCTATTGAGATACAGCAGCGACAAGAGTCGTGCTCGTTCCTGCTCCAGGACACGAGGGCCATCTGCCGTTTGCTTCGCCCATCGACTCGCCCTTCCCATGGCCTCTCTCAGATAAGCCTCTCCCCTCGCCCGGGGATGGATAGTCTTACGCATACCGCTCCACGCCGAGACCGTTGCCATTACCGTGTCTGTCTTGGGATCGTATGACTGAAAGGCCAGGTCTGTCAACGCGTACACAGAGTCCACCTCCTCTTCCTCTTCCTTCTTCTTCGACCCATTTTCGCCCGTGCTCTGTCCTCCCTCTCGCCCTCCTTCCCCGTCGTACTCCCGCTTCTCTACACACAAGATGCACCCAGAAGAATCAGTAAAAAAAGAGCGCGTCCGCACAGTGCCACTATTACAGCTGCTTCTACTATTCTCTTTCTCATTTCCATCCTCCTTTTTCCCCTTTTTCCCTCCACCTGCTGTTTCTGTCTCCAGCTGCCGCGGCCGGACGTCCTCCCAGGTGATCGAAAGCAATTTCACAGCCACCGCATCAAAATCCATAGAAATAAAAGGCCCTTTCAAGTGGTCGAATTTCTCCATGGCTTCTCGAATGCTACCCAACACCATCCGTGGCTCATACCTTGCATAGGTAAACACACTTCGAAATCCGAAACTACTGCTGCTACCACTGATTCTGTTATCACTGATGCTGCTTAGCAGGCGGGCCTGAGTCGATTTGCCCGAGCCATTGAGGCGGAAAAGGGAGGGAGGAGGGCCATCACCTTTGTTTGGGGGCGGGGTGACTCCGTGCAGCATGAGGTGGCGGCCGTCCTGTAATGCCTCTAATAATGCCTCAGAAGGCTCCCACACAGTAAGCAAGGCCAGATTTCGTCGCACGACCACAACAGAATGACAAGCGAAATCGTCGGTAAGGGTATATGAAGAAGGAGGGGAGGAAGAGGATGATGAGGAAGAAGGAGGGAGAGTGAAAGGATGGGATTTGACAGAGCAGAGCTTGACACGGATGAAGGGTTTGGATTCCCGCCGGTAGCATGGATCGTCTAACACCTCCCTTCGTGCCTCTTCCATCCGTGTAGACATCTCAGCCAGACATTGCTCACGGACCTTGTCCAAATCCAGTTCCACACAACCATTTTCCCTCATACCCCTCCCTTGCCGTCGCTCCTCCCTCTCCTCCTCCTCCGCCTCCCTATTTTTCTCTTCTAATAAGCGCTCCATCTCCGCCTGACACACCCCTTCGTGCCGGAGCTGCGCGTCTTCTTCCTCTCCGACACTCAACACGCGACTCGATACCCGTTCTCCCTTCCCATTCATCCTCCGTTCCATGTACATCATCGGATACATCCTCAACACCACCACCTCCATCGCCGCGACTGCCCCTCCTCCCGCAACCAAACCCGACACAGGCACAGCCATCATCCCTCCTACATGTTTTAATGGCTTTCTTTGAAAACCCAAGGTCGCATCCCATCTGGCCGGCCTGGTGCTATTAGCAACAAGTCTCAAATGCGGACGAGCCTCAGTCGCCAGCCCATGGATTTCAAGCGGATCTATCCCCCCTTCGGACAAGCCCTTCAACACAGCACCACATAGCGCAAGCTTCCCCCCAACGCTTACTCTCCCCTTCCTGACCAATGCACTCAACGGACCATCCAACAAGGCATCAATGCAATACCACCCATCTGTTAGCTCCACACGCATCAGCAGTGGAGGAGAAGGTGGAGGAGGATTAGACGCACACTGCTCCCCCTCCTCTCCTTCTCTCCTT
The DNA here is from genome assembly GCA_004519485.1 of Nannochloropsis oceanica. Lineage (NCBI taxonomy): Eukaryota > Eustigmatophyceae > Eustigmatales > Monodopsidaceae > Nannochloropsis > Nannochloropsis oceanica. The sequence goes on from CP038128.1 coordinate 551,113, forward strand.
CTCTCCTTCTCATCTTCTTTCTCCGGGCCCGTCGCAGCTGTTTCTACCTCCCGCTCTCCTCCTTCCTTCTTCTCAAAATAAATCTGAGTCACACACAACACCATCAGTCTGCCCGCAGGGGCATCTCCATTCAATATCGTCCTCAGTGCCGACCGATGCCCCTGAACCATCTCTCTAAAGTATCGCAACTGCAACTGCTGTAGCAGTCTGGCACGGGTCAGGTACCTCCCTCCCAAGACCTCAGGGAACGACCTCTCTAAAGAAGCGAGCTTCCAAACAATAAGCCGGTAGTGATGGATGAGCCATGCGGCAGAGGGTGGAAGGCGAGGACTTGCTTTACTCGTGCCCGCACAGAGGGGAGAGGCCATGAGAGCTGTGATCAAGTTGGCGGACTCTTGGGAAGGAAAGGTGGAATCAGCAGTAGTAGGATGCGGAAAGTTTTGAAGAAGGGCAACGGGAAGGCCACCTCTTTCGTCGGGGCCGAATCGGAGGAGATGTCCGTTGGTACTGCTGATAGCTACTGTCTCCGCGCGCACACCGTAAGAGGGTAGCAGGTATTGAGGAATGCTTCCAGGGTACATACCCAAATCACGTAGCTTCAGCCGCGCTGCAGGAACTATCTCGTGCATCTTTTCGTCTCTCTTATCTCCTTCGCTGTTGCTGCAGAAAGTGCTATAACTTCCATCCATTTCACCCTCCCCCCTGTCTTGATCGATGATGTTACTGCTGTTATTATTTCTCTGCTTTCCGTACTTGTCTTGGGCTAACGCGTGTAAGTCCAGGAGGGCAAGATCCCTACATTGAGCGGGCGGAGGTAAAAGGGCTGGCTGTTCTGGCACGGCCAAAGAGGCGGAAGGAGGGTGGAGGTGATTGAGAGAGGGAGGACGAAGAAGGACAGGATGGACGCTATCATCCTTTTCCCTTTCCAGCTGCGCTGCGAGCAAAGGTGGCAGGTGCATGGAATTCTGTCTCTCTTCATCCGTCACAAGCTCCATAACTGTAGACAACTGCTGATGATCATACTGCTCCTGCTCCTGCTCTTCCTTCTCCTGCTGCTCCTGCTGCCCCTGCGCGTCGGTGCTGTCAAACATGTTACTGACCTTCGCCACGGCTTCCTCCGATATGCTCATCTTTCGACCCCGACGGGTCCGAAAAATAAATGTGTGACTACCACCACCACCCATTTCTCCTTCCTTCTCTCCTGCTTCCAGCTGTTGATGCTGCTTCGGCTGCTCCTTGCCATTGTCAAACATATTTCTACCTTTCTCCCATACTTCTTTCGAACAGCTCATCTCCTGAGGCTCCCCCGTCTGAAACGTTAAGACACGTGCTGGCATTGCTGCTCCTGCTCCTGATACTGCTCCTGCTCCTGCTCCTGCTAGTGGCGGTGCTACTGCTGCTGCCGAAGCTGACATCGCTTCCGGTGCCAGTGCTACTCTTGCTGTTGCTTCTCCTGCTCCTGCTGCTCTTGTATCTTCCAACCCATTCTCCTTCCCTTCTGACACAGCTACCTTCTTCCCCCTTCCAGTCTGGAACCCAAATGCAGAGGCTGCCACTGCCACTGCTCCTTCTCCTGCTCCTGCTGCTCCTCCATCACCGCCACCACTCTCCGCCTCCTCGAACATGTGGTTCACCTTCGCCAGCGCCTCTTCTGACACAGCTACCTTCTTCCCCCTTCCAGTCTGGAACCCAAATGCAGAGGCTGCCACTGCCACTGCTCCTTCTCCTGCTCCTGCTGCTCCTCCATCACCGCCACCACTCTCCGCCTCCTCGAACATGTGGTTCACCTTCGCCAGCGCCTCTTCTGACACAGCTACCTTCTTCCCCCTTCCAGTCTGGAACCCAAATGCAGAGGCTGCCACTGCCACTGCTCCTTCTCCTGCTCCTGCTGCTCCTCCATCACCGCCACCACTCTCCGCCTCCTCGAACATGTGGTTCACCTTCGCCAGCGCCTCTTCTGACACAGCTACCTTCTTCCCCCTTCCAGTCTGGAACCCAAATGCAGAGGCTGCCACTGCCACTGCTCCTTCTCCTGCTCCTGCTGCTCCTCCATCACCGCCACCACTCTCCGCCTCCTCGAACATGTGGTTCACCTTCGCCAGCGCCTCTTCTGACACAGCTACCTTCTTCCCCCTTCCAGTCTGGAACCCAAATGCAGAGGCTGCCACTGCCACTGCTCCTTCTCCTGCTCCTGCTGCTCCTCCATCACCGCCACCACTCTCCGCCTCCTCGAACATGTGGTTCACCTTCGCCAGCGCCTCTTCTGACACAGCTACCTTCTTCCCCCTTCCAGTCTGGAACCCAAATGCAGAGGCTGCCACTGCCACTGCTCCTTCTCCTGCTCCTGCTGCTCCTCCATCACCGCCACCACTCTCCGCCTCCTCGAACATGTGGTTCACCTTCGCCAGCGCCTCTTCTGACACAGCTACCTTCTTCCCCCTTCCAGTCTGGAACCCAAATGCAGAGGCTGCCACTGCCACTGCTCCTTCTCCTGCTCCTGCTGCTCCTCCATCACCGCCACCACTCTCCGCCTCCTCGAACATGTGGTTCACCTTCGCCAGCGCCTCTTCTGACACAGCTACCTTCTTCCCCCTTCCAGTCTGGAACCCAAATGCAGAGGCTGCCACTGCCACTGCTCCTTCTCCTGCTCCTGCTGCTCCTCCATCACCGCCACCACTCTCCGCCTCCTCGAACATGTGGTTCACCTTCGCCAGCGCCTCTTCTGACACAGCTACCTTCTTCCCCCTTCCAGTCTGGAACCCAAATGCAGAGGCTGCCACTGCCACTGCTCCTTCTCCTGCTCCTGCTGCTCCTCCATCACCGCCACCACTCTCCGCCTCCTCGAACATGTGGTTCACCTTCGCCAGCGCCTCTTCTGACACAGCTACCTTCTTCCCCCTTCCAGTCTGGAACCCAAATGCAGAGGCTGCCACTGCCACTGCTCCTTCTCCTGCTCCTGCTGCTCCTCCATCACCGCCACCACTCTCCGCCTCCTCGAACATGTGGTTCACCTTCGCCAGCGCCTCTTCTGACACAGCTACCTTCTTCCCCCTTCCAGTCTGGAACCCAAATGCAGAGGCTGCCACTGCCACTGCTCCTTCTCCTGCTCCTGCTGCTCCTCCATCACCGCCACCACTCTCCGCCTCCTCGAACATGTGGTTCACCTTCGCCAGCGCCTCTTCTGACACAGCTACCTTCTTCCCCCTTCCAGTCTGGAACCCAAATGCAGAGGCTGCCACTGCCACTGCTCCTTCTCCTGCTCCTGCTGCTCCTCCATCACCGCCACCACTCTCCGCCTCCTCGAACATGTGGTTCACCTTCGCCAGCGCCTCTTCTGACACAGCTACCTTCTTCCCCCTTCCAGTCTGGAACCCAAATGCAGAGGCTGCCACTGCCACTGCTCCTTCTCCTGCTCCTGCTGCTCCTCCATCACCGCCACCACTCTCCGCCTCCTCGAACATGTGGTTCACCTTCGCCAGCGCCTCTTCTGACACAGCTACCTTCTTCCCCCTTCCAGTCTGGAACCCAAATGCAGAGGCTGCCACTGCCACTGCTCCTTCTCCTGCTCCTGCTGCTCCTCCATCACCGCCACCACTCTCCGCCTCCTCGAACATGTGGTTCACCTTCGCCAGCGCCTCTTCTGACACAGCTACCTTCTTCCCCCTTCCAGTCTGGAACCCAAATGCAGAGGCTGCCACTGCCACTGCTCCTTCTCCTGCTCCTGCTGCTCCTCCATCACCGCCACCACTCTCCGCCTCCTCGAACATGTGGTTCACCTTCGCCAGCGCCTCTTCTGACACAGCTACCTTCTTCCCCCTTCCAGTCTGGAACCCAAATGCAGAGGCTGCCACTGCCACTGCTCCTTCTCCTGCTCCTGCTGCTCCTCCATCACCGCCACCACTCTCCGCCTCCTCGAACATGTGGTTCACCTTCGCCAGCGCCTCTTCTGACACAGCTACCTTCTTCCCCCTTCCAGTCTGGAACCCAAATGCAGAGGCTGCCACTGCCACTGCTCCTTCTCCTGCTCCTGCTGCTCCTCCATCACCGCCACCACTCTCCGCCTCCTCGAACATGTGGTTCACCTTCGCCAGCGCCTCTTCTGACACAGCTACCTTCTTCCCCCTTCCAGTCTGGAACCCAAATGCAGAGGCTGCCACTGCCACTGCTCCTTCTCCTGCTCCTGCTGCTCCTCCATCACCGCCACCACTCTCCGCCTCCTCGAACATGTGGTTCACCTTCGCCAGCGCCTCTTCTGACACAGCTACCTTCTTCCCCCTTCCAGTCTGGAACCCAAATGCAGAGGCTGCCACTGCCACTGCTCCTTCTCCTGCTCCTGCTGCTCCTCCATCACCGCCACCACTCTCCGCCTCCTCGAACATGTGGTTCACCTTCGCCAGCGCCTCTTCTGACACAGCTACCTTCTTCCCCCTTCCAGTCTGGAACCCAAATGCAGAGGCTGCCACTGCCACTGCTCCTTCTCCTGCTCCTGCTGCTCCTCCATCACCGCCACCACTCTCCGCCTCCTCGAACATGTGGTTCACCACTGTTACTGCTCTTGCAAACGCAGCTGTAGTCTGTGGTGGTGCTCGTCTTCCTCTGCCTCCTCTTTCATTTCCACCAACACTGTCCTCTTGCTCCTTGAACATGAGGCCGACATTTGCAATTGCCTCCTTCGACACCTCCAGCTGTCTTGCCCTTCCTGTCTGAGGCCCGAATGTACTCGAGACAGCCAGCATAGCTGGAACAGCAACAGCAGGATCGGTGGGAGATACCGCAGCAGCAGTAACAGCAGCAGTAGTAGTAGTTGTAGCAGCAATAGTAGAGGTAGTACTAGCACCACCACCTCCATCAAAACAAGGCAGCAACAAAGGAGATAGTGGCCCCGCACCACCTGCGCCTCTTTCACTGCTACTACTGGTGCTACTGGCTTTATGGCTGCTGTTGCTGCTGTTCCTACCGGTGCTCTTCCTATCATTCTCCATTTCCATTTCCTCCCTCTCCCTCTCCCTCCCGTTCTCCATCTCTTTCTCGTCCGACAGAAGTTTGATCGTTTCTGAGGAAGGAGTCCGCCTTCCTTCCATCTGGGCTGGTGCCCCACAGTCAAAGGGTTTCATCGCTACTGCTATCCTTGCTGCTGCTGTTGCTGTTGACCGATTTTCCTTCTCCTTTTTACCCTTCCCCCCATCCTTCCCTTCCTCATCAAACATACGGTTGACCTTTGCAAGCGCCTCTTCCGACACCACCAGTCGCCTTCCCCACCCCGTCTGGAAACCAAAAGCTGCTCCTGCTCCTCCACCTGCTCCTGCTCCTGCTACCCCCTGTTTCTCCTGTCCGGCTCCAGCTCCACCATCACTCTGCATCTCCTCAGACATGTGAGTCACCATCGGGAGAGCCTCCTCCGATCCAGGTACTTGCCATCCTCGCCCTGTCTCGAAGCCAAGGGCGTTCGTTGTCATGAGCGGCAGCACCGAAGAGTAGATTGGGAGGCCCCTTCTCCCATCCATGTCTGCTCCGAACCCAAACTGATTTGATGTTGTGACTGCTGCTGATGCAGGAAAACGAGTAGGAGGAGGTAGTGAGTAGAAATCTTGCCTCACCGCCGGTGCTTGTGGTACAGACGATTGAGGGGCATGTGCAACGCAAGCGCGCGGTGTAGAGAGGTAGGGAGGAGAAAGGGAAGAAAGGGGAAGAGGGAGAGAAGGGGCATGCATCCTTGTGGTAGTCATGCCTGAGGGCGTTTTCGCCTCTATATGGTGGATTGACTCCCCATCCCCCCATCCTTTCTTCATTCCAACGTGCAGTTGAGTGCGTGCGACAGCTGCTGCTTCTCCTCGTGGCACAAAAGTAGTCCGTCGTCCTCCCCCTCCCTCGCCGCCGCCGGCCTGCGACAAAAGATAGTCAAAATCATCGCGTTCCTCCAAAGAATCTTCCTCTCGGACGCTGACTCGAGGAGACGATCCTGAAATTATAGGTGCTGCCAATGATAATGATAATGATAATGATGATGATGATGATGATAATGCTAGAGCTGCTGCGGCTGCGGCTGCGGCTGTTGCTGTCGATTCCTCTTCCTCCTCTTCTTGCTCCTGCTTCTCCATCGTATGAGGGAGGGATTCTAGGGCCGCTGGCTGATGCTCCAGTTTCTGCTCCTCCTCCCTCTCTTTTTTCTTCTCCCCCTTGCCTTCGTTTAGCGCCTGCGCCACTTGCTCGTTTGTAGCTGCCTTAGGTGGTGATGGAGATAATGCTGTTGCTGGTAATGCCACTGCTGCTGTTGCTGTCGAATAATCACTCTCCTTCTCGGCCTCAACAGCCTGAATCCTCTCGTCACTGAGAGGCTTCAATGCTGAATCGTCTGCGTCTCTTGCTGCACCTACCCGTGCCTTGTCGTGCTCTTCAAACTGCTGCTCCCTCTTCAGTCCATCGCCACCTTCGGACCCCTTCTCCTCCCTCCTTCCCTCTCCCTTTTCAACGCCAGCTGGGGCAAGAAGAGAAGTGGGGGAAAGAGGAGACCGACAGGTCTGTAGCACACCATCAGGAAGAACTGCCATCGACGGCGCCAGCAAAATCTTTGTCGCCATTCCCTCTCCCTCGCCCCTCCCCCACTCCTTCCCTCCCTTCTTCCTATGTTGCTGCCAGGACGACCCAAGAACTTCCCGTTCCCGTTTCTGCCTCCTTCTCCCTGACGTGCAAGACACCGCTTCCACACCACCAGTGGCAGCACCAGCCGTACTTGGAGCAGCAGCAGTCGCTGTAGCCTCTCGCCGCTGTTGATGCACATGAGGGTCCTTTTCTGTCACTACTACCACTGTTCCTTTCGCTGCTGCTGCGGCTGCTACTGCGGCAGGTATAGTCACAGAAGGCAATTTCTGCTGCTGATGCTCCTCCTCTTCCCCCTCCTTTTTTCGACCCCGTCCCGACGACAGCCCCTTGCGCGCCTCTGTAGCCTGTTTTTTGCCCTTGCTCACACTCCTGCTAGTTTGATATTCACCTTTCTTCTCCTTTATCTGCCTCCCCTCCTCCAAATCCCTCTCCATCGAGTCAGCCCCTACCTCCTCCTCCTCCTCTTCCTCACCCTCCTCAGATCCCTTCCGCTTCTTCTCACTCCTATATTCCCTCTCTTTCCCTGGCCCTTCTCTTTTTTCCTTTCCTTTCTGATCAGTCGTCTGCATGGCAAGGATGTATTCAATCGCACATGCCACATTGTTAGGACACGCGCGTAGCGCTGCTTCTATCAGAGCATCCGGAAACATCATCTTCTCCAACTGCCGATAGCTTTCGGACTTGCGCATTTTATGTCCACGCTCACTTTTCCGGCTCTTTATCGACGGGGGTTCAGGGTGTTGGGGAGGGAAGGAGAGGGTGAGAATGGAAGAGTGGAGGAGAGAGGGAGGGATGCTGTACACACGTACCGGCTCGAGGCTCTCCCGCCTTGGCCGCTTAGAGCCTCCATCCTGCGTCTGCGTCTGCGTCTGTGAGGTCATCCGCTGCTTGGTCTCATTGCTATCGGCGGGTATTGGACGCTCCTCCCCCGAGCCTGCGGCCATCGTGCTGGAAGTAGTGAGGTGGCGAGGCGGGGAGGAGTTACGGCGACTGCTTGAAGCATGCCTAGCGAGGACGGTAGGCCCCGCCGCGTTCGTGCTGCTCTTGCGGCGAGGACGACCCACCATCATAGGTACCAGTGCAACCGTGTGCGACTATGTTATGTGTAGGACAGCGATTGTGGTAATAGGTGAAAAAAGAAGGGAGAATGAGCGAAGGAAGAAGAGTTGTGGATGCATACTATATGACGGGCCCATGGTGTATTTTTCCTTGGACATGATTGTCCATTGGAGAGCACTAGTCCAATAAGCATGTGCATGACGACCGCAATCAAAATACAGACAAGCATGGGGCTGTTGCTGTTTAACAGCTCCAGGTGTCTTTCTGGTATTCATCACAAGCTTTTTCGACCTCCTCTCCCTTCGAATTCATTTTGGGATGCTCGTATTTATGCGACAAGCATTTTCCTCGTTTCTAATCTGTGGCACATTTCCTCTCATTAATCCTTAAGCCAGATGGAGGATGATGTTGGTCCGCCCTTGGCCTAGATCTTCAATCCGAAGAATCTTTGGCTCCCACGAGGCGACGAAATAATTTCGGTGGCAGACGTCACAGGATGCAACACCGACTCTACCGGCGGCATAAGCAGGATAACGCTCCTTGACGAAGAATTTCCGGACGAACTGCAGTTATTGGGGAATAATGGCAAAAAGAAGCAAGCCACGACGCCTGCACGACCCTCACCTGTGCGATCTAGCACCCTTTCCAGCCTGCGACAGGACCAGCCACATGGCCCAAACAACGATCTTTCTGCCACTGCGGCATTTATAACACAGCCAATTTTTTAAGGAGGGGAAGATAAAAGACAGAGGGAGAATTTACAGGCCCAGCACGAGCACCAGGGCGCGGCTGCTCTGGAGAAGTCCTCCAGAGAAGCTGATTCCCCTGAGCCGCCAAGTCCCACAATTGACGTCTCAGTGCAACCTGGAGACATTCTACCACCATATATGCCACGAAATAGGTGGTCCCGCCTTAGTTTCGATACGATTTAATTCGGAGAGATAACGAGCGAGCGCCGGACGAGCATCCTCCACTCAGCGCTAGACGAATCTCCGACAGAACGTGATGGTATCGTGAGCGATGTGACGCTCACCACTTCCGTAGCGGCGCCACTATCTGCCACAGTCGCTTCTCTCACTCCAACGTACCCCTCACTTGCCCTTGCATCGCAGGAGGGCGGTCAACATCCCTTCCGAAACCACCATATCAACAACCACAATGACGACAACGACGTTCTACCCAACCCAATCCCGATTTCGCGGAAGTTATTTGTGAGCTCCTTGGTATTGGCCAGCCCAACCTTAATCCACCCCCCAAATTGCCCAGATTTGGAACGCGATAACGAGGACGATAATGACGACGATGACGAACACTTGGGGGGAGACTTTATGGACACCCCTTACAAGCCTCCCTCCGTTCACCGCGCTCTTATGCACCGCGAAGCTGTGATCTTTCATAAAGGTCACGCTCCGCTCTGCGGGAAAGCTGCTAGTCGCAAGCAAATACACTTCAGCGACCTTGGCGTTGGGTCGAGGCTGCATTTTGATTTCATCAGAGTCCTCATTATCAGTTTTGCACTCTTGCTTGTGTTGAATCTGCCTGTCCTTGTTCTCTACTCGTCTGGCTCCCGCATTAAGGAAGAACAGCAGGACCTTCTAGGCTTGTATGCTCTAATGCTTGGTAACTTGGATTCCATCGACTCCCCATCCTCGTCGGACTGGCTTATGGTGCGTCTCTTTGGCCGCCGAGGACATACCATAGGCCGCATACGCCAGCGTGACGCGGCCGTGCTCCTAGCTGCAATGGATACATTATCCTGTCTAATATTCGTGGGTATGATCTGGTACTTAAGCAGACTGGTGCAACACGCCAAGACCACTTTTCCACCCTCTACCCGTTGGATGTCGCGGATTGGAAAGGTCGACCACCCCCCGCCAATGGACCACCAAAACTACCCGTGTCTGACTTAGTTCATGTAGACGGCGACGAGCGTTACTCTGGAAAAAGGGTGGCAGAAGTCACCCTGGCTAAAAAGAATGGGCGGGAGCTCCACCGCTACTTGACGCACGGTGAAAAAGCCTTGAGACTCAAACGTCTCTGCACTTACCTCAAAAAGCATCGCCCCACGGCCGGGCGTAATCCCGAACCAGATTATAGCCGTGCTGAACATCGTTTGGCTAAACTGGAGAAAGACATGGCGGCCATTGCGCACAGCTTGCGAAAAGATGCACGACGGTCCAAGACAGAGCTTGAGTGCGTGGGCGCATTCGTCTTGTTTGAGTATCCCGAAAGTGCAGCCCGTTGCTTGCAGGATTATAACAGCCCGAATCTCTTTGCGCGCAGGTGTTTGCCTCGGCAGCTCTTGTTTCAGGGCTGCCATCGCTTGGTGGTGCAGCTCGCCCCGGCGCCTGACGACGTGGTTTGGGAGAATCTTCAGGTCAACAACTGGACTGGCTTTGCGCACCGACAGGTTGTAAACGTGTTGACCATCCTACTCTTAGTGATAAGCTTTGTGGTGGCTGTTGGAGTGACGAATGCAAAAACACAGCAAAGCCAACTCATCCCCAAATTCAGCCTGTGCGAAACAGAAATTCCGGCTCTATTCGTCGGCGAGTTGTCAAATCTCGAGTCAATAGCCATAGCTTCGGGTCCGCTGTCCTTCATGAGTCCCACTCCGGACGACTGTCCAACTTGCTATACTCAATGCTTGAGCGCTCTCGCGGGAGTCGGTATTGAGGCCGATGTAACCAACGCCGGTGTACGCCAAGTACTCATTGTCGTCCATAGTGGTAGCTGAGGGACAGGGAAACGAGATGATGTTTGTGCCCGCCGCGCCTTCCGGCAGTGTCAGCTACAAGGTAATCCATGTCCACGGCTTGACCGCAAATATCAGTGTCCTTGCTTGCTGGCGGCCCCCCTTCCGGTCAAAAAATGCCGGTTTGCTATACAGCAACGAACGCCACTGCACTCATGCCGGCGGTGACGGACAAGAGTACCGGTACCACGCCCATTTGCCAGATGTTTCCATATTTCACAGTCACAGCCTGCAACTGCTACGAGCACATGACCCGTTTGGCCAGGTCATACGGTTGGATCTCGAGCACGCTTCTGTCGCTGGCCGACCAGTCGCAATCGGCGTGTACTTCTGTCGCAAGATCCACCTTTGTAAGTGTGCTTTTGCAGCTTCTGCTAGCCGCCTGCACTTTGTTCGTCAATGCACTTCTAGTCTGGGTCATTGGGAAGCTGATAATATTTGAGTTACACGTGAGTAGCGATGTAGAGGCCAGTCAGGTAATGACCCACGTCTTCGTCTCGTAATTTATAAATGTAGCCGTCTTGTTACTGCTCGTGTACGGTGGCTACGATGACTCGAGTGGCGGGCAGCAGCCCGTTGTGTGGAAATGGACGAAAAAATCGCTGCGCACCTTGGGCATTTTTGCTGGCGACTACCATGATACAACAGTGCAATGGTACGCAAACGTAGGCGTACAATTGCACTTAATTGCATAAATCGCATTTTCACCCCACATATCTATCCTCTGGGCCAATATCTTATTTTAATTCCAATGCAGCGAGGATTCCTACGGCTTGGTCAAGCCTGGCGCGGTGGCAAGGCGCAGCCATCACCTCACTTGCTACAGCAGGACTTGAATAATATATTCGTCGGCCCTCCATTTAACATAGTGTACCGCAGCGGACAGTTATTGACCATTGTGTTCTTTTCGTGGATGTATAGCAGCGGCCCACCCACCCACCCATTCTCTTGCTGTTCGCACTGTTGACATTCACGCTTTGGTATATGATCGATTATTTGTTGCTCCTGCGATTCTATCAACGGCCACCTCAACGGGACGAGCGCCTGCATCGCCAAATGTGTCAGTGTCTGCCGTATTTACTCTTGTTGCACTTATCACTTGCCATGTTGATGATGGGCAACGATCAATTGCTCGGCTCGGGCCATAGTTTCGAAATCCCTAAGGTGACAGAGACCCCTAGTGGCGCTGATTCCTGGCCGGGCCAAACCCTACCTTCAACATCTGCCTTGGAGCTGCCCGATCACCGACTCTTAAAGACACTGGTTCGAAGACTGAGCAAACACCACACACTACAACTCTTTCTGCTGTGGGTACTGGTAGTAGTGTATGTGGTGGTTGTAGATTTTCCATCCTTGCCCTCCATAAGTGCTCTGCTTGTTCAGACATACTACATGTGTCTCGCGACCTTCTGTGCCGCTTTCGGCAGCATTCGCGGGTCGTGGGGACTACGACGATAGAGCCGGGTGGGCTTCGATCCCATGTGTTGTGTTAACGTGCTGCGGGACAATGGTTACACGAAAGTGTTTGAACGTCTCATTACTCTAGATCTTGACAAGGAGGTGCTGGCCTTCAGTACCGACCCTGCAATTGCTTTTACGGGAAATAATTTGTCCAGCTCCTTGCTTTCATCGTCGAGCACATCGCATGAGGGCGCACTGGGGACCTCATGGGAGATCTTGTTCCATGGCGACGGCACGCCTGAGTTGAAAAAGCCCGCGCAGTAGCTCCAATCCGCGAAGCAGTCCAGTCCAAGCCAAAGCAAACGCGATGGTTGCGGCATATTTTCTTTTGAGAATCGAATATGAAAAAAGACGTGGGAAATACTGAAGCAAAACGGTCTCTGGTCGTACGACTTACGGTGTAATACGAAGTACAAAGAAGCGGTCTCGACATTTATACGCGAATTTCCCCAATCCCCACCGTCACCGTTGTCCTCTCTGTTTCCCCTTACTCGTTTGCGTTCCTCTCGACCTTTGTGTGAGTCATAAGGCTAAAATAAAAAAGACAGTAAAGATACCAACAAATCGTCTGAAATTTAGAGACTGGTGACGGTTGCTGCTGCATTGTATGGGGAAAATATCAGGTATTTACGATAAAGTAGGACACACAATGCGTGATAAAACAGGACACACAATGCGCTTCTTATCATTTTGCCTTCTTTTTTTCTTCTTCAGTCGTCTCTTCTTTTTATTTGTGTACTACCTGTCGACCCCGAAACTAAATTTAATTCCTTGAGTCCTGTCGTCTATGTCGATTTGAGAGATTTGTTGTCTTCTTGGTCCCGATTTCCCTGATCTTACTTTTCGACCCTTTGTCCCCATGTGTCCACGCGTAGGGCCTATGGTCGGCTGACTTGTTGCACGCATACTTGCCGAGTTACGTTTTTTCTTCTTATGTCTAATCGACACGACGAATGATTTTTCTACTCCCCCTTCATCATCTTCTTCTCGTAGTCCCCTCTCACGCGGAATAAAGTCTGAACACAGTGATACATATATATCTAAGTGTGCAACATGAATCGACACCAAAGCAAATAAATAAATGTACATGAAATGGTGACGGGGAATACACGTACATCTGATCGTTACATACAAACATACACGTGCATGTAAGGCTAGCTAGGTAGCTTTCTAGGGGATTATATAATTAAATGTCTAGCGTCCAGATCCACTTGTCCGAGTTTTGAGAGTTAAGAGGGGTAGAGAAGAAAAGAAGTTTTGAGATGAACGTTTATGCGTGATCGAGAGAGAAGCAACACGTACACGGCAAGAAGCAAATCGCAACTCTATGCCCAAAAGTGCTGGATGACAGAATCTATCGGCAGCCGGCAAACTGGGCAAGGATCCCCACGACCCTTCAGGACGCGTGCACATTCCAAACAGCAAGCGATATGTCCAGATTCTCCATGCACAAATGTAGAATTCCGATAAGAGCTAAAGCAAACGAGACAAGAATGGTCCTCCTTCGATTGACGCCTCCGCTCTTGCTGCGGGTGATTGTCGCCCGCGCCTGATGTAGCACTAAAGTCGTCATCGTAGGGCTGTAAGGAGCATCGAATCTTATCCGAGGCGTCAATGACGTGGTAATAGTGATCCTGCTGGTTGTGTTGATGATGACGACGGGGGCGGTTTTGCTTGTTCACAGGCAACACCACCAAGGACGCCGAAGAAGCGGCGAGGGATCTTCTCCTCTCGCCGCCATCCACCGCATGCCTTTCCCCATATTGCTCCTCGGCCATAGATTCTCCCTCTAACATCCCTGCCCCGTGCGCCGGTGTCGCTGCTGTCGGCCAGATGATCGCCGCGCTGTATGCCCTCGCCTCCTCCTGGCTAGCCAAGCCCACAAGTTCGACGACCGTCTCATTTGGTGGGGGAGCATTAATCCGCGCGCTAATCCATCCCGAACCATCCGCCAGCTTCAAGCGAGGCACACATCGGTGAGATGGTGTATCTGAATAGCGTTTGTCTGTCACGATGATCTCTTGCCCCACGGGGATGGTGCCCACAACACTGGTGCTAATTTCAATGCCGCTTCGCACCAGGGCGCCTCCAGGGAACAGAATACGGAATTTAAGAGGGTGCTGCAGAGGGACTACTTCAACGATCGGTCCCCGCTGCCCCGATAGAGGATTAAGCATCTCAGAGATCCAGCCGTCGGCAGTACGCAGACGGGCCAGGCCTTGGATGTTGACACAGCGTTCCAGGACTTCAACGGTGCTTTGGCTTGCGATGGTGTAGAGGTGTCGGGAGCTCAGCTCGAGCCCGGCGCGGACATAGGCACCATCTTCACAGACGACACGATAATGGAAGGCGGCTTGGGCGAGGGCAACCGCGGCGGTGGACTGGGGGGTGGTGGGAGGAGGTTGCATTTTATGTGCGTAACCACGCTTGTCTTGACTCCGTATGAGTGCTGCTTTCAGTGGGAGCTCCGTGTGGTGGGTTCGGCTTTTTTAAAGGCTGATGGGGGAAGATCAAAGGAAAAGGAAAAAATGCATGTGAGTGTTGGTTGACTTTTGGTGGAGATGTTTGTGTGCAGCTGCAGAGGACCTGGCATGCAGGTGCTGCACTGTAAAATCGTATCCGCCTCCACGTGCTTTTTTCAGCCTAGTCACCCATGGGCAGGCAGCCGTGGTACGAACCCACATTTCTTATGATAATATCCTTATCCTTTTATATTATCTTCTGTCCTTCTTCTTACCCGGAAATCGACATGGCAGCGAGCCTGCGATGGCAATGAGTTTCGCGTCTGTCTCCTATCCCTATCTCCGGCTCCCGCTCTCTCCAAGGTGCACCCTCTCCTGCGCAAGGTAGTGAGAGCCCTGTGGGATTTTTTTGCGAGGATATGTGCGTATGAGTGTCTTTGTGTTGACGGTATGGTGAACACCGGCCCACAATTGGTGACCGCGCCCAGGCGTGTCGTGCGCTAAATGAAACCAATCGCGTTTCAAAAACGGCATGATGGACGCGGTCGGTGGGCAACGCCTCGCCCAGCCTCACAGGTGCAGAAGGAGGAGGCACTTGCACCGCCTTGTATAGTCATTGTAGCTGTGGTGCCGCCGGCGGCTGGGGTGCGCGGGTTTTGAGGTACGGCAGCGTTGTGGCGCATGCATGGGTGTCCGTTGTACAAGCGATGCCAATCGCTGATGGTGAGCTCCCCTCGTCTCGCACGTATTGGGACAAGATTCACAGCTCTGCACTCCTTTGAGGCAAGTTAAGGAGAGGTGAGACGTCTGTGGTGGTGAATCGTGTGGATTGTGGGCTTACCAGTTGAAGACAAAGAGGCACTACATACGGCCGCGGCCCATCAATGTAGCTGACCAGTCTTTGCCATCACGAAGCGCCCTTAAGGCCCACTCACGTCCAATCATCAAGATGTTGGTCAACCTCTTTATCATGGAACCAGCATCAATCAGGGTCTCAAGAGCATGGGCGCTGGTTTGAGACTGGAGGTTGGAGCTGCATGTTTTTAACAGCCATCGATGCCTATGACGATTGGCCATAGATGGTGCGCGAGACATCATCATTATTTATTATTCCGCTTCCCAGGACATTTCTCATGCCTGTGAATCTCCCGCTCCCCTCACCACACCACATGATACACTGCCCTACTAAGCCATGGAGGAGAATGTAGAAATATCAAGCGCGGAGGGCACCCGCAGTAGCATATGTCCCGCTCTTGTCAACGCTCTCCACCACGACCATGACGACCACGAGGCGGACCAGATGAAGGAGTCCATGCACCGCGACGCCCTCTTTCGGTCTAGGCTCTTGTCGTCCCGCCATTCCTTCACCCAGGGGTTGAATGGGGAGGAGCAGTTGGACGGCGGCGGACTCGCACAAATCCACCTCAGCAGTAGCCCCCGTTCAGGCCTCGGCATCATGACGGCGGGCGACCGACAGGACCTCGATCAAGGAATCGACACTCCACAACAACAGCCGCAACAGCAGCGACAGCGACAGCAGTTTCAGCAGCAGCAGGCCCCACTACCGGGGCCCATCAATGACCGCGGGCGAAGTATCAGCTTCAGTAGCATGAGTGCGGAGCCGGCTACCCGACCTGGGTCGGGGGTTGCGGCTGGCACCAGCACGGCCGCTTCAGAAGGCCCAGAGGAACGCTACAGCGTGCGCGACCTCTTCCCAGACTATCCCGAGGAATTTCTGCCTGAAATGCGGGATTTCCAACGCGTTATCATTTCAAATACCCCCGAGCCTGTGGACAGCGACACCATGGCTGCCTGCCGACAACTTCGCAAGGCCATGATGCTTCGAAGCAAATGGATGGGCGTCGCCTTGGACCCCGATGCCCCTTCGAGCGGACCCGGCCTAACGATCAGCACTTGCAACGGCAGTACCCCTGCACAGAACTATCCAGAATCGCCCATCTACAACTCCTGCACTCCACCAGCGCCGTCTGTGCCCTTACCGCCGCATATGTTGGGGCGTGCTTCCCCACCCCCCACCGCCCCTCCTCCGCCGGGCTCCCCTGATTCCCCCCGAACCTCGGCATACAAGCGGATGAAACGGCGACAAGCCCCGCCTTATGAGCCGTTTTCCTATAAGCCGCCCGGGGCGTCCTCGCATCTGATAAAGTTGGTGGATGGTGTATACAACGTGTGGGAAGGGGAGGAGGGCGAGAATGGGGAGAAGGGCGGGGAGGTCGTGACGAAGATTTTTAGCGTGGATGAATTCTATGAGGATTTTCACGATTTGATACATTTGTTGACTTGTGGGCCGGTGAAGACGTACAGCTACAAAAGACTGCAGGTGCTGGAGGCGAGGTTTCACCTCCACAAGCTGTTGAACAGCGACCGGGAGCTGTCGGCACAAAAATCGGTGCCCCACCGCGATTTCTATAACATTAGAAAGGTAGACACACATGTGCATCATTCGGCGTGCATGCATTTGAAACATCTGTTGCGCTTTATCAAGCATAAGCTCAAGACGGCGGGTGGTGAGATCGTGGCTTTTCGGGACGGGCAGTTCCTCACTCTAAAGGAAGTGTTTCAGTCTTTGAAGATTACAGCGATGGACCTGTCGGTTGATACTCTGGACATGCACGCCAACAATACTTTCCACCGTTTCGATCGCTTTAATTTGAAGTACAATCCGGCGGGGCAGAGTCGGTTGAGAGAGATCTTCTTGAAGACCGATAATATGATCGCCGGGACGTATTTGGCTGAGGTAACGCAGCAGGTAATCAGCGATTTAAACGCGAGTAAGTATCAGTTGGTGGAGTGGCGCGTGTCGATCTATGGTCGGAAGCCCAGTGAATGGGATAAGCTCGCCCGATGGTTTTATACGTCTCGGCTGGCCAGCGATAAGATACGGTGGTTGATCCAGATTCCCCGATTGTACGCCGTCTACAAAGCCTCGGGGGAGCTGGAGAATTTCGAGCATTTGCTCCGCAATATCTTTGCGCCTCTCTTTGAAGTGACCAGAAATCCGGGCAGTAATCCCCCGTTGGCGATCTTCTTGAATACCATCGTAGGGTTTGACTGTGTTGATGACGAAAGCAAGCCGGAGATCCACGCGAATCAAGGGCAGAATTTCTCAACGCCTAAGGATTGGCAGTACAAGCAGGACCCGCCTTATTCGTATTGGTGCTATTATATCGCAGCAAACATCAAAAGTTTGAACAATTTTAGACGGGTCAGGGGGATGTCGACGTTCGAGTTTCGCCCGCATTGTGGGGAGGCGGGCGATCCCGAGCATCTTGTAGCAGCGTATTTGTTGGCGGAGAAGATTAACCATGGGATTGTCCTTCGGAAAATTCCAGGATTGCAGCTATTGTACTATTTGAGTCAGATTGGCATGGCCATGTCGCCATTGAGTAACAACAAGTTGTTCTTGGATTATCATCGGAATCCGTTTGTGAAGTATTTTCATCAGGGGTTGAATGTGTCCTTGTCGACGGACGATCCGCTCTTGCTGCATTACACCAAAGACCCTTTGGTGGAAGAATATAGTGTCGCTGCCCAAGTTTGGCGGTTGAGCAGCACGGACTTGTGCGAGATGGCACGAAATAGTGTCTTGCAGAGTGGGTTTGAGGATATTTTTAAGAGGCACTATTTGGGGAGGCATTATGATGCCCCGGGGGCGGCCGGGAACGATATTCGACAGACAAATGTACCGGACATAAGAGTGAGGTATCGGCATGAAGTCTGGCGCAACGAGATGGACATGGTGCTTTATTGTGATCGGGAGCCGGTGGGGAAGTCGATGGGGGGGAGGGGAGAGAAAAAGCCGGGATGGACATTGGGGTGAGGGTTCAGAGGGAAGGGAGTGAGTAAATAAGTGAGTGAGTGAGTGAGTGAGTGAGTGAGGGAATGATGTTAACAATTCTGTGTAGTGACTGCTTAAATATTGTTGCGCGTATGCGTATATTTCAAGAATGAGACGGAAGAGGAGAAACTGGTGCATCAAAGAAAGAGAGAATGCGCAAAAATTGAGGGAGTGCAAAACATGTCTATTTTTTTGTTTTATCACTCATCTGTTTCCACCACATTTGACATGATGTCATGTATTTAAATACAGCAGAATTTCTTGGCCTTTCTTTTTTGTTATCACTCGTTTTTGAATGCATTAAAAAAAAGGTACGCAGACACTCCTCGAAATTTTGACCCTCGGGGAAATACCCTTTATACTCCCTCCACCGCACAAATTCATACCTCAGCACATGGTCTTTGAAAAGACTTCTCTCTGACATGAGAAGGAGCTAGTAAAAAGACCAAACGGAGTTCTCTTTGACCGGAAAATACCGCTTGTTTGTCCTGTAGTGTTTCTTTTGCGTTTGTCACGGGACAAGTGACGTGACGCCACCGGCTCTTGCTCGGACCGGCGGACAAGGGCAAAAGCAAATATTGGGAAAGGGGTCTTAACAAGCCCCCCAAGAATATTTCCCTTCCCCACCCGACCCAACTACAGGATTCAAAGTTTGTATGAAGAGTGTGTGTGGCTCTGCGTAGATCTATCCAAACCAAAGCGGAATGGCCATCCCATCCCCGGGCCCCTGTCTCTCCGTCGTCATGTCGTATGCTGGAGAACGAGAACGAAGGACTGCGGCGTGTCCATGTCGAGTATCTAGCATACGACCACGGACCACGTTCCTTCTATACCGAAAATTTCTATTCCCCCCTTTACGCTCGCACACAGGTTGACAAGGACGCAGCAGCATCAGCGGCAGCAGCAATCGAACAGACTACCTCATTTCTGCCTGCCCAAGGACGGGGCAAATGGTCCCACGAGCTGGTGGCCGCAGCCTGGGGAGCAGTGGGCCCGAGGCGGGCGGTGGCTTGCTCCTGTCACGGCGCGCCATCCAGATTTACGCCTTTCTCTTTATAAATACCCTCATTTTTGTCATGCGGAGCCAATGGATGTAAGTGGATGAATTGCGGGGGACGGGAACGTTGGGGGGGTCCAAGCCCGCGAGGGAATCAGGGCAGGAGAGACGCCATTGCCTTTCGGGTGGTATGATGTGTTTGCACAAAAGACTTTGATATCAAGCTTTCTTTTTCTTTCTCTTTCTTGCGCAGTGTCTCCATGCCGTCCTCACTGGACACGAGCGTCTCGTCCCGGCACGACGCCACCCCTAGCAAGAGCGATCGGAATGGCGGGCCTGAGGGGATGGGAGAGCTTCAGGTAGGGTAAAACTGAATGGGAAAGGGAGGTATGGAGGGGTAGAAAGAAGGGAGAAAGACACCGAGACACGGTATGCTGAAAGATGACAAGCAGTGACCATGCTCGGTGGGTCTCGTGGGTGCCGAGGGCAGGGAAAAGCCTGCACCTGCCGCTTTGGCAGATTGCATATCGCTCTCAAACTCCCCTCAGCCTCTGCTCAGGACCGATTGGCGCGACCCACCTAACTTTAATTATACAAGCTCTCGGATTTAACTCGCCCGACTCACCCTCGATCTTTCCCCCCCATTCCTAACACGCACAAAGATGGCCTTCGAGAGGGCCCAACGGGAGGGTACCATCAGCGGCAGCAAAGGACGCACCCCCCACGACTCTTTGCGAAGGGGGAAGGAGTCAAGCACAAACAGCCGGAAGCTTGACAAGGACGGAGCCACTTCTGTAGTCGTTGGCCATGAGGGTCAGCTTGGGCAGCAGCAACAGTATCACGACGCCTTCTCGCACTTTCTTCCCAAGGACCAAGAAGTGCTCGAGTCAATTTATGCAAGGGGGAGGGCCCGCATTCAAAAAGAGCTGCAGAGGCGGCACAATAACTTGTCGAGCATTGAGCCGTTCAATCCTTGGGGGCCTGTGTACATCTGGGATTGGTTTTCGCCCGATTACAACTGCCCGACGATGGAGCGTATTGGCCGGGTGGGGGACGGGGGAAAATGGATATGTGGTGTGGACGTGTTGAAGGAACGGGAAAAGTGTGTGGTGTATTCATATGGCGTGAATAAGGACTTGTCGTTTGAGTTGGAGCTGATCGGGAGGACGGGGTGTGAAGTGCATGGCTTCGATCCAACAGTGGGAGGGGTCCCTCCTGATTGTAAGGGAAATGAGCATATCACGTTCCATAAACAGGCTTTGGGTCCCGTTAGCGGCCCGTCGGATGTGTTTATGATGATGGAGACGTTGCTGGACACAATGAAGAGGCAAGGGCATACGTTTTTGGATGTTCTGAAGGTGGATATTGAGGGATCGGAGTGGGATACATTCAAGGCGATGTTACCTGAGAAGGCGTTGCCGTTTGGACAGTTGTTGATCGAGCTGCACTTTAGGGACGTGGTGGAGGTGTTTGAGTTTTTCGAGAACATGGATACGCATGGCTTCCGTATTTTTATGCGCGAGACGAACCATAACCCTTGTGCGGCGGGCAAGCTACCGATAGCTGTTGAATTCTCTTTGATCAACCCTCAGGCGTATTTTGGCGGAGTCCCTCAGCCGGCGGCTGTCCAGGCCATTGCTGCTCGTCCCAATCCCCCTACTTACAATGGTGTGGTATATGTGCTGTCGCATAAGGGGAACCTCGGGCGACTTAGCACGATGCTGAGTACGTTTGAGAAGAATTTCAACCGGCATTACCATTATCCTGTTGTGATTTTTCACGAGGATTTCGGGCCTGCAGAGAAGAAGCTGTTGAAGGGAAGTGTGAAGGAAATGCGTCTGCAATTTCGCCAGGTAGGATTTTCAGTGCCGGCGTGGTTGGACAAGGCGAAGATACCGGAGCGGACCCCATGTAGCCCGCATTCATCTACTGTGGGATATCGACATATGAATCGATTTTTGGCGTTCTATGCGGCGGAAGAGTTAAGTAAGGAGTATGAGTGGCAATGGAGGTTGGATGATGATAGCCTGATTACAGAGGAGGTGGGATATGATGTGTTTAGGCTGATGGCAGAGAATGGGAAGAAGTACGGATTTACTAATATTGTTCAGGATGACGCTAAGTGCGTGCTGGGGTTGTGGAATGCCACGAGGGAGTACGTTGATCGCGAGGGCTTGGAGCCGACGTTTTTTACGCGCTGGACGGAGGGGGCGGTGTTTTACAATAATTTTGAGGTGTCGCATAGTAGTATTTGGACTTCAGCAGCATATCGGAAGTTTTTTGATTATATTGACAAGTTGGGGGGGATTTATTATCACCGGTGGGGGGATGCACCGATTCGGAGTATCGGTGTGTCATTGTTTGTGAACGAGTCGGAGGTGCATCAGTTTACCGACGTGGCTTACACTCACTTGCCCTTTATCTCGCGTAATGCCTCGGGATTGCCTTCGCCAGGACAGACGCTGTTTTCTCGCGCAGGGGGGAGCAATCATCATGGAGATTGCAATGGAAATTCCACATTGGCAGGGCATGGACTTGGAGGGGTGGTGGGTCATGTTCACGGCGGGAATAACGGGACGTGCTATTCGGGGAGGCCCAGTGGGGTGGTGTATACGGTGTTAAACGACGAGCCGGGGCAGTTGGAGAAGCTGTTGATGACGTTGAAGAGCTTGGATTTGTTTTTCACCGATCATTTCCATTACCCTGTCGCAATTTTTGCGGCGGATTTGAGTTTTGAACGGCGGACGACTATTCGAAAGGCGACGCGATCGGTGGTTGAGTTTCACGATTTGAGCTTTTTGGCATCTCAGCCTTTGCCGGGATGGGTGGATGAAGCCAGCGTCCCTGCTTTTGTTGATTGTGGGTTTGGAGACGATTCGATTGGAGACCGGAAGCGGAATCGGTACATGGCCTCGACGGGGGTGAGGAAGCTGGCGGCGCAGTATGATTATTTGTGGCGGTTGGCGCCGGGGGCGGTGCTAACAGAGAATGTGACGAGTGATCCATTTGCGACCTTGGCAAGTGGTGGGAAGAGTTTTGGGTACTTGATGACGGTGACAGATGACAGCAAGTGTGTCGTGGGGCTGCAGGAGGCTACCAAGGAATACGTGCAGAGGGAGGAGGTGACGCCGACGTTTTTGGATGTCCTGCCACCGGGCGCTGTTTTTTATGATGGCTTTGCGATTGCCCATGGCTCGTTTTGGCGCAGCCCCGAATATCAGTCCTACTTCCAGTTCCTCGATGAAGAGGGGGGGATATTTTATCACCGATGGACGGAAGCAAATATTTTGACGCAGGCCCTTGCGTTGTTCATGCCCACGGAGGAGATACATCGCTTTAGCGACGTTGGGTTCGAACACGCCCCCTTTGTAAAGCAAAGCACCAACAGGGCCGTACTCAAGAAGCAGCTTGACAGCGTCTGGAAAGATCGTAGCATAGCTGCCACTCCCGCTCCCGAACTTTCGGCTTTGTTGGCACCCCGTCGATTTGGGTTTCTCGGCTCGGATGTTGCGACCTCCTTCAGGTTGCCTTCCGTGGCGGGGTACGGGGCGTATATGTGGTTGCTTGGCGACACTTTCCTTGGGACCAGTGACGGGTCTAGGCGAGAGGGGATGCATAGTACCATCAGCAATGCGTTGGCTTTTCTACCCTCGGGCGCGGATTTGGGGGTGGAGTCGGGTGAGCTGCTGTCGCCTTCGGACGTGACTTTCTTCTGGGGATATGATGATCAGGGTTTGCCGACAGCGCCGTTTGAACGGACGGCTGGCCAAGAGAGTGGGACGGTGCTTTGGCCCGTGAGTGGGGTGAGTGTTGAGTACGGCGGTATGGCGAAAATTGTGCTGTTTGCGCAGCGAGTGCGGAAGACACATGAGTTGGCCAAGTTTTTGGGTGTAGCGGATGCGATGAATTTCGAGGTGGAGGGAACGTCGATTATTATTGTGGAGAATCCCGCAGCAACTCCCAGCAGATGGAAGTATCGGGTGAGTGATTTGCCGGGGACAGACGCGAGCCACAATTGGTTTTCGGCCGTGGCGGTGGAGGGGGGGAAGGAAGTGGTGGATCGAGAAGAGGACGTGGTGTACATGGTAGGGAACGTGGGGACGCGGGGATTAGGTGTTTATGATGATGAGGCAAGCAAAAATGTCCTGGCTCGGATTAGCATCAAGGAATTATTGGAGGAAGAGTGGGGGAGGATGGAGGTGCTGGTCGAGGACGGGGTCTGGGCCCGGACAACGGAGGCCGAAGCGACAAGGCCGGAGAGAAGAAAGACGATCTTTTCGCCGGCCAACGCTGAGACGACTTTGCAGTACAACATGGAACTGAGGGCTTGGGTAACACTGGCAGTGGATGGGGTCACGGCTCAATTGGTCTTGTGGACCGCTCGAGAGCTGACGGGGCCTTGGATGTCAACGGTTATTCATAACATCCCGGCTCCGTTTGATGACCTGACAGTCTATAAATGTTACGCTGGAAAGGGACACCCAGAGCTGGCTGAGCCAGCAGAGCCGGGCCAAGGGGTCGAGCTTGTTTTTAGCTATGTGTGTAACAGCCCGTCAGATTCGAGCTTGCTCTTCGAGGAAGGGATGGGTGAGTTGTATGCCCCTCAATTTGTAAGGGTACGTTTGGGGGTGGCGGAGAAAGGGCGGGATGCGATTTAAATTGCAGCATTTGGTGCAGCAGGAGCAGCAGAGGCAGCTTTGCTGAAGCAGCAGGGTAACTAAAGCATTGAATCAAAACTTAAAGTGAAGGACTCAAAGTAACAAATGAGAGGATTTATTGTGCGTGTGTAGGAAGAGGGGGAGGAAGTGAAGGAGGAGGAGGAGGGAAATACGAAGGAAAAGAAGGAGAGGGAGAAGGAGAAAAAGGAGGAGGGGGGGGGGGGGGGGGGCGAAGAAGAGAGGCTTCATCAGAGAATGCAAACTGGAAGGCCTTCCTCCTCCTTCTACAACTCCTCCTCCTCCTCCTCTTCCTCCTCTTCCTCCTCCTCCTCCTCTTCCTCCTCTTCCTCCTCCTCCTCCTCCTCCTTTTCCTGCCCCTCCTCCTCCTCCTCTTCCTCCTCCTCCTCCTCTTCCTCCTCCTCTTCCTCCTCCTCCTCCTCCTCCTCCTCCTCCTCCTCCTCCTCCTCCTCTTCCTCCTCCTCCTTCTCCTTAGGTAGTAAGAATAACATACTGAAGACAAAAAAGTGAAGAAAGGTAGGAAAAAGAGGGACGGCTCCATTTAGATTCTGGTCTCCGGTGGCCGAGCGATTAGAGATTTCTATACATACGTGCGCCAAACTTAAGGCACACAAGATTTTTTTGGGGGGGTGGATCAGATGGTCCAGGGTGAGTAGGGCATTTCCAGCAGAAGAGAAGACGACAGAAAAAGATACACAAAAGTAATCACGTGAAGAGAGGGACATAAGAATGGCAGATGGCTCTGCGCCATATTTCCGAAGCACGAGCACAAGCCGAGAGGCATTGTAAGATAATAAGAAAGCATAGAAATTTAGGGCGACGAGGGGAGAAAACGACCGCGAGAAAATGGTTAGGGTGTGAGTATGAGGAAGAGAGGGGTATGACGGAGAAATGAGGGCTTACATCGGGGGTTATGGCAAAGAGGGGGCAAAGGGAGGGAGGGAAGAAGAAATGTGGGAAGTCTAACGTGCTCCCCACTCCCCACTCCTTCTTTTTTGGGTACCCATGATTGGTTCTCTGTTGTATGTGCCCATTAAGGGTGTAATTTGGTGTCTATTTAATTTGGAGCGCAAATGCGTGAAAGCACGGGAGGGATAGAAGAGAGGAAGAGAAAAAAAAGAAAAATTGCGGAAAGGGACAACATTGTTCGTAATGTCCCCCCATTATTTTTACGTCTCTTGTCGCGTCTGATTGTGTGCAGGCGACCATGAAGGCGTTTGGTGTAAGTTTTTTCATTCTCATGCGTGTGGATCTGCATTCTTCATTCACGCGGATGTGTAAAACTTAACCTAACCCTAAACCAGGGGGGAGGTGGGCAAGGACGGATGGAGAGAGTTGGTGAGTGAGGGAGGGAGAAAGGGCTCGGATGACAGGCAATGGAAAGACAATTCCAACAGAAAGGATGATAGCATTCCACTTCTGTCCTTGTTTAAACTTGCTTTACTTTCTTCTTTCCCATTTCGCTGCTACTCCTTTCTGAGGGCCTCAGCAATGTGGACACCCAACTAAATTAGCCATGACCACTGCCCCACCCACAATCGCATTATTAACCGATCCAGCACACATAACCACGACAAAGCTCTCTGTTGCTATTTTCAACATAGATCACAGCATTTTCATTTTCTTCTCTGTATTTCCACCCAACTTTGTCAAGAATGGCCTTCTACTCCCCTCTCCTTCGCTCCTTTCATCTCAACCATTCCAACCCAAAATTGTGTTATTCTGTGCCTCCGTCCCTCCTCTGTACTCCATCACTTACTCCCACCGAACATTCCTCCAAACCATCCACTTCCTCCTCCCCCTCCACTCGGCTCTGGTACTGACGAGTACCCTCCCCCCATCCCTCCTGCCCCTCCCCCTCCTCCTCCTCCTCCTCCATCCCCTCCCCAACTTCCACTCACGCCCGTGTCAAATCCGCCGCCTGTCGAGGGCGCATCAGGATCATCAGCATAAGACGGAGTCGACGAACCACTCCCATCATACCCCCCGCCCCCACCGCCACCACCAAAGCCCGAAAGCATACCCGGACCGGTGGGTGGAAGAGTCGGGTCGGGCATGGCCGGCCCGCCCATTTCGGGAGTCGAGGCCGGAGGAGCGAAAAACTGTTTGTGGAGGGGAAGGTCGAGGAAAAAGGATTGATGTCA
This sequence comes from Nannochloropsis oceanica, assembly GCA_004519485.1. Classification (NCBI taxonomy): domain Eukaryota; class Eustigmatophyceae; order Eustigmatales; family Monodopsidaceae; genus Nannochloropsis; species Nannochloropsis oceanica. The sequence goes on from CP038128.1 coordinate 577,126, forward strand.
AGTGAGGGGAGGGAAGGAGGGAAGGAGGGAAGGGGGGATAAAAAAATGAATCAGTCACACGGTCTCCTCGATGGTCTGGTTTTGCTTTCTTCCACCCATGCCTACAACTCTGCCTCTCATCTTTTTATCCTTCTCTTTCTCCCTCTTCTTCTCCTCCATATTGTCAAACGTTCTATATCCCTTCTTCTCCCTTCCTCTCTCACCTACCTTCGTGATCGCAATCGAAGCACCCTCGATCATGGCAAGGACCAAACCACCAATCACTGCATTCTTGCCCGCGGCCTTGGGCCCTGCTCTTATCGCCAGAAGACCGCCGGTGCAAGCGCCTGATAGGATTGCATTCCAAGGATCCTCCTGTGGTTATCCAAAGGTGAATATAAATGAGAAAACCAAGGCATGAGAGAAAGGCGGTTGAGGGACTACCCGCTACAACCCTCAGATTAAACGAACCTTCTTTCGTACAGCCGCTATGCTACAATCGAAACTGGCAAAGCAGAGTCCCCATACGGCAAAAGCACCTGTTAAACGTAATTGAACGTAAGGCCAGGAGAGAGAAAGATGAATGAGTGTCGTGGCAGTACGGAGCAGGAATATTGTAGACACAATGCACGCATAACCCAACGCAATCTCTCTTTCACGACCACATTCCCCATTTATCCCCCTTATTTCCGGTAAACCCATAAGCACCATGTCAAGAGGTACCAGGAGCATGAAAGCATCTCAACCAGGCTATAAGCTGTACCACAATCGTCCCAGCCCTCCCCAAACATATCTCCAGCCTAACACCTACCCCCAACAAGCGGCGCCCGCGCCTTGACAGACGAAATGCCTCCCCGCAGCCGCTCCCCTTTAGGTGCGTTCCGCACACCCTTGAAGTAGTGCCAAATCCCTCCCCCGATGGACCCCATGCAAAAGGCTCCACCCACATCGTCGACAATGCGATACGGGCATGGTTCCCGGCCCTCCATCCTGCTCCTGCTGCTTGCGCTGCTGCTTGAGCAGACTGCTGACGCAACTTCTCCTGTTGCTGTTGCTACCGGTGCAGCAGCTGGAGGTGCTGCTTGCCCGGCCTGCCCCTGCTTTTGTGGGAAGTGGGGGAGGGAGGGGAGTAGGGGAGTTGAGTGATGCATGAGTGACGTTCTATATCCGCGGATGTGGCATCCAGGCTAGGGGAGGCCAAGAACATGTGTGCCTTAATGAGTCGAGCAGCCTCCGCCGCAAGAACTGCAAGGCAGCTCGGAGCCCCTCATTGTTGTCTTGCGGCATGTCGTGCGATGTTAAGAATGTCGTGGCCATGCAAGCACAAATTTTGCCAAGCACGCATGGAGAGCGACGAAGCGAGCGGTCGCGATGAACTTGTTCTCTGCGGCTCGGCAATTGTGGACACAATTAGCTAGAGCATCATTTCTCTACAACCATGTCTGGCCTCACAACTCTTTTACCTTCTGATGCCTGTAAAGCAGCTGGGCGACGTGTCTGAAGAAATCATTTCCCCAACATTTCTTGCTAGCCACCTCCCTCGCATCACCGTCGTCAAATGCTCATCATCCCACTCCACACCTCACACCACAGTGCGGCCGCAATGAGCTTTAAGACCAAAAAGTTCCGGAGCCGCACAACCGCAGTGTCGTCTTCAGAAGAAGATGAAGATGCAGAGGCACGACGGACGGCCGCAGCAGTGCCTAAAAGCAAGCCAAAGAAGAAGGAAGAAGCTGCGGCAGCTTCCTCTGCCCCTGTCCCCTCCTCCAAAAAGCCAGCCGCAGCCCTCCTTAGTTTTGACGACGACGACGACGAGATGGAGGATGGCGGAATATTACAGGCTTTGAAAAGCAAAAAGAAGAAGAATAAGGCGCTGTCGTCTAGCAAGAAGTCCTTGCGGAAAGCGCTGGAGCAGCACTTAGATGAACGTGCAGCCGAGGCCGGTATTGGCGCTGGTGTTGGTGGTGGTAGTGGAGAAGGAGGAGGGGGCGAATACAGCAAAGAGAAGCTTGCGGAATTGAAGAAGGGACAGCTTTTCCAAGTGAGCACTAAAGCGGCAAGAGAGACGGAGAGGAGCACACGGGTGACGTTTGAGCTGCCAGAAGGAGTAGTGGAGGAGGGGGAGGAACAAGAGGACGAAACCGAAGTAGAGCAAGGAGGGGTACTGGACAAAGCGGAGATTGACCGGTTAAAGAAAGAGAAATTGAAAAAGCAGGCATTGAGGGCGAGGCACGTGCCGGGCGAGGAGGAGGAGGAGGAGGAGGGCTTCATACCATTGGATGGGAGTCGGAGATCAGTGCCGATGGAGGGGAAGAATAATGAGGTAAGAAAGAGAAATGGTGAGAGCAATAAGGGAGAAATAGAGAACATGTGATGATTGATTACACAAGGAAAGTTGTGTTGCATAGATAAGTGCACTGCGGGAAGAGGAGGAGGAGGATGAAGAAGGGTGTCATTGGTATTGCTGCATGATTACAACATTTCATGAGATAGCGGACGAGTGCGCATCACAATTGTTCAAATCGGCGTGCTTCGCATGGCGTCTAGAGATTTCTGCCTGACAGCAAAAATGCAATGACACCCTTTCCAACTCGGTACTTCCTCCCATCGTTTCCCATTTTCCCTTTCTTCTTATCCTCACTCAACTTATCTATATGTACACATACGTTTACATACAAACAGGAAGAGAAAGGAGCAGCAGCCTTAGCAGCAGTCGCTGGGCCCGTGGACCCAGCTATTGACGATGACTGGGAGAGCGAGATGATCCGCCGGGGGGCGCGCAACAGCAAAGGAGGAGGAGGAGGAGGAGGAGGAGGAGGAGGAGGAGGAGTATGCGTTGAGGAGGATGTCGTCTGCTTCGTCCTTCTTCTTCTTCTCTCTTCTTCTTCTTCTTCTTCTTCTTCATTCTTCTCTTTTCCTTGTCTTGTACTTGTCGTCGTCGTTGAGGTAGGCTAGTAGGAGGGTTGAAGGAGATAAGACAAGAGGAGGGGAGGGAGATAGGCGATGAGGCTCATGTTTTTTTATTCAATCGTTGACACGACCATACGCCTCCTCCTTCCTCCCTTACCACGCACCCTCCAGCCGCTTAGCCCTGCCCTCCTCTTCTTTCCCCGGCAGCTCCCCTCGGTTCAAAACTGTAGCCGCTGTGCTCACCGATCTGAAATCAACCAAAGTTCGAGTCGAAGACGCCCACAGCCGAAACGAGCGTTTCTGCGAACAATCCCGAAACGAGCTGCAGGGTATCAATGAGGGCCTTGGGAAGATGCAAGCAGAATTTGAGGAGACAGCCAGGAGGTTTCAATATTTCCAGGACGTACGGGAGTACTTATCAAGTTTGTGTGGGTGCCTTAGGGAGAAAAAAGGAATGATCGAGGAGCTGGAGGAGGCCATGGCGCAGGTGAGGAAGGGGGAAAGGGATCGAAGGATAGCGGTGAGGGTGGAGGATCAAGAGGATGCCCTGGAGGAAGTTTTGGAGAAGGAGAGGGAGGGAGGGAGGAAGGGGCAGATGTTGCTGTCGTTGCAGGGATATATGCCGACGGTTGTGAAAACGTTGGCGGGAGGAGGAGATGGGGGGGGGGAGAAGGGAGGACCGCTGGACGATATTGGGAGGGACGTGAGCGGGGATTTGGACAGAACGAGACGGAGGAAGCATCGGAGGAAACGACAAGAGCTGGCCTTGCGGAAGCTCATCGGCAACAGCAGCAGCAGCAATACTGGTGATACAACGGAAGCAGAAGCGACTTTGAGTGGAGCTGAGGAGGATGAAAGAGAAGTCGAGCTCTCTCATTCACGGCAAGCAAAGCTTTTGGAGGCTGCTGCTATAATCTTTGAGGATACCGCGGACGAATTTCGGTCGTTGGATCCCGTGGCTACTCGATTTGAAGAATGGAAGAAGAAGTATCCGAAGGATTATGCGACCGCATACGTGCCGGTTGCCTTGTCTCAAGTGTTCGAACCCTATGTAAGAATGGAGATGGTCAGGTGGAATCCCTTAGAGGGAGGGAGGGACGGAGGGGGGGAGCAAGGGGGGGAGGCTTTGGAGGGGTTTGCGTGGTTTGAACGGTTGTTTGCGTATGGGCAGGGAGAGGGCGAGGGAGGTAGCGAAGGAGAGGGCGAGAGAGAAGATGCGGATGAGCGGTTAGTGCCTGTAATGGTGGAGAAGGTGGTGGTGGGTAAGTTGCAGCAAATATTGGAAGATTGTTATGATCCTGTGTCGGGGAAGGAGACGCAGAGAGCAGTGGCTGCGGTGCAGGGGTTGTTGATATATGAGCCGGGAAAACATGCGTTGGAAATGTTGCTGCGAGCGCCGTTGACAAGGATTGAGGAAGCGATCACTCAGGTGTGTTTGCCGCTGTTGAAGATGGAGGGGGTTGTGGAGGAAAATGAGGAAAGGGGGGGAGGGATGGATTACCAGCGACGACAGTTGTTTGTAGCGGTAAAGTTGTTTCGGAATGCCTGTGCGTGGCATGAGGTCTTGGCACCACGGGCGTTGGCTCCCTTAGTATTAGGCAAATTGCTGGAAGGCAAAATATCACCGGCGCTGGAGAATCGCATGGATAATACACCGGCCTCTCCTTCCTCCTTGCCCCCGTCCTCACCCCCCCTCTCGCTCTCGCCTTTATCAACAATGATTGAGATTCTTGGGACGCTTGAAGCGCTCCTGACGGCGATTCCGCCGGCGTTGCTGTTAGAGAAGGGGGTAAGGCCATTGGTGGGCGTCCATCGATTGCTTGACAAGCTTGAGAAGAGAGTGCAGGGGGTTTCGCTCCTTAGGACGGTGAAACGGATGCGGGTGGCTTTTTCTGGTACTGGTGGAGGTGAGGGAGGAAGGTAAAGAAGAAAAGAGGGGAAGGGAAACAAAGACAAGTTAAAAGGTACATAGTCACGAAGCCACAAAGCATGTAATGTAGCGAAACAAGGCATACAGTATATACCGAACGCGTGCTCTCGTGTTTGCATCTGCTGTTGCTGTGATCTCACTCTCTCTGTCCCAGCCCAAGCTCCGTTGGATGCGTCTTTCTCTTCTTGTCTTAATCTTTCTCTGTATTCGCTTTTCTAACCCTGCTTGCCTTTTGCCTTTTCTTGTCGATACGGATTTGTTCTTGTTCTTCTTGTTTTTCTTGTTCTTCTTCTTATCCTCATTGTTGTTATTGCGGCTCTTCTTGCTCTTCTTCATCATTCACTTCTTTTCCTGCGTGTTCGTTTTACTCCTCTAATTGTCGTCCTTCCCTCATTTCGTTAGCGTTGGTAGTAGCAGTGGTGTCGGCAGCAGAAGCACGTTGTGCTGTAGGATCGTGCCTCGTCTTTGCCAGAGGATGACTACACACAGTCATTCATGGAATGACGCGTCCTTCACATTTTGATATGTCTATTTTGGGAACAGTTTTCCGCCTTGAGGGAGTGTATCTCCCCCCCTCAATCTACTTTTGTCTCGCACATTTATTTATTTAATCTCTCTCTTTCCCTATTTTATCTATTTCATGGTACGGATTTTGAGCCCTTGAATGCGCGCCCTCTGTCATTCTTTAGGACTAGGCAGCCTGAGTGCGCGATTCCTCCCGCTTTCTCTTGCCCTTTTTACCACTGGTGCTATCGGTGGTGGTGATGGTGGTGTTCCCATCGATAGACGCTTGTTTCTTCCTTCTCGCCGCCTTAATAGGCGTACCCTCCACGACCGCCGCAGTAGCAGCTGTGGTTGAAGTAACACATATAGACGCCCGAATCTGCGCTGCGGAGGCATCTGACAAAGGTGCCACCAAGCGAACCCCAGTTCCAAGCATCTGCAGCGTCGGCAATGTCGCTGGAATCTTCGCTCCCATGCTCATCCTCCCTCCCACCCCTCCCTCCGTTACGCCCATGCCCGCACTGCTTACACTACAATCCGTACTGGCACTACTCCCCGCAGGAGTAATCACAGCGGGTAACCCCCCACCCTGTCCCGTTTCTTCTCCCCCTCCTTTCCCCTTCCCCCCCCCCTGCCCTTGGTGTATCTTCTTCACCATCGGTGTATACTGCACATCCACCACATGCCTCTTCCAATTCTTGACAAAGTCAGAATAGTCTATGCACCCATCGGTGTTTACGTCCGCTTCCTTGAACATCCGATCAATTTCCTCCTGATTCTTGTCCAAGCCCACCACCTGCCGTATCGAATCGGGTGTCAAAAAACCCTGCCGATGGACATCGAGCGCCTCAAACACCATGTGCATCTTCTCTTCGTCGTACTGAATCCGTCTCCACATCACTGCCGCCACAAAATCATTGTAGTTAATCTCATGGTGTGATTTACGTGATGTTAATATTTTCTCCACTGCGTTCATCTGCACTTCGATTCCTTGGGGAATCAGCACCTCCTCGTCTTCATTCATTAAGTAATCCTTGATATCTTCCAGAGAAATTGTTCCCTTCTGCTTCTTGTCAATGGCACGAAACACCCTCCCCAAATTCTCAATCTGAATGGGAGTAAGATTAAAAGCCATTACCTCGAGGATGAGGCGCTTGAGAGTTCCGAATGCACTGAATTCGACGAGGGAGCTAAGGACTTGGTCGTGGGGGACTCCTTCTTCCTCTTCTTCCTCAAAGCCGGCGCGGGTTAAGGTGCATGAGAGGCCTAAGTTGTGTTTGTGTGGGGATAGAGATGGGGACGATTAAAGTCAAGCATAGAAAGAAAGAGAAAGAAGAAATATATATAAATACTTAGAAAGAAAGGAGAGTACTAATCGCAAACATCAGACTGAAGACTTAAGAGTGAAAGAAAAAGAGTGAAAAGCGAAATCACCACCATACCCAAACACACTTGACTATCCTCCTCAAAGGAGCACGTACCGGTCGAAATGCTCGAGGACGAGGATAAAGACGAAGAAACCGTAGCACTGAGAGGCAACAACCCTTTATTCCTCGCCAGCAAGCTCTGCAACGAACCCCCTCCCCCTCCCTCACTGAGATCATCCTCGACCAAGAAAAAGTGATTCAACGCCTCATGCGCCGTCATCCGTTTCGCCGTGTCCTTCACCAACAACATCTGCACGAAATCCTTTGCACACTTCGACACTCTCATATCATGTGGAAACGAATACTGCGCATTTTTGATCCTTGCCCGCATTTGATCATTGTTATTCCCCCAAAACGGGGGCCGACCGAACAGCAGCATATAGGCAATAACCCCCACAGACCACATATCACAGGTTTCCGAATATCCGTTCTCCAAGACCTCGGGGGCAACATAATAGAGCGAACCGACACTCTGTACCATTAATTCATTCTTGTTGAAAAATTTGCTCAGGCCAAAATCAATGAGCTTCAACTGCCGACTGTGATGGGAAGACTGCAACAACCAGTTTTCCAACTTTAGGTCTCGATGGACGATTTGATGCTCGTGCAGGTACTTGATAGCATAGAGCATCTGCCGAAGAAAATCCTTGGCCATTGGCTCTGAATCAGGGTGATTTGGGTGCCGTTTCATGAAATCTAGCAGATTTCCACCTGTGCACAAATCCATAATTAAATAAATACGACGACGGGCATAAAAGACCTCACGCAAACGGACTATATGGGGGTGATCCAGCTCCCGCATGATCGACACCTCGCTGTGCAATTTCGTGATCTCTTTCGCGCTATTGGTGCTCGCGCGGTTGACAAAAAGAATTTTGCACGCAAAGTGCTGCCCGGTCTGCTTATGGGTAGCCTTAATGACGATGCCGTAGGAACCTTGCCCCAGGGCGGGTTTATCGTCTTCGAAGTCGTAGAGATCTCGCACATCCTTGTCGGCGTTAAGTGGGACGAGATTTCCGAGAAGGTGGCTGTACATGCGGGTTTTTTGGGAGGCGTAGAGGCGCACGCGTTCGAGCTCTGTTGGGCGTCAGGAAGGGGAGGGAGGGGGGGGGGAAGGGTTAGAGGGAGTGGCTGGGACAAGGGTGAGATATGAAGGGTAGAACGAACAAGGAGATTCCAACCGTCAAGATCATTCCAACTTAAAGATTTGCATATATACACGGAGTAAGACTGCTGCCAAAGCAAAAACCCCAACGCTCACGCTGCCATACATGCACGTACCGTCTGTAAACTCGAGTCGCGCCCCGGCCTTGAGCACTTCTAGAAAGACGAGCGCTGTGGTTGATCATGTGTGCATTTGCGTGTGGAAGGGAAATATGACTCCATTTCCAATTATTTACGGACAGACGCATACACGCACAAACCTACTACTACTAACCTGTATGGAACCATCGGCCTGCTTGCTCGGGGCAGGGTGGCTGGCTGGTCAGGAAGCGCTCTGCAAACGTAATGGCTCTGTAAAAGTATAAAGGCAGTCGTGAGATTGAGCAATCGTTTGCGTGGGCAAACATCTAGTGCCTTTTATGCGTGTCTATGTACCTGTAGGCGTAATGCTGGAGGACTCCATTGGTCTTCCCGTCTTCCCCGTCGTCGACTTGAGCCTCGAGCAGCTTCTTTGCCATGCCTTGCTCCATCTTCCCATCCACCGTTCCCTGTGTGTATATGTGTGTGTATATGTATAGGAGACAGAAGTGCAATGTGCGTGAAGACATGAGGCTGCACGCCGTCGGGAAGGTCAAATGTGTGGGATTGATTGCCTATGGCGACGAGACGATTCCTCGGACCTAACGGGCATCGACATGTACAAGCTCGAGGGGACGTGTGTGCCTCCAACCAAGCATGGAGACTGTCACTCGGTGGATCGCCTGCCCATGGTGTGTGTGGAGTATGGAAAGGCCCTCAACAAGAAGGAAAGCATGGAAAGCATAAACCGGTAGACAGTGCGCTTACTCCCTATTTGCGGTAAAATGCCATTAGTATTTCGTTTTCAAGCTTTTGACGTGCTTTGGCCGTTGCGGGGCCATTCTCAAATCACCCGACCGAGCGCCCCCCCCTCAGACTCTCCATTTTACCACACAAGAAAAGTCTGAATTCCTTCATCACCTTATCCCAGCGGTATTTACAATTGTTGTCTTCATAAATCGCCCTCTATTTATCCTCCTCTTCACTACGTCACGAACTCTCCGCCACTCATCATCACTCCTCCTCCCAGTCCTTCCTCTTCACACACACACTCCAACATGCTACCCACCAACCGCCCCCCAAACTCCAATGCAACCTATCATCGGTGGCACAATCTGGGATCTTCTATAAATGTCTCGTCATTTACCCCTCTCGAGCATCTCAACATGTCGGGACGAAGTCTCAGGATCCACAAGAATATGCTCAGCCAAGGAAGGACCCAGGTCATTGCACAGGTATGTTTAGCCTGAGGAGGAGGAGGAGGTGGAGAACAGAAGAACAAGAAGAAGAAGAAGGGAGAAGCCGGATGGAAAATTGAAGGTTAGATGAATGAGAAGGATTATGAGAAGAACAGCTGAAATGGTGATGGATGATGAAAGCAGGAATCCGGTGATGCAGACACACCCCTTCGATCATTACACGCCCCATAGGTCGCAGACTGCTTCATTGTCATCAGGTGTGACGACATGCTGTGTATCTGGGACCAACATGCATTGCATGAGCGCATCCGCGTTGAGTCCTTCCTTAGGAATGTGAACCTTCCCCAGCAACAAATTATCCGACAGTCCATGAAACCCTTCAAACCCCTCGTCTTCCCCAATTATCCGCCCGACGACCTGGAACTCCTTCGCAAACCTACCACGCGTGCCTTTCTCAACCGTTTTTGCCTTGATTTCCAACTTATTAAGACCTCTGTCTTAGTCCGCACGCGGCCCATCATCGTCGAAGAACCACTGCCGGACGTGACCGAACTCTTACCTGCCTTGCTCCGAGATTTGCGCGATATCCAAAGCCGACCTGGAGCAGACCCTATGCAGGTAATGATACGGTCTTATTCTATCTAAAGCCCACTTCCTGCCCGCAAGCACTAAGCCGGAGACTCGGGTTCAGGATCGCTCATATTAATGTTTCCACCAACCTATCCGTCCGTCCGTCCGTCCCTCCCCTCCCTTTTCCAGGCTCTCCCCCCCTGCATCCGGGACATCCTCAGCTCCAAAGCCTGTCGTGGCGCTATTATGTTCCACACCAAGCTCAGTCGCTTCACCTGTAAACGACTTCTAATCGAAATCTCATCCACTTCTTTTCCGTTTAACTGCGCGCATGGCCGGCCCTCCGTCGTGCCATTGTGTTTGCTCGACCACGCTGCTGGAGGCTCTCCCTTGTCCTCATCCACGACCTCTTCCTTACCCTCATCCCTGCAGCAAACGATTGAAAAAATTGAGCGGCCCGGCAGAGGAGGTCAAGGGAGGAATGGGAGTAAGAGTAGGAGCAGCAGCTGTAGTAGCATGAATATGCCGTTGCGATTTCGTCTCGGGGGGAGCAGTGGAGGGCATTCGTTGTTAGCCCCTCACCTGGAGAGACTGCGTACGAAAGAGATAAGCAACTAGGAGATAGAAGAAAGGGGAAAGAAACGAGACGAAAGGATTAAGAAAGACGCGGCACTTATCTGCATTGCATGGCAATGCGCCTTGTCGCATATCCTATCAAAACTATATTCGTACACTCATTCATCCAAATCTTCTTTTTCACCACCACTCTCTCCATCCCTTAGCTTTCTCTCCTCCCCTTCCCCAGCCCGAGACGACCACGCCAAGATGCACGAATTTTCCGGCGATACATCCGGCTCACAATATACGACACACTCTGCTTCTAACCCACTTGCTCGCAAAAACTGCAGTCGACCATAGTCGATCAACCGTTTACACGCCCAGCCAATCTCAATCTTCTCCTCCCTGCTCAGGTCATTGTGTGAGGCAAACTCTTCCTCTTCCTCCTCCCTTCCCTCCTCCTCCCTTTTCTCTTCTTCCTCCCGGCCCTCTCCCTCAGCCTCCATTCTAGTGGTAGTAGTAGTAATAGTAGTAGTTGTTGTTGTTGGTATTGTTGCTGCTGCTGCTGCCGCCTTCCGTGCCCTGCTTTTATGCCGGTGACCCCTAGAGCTGGTCAAGGAGGGAACCCAACAAGCACTCTTTTGAGCCACCTCAAAATCCGCCCTTGTCAGCTTTAATTCGTTCTCCCACGTTTCCATACCGACATAATCATCATAATTGCAGACATGATAACAGCAGGTTGCTATTACTACTCCTACATTTACATCCTCTTTGATTTCTTGCTTTTCTCTCGTTCCATTTGCTTTATCTATATCGGCCAGTGCCGTCGTTGCTCCTTCTTCGGCTTTTTCTTCCACTTTATCTTCCTTCCTCGTCTTGGTCTTGTCAGCCGCCTGAAGAAACTTAGCAATCGCACGCAATGACAAATCGGTAGCCACTCCACATACGTGCTTGCCCATGAACACTAAGGGAGGGGTCTGCGCCGCCACCGACGGGGACGAGGAGGAGGAGAAGGAGGACGGCGACGAAGAAGAAAGCGGGAGTCCCTTGATCCATAAATCACGGATATCCAATCGATATCGCTCGAAGTAGGATCCCTCCCCCGTCCTTCGAAAGGGCGCGTCCGCCTTGAACTTAACACCTGATCTCTCGACCAGCATGACGCGAGCTTGGGGGAAAGCCAAATGAACAGCTTGTCCCAAAGTCCCTCGGCCGGCACCCATTTCTACGCACGTACTCCGATTGTATAAAAGGCCGCGGCGGTTTAAATGGGAAACAAGAGACGCTTGTTGGATGACATGCCGCGCTTTTGCTTCGCTGGTCACGTTGTTGCTTTCAATGCTGGCGAGGATTTTCGTGGCTACTGGTCCCTTGATTAATTGCTCGATCACGTCGCCCCGAGGATGAGGTCGCTTTTCCGAAGCTAGGTGGCGAGCTTTGGCAAAGAGGGCGCGGGCTTCTTCTACTGTGAGGGTGGATACAGTGGCAGAAGGGGGGGATGCGTGTGTGGCTCTACCAGCAGCACCACTGTTGGCCCCCACTCGATAGAACGGTTGACGTTCCAAGCCTCGCATCTCCTTCTTAACATTGCACACCTTGAGATGTGCGTTGAGCTCGCGTTCGTACACAGTGTGTTTGGGATCCAAAGGGCAAGGCAGGCGGCGTTGTCCGCCCCGTTTCTCCTGAGTTTTGCTCCGCGTGGGCTTGGCATCGTCGTCGTCGTGCCCCGCAGCAAGGTGTTGATGGTTCCCACACCAGACTGAGTCAGGCAGTCGAGGCACGGTACAGTAGCGCATTTTCCTCTTAAGGAAGAAGGAGCAGCGGTCTGGCTTGGGGGCATAGAGAGGGATAAGCCCGGGGGTATCGGTGGTGGAAGTGGTGGACGATGATGACGCAGATGGTAGCGCTGGTGATATTGGTGTAACATTGACCTTAATGGCGTCTGATTCAGAAACAGGAGGTGAAACGCTCTCCATCGCATTCTGCGGCTTTGAGGAGGGATAGATTTATCAAAGGTTGTGGCGTGGATTTGTTTGGCTAGGTTGATCAGCCACGACACAGAGCATCGAGTCTACGTTCCCGAATAATAACTCGCGGTCACCGACCTTTACCCCCTCGATTTCTTTCCTGGCTAAAACAGACGTTCAAGAACAACTCAGACGATTTACCATCACAAGCATGAGGACAAAACTAGCCAAAGGCTCAACCTTGTCGACCTTTTCGGGATCCCTTTAGAAGAAAATCAGCCCTCTGGATTAGAGCCACAGCACAGAACATGCAGAAATGAATGAGAAATGAAAAATTAAATGAGACTGTGCTGCGAGTAGCCAGACAGAGGATAGGAAGGCGCAGAGTCGAAGAAAATTAAGGTAATACAACAAGCTGAGCTTTATGAAAGCCCGCCACGTTATGATGGTTCATGAGCGCTGCATAGGAGAAAAGGAGGATAATAAAAGAACAAAAAGCAGCGAGCTTAATACCAATGTGCGGTAGAAAAATCGCCCCAAAAAGAGATAAATATTTATGACCGATCCCTTTGTTCCAAATTTCGAAACCTATTTGCGCTTTCCAAAATAGTGTGTCATATCGTTCGATTCTACTATCACATCCAATTTCTTATCTGTCTACCACAGGATCACATTTACATTACAAACAGTTTGTTTTTTACTTGCATTTCTTTGATCTCCCCTGATCCTTCTCCTCGTCCACATCCCTAATCATCTTTTTCTCCCTTCACATTCTTACACCACTCCTCCTCGTCCTCCTCCGTACACACATCTCTTTCCTACATTTTCCTCGCCGTCAATGCCAACTCCATAATCTCCTTCTCCGGCAACTGGTCCAAACGCACTGACGCCCACCTCGAGCAGCGCCCCATTGCATCCCCCACAGCCAAATCCCGCTGATCCCTTCCCACGCGAATCGCTGTGATCGACGCCGTATGAACGCCTTGCAAAATTTGCATCACCCTAAGCTGTCGTCCCTGCGTGGTGCCCGTATTACTGCCCACGTCCACCTCCTCCTCCCCACTGTTACTCTCATCCCCGGAACTTTTACATACTCTATCCCTTCTTCCTCCTTCTCCTCCTCCTCCTGGACTTCCTTCCCCCGCCATTGCCACCACCGCCGCTGTTACCTCTCCATCAATAACAGACCGACCCGGCATATCATCCGACAAATTCTGCAATCCCCACAAGCAAAGTTTCCCATTGTCATGTCCCGTCACTGCCACAACACCATTCTGCCACTCGGGACAGTCAGTAGCCACCACACATGTGGGCACCTCCTTCACTACCGCAATCGCTGATACCTGCGCTAACGGCTCGCCTGTCACGCTCCACACCCTAATATCCACCCCTCCCAACGTCACCATGTCCCCTGTTCGTTTGTTTATCGACACAGACGTAACAGGAGAGGCGTGGCCCACCAACACTCGCTGAGAAGTGAAATCACGCACGTCCCATGCAACTGCCAAACGGTCTGCTCCTCCACTGAGCAAAATACCGAGCTGCGCAGCCACATCAACACACAATATCTCATTTGAATGCCCACACAATGTCGCCTGCAACGACAAGGTCTTCCCTCCACCCCCACTCGCCGAGTGTAATTGTGGAGGCTGTGCATAAGCCTGCTGCTTCGACATACACCAAACGCGGATTGTTGAGTCCTTACTTCCCGTCACGGCTAGCTCGCCCGCCTCGTCCAACGCAAGACAATTTACCGCTCCCAAATGCAGTTGCTCATGCACACTCACCACCCGATCTATATACTGGTGCCTCGTTGTCGGCACAGCCACGCGGAATGCCAGCCCATAATCAGGTGAGCCGTACCGAGCATACTTAACTAAATTGGGGGGGACTAACGCACAATCCAACCCTACTCCAACCGCTCGATCCTTGACGGTCCACACGTCCCCCACGGGCTGCACCGCGCTCGGAATAGCCCCTCCATAGGGCGCGCCAAGTTGCGCAGTGGAGGTGGGACGCAAAGCGATCGTTTGAGGGGCACCGACGATGCAGAGGGAAGGAGTCGTGTACTGATGCCAAGCCAGGGATGAAGGATCAATATACCGCGGTACAATGGATCCACTGCTACTGCTGCTATTTGAGACGTAACCAGCAATGCTACTCCCGCCTAAGCCAGCAACCGCTGCAGTACCACCAGTCAAAGTCACGCTCCCTTCATCTTGCTGAAAGCTCTGAAGAGGCACCGGCACCCGTCTGACGGGATGTGGGCGTTTGAAAAGCCGACTAGGGGTCTGCCCAAAATTATGAATCTGAGCGATTGTCGCCTCCCGAATGACGGGGTCCTGTATCGCATCAATGTCTACCACCCCTTCATACGTCAAATGCACAAACAAGTTCTGCGCTTCCACCGCCTCTGGCCCCGTTTGTTTACACCCAAAAATCAGATCAATCCAATAGGATAAGTTCTCGCTTACGTACTTGCTCTCCAAGGCCATCCGCTGCAAGCGCACAAACTCCCTCGCGTCGCCCTTCGCCCATGGAGGGAGCATCACATGATTCACCGCCAGGCCCTTCTGCAACCACCCATAATCGAACTGGTTATGATTCGTCAAGAACTCAGGTAGGTAAAAAAATTCCGGGATCAGCTCCCGGACATCTTGCAAATTCTCCCTCGACGCGCTATCCCAACTACTTTTAATGTCGCGGAACAGCCGATCCGCCTTGTCGAACTTGCCCCCCTGCAACTGCAGATGCAACCGGGCGTACGGCTCCAGCCTCAATAAATAATACAACACATACCCTGCACAACTGTAATGTGTCCCGTAGTGAAACGGGGGCGCCTCCCCTGCGGCCTCTTCCGGGCTCAGGTCCTCCACCAATGATGCAAGCTGATCAAACCTCTCCCTAAACTGTTTCGCCCTCGTTTCACCCAACGCTCCCATAGGCTTCCGCAAATCACGATACACACTCGGGTTGTTCAGGTCCAAATCTACAGACGTGTAATCCGACAAAACCCAAGGAAAAACCGGATATTGAGTCAAATCATGAACAGATCGTCCAGCTAAAGCATTTAAATGCATGAGATACTCAAAATTCGTCATCCGTCCATTTTGCCACTTGCTAGTCAACTGCTGGCGCCAATGCGCCATGAACCTCTTATAATTAATGCGTCCTCCCCCTCCCAACTTCTGCAATGCCCCATCCTGGTTGTTACTCCAAAACACGCTTTTGACTAGCGGTGCGTCCATTACCAAATCAACTACTTGGGTCTGCTCATCCGGCGTCTGTAATGCCACTAGGAAACTCTTTCCATCTACATCAAAAAACTCGATGGCGACATGCCTAAATTGATACCGACGCTTATACAAGATCTTCAACCGATCAAAACGCATCCGTTCCACATGAGGGGGGTTCTCCAAGTCAAAACCTATCCTTCCTAAGCTCGCAGTAGCCTTAGCGAAGCCTTCGTCCTCTTCTGTCCCCTGGTAATAAGGGACTTTGCGAATGGAGCTGGTGGAGGGCAAGGGGGGGTTGTTTAGCGTCTTCATGCATGTGGCTGCGGCTGAGGGTCGGCAACCATCTCTTTGTATATCAGACGCGCGGAGGTAGACGTTGAAACGATGGTCCAGGTCTTCCGTGGAGAAGGAGGAGGTGGTAGGAGTGGTGGAGGAGGTGAAGGATTGGGCTGCTGAATTGCTAACGCCTGTGTCTTTCCCCCCGATAATACCACTCACAACTTGTTGCGGTATCGAGGAACTGCTTCTATAGGTGCCACTGCTATCAGTAATGCTGGTGCTACTAGTGGCGCCGCTAAACGTGGCATTCGAATTAGAATAGGCGGTCGAAGAAAGAGCAACGCGCTTGATGCTGATACAGCTGCCAGATGACGACCCTTCCCCCCCCGCGACTTTAGCAAAGCCATCCACGATCACCAAGCCATGCCGACAGAACAACAACAACGCCGGATTGACTTCTAAGCCCGTACACCGCTGTACGTTGTACAGTCTCAAAATTGGTCCGTCGCTCTCATCCACGAAACCAGCAATCAACTCATTCGCTACCAAATCTCCATCGTTGCTCTCCGAGCATGCGGCTGCTGCTTCCATGGCAAGCAAAGCCAAAGAACCCGACGTATTTGATTGATGAGACGAATCAATATCTGCCATAGATACCTGCGTTCGTAGAGCAGGGGGCAAGGTGGAGCTAGATGTGTCTTGAGACTCATCATGGATCAGGTCCAATGGCGCCGAGGTGCTGCTTCCTCCTCCGCTGCGACTATCGCCGACAATATTCACGCTGTCACCCAAGGCCGTGCCTATCCTCCCTCCCGCCTTCATCGCCACCACCGTGTCGTTGAAAGGACAAGCTGTCGCGCCTAAATCCAGCGAATCGGCCGTCATTTCCCTTCCCGAAAATGATGTCTTAGTCTCCGAGCTCACTTCATCCCGCTCGCCCTCGCCTCTGCTTTCATCTGGAGAGCTTCCGGCCAAGCTTAAGGACCGATCCTCTTCCCGCTTTCTTCGTTCTACTCTTTTAGCTAGTTTCTTACCCGTCTTCTCCTCTTCCTTCTTCTCCCCCACCGTCGTATCCACGTCCGAGATCAGCTGGCTATCATCCGCCGCCCGATTTAGCACCCCTGGCAGCTCGACAAGCCCCTTTTTTCCATCCTCACTCTCATACAAATCAATCAGATCCTCCTCATCATACTCCTCATCATGCCTTCTATATCCCTTTACTTTCTCTCCCCCTCGACCGACCCCCGAATGCATATGTACCAGCGCCACCTGCTTGATCAACTTCGTCGTCGCTCTCAAGTCGAAATCTACATCCTGCATCAACATCCCCTCTAGGGACGACGCTGATAGAGACCCAACTAATGACGCACTTCCCGCTTCTCCCTCCTCACCTCCTTCCCCACCACCCGTACTACTGCACCTCCCAGGTGGCGTACACACACTTCTTTCTCCTGCGCCTTCCCCATTCCCACCCTCCAGCTTTCCTTCCTCCTCATCGTCCTCCCACTCCTCTTCCTTCACCTCCTTTCCCTCCTCCCCCCCCTTTTCCTCCTCTTCTAAAGCAGCGACCACACCAGAAGGCAACTGACCGGTTACAAATGGCTCGAGGACCGGCCGTTCCATCACGTTGTACACCTCCTCAAACTCATAATTCCTCTTCATCCTCCTCCGCATCCTTTCCGGACCCTCAGTCAAATCAAGCCTCCACATAAAATTCTGGTGTAACGATCTCGTGGCTGCTTCCTTCGCATCCGGGCTTGCAGTAGCCCATCGATTCTCCTCCTTTCCTTTGTGGACATCCACGCCTTCCCATACCGAGACCACACCTCGGAGGGAACACAAGACCTCCTTCCAATGCATGGAGCCATTAGCAATATCAGCCAGACCGGATCGAATAATATGCTGATGGAAATTAATGAAAGTCTCAAACGCCTTCCGCACATTCAATTGCTCACCCCTTGTCAGACGCGCGTGCGCCGAGGACTGCCCGAGTGAGAAAGCAGGGACCTTGGCTGCTTGTAAGCGATTGAGCACGTCTACTGTAGGAATCATGTCATCAGGCAAAAGCATATCCGCTTTATCCCGCAACATACCGAAAACCTGTGTTACCTCCTCCCCAGCCTCAGCACTCGAGAACCACTCCTCGAACCGTTCCAAGCGGGCATCAGCCTCCACTTCTCCCCTTCCCATCCCCTCTTCCCCTACACCAGAAGACAAAAGAAGAAAGCCCCGGCTGTAAATATCCAAGATTTTTTTCTCCTTTCCTCCACTCTTGCCCTGCTTCTCCCTGACCTCAAAGCTCAACAGCTCAGCCATGACATTCTGCCGTTGCTTCAGCAAAACTTCACACACCCTCGCCGCCAACCTCCGCCGGCCATACCGCCCTCCCTCACTCCCACACAGCAAGAACACCCTCAGCTCTGACAAAAGACAAGCCACAAACGGCTCGTCTTTATCCGGACCAAACTGCGCACACAAATCATGCACTCGACTCAACACAGACGACATAGAATTCACCGGCTGGGACAAATCTGACGGTGTGGAGGGTATGCTCAGCGTCACAGACGCACCACCAGCACCAGCACTGCCCACATTAATTGGCACATCAATTCCTGTCTCATCCAGAGGCAAATTTGGTGCAAAAGTCTTGCGCCACTTTCCTCCATGAGTAGAAGATAGTACGCCCCCTCCCACACCTGCGCGCGTGCTAGGCGGCAATCCCCCCGCTCCTCCCGTACTGACCCCACTCAGGCCTAGACTAGCCGTCCCTCTCACCGGCCTTTTGGTATGGGAAAGGAGGAGGTGTAGATGAGCATGTATGGCAGCAAGGATCGCCTCGGACTCCCGGGTGGCGTCTACGTAACGAGCAGCCCGACGGAGCGCCACTACGGAAAAGGCCTGTCCAATAGAAATCGCATTAGCAAGCAGCAGTTGCTGCAGATCGCTTCCCAAGCTTTTGTTAATCCGCGTTCCAGAAATCTCTCTTGCTGCCTTCAAGCAGAGCTCCAAGGCCGTGGCAAGCAGAGGGGGAGGGAGGAGGCCCTTTTGCGCGACCTCGAACAAGACACTACAGACCGCTACGGTATTTCCCACGAGAATGCCATCCCCCGACCTGAGAGCCTCCTTTATCAAATCCGTGAGAAGCACCAAAAAAGTTTGGTAGAAAGCAAAAATATGGGCGTCCATCGCTGTGTGTGGAAATGCTAAAAAGGCCTCCCGGACGAGGGCGTGTGCCGAGGTGGAATCAGACGCTGCTTGGCCTGTAGGGGTCAAGAAGGAGTCGCGGAGGACCAGCTTCAGAAGCAAGAGCAGCCGCTGGGCTTCTGCTCCTTCGAAATTATGGCGAGCGTCGACACTGCTGCGGGACGTGGAGAAGGAAGAGTCCGTCGTCGTAAATCGGCGGCTGCTGCTGTTGCTGCTGTTGCTGCTGGTAGTGCCGGGCGTAGGCGGCAAGCTGCTGCCACCACCGTTGAAGCCGTCGGCTAATGGAAGCAATTCTTCCTTAAAGGTATCACCCAACACGGGCTCTGCCGCCGCTGTTGTTGCTGCTGCTTCTGCCGTTGCTGTCACTGATGCTTTTGCTGTTTTCCTCCCTCCTGCATTTTGCTGCTGCAACAGATCCACAACATCCGCACAGGCAAAGATACTCTGCACCACGGGAATGATAAACTCCTTGCTCTTACTTGCTTCCATAAACGACATGCTCCCTTGCAAAGCCTCTTTTAAAGCCCCAAGCGTCTCCTCTACGCAATATATCGCCCGCACCCGCACCTCTCCATCTTCCTCAGTCAGCCCCAACAGCAAATTTCGGTTCAAATTCTCCATCAGAGCCGTCATAAGTGCACCAAAAAGCGGTCGGCACAGCCTATGCATACTCTCTTCACCCGAGACCAGCGATTCCAGCAGCGCGTTTAGTCGTGTCTGTTTCAAGTCAGGCAAAGGAGGGACTTGGCTCATGGGCATTCCTACCACCATCGCAAAGAGAGGAAGCAACACAATGGGCGACGAGCTGATTCGCGGCAAGGACGAGGCCAAGGTACCAAAGCCCGTATCATACTCCGCAAAATCTGCCACGAAATCTTCTCGTTCCTGAAATAAGATAAAGAGCGCTCGCAACGTCAGAGAGATAGAGAGGGCATCCCGACAGGAATCCAGCATGGAATGAAACCAATCCGGGGACAAACAGCGGGAGAAGGCCTTCAAAATCTCTTGCCGATCCTCCGGAAACACAACTCTAGCCGCTGCCGCTGCCGCTGCACCCGCACCTTCACTGCACTGACTCTTACT
Source organism: Nannochloropsis oceanica (assembly GCA_004519485.1). NCBI lineage: Eukaryota > Eustigmatophyceae > Eustigmatales > Monodopsidaceae > Nannochloropsis > Nannochloropsis oceanica. The sequence goes on from CP038128.1 coordinate 597,214, forward strand.
CCTGCTCGAGCCTGAACCACTCCCTGCCCGACCTGCACCGGCCAGACTACCACTGCTCCCACCACTACCACCAACAGGCTTACCCACCAGTCGCTCAGTCTCAAGGGAGAAGAAACCCATCACCTTTTTCACCACCCCTTGAGCACCCCCTCCGCTGGACTGGCGGATTCTATCGTGTTGGCGAGTGAGAACCTTGATGAGGATTTCGAGGAGGTATATACGGACAATGCTCTGAGCACTTAGAACACCCTTGGCTCCGTTCAGGGCGGAGACCTTCACTACCTCCACTATCGGGTGGAGCGATGATTTAAGGGTAGTGGTGGCGATGCTGTTAATGCTGACACCGTCGGTGGTGGTGGAGGTGAATTTTTCGCTGCTAGGGCGTTGCGCGACAGTGGAAAGCAGGACGGAAGCCATGTCATTCACGTCGTTCTCGGCTACTCGCGTGAGGAGAAGGCGTTGCAGCAGCTCGCCGCAGCGCGTCAAGAGCTTGTCCGGGAGGGCTGCGCTGGTCCTAGCCCAATGAGCGTCTTCGAGACTGATACGGGGGAGGACCCAACCACCCGCTTGTCCTGCACTAGAGAGTTTGGCGGCTTGCATCATCACACTTAAGGTCCACCGGACGAGGCCAAGGGAATGCAGTCGGTAGGCATTGAAGACAGCGTTCGGGTTTTGGGGTGCCACCAGCCCATTGAGCTCTTTGAGGAGGGCAATGACGATGGCACGGTCGTTGCTGCCCCCCCAGAGCTCCCAGTTTAGTACCAGGTACTTCAGGGCAGCGGCATCCACGAGGACCTTTGATGAGGAGAAAAAGGAGGAAGGGGCGGAGGAGGCCGTGGTGAAAGAAAAGGAGGCGGCGCTTTCGTCCATGATATGGCCATGGCCTGGGGAAGGAGAGGGTGGAAATACAGCAGAAGTGGCTGCTTGTTCTTGTGTTGATGCTCCTCGAGACCGCGAGTCGTGCTTTGCCTTGGTTTTGGTATCAACAGCAAGGGCAACACACGCCCGCAAGACGTCAGGAGAAAATAAGTGCTTCTTCCTGGCCAACAGGAAGACCATCACTCGATACCCACTTCCTTGCATGCACTCAAGATTCGCCGTGTGCCCCCGACAGAAAACTTTCACAAGTTCCAACACCACACACAAAGCCGTCGGGGAATCCGCCACCTCCAACAAAGGAAACAGAATCTGTGGTCCAGCAATTCCAAAGACACTATCAGAAATGCTCAGCGGGTTCATCAGAGCCCCATCTCCAAAGACCACCCCCCACTGTGCACGGCCATCCTCGCATAGATGCCCGATGGTATTTACTAACCGATAGCATGGTTCGTGGTAAATATCCAAGTTCTGGTGCGACGTCCCCGAGAGGTTACGAGGAGTTATTTCACAAGGCGAAGCATGACCAGCATGGAACGAAAATACGACCTGCTCCAACGGAATGCGCAATGAGAGAAGAGCAGCCAGTCCCTCCTCCCTCGTGCGACGATGATCCATACGTAATACATCTTGAAGCCCCCTTGCCAGCAGCGCAGAGGTCGTCTCCCCTCCCCCTGTAGAAGCAGCAGCAGCAGCAGTCGGAGCGGCCCCGCCTCTGTGCAGCCGGGCCAGGAGTGCCGTGACGATTGCTTGGATGTTGCTATGGACGGGCCTTTCGCCCTGAAAGCTTCCTACATAGGAAGGTCCGGTCGCATAAATGGCAACAGCTGCTTGTGGGACAGGGAGGGCTTCAAGGGTAAGAATGACGGGCCCCAAATGCCATATGGGGGCAACGGCGCCACGGAGAACGCTTTCGTTGACCTTGAGAGTATCGGGAAGAGGCACACCAATAAAGCACCGGCTGGTTGGGGACTCAAGGAAGGAAACATGGTCAGTTTTGAAGGCCTCCGCGACCTCAATTCCATTTAGGTAGACAGCAAGAGTGTTCTTGGTATTCGAGAGGAGATTACGTGCCCGTCGGTGGACGAGCATAAAGTGATGCCATTGCCCGGGCTCAAGATCAATGGGGATCAGCTCCGTATCCAGCCCCTTGCCTACATAGCTCTCCACACACAACTGATGATGAGTCAAATCCAAATAAACCTGCAACGAGCTCTTGGCACTTATCGATGACACCGTAAACAGCCACAAAATCTGCTGCGTGATCCCTCCCTCCTCATCTGTAGCAGGCGCACCATCCCCCCACACCTCTTCCTCCCCCCTCTCCTCATCCAGCTTCGACACCGCGAAGTCCGTCGCCTCTACCCCAAACCGAAACCAACATGAATAAGTGAACCCCGAGGAGGAGGTAATTGGCTGCGTACCACCCACCGTAGGCACCATTACAAATCGCATCCCCTCTGAATATGCAGTGGCAGCATAAACAGAATCAAAATCCATGATCCCAATCTCCTTGGGTTCCTCACATGCCCACTTCCGAGCCAAAGCTAGCAAGTCCCTTCTCCCCCCACCTAAGCGCAGGAAAGGGACAGAATCGGAGGTTTCTGCAAGCTCGGCAAGGATGAGGAGACTTCTCCATTGCTTCTCTAGGGCGGTGCGTCGTCGTTTGGCCAAATCGGGGTGCAGGGCAACTTGGCGTCGGAAGGACGGACAGAGGACAATGGCCCCATCCTTGTTCAAAAATAAGGGTCGACCCAAGCAGCGGAGCATAGAAATGGTATCGGGGACTGTAACACGATGCCGTCCACTTAGGTAGAGGAGGCGGAGAAGATGGCTGTAGAGGGGATCTTCGGGATCGTTCAAGATGCCGTAAAATTGGTCGAGGACCTGCCGCAAGGCTCCGGCGAGACAGAGTTGCTCGGCGGCCACATACGTGCTGTTAGCGATAAGCTGGAGGAGTTTTTGGAGGATGTATGTGGCGACACTCCGGGGGAGCTCGGTGAGGAGGGAGAAAAGTAGGAGGGCGGCATCGGCATTCTTGACTGTTGCTTGTAGATACCCCTTTCCTCCGCAGGTACCGATAAAGCTCGTTTCTTCAGTGACCATCATGAAAATGCATTCGACGATTTCACGGGAAAAGCGCTCGCGGGTTAAGACCTTGGAGTTGAGCAGGCAGCACTTGAGGGTGTCGTACCCGATTTCGTTCTTGAGATATTGTCGGTTTTCAACGCGTGCGCGTAAATTCCCTAACACCTTGCCGGAAATTGCAAGGGTTATAATGCGGATGATCTGCTTGATGAGCTCAAGGCAGATTTCTTGTTCGTGGCCTGCTTCAAGGACGTTATGCAAGTGCTCGGTCTCGTCGACGACTTTCACCGGCAGCGGTAGTGGCAACATGTCCTTGGAAATGGTGTGCGGGACAACTGTGACAGCCGAGGAAGAGGATGCGGAGGAGGAACAGAAGCCTCCATCAAAACTCCCACCCCCAAGGCTACCATGATCCTCCTCCTCCTCACTCACCAGAGAGCCTTTCGAAGTATCAACTACCACATCCATCCCACTTCCCTCCTTGCCTTCTTCCACCATAAACGCCCCATCCAAACTCGACAACGCCGCCACTGTCGCCTCGAAGCCACAAAACGACCTCCACAATTCATTTGCCACCGAGTTTGACGTCAAAATGTCCTTCATCGCTTTCAATACCACCAGCTGCCGCCACCTCTCGTGCCGACTGCTTTGCAGCAGCTCAACCAAACATGTCAAATCATCGCGAAGCCCCGCATGGTCTGCCAATGCCGCCAGCTGCAAAACCTTTAACGCCGCCAAAGTGCTTCTTAACCCCAATTCTCCAATAATATCATACAAAACCTGCTGTAATCGGACCCCGCGGAAGAATCTCGAGGCTGCCCCCGGGGTCTCTTGCAGCATGATCACCAACACACGGCAGACCAAGCAAACCACCTCGTCCACGCCTGCAGGTGTTGCGATCATGCTACTACTCACATTCCCCTTTGCTGCCTGATGCTCTTCCTCAATTGCTATCGCAGCTGCTGCCGCTGCTGCTGCTGTTGCTGCTGCAGTCTTATTAGCTTCTTCCACCGCCCGGGCCAGGAGGGGGTAAAACACCTCACCAAGCACGCCGGTTGTCCCCAGGACCTCCACAAATTGGTGATCAAATTGCATGAGTTTCTCCAGCGTCTCACACACCATCTCCACATTCTCGTGCAAGGCCTTATTTACCGCCACTATCGCCACCTTCTCCTGTTGCTGCTGCTGCTGCTGCTGCTCCCCGTGGATGGCCCCCAGGAACGCCTCACAACAAGACATAAATGTATATGCGGCCGCGTGCAACGCGTCAGTCGGTGCACAATTTGCTACGCCCGAACACACATACTCCAACGTCTTGATTACCATCAACTTCAAATCTGGGGAACGAAATGACGAAAGACAAGCCAAAAACAGACTCAACGCCTGGAACCTCGGCTCAAGCAATGCATAATTCCGTGGATGGTTGCTGTAAATCTGCAGCAGCGTGCTCAATAGCTGCAGCTGCAGCTCCTCCCTTTCCTCCACCACCCCTGGATATTCTTGCTCTACTTTCGACGACTGCCGCAGGTGCTCAATCGATTGACGAGTCACTGCCGTCAAGTCCATTGATGGCGCCTGCGGCCCCAAGGACGGTGGGGACTTCTTCCATGCTGCAGCAGTACCAGCACTCTTGCCTGCCTTCTTCGTACTCCAGCCCCTCTCCTCAGCAGGAACCGCCATGGCCCGCAACACCGGCGTGGCATCCACCAGAACATCTCGCAGCACCTCAAACGCCGCAATATTTCTTGCCGGGTTGCCCAAGGCCGCCATACCCTCCCCATCATTCACTACTGCCATGCGCTCCATTTCATTTTCAACCCCCGTCCCTATCAAAAGCGTTAACCCTGCTAAAAGCTCAGGCCGGCGGTCAGAGGAAGACTGACGAATCATGAACCGAAAGACATCATACCCCTTCGCCTCGTGCAAGTCAGCCACAAGCACAGCAGAGTGTCGGCAGGAGTTACAAACCAAGGAAACGATCGCTTTTGCAGCCACTAACCACATCCCCGCCTTTTCAGCCGCCGGGCCTAATAGCAAATAATCCGCTAGAACATCATTTTTCTCCTTTCCGTCCTCGTCGTCAATCTCGTCCTCGGCCTCCTCCTCACGGCTGCTGCCAATCAGACATAAGTCAAACATGTCTTCAACCATTTTCATGACAATTTGCCTGTCGTGGATAAACCAGATCAAGGACGACGATAACGCTTTACTAGATATTGCCTCCGCCACCTGGAAGGCCGCGGCTTGGACGTGCCCCCCAGTGGGTGGGTAGGGGGCTGTGGTGAGTTTGAACAGCCCCTCCAGATGCTGACGTAGTTGCTCAACCACAGCCCCTTCCTGGCAAAGTCTCACTAGGAGACGCGCTATTCTCGCCGTGGCATCCACAGTCAATGGAGCGGCAGCTGTAGCGGTGGTGGAGGAAGGCGACGCGTTTTCCAATTCAATCACCCGCATCAGACGTAGGCAGTGCCCGAGGTTGGGTGGTAAAGCAGCTTCGAGGCACCGCGAAACAAATTGGGGATGATCCAGTAAAGGCTCCAAGGAGCCTAAGCTTATGATAGGTCCCGCCTTTTCCACCACTTCTTCTTCAGTTCCCGTCTGGGCCCATGGCGGGCTTGGGCTGGTATCGGCAGCCCCTGCCAAGAGAGCTAGCAAGTCATCCGTGCCCGCCCACCGCGATGACTCATTCTGCTGCTGCTGCTGATGGTGGTGCTGTGCCTCCTTGGCACTCCGTAGGATGCGCTGAATCTCCCGCACGAGGTTCTCGCACACGTCGGTGATTTGGTGGCCCCTTGCCATGTCCTCGGCGCTCAGCGGGGTCCCTCCCCCCCGGTAATTGGCAACAGATCCAAAGCCCCCCACCCGGCTGCCACCAGGAGAAGAGGGGTCACCATCACTGCTCGTATTGTTACCCTCACCACCGCGGCGTTTGCCCGCGCCGGTGGCCGAAGACGCCACACGGGAAAGCCAGGCGTGCATCGCAGTTGAATGGGAGACCTCTTGGCCACTTGGTTTCGCTACCTCGTTGCCGTCGTCGTCCAGGGAGTCATACTGGTATTACTATTCCTGCTATATCCAAGACACCCGTATTGTAGGCCTGTGCGAGTGTCGTGGGTATGGGCGACGGAAACGTATGAGATAAAGCTCGTGGGTTTGGTTATATGGTGATGATGCTGATGATGGAGGTGCCTCCCATTGGCTGCAAGCTTCGCGTTGACCATGTCAGTGACCACACAAGGGCCAAGCCCTGCCATTAATAAGTGCATTACCAGACAGGGAGAGGGCATTTATGGATGCATTAGCGAAGGCATCTCGAGCGAGTCTCTGTCCTGGAGAGCGAGGAAGAAGCCCGCCCCTGCGCGCCACTGCGCCATCGGGCATCTCTTGGCTGCCCATGTCTTGGTATCGTTGCGGCCCTGAGAAATTTACTCCTCGCCACTATACATCCTGCCTCTCCAACTTATCAACAAAGTTCAGCTGATGACTCACACCACATTTTTTTACGCTTCATATCCAAATAGACAGCCAGCTAAGGGACAACAAGCCACTGCTGCCACTTCACCTAGATACTATTGCGTCCACGACACTACGACATGGCCGCGCTGGATAATGCCGCTGCTATGGACGCCCCGCCACAGCATCAAGAGGATGCCTTTGCAGCATTTCGGAATGCCAAGCACGACCCGGCCCGACGCGAGGTAAGTGTTGGTGTGTTTGTAAAACGGAGAGGAAAGTTGGGATGGGGGGGGAGGTCTCTGCGGGGCCATTGCTTCTTCACCCTCCCGGCAGGGGATCAGGGGTCTACTTATTTTGAGAAGGAATCCAGCCAGGCATTTTTCACGAATATGCGACATCCGTTTGTTGTGTGCCATGGTCCTTGGACATGTACAGTGTCGATATCCTAATGACGCCTCCACTCACCTCTCCCTTTTCCCACCAATTCCAAAACACAGCATCTCATAATCCTCACGGCCATTGAAGAGATGATTCGCGAACGCAAGCATCTCCCCTCCCCCTCTTTCTCACACAGTCTACCAAGCGCCAACGAGTATTTTGCCGCCATCATGACAGCGCTGGAAGCAAATGACCAATCACACACTCCCGAGCTTGTCTGCCTCCTCGATGCCATCATGGGCCATGTCGACAAGTCTATCCTCCGCGGGAAATGCAAATCCATCTCCGCCGTGCTCACCCTCCTGCTCAAAATAAATCTTGAACACGAAATGACGGCCTTTGTCCGGGACCTGGTCGCGTGCTTAGGCAAGCTTTTGCTAGCACAAGAAGTATCGAGCGCCGCGTGGAGCAGCCCGGGGTTGCTGAAAACGTTCTTCGGCTTACTTTCTTGTTTCAGGGAGAAACGACCCAAGGTCCGCAAGGCCGCCATGCAAGCAACGGTGGAGCTATTAAGGCTGCACGCTGAAAAGAAGGTGTGGGTATTGGGGAAGCAGGTGACGGAATTTTCGGGGAATGTCTTAGAGGCGTGCACAGCGAGTGATTGTGTGCCGACGTTGCATTTGCTCGGTTTCTTACAAGAAGCGTTGCCGTTTATGCCTGAGGAAGGTACCAAGAAGCTGGCCGAACGATTGTTGGCGTTACAGGGCTTGGATAATTCCCTGGTCCTCCAAGCGAGTCTGCATGCGTTACGGGCGCTGGTGAAGGCACAAGAGCCGAAGAACAACAGCAGCAGCAGCATGCAGCAACTGGAGAGGGAGAAGAGTGGATTGTCCTCTGCCTTTCTACTACAGCTTTCGATGGCTGTGTTAGGCTTGCAGCCTAAGAAGCAGGATGTTGGGGTCTGTCGAGCATTTTGTGAGCTGATTGCGACCTGCATGGAGTGCCAGGCCAAGCGTGGTGCTGCCGCTGAAGCAAGGCAACAGCTCCTCCCCCGTACGATTCAAGCGTTGGTTGCGCGATGTGAGACTGAAGCAGGGGATGTCCATGAGGCGGCTTGCTTAGCCATGCGTCTTTGCTTGGCAAGTGTTGCAGATAATGCTTCTCTGTCAAACCCCCAGGATCGAAAATTCGTTGCCGAGGCCCTGGCCGCCGTGGGTAAGCTTCTAGATTACCGATACCAGCGCGCATGGAATGTCTGTTTGCCTTTTCTTGGATCGCTTTTCATCCATTACAGGCAAGAAGCTGGAGGATTACTCAGCCCGTTATTGAAAAAAATGGCGTTTTTGCGGGATGCGGTGGCGACATCCTCCCCGGAGTTGGTCAAGCCTTTTGAGTCCTGTGTTGCTTCAGCCATTGAGGGGATGGGCATTGAGAGGGTGCTAGATGTGTTGCCTCTGATGGACATAACAAGTGCTGCTAGCAAAGATACGACCCCGGCAGCGGGGACGGCAGCAAGGCGGGCGGTCTGGTTGTTACCGTTGTTGGCGTCGCATGGGAAGCGAGAGCCGGGGCGATTGACTTATTTTCACGGGACTTTATTGCAGCTTGCGAGACAAAGTCACGAGGTGGTGGTGGCCGAGACGGCTTCGGCGAAACAGCTGCAATTGCATCGGCAAAGGGTACTGCAGATTTGGGGGTTGTTGCCGGCTTTTTGCTCGTATCCGTTGGACATTCAGGAGGGGTTTGGTCCATTGGCTCCTGCCCTGGCTAATGCCTTGCAAGATGCGCGGTACCCTGAGCTATTGTTCACCGTATGTCAAGGGCTGCAGGTCCTGTTGCAATCGGTGCAGGACGCTGCTGCTGGTCCCAAGCGCGAGGCGGATTTGATGGTCTTGTCGGCGACGAGCAAGAAGTTCTTGCCGACGTTGTTTAACATTCTGGATGGGTGTGACTTGGAGGATAGTGTGAGTGGTGCTAAGGTGAAGGCATTGTCAGATACAATTTCGGCTTACGCCCTTGTGGCGCCTCCGACGTTTGTGGGCAAATTGTTCAAGAAGCTTGTACAGAAGATGCTGGTGGCAACGCAGGACGAGGATGGCATGGAGGAGGATGGGGCAGGGAAGAAAAAGAAGCCCTCGGCCTACTCGTCGCCGAGCAACCACAAGGCTGTCATATTGTGCGAACTTGCCTTGGCCTTAGTTCCTAGTTTGGATGCAGCAGGAATCGCTCTTCTCTACCGCATAATCCGTCCCCTTATCCGCCTCGACAGAGACGTGGCCCTGCAGAAACGCGCTTATCGTGTGTTGGGTGCGTTGTGCGAACACCATGGCGACCGCTTTTTAGGACAAGCTGACACGAGGGAGGAACTCGTGCCGGTTTTAACGGATTCACTTTTGACGTGCCATGTGTCTGCGAGGCAGATGCGACTACGGGTGCTGGGTGCTGTGGTGAAAACTTTGGATGGTAATGACCCCGCACAGTGGGACATGCTCGCAGGGCTGGTAGGAGAGGTATTACTTTGCCTCAAAGACGCAAATGGCAAGGCACGAGAAGCTGCGTATCAGGTCTTGACGGCCATGGCGCAGGTGAAAGAAGAGGAGGAGAATATGGAAGAGTTTAGTCAAGTGGTGCTAGCGGCGTTGGCGGCCGAGACCCCCCATATGCGGAGCGCTGCTGTGCTGGCACTTGCGCATTTGGTTTTTGAATTTGGTCCACAACGACCCGCGTTTCGCGCAACAATTCCCGAGTTGCTAAGCACGGTGTTGATGCTTGGGGTGGACCCCGTGAAGGAGGTTGTCAAGGCGGTGGTTAGTTTTGTGCGGATTTGCGTGGCTGCATGTCCGTTGGAGGGGCTGGAACCATTGCTACCTTCTGTGTTGGAGACACTGTTTGCGAGTAATTCTAAGATGAGGTTTCGTGCCAAAATTAAAATCATTTTGAAGAAGTTGTGTCGGAAATTTGGGTATGGTAAGATTTTGGCTTTAGCGCCGGTAACGGACCGAAGGCTGATTACTCATATTCAGAAGCAAGCGTTGAGGGGGGATAGGATCTCGTCAAATGCGGCGGCGGCGGGGATGGGGGGGGGAATGTCTGGTAAACGATTGGGAAATAATTTGGTAGCGTACGAGGATGAGGAGGAGGATGATGATGATAAGCAGTTTGAGTATTTGTTGGGGGAGGGGGAGGATGAGGATGAGAAAGACGAGGAAAGTGAGGAGGAGGACGAGGAGGGGGGCCAGGGTGTGGGAAAGACGATGGCGCCGTTTAGTCGGCGAAAGTTGAGGCCGGGAGAGGCGGCGGAATTGAAAGAAAGGAGAAAGGCTGAGAGTCAGGGCTTGATGGTAAGGGATTCGGGAATCATCGATTTGTTGGATTCTAGCATGATTCAGAACTTGAAGCTCCGAGGAGGAAAGGGAGGAAGGGAGGGAGGGAGGGAGGAGGGAGGGAGGGCACGGAAGAGGTTCCGGGATGAAGAGGAGGGGAGTGCAGATAATTATGAGGGTGAAAGTGGCGAAGGTGATGATGATGATGAGGTGTTGGAGTTTAATGAGCAGGGGAGGTTGGTTGTGCATGATGCGGTGATAGAGGAAACAAATAGTGGGAAGCTACCTGCCACTCCCAAGGGAATGAATTACACAGATATGATGGCGGAGGACGCAGTTGAGAGCGACGAGCAAGAGGAGCTGAGAAAGGGCCAGAAAGGATTTGGCGGCACACACAAGCGGCAACGCGGAGCGGACGGGAAGCCAAAAAAAGAAAAGCACCGCAATGTGAGCAGGAAGGAGGCGCAACAGCAGCAGCAGCAGAGGAATCAGAGGCCTGGTACCGCTTACCAGAGCAAAAAGGCGGGAGGTGACGTAAAGCGAGAGGGGCAGTTGGAGCCCTATGCTTACATCCCTTTGAATGCCAAAACTTTAATTAGTAAGAAGACCAAGGGGGAGGCTGCGGCGAGTTTTGGGGCCGTGGTCGGAAATAATAAGCAGAGAAAAGAGGAGCAAGAGAAGAGGGGAGGGAGGAAAAACCGCAAGAGCGGGCGGAGGTAGAAGAGATACTGTACTTAGTAGCTGCCTCCATGCGGGAATGTAGGTCAAATCGTTTGAAGAAAAGCAGCTGAAAGGCGAAAGAAAGAAAAACAGAAGGGAGTAAATGAATGATACGTTCGTCCTTTTCTGTCCGCAGCAGCTGAAGCCGGGGCCAATTAGAATGAACACACAATCTCTGACATTTTCCACTTCAGAGGTAACGCAGTCTTGGTTAGCCTGTCTTTCTTTGTGCATCGTTCGTTTTCAGATTCATGTGAGAGACATTGTCCCCTCCGGAGCAGGCCGTATAAATGTATGTACTATGTTGCGCTCACTCGTCCCTCCCTCCCTCCCTCCCTCCCTCCTGACCAGATGCATAGTAGCAGAGAAGTGCAGAAAAAGGGGGGGCAGAAAACGACTGAATGTTGGAAAATTCTGCTGATGCTGCGCTCTACTACCGGTACTGCGGCCTGCTATTTATGCTACTACCGCTGCTATTGTTTCTGATGGGTCTCATGAGCTCTATTACACACTTTCTTTTCTTATTCGGGCGAGAAAAAGATTAAAAAGTAACACGAAAATGCGCGGCATTCACACGCACATGTTAGCTTTCGTTCCGTCCCTCTCACATTCAGACACAGGCACACACACAGGCACACAAACACGCACACACACATTAACTGATCCTCAAACTCGCATACGGTCCCCTTTCGCCCGCCCGCCCCACCTTCCTTCGCTCGCTTATGACTTCTCAAATACATTACTATTATTTTCTTTCTACTCATTGCCTCTTCTTCATCTCCACCTGCTTCTGGTTGGATTCCCTCTTCGCGTCAATACCACCCCTTCCCCTCCTCATGCTTTCAGAAGGAAAGGCAGGCGTCTTCCACGTAACTAATTTTCTTTGACTTGGACGGAGTATTGTCTCTACGCTGCCCATAGCTCTTGCACATACCTCCCCTTCGCCTGCAGGGCCTTCACATACTCAGTCGCCGCCTGACTATCCATTTTCCCTTCCTTCTCGACCACTCCTGCAATTGCCTTATGCACATCGAGACCCATGCTCGTTCCACCACACACGTAAATGTGCGCCCCTTTGTCTGCCACAAGCCTCCAAAGCCTTTTCGCATTCCCAGCCTGCGCCAGCAAATGCTGTACATATACCTTCTCTTTCTTTTCCCTGCTAAACGCCAACTGCAAATCCGTCAATGTCCCATCCTTCTGAAACTCCACCAGCTCTTCCTCATACAGAAAATCTGTATCCCTTCGCCGGCACCCGAAGTACAACAACGTCTCTCCTACTTCCTGACCCAACATTACCCGCTGATGCCGCCGCTCCTGCAGCAAAGCCCTCATAGGGGCAATCCCCGTGCCAGGCCCAATCAAAATGATGGGCGTGGAACTCTCGACAGGCAAACGGAAAGATGAAGGACGGATAAAGATCCGCACATGTTGAGTGGAGGGAGCGGCAATGTAGCTGGAGCAGACACCCCAGTGCACACGGCCTGGGCGAGATTCGTCTTTGGTGACAGCGACGGTGGCGTGAACGTGCGTGGGGTAGACGGAGGAGGAGGAGGAGATGGTGTAGTATCGCGGCTGGAGGTGCGGGGCGAGGTTGATAAAGTGTTGGAGGGGGAGGCGGACGGAGGGGTACGTCTCAGTGATCAACTCCGCCAGTGAACGACCTTCCTTGACCACAAACTGGTTGTACTCATCCCGGCCTTGTTTGGATGCTAAAAATTTGAGTTTCTCGGCCTCCTTCGCGTCCAGGGCAAACATCGCGAGCTGGCCCAAGGTCGTTCGGCGTGGGATGCCGCACAGATCGAGGTAACAGGTCAGGGCATCTCGGACCGAACAGGGAGTGGGGAACTTGGCTTTGTCACAGACCATTTCAAACAATGCGTCCAAGTCGTACATTTGCCCGGCAGCGACTGCCTCCACCACCTTCGCTGGATTCTCGGGGAGGACTGCGAGGTTGTCCGCTGTGGTGTAGCTTAAGCCTGTGTCAGCCAGACTGACTTCGACGTGACGTGTGGACCCCCCGTCTTTGGGTGTGCGGAGCTCGCGGTTCGTCACCACTGCCACTCGGTGGTTGTGGAAATAGAACTTCGTCGACGCCTGGATCTTGCTTTCGTCAACTTTGACTACCCCCGCACCATTGCTGGCCGTGATGGGTAGCTTGCTGTTCCCCCTGTTCAACAGCCCTTTCTTCGCCGGCAACAACACCAGGGTAAAGTCCAACTGCTCCTGCTGCTGCGCCAAGACCTCAGGCGGCTCCACAATCGCCACCGAATCCGAGCGTCCCATCTCTCCCGCAGCCTTCGATAGCGGCACCCATAGTCCCTCGCTCCACTTCTCGAAGTCCTCCTCCACAGTCAACTCGTCCCCTAACCCCAATTCAACCACTGGATTGGCCCCTAGCTCCTTCAAGCGTTTCTGTGCCACCTTTCCCATCTTATTATAGTGCTCATACTGCGTGCTCCCCAACCCGAATACCGCATAATTCAACCCACCCAGTGCCTGCTCAGACAGCTCTCCGTCTTCATTTTGCAGCCACTTGGCAAATGTCATGGCGTTGTCCGTGGGATCGCCCTCCCCGTACGTGGCAAGGAGGAAGACGGCCAGGCTTGTGGCTTGTAATTTTTCCGGCTCAAACGTCTCGAGGTCTACTACACGTCCTTCGAACCCTGTATTTTAGTGATAAGTGAGAAGGTAGGGAGAAAGGGAGGATAATTAAGTTACAATTTGCGATCCGGTAGTTTGGGACGTAAGAGGTAGATGGGGAGAGGCGAGCTGGGGTGTGAGCGGCACCCAAGGAGGGTCTGCATGGCGAAGAAGACGGTGCCGAGATCATCTTCAATCACCTACTCTCTACTAGTATGCCTGCCTAGGATAAGAAGCAGGCATTTTGTCAAACGCGCGATGGCAACCCGACCCCGCCGGCGACACCAGCCAGCAATCAGCACAAGGGGACGGGAAGAAGCGCTGAAAACCACACAAAAATAACGATACGTCGTGGCCAGCAGCGTATGCATCACCACCTGTACTTTTACAACTGCCTGCATCTCCGTGGACGCCTCGCTGCCAGTGTGTCATAAGTCTACACGACACTTAGGAGGTAACACGTACCCGTACCCGTACCATGTGGCCTTTCTCAATTCAAAACTTGACACCCCCCAGCCCCATCCAACAACGCGTTCCACGTACCGTAGCGTGCCGCCTCCCTCGCCAAACCTTTCGCAAAACCCTCTGCTGTACCCGTTTGGCTGCCGAAGTAAATGTCCACAGTGCCATTGGGGAAGGAAGCCGCACCAACCGTAGAATCGCGGGTCACCCGTCCCGCATTTGGACCCTCCTTTGCATCCAATGGCAAAGGCGGGGCTTTGCGGACAAACTGCGTCACCAGCAGTGCCACGGCCGTCGACGCTGCCAACAAGGCTGCCAAGACTGTCCACGGGGTAATTAAACCTTCCTCCATGAGGCGGAAGGCCGGCGCGGGCTAAAGGACGTCGAGCTTTGTGCCTTGGCTTGGGGAAGTCGCGGCGGGGTCGGTTGTCAGAGCGACCGCTGCGCCGATAGTGGCACAAAACGCTTGGAAACAAGCCTGCCCTATCAAGAGTGAGCGTAAGTGTGTGTGGTACACCATTGAAAGTGTGGGAATGTTGAGACTCGTGGGGGAATGTGACCGCTAAATCACGCGCGCAAAGGAATGAGAGAAAATAGACCACCTCAGCCCATCATCGATTTAAACCGCGAGCATCGACGCGGGTTGGTGATGCTTCAGATGGATGACCGCTTGGACACACCCCACAGGTTCCAAGCAAAGGCAACTTGCTTTCTTGCTGTTGTGTGTGTCCCCTTTACAGGCCTGATTTCTTACCCACCACTGTTCATATAGTACTGCGAAGCACAGGTGACGGCAAGCGTCACGCACCTGCTAGCACCCGCGTCATGGACACGAGCTGCCCCCCTCAAAGAAAAAGGCCTCGGCCGGCGCAGCCTCTCCTCTGCACTTCACTCCGGCGCCTCGTGTTTGTTGCTGCCGCGGCTGCGGCCGCCACTGCGGCCACGACAGCACACGCTTTCGTCGTGCCAAGCAGCAGAGGCATTAATGGTGCCGCCATTTGGCGTGGGCGCACGGTGTACATGGGCAAGGGCAGTGGTGGGGGCGGAGGAAGCAAGAAAAAGGGGTCCGCGCTGCTGCAAGAGGTGCGTAGCACGCGCGTGCGTGTGTGAGTGTGTGTTTGAGGGCACCTAGCATGTGCTCCTTCTCCCCCTCTCTATTTCTTTCCTCGAAAACAACGTTGATAGTGCAGCACTGTCTGCCTCCGCGTTCGTGTGAGTGAGTGACCAACCCCTTACTGGAACTCACAACCTCCTCCCCCTCCCTCCATCCCTCTTCCCGCCATACCCTCTCACCAGGTCCTCGAACGCTACGAAGCTGTCGTCGGCATCGAAGTTCATGCGCAGCTCCTCTCGGACACCAAAGCCTACTGCAGTTGCTCCACTCATTACAATCCCAACGTGCCCAACGCCAACATCTGCCCAGTCTGCACGGGCGAGCCCGGCACGTTGCCGGTGCCCAACGCCCGTGTAGTCGAATTAGCCAGCAAGGCCGCTCTGGCCCTTCAATGCGAAATAGCTGCAGAAGTCCGTTATGACCGCAAAAATTATTTCTACCCCGATACGCCCAAAAACTACCAAATCACACAATACACTCACCCACTGGGTGGGAAAGGTTTGCTGGAGCTCCCAAGTGGGAAAATGGTGGCCATCACCCGTTTACACATTGAAGAAGACTCGGCAAAGATGGTCCATCAAGGGTCGGACTCCTTGGCGGGCTCGACACATTCCCTTGTCGATTTTAATAGGGCCGGGATTCCTCTAGCGGAGATCGTGTCTGAGCCAGACATGCGTTCAGGGGCGGAAGCAGCCGAGTATGGGAGGGAGTTGCAGAAGGTCCTGCGATACGTAGGAGTAAGTGATGGGAACATGGCTGAGGGCTCGATGCGCCTTGACGTGAATGTGTCGATTCGACCCAAGGGGGAAAAGGCCCTGAGGGCTAAGGTGGAGGTGAAGAATGTGAACTCGTTCAAGTCCGTGCAGCAAGCGGTGGACTTCGAAGTGTTGCGGCAGGCCAAAGCCTACGATGCTGCAGAGCCCGTGAGGCAGGAAACGCGCATGTGGGACGAGAAAGAGCTATCGACCAAGCTCATGCGAGTTAAAGAAGGCGAATCCGACTATCGCTACTTTCCCGAACCGGACGTCCCCCCTCTCACCCTCCCCCCCGCCCTCGTCGCGGCCTGGAAGAGCGAATTGCAGGAGCTGCCGGCGAAGAAGCGTGCGCGGTACCAGGATTCAGCGGGTTTTGGGTTGGATGCAGGTGCGAAGGGGAAGAAGGGAGAAAGGGAGGGAGGGAGGGACGGAGAAAGGAAGGGAAGATGGATGGGTGGAAAGGCCGTCGAAAGGAAATTTCATCATCGTTTTATTTTTTTGTCGTAGTCACTCAGTTACTCCCTCCTTCCCTCCCTCTCGCCCACTATTCCGGTTCTCACAGAAACGACCAAGGCGTTAACGGAAGATTTGAACGTGGCGCAATTTTACGAAAAAGCCGTTGAGGTCCACAAGGCAGACGCCAAGGAAGCAGCCAAATGGTTGATAGGTGATATTTTCGGGCACTTGAATGGAAATAAAGGGAAGGTTAAGGACTTTGGCAAGATTAAGTTGACCCCTGCGGGCCTGGCAGAGCTGGTCGGGCTGATCGCTGAAGGGAAGATTACCGGGAAGATAGCTAAGGAGCTCCTGCCGGAGTTGTTGGATGAGTGGGTTGGGGAGGAAGGAAAGGAGGGGGAGGGGGAGGCAGGGGCGGTGTTGGCCTTGGTGAAGGAGAGGGGGATGGAGGCCATTACGGACCCAGCGGCGATTGCGCTGTTGGTTGAAAAGGTGATGCAGGCGAATCCAGGGAAGGTCGCTGATTATAGGGCCGGGAAGACCAAGATGCTAGGTTTTTTTGTGGGGATGGTGTTGAAGGAGAGTGGGAGTAGAGCTGATCCGGAGGTGGCACAGAGGTTGACGGAAGCAGCGTTGAAGGACGGGATATAGGGGGGTTGGGGAGGGAGGGAGGGAGGGATAGGTATGTACACATGGGATGTGTGTGAACGGTGGCGGGTAGGATAGATAGGTTTGAAAAGACCAATGAATGATGCTCGACTTGACTCAAATGTGCATGTGCGCTTCAATTTCCTTTCGTCCTTTATATCCTCCACTCTCCCCCCCTCCACCATCCGTGTTGTTGGAAGTTGTCTCGGCAGCCTGTCAACTTCCTCTTCCCCGCTACGTCTCACTATTCATGGGAAAGTCGTCTCCTCTCATTTCTTCTTTCACTCCGTATTATCACAGGATTACAGCACGATACCCTCCCTTCACCTTCCTATACATAAAACCCAGGGTTAGGGTTAGGGCTCCGGGCCGGCAACCCCATCCCCCTTTGCCTACCACTGTTCCCCCCAAAAAACGTTCCTCTTCCACCTGCCTGTCTCTCTCGTAAAATGCCATAAATTTGTCATCATTTGCTGGTTGCTTGTAACACCCCTTTCTCCTTCAATCTCTCTCTTCCTCCTCATGAGATGGTGCAGCATGAATTGGTCTTGCGTGCCTGCTTGTAGAAAAGCTTGCTTTGACTACTCAGATCGTTGGACCTGTCTACTAGCTCGTCCAGCTTGACCCCCCGCTCAAGTACTGCGTCGATTGTCTTGTGCTGTGTGTAGCCCGAAGAAAGAAAGCAAAGGGAAAGAGGCGTGAAATGAGTTGTTGCTCGACCTTCTCGATTTCTCGTTTGAGAACACTCCGTCATACCCCCCCCCCAACTCCTCACCAAAATCTCCGTCGTCTCGTCCAGGTCGCG
The DNA here is from genome assembly GCA_004519485.1 of Nannochloropsis oceanica. Classification (NCBI taxonomy): domain Eukaryota; class Eustigmatophyceae; order Eustigmatales; family Monodopsidaceae; genus Nannochloropsis; species Nannochloropsis oceanica. The sequence goes on from CP038128.1 coordinate 614,938, forward strand.
GCGGATTTTCGTAATCTTATCGGCCTTGGCCGGGTCTTGATATTCTCGAATGGCTTCTTGAATGGGCGGGTAAGTAATAGATTCTTGCTGTGTGACGGAAGACCAGTTGCTGTCGGCAGTTGGTGGAAAGCGAGAATGAAGGAATAAGCGCGTGTGGCGTGCTAGTCGTTATGAAGGTGGCGAGCTTTCCCTCATTCCCCCTCACCACTTTCTGGACGTACGTGATATCGACGGCGAAGCGCTCGAGGAGGGTGGAGAGGAGGACGAAGGCGACGCGTGGGGGATACTCCAAGTCGGCAATGACGGTGCCGCCAAGACCGTCTGTCCTCAAGTGACAATGCACGTTGTATTCTGTTTATTTGAGTTAACATATAATTTGAAATACTGACGATAAAGGAAAAACAAACAAATATCACAAAAGCTATGGCAGCAGCATCAATGGTCACGGAGATGTGCATATGATGTACCTTCATGCTGAATGGTTTGCCGTTGACCCGGCTGGCAGCGTTTGATAAGAGTCTTGCTCATAAAGCGGCACATCTCACGGATACTGTAATATAGATGGATGGTGTGAAAAATGGTGTGGAAAAGAGCGCATTGAATGAGTTTCGGACAGGGCATAGACGAAGCAGCATGAGTGGGGTGTGTTGTTGCTTCTCGCTTTATGCGCCGGAATAATTCCCCCCCTCCTTTCCCCCCCTTCGCTTCCTTACCCATTACGCTGGAAGTAGCCAAAGCTCTCGAGCTCCGTGGCCGACGTTAAGATGATAGGCTCAGGCGTGTCTTTCTGGTAGCGATGCAAGGAAATGGCCACAATCTTCATTGTGGCCTGGGTAACTCAAGTTATTGAGACGCTAGCGTTCGAAGGAGGAGTGCGATGATGACGCCGGCGATGCTCTAGGCAAAGAAATCACTGAGCGGACACGCAAGCAGGCAAAGCGCAAGCAAATGGACCTATGATAGGATTACAGAGAGGCATAGAAAGAGGTTTTGTAAGTTCTTTTGTAAGGGAAAGCGTGGCTGATCGAGGGAAGTAGGGGAGTTACATTCTCCTCCGGGTCGGTGATGGGTCTTGCTCTCCACCCTCGCTGACACGCCACTTAGAGAAACATCATCCTTCGTAAATTAACATTTGATGGTCTTCAATGTGTTTCCTTGCTTCTTGTTAGCCACTCTTCCTTCTTTCCATTCAATCCTCTTTATGTTCCTCGTGCCACTTGCCTTTCCCTCTCCACGCCTGGCGGTCCGCGCCCTCCCCCCTCTCATTCAAGAAGAGGTGGGGCGGGAAATGGCGGTCCTCTTTACCGAAAACGGATTGTTTTCCTTGCAGGTCGCCCCTTAGTTTCGATCTCCCCTTTTTATGAAGGCCCCCTCTTCTCTCTTTACCCTCCTTCAAGACTACAGACTTTGGTGGTGACGGTCGCCCGTTCAAGTACCCCCCCTACCCCCTAATTTCCTCTCTCCATTGGTCCTCACCCGCTCTCTATCCTTATCTCTTCCTGGAAACCCGCAAAAAAGACGTATGTTATATGCTGGTGGTAGTTAAAACATCCCCCCTCCTAATCTTCCTTCCGCCCCGTCTTTCTCTTATCTTCATGCTATCGTCGAACAATCACACCAAGTCGACGGGGATGACGTGTATGGCGCGCGAGGGAAAGACCTCTCGAAGAAGGAAGCATCACCCTACGAAACATACAATCGATCAGAAAATCAATAATCATTATGACAATCTTTATGAAAGATAAGGACAGAACATCATAACAATATCGCTACATATCACACAAGGCAAGAGCGAGCCACTCTCTAGAGAAGAGGCTCGAGAAAGAGACAATAAATATGTCAAAACTCTCTTCCCCTTTTTCCTTCCCTTCCTTTGTCTCTTCCCACCGCCGAATAATTCACCATGATTATGCAGTGCAGTCCTACCAATACTAAGCCTTTCTTCCCCTCCTCCTCTCCCCTCCAAAAAGCCCCCTTCCCCTATCCAGCTCCATGAGAACCAGAACCACGATCAAAGCTTAATGCTCCGCATTCGGATTGGCCTCCATCTTCTCCTTAAATTGCTTCGACAGCGAATTGGCCGCATTGATCCACGCCCCCACAATCAAGAAGATAATGCCGGCCAGGTAGGGCGTCGACGCCGACAAGCTCCCCAACCCCAAGATCAAAATCTGCTGGATGAACGACCCTCCTGACTTGCCCAGGGGGTTCCCGATGACGTCCACGGCGGCCTTGCCCTTAGTCTTCTGCTCGGCATCCAAGGGAATGTACGCCATCTCTTTGCACGGGTCAAACAGAGAGTACTTGCTCGACTTGGACAAAACATTCTGCGCGGCCCCAATAATGACCGCCAGCATCAACGGCGTCATTCCCAACGCTGCCGTTACCGGGGAAAAAAATCCGTTGAAAATAATCAAGGAGAAAAAGGCCACCCCCGTCGCCAGGAGCATGACAGGGGTGATTAACGCCGCGACACCCCACCCGTACTTCTGGAAGATGGTTCGGCCTAAGAGCATCATGATCAGCGTAACGCACCCCGTGGCTGTTGAGAAGTTGCCCATGAAAGCAGAGTAAGCGTTGGGGTCAGGGAAGGCTTCCTTGAGTTTGCCCTTCCACGTGACCTCCACAATGTTGATGGACATCCCGTAGGCAATGACCAAGGTAGCCAAGTCCCGGATGTACTTGCTCTTGAACAGATACTGCGCCGACTCCTTCAACGTCATGTTCGTCGCACTCTTCTTGCTGCTCTTCTTCTGCTTTTCCGCGCTGTAGCACTCGGGGTCCGTCAGGACATTGCGTTGCATGTGCGTGTACGCCCCGACCATGACCGTTCCAAGAGCCACCACCGCGCCCATGAGCAGCTTCAGAGACACACCCCATTTATCCACGCCATCCGGCAGCCCCTTCCTAATGCTAGACACGAAACGCACGTACTGCCCCGAGAAAATCAGCGCCACGTTCGCCCCCAACCCAAACAAAGGATAGTACTTCTTCGCCTCCGGCACGGTGGTCACCTCATTCGCGAACCCCCAAAACAACAGAGACACCACCACAGACCCCCACAGCTCAGCCATCGTGTAGAACAAGGCGTATGTCCAATTACGGAAGATCGAGATCAAGGCACCGAATGATGCAGGCAGGATCTTCTGCAAGTGATCCGCGGCGGCGTTAGGGTGGAGGATATTCCGGTTGGGGTAGATGAGGAAGGCGAAGGAGGCAAAAAACGCCAGGAACGGGGTGATGAGCGTGTAAAAGACCTTGGCCATGGGCATGGCATTGCAAAGCTTGGAATACACGATGGTGATCAAGAGCGCGGCCGGGAGATTGACGTACGTCTTGAGGAAGGGAATAACCTCCGCGCCGGACTGAGGGGCAGTCACCACGAGCACGTCCTTAGTGTCACGCAGGATGGTGTAGTTAAACAACATGCAGAAGAACATGAGCGTCAAGGGTAAAATCTTCTTGCGTTCCACCTTGGTGGGGAGCTGGGCCTTGAAGCGTTGCCACCACGTGGTCTTCTCGGGGACCGCGCCGGAGTTCTCGACGATGGAGGCGGCGGTGGAGGAAACGCGGGGCAAGGAGCGCGGAAGGCCGGTCGCACTGGCACCACCATGACGTTGACGAAGACTGTCGGGCAAGGCCTTAGAAGGTGCAATGAGTGCATAGCTTTTCCTGTCGTTGTCGTTTTTTTGGGGGGGGAGTTACATGAGGGGAGGAGCGAGGTTGGGGTTAGTGAGATGGGAGGACATGCAGAGGGGTCAGGAGGGGGAGGTGATGTAGTCTGATACTGTAGGACTGGAATGATGATAAAGTGTTATGCCGTTCTTATTCATATCCTTATCTAGTCGAAAAAGGTTGTGCAGTGAAAGAAGGTCTGGTTTGAGACGGTATATGTGGGTTACTCCAAGTAGACAGAGACGTAATGCGCGGAGGGCCCAGCGCTGCTCTGAATGCTCGATGCTGTTTTGAGCACTCGGTCTACGCCCACATATCCGCATGCCACTCGATACATATTAAGTTCTTTGCATTCCCCTGGTGCACATCTTAGAGTGACTACGCGCAGTGTGCCCTGGTCTTTATGCTATCGAAAGCTCACTCTCCTCCGCCGCCCGCAAGCACTTCAACATGACGAAGGCCGAGGGGCAAGTTTGTTCTAGCTCTTGCGTGGTCCTGCGCCCACCTATCCTTTCCTAACATCACAGTCTTCCAGGATGCCCTTACCTGGAAAGAGCGAAGCTGGGTCGGAAGCCCGAGGACTGGAAGCCCTGGACGCACCCCGCCAAAAGGCAGGCAGTGAGAATGATTCTCGACATGGTTGCTGCTGAGGCAAAAGGCTGACCGCGCTTGCTGCTGGCGACGCGACTACCTGTGGACAGGGAAAGGTGGAGGAGCGATGTGAGAAAGGATAGGTGCTTGTGTCAGGGAGTGCGGGACATGTATGCGTATCGAATCGCGGTCATCGAAACGAGACATAAGCACGTCTGGTTCGAGACGACTCGGAAGCCGACGAGACAAAATCTGAGGAATGTTCAAAATTGCTTGCCATGGCCGCCACAGAAGTTCCAGCCGTCGCTGTCTCGAAGTACAAGAGCAGGACGGCAGCGATGAGGCTTTCCACTAGGAAAAGAAGTAGACATGTGAGGCTGGACAAGACACCACACCCAAATGTTTGACAGGCATAGCCATATGATGATGATGCTAACATGACCCCTGGGTATATCTGTCTGTTTCGGACGCCTGACGAGTCTCCTTCGAGAGCTCTAGGAATGAGGCCTTGGGCCAACAGCCCCACAAGGAGATTTCTAGTCTACCTGGGTGATGTTTGATCTTTCGACTGACAACCAAGACAAAGGCCCCAACTGTGAAGCAAGGGTACACTTGGGGAGACCATGACTGCGGGCCGTCGTCTTGCGTTGTGATGACGCAGGCAGGCCCGGGGCGAGGTTGGACACACCTGGCCCATTCGCCTCAAGTGCACCTCGAGGTAGGGCTTCATGTAAGCCTCGAGTGAATGGTCTTTTGGATTTTAAATGAATATGCACATGAAACGCTATCATCAAAAGTTAACTTACGGATTTCTGCTTCGACATTTCTCGTCTTATTGCTTCTTGTGCTTGCGCCCTGGCGTAGCGGGTTCCAAAGCAGGCTGACACAGTACCTTGCAGAGCATCACACACCCAAGGACAGGGCGCAGACGTCTAATGACGTCAAATCAGCAGTGGGGCTTGTGCGATTCTTATACATGTATGCGTGTCCTCGACCGTAAGATGCGTCTCATCAGCCTCTTTAAATATCCCCTAAATCCCAAGTATTTATGCTTCTATAATCTGTCTACTTTCTCGATACACACATTGTCATTTATGAAAGAAAAGAATACGCCTTTTTCAATTTCCATACCTCTCTCATTGCGTATTGATGGTGGCCTTTGGTGGCGTCGCTTTTCGTGTGCTTTCAGGTCTTTGTTGTCCAGCTTGTGGAGGCCCACGTATGGCCCTGTAGTTCGACCCCCCCCCCTCTTTATCACCCACGATGGAAAAGAGGCGTAAGTCGCGTACTTTATTTCTTTCATTTTATTTTGTACGATTTACAATACCCGTCTGACTTCTATGCTCCTACTACTAAACACCGTCAGAGTAAAATCCGACTCCACCCCCGCATTGTAGCATGCAAGCACAACCGCGTACGTCCCCGTCGTCAAGTCCGCAATTGGTGTCGTCACCCCGCATCTACTCGCCGTAAAAATAGCATTATGCGAAGTGGCAATCGTGGTTGGACAACCCGGGAAGGTCGAAAGCACCGGCAGCTCGCTCGCTCCCGCCGTCCCCCCTGACGACGCTGGCGGTAGCTGAAATAGCGACACATTCACAGGCTCTTTCTCGTGAGCCATCAGACGCATGAATACCCTTGTGCGCTCCGTACACGAAATTAAAAACGTCGGATTCTGTGCCGCATACCCGGGGGGGCTGCATCCACCCGCAACTTTCCCTTCCCACGCTCCCGTCAGCACTTGACAGATAAATCCGTCCCCCTCCGGCAACAGCACCGAGGCCTGTATACTTCCTTCCCCTGCAACACTATGAACATTTATCACAAAATTTCCTCGCAGTCCGGCTTCGTAAGTGGAGGCGACCAGGGTGTACGTGCCACGAGCGAGGACATTGTTACTGCTGCTGCTGCTGCTGCTTTCGTCAGTGCTGTTGCTGCTGTCAGCATCGTTATCCACGGTGGCGGCAGCACAGAAGCCTTGCCGATAGGCCCCACTGGTCAATACTTCTTCACCCTACGATTTAACGGGAGAGGAGGAAGGGTGGTTAATGACGTTAGATTGAGAAGCTTACAACCACAACACAACACGTGAAATACGCCCTTTGACTCACTCTCTCTCTCTCTCTCTCTCTCTCTCTCTCTCTCTCTCTCTCTCCCCTTCAGGATAATCACCCCTTTTCCCTTCCCTCCCCTCTCCTTTCCCTCCCCCCCCCTCTCCTTCCGTTACTCACCTGCAAGATTGAATCCACCCGCTTCCCCCCTCTTGAGCCCCCCAACAACGAAAAGCCCACGAAGTACTCTTTCGGAGCCATCATCTCAATGTACACCGCACATGCCTTCTTGACCACCACGGTAAATTGCGGATTCTGTAGAAATGTTGATAGCCCCAGGCGTCCTCCTGCCGTTTCTCCTCCCCACGTCCCCTCCATCCGCGTCACCGTCGGTGGTAAAACTGGCGTCGGTTGCAGCGAGAAAGGGGCTGTGGACAAGACAGTGAGCGAATAACGGACGTCACGTTTCTTTTCGTATTGAGAGAGAACCACAGCATAAGTGCCTGGATCTAAAGTTTCTACATCGAAACGAACGAGATTGTGCGGATTGTTGGAGTAAAGGCCGCGGACAAAGCAGTCTTCGTTGACAGGATAGATGATACGACAACGCGCAGGGTTTCTATGAAAGTTCCCAACGTCCGATTTGTAGACATGCAATGTGAGATAATCACCCCCGCTGTTACTGCCGTTGCTGCTGATGGTGCTGTTGCTTTCACTCAGCTCGTCCCGGCTTTGAGTGACGTGGCGGGAGAGAAGGAGCCAGACTGAGGAGGAGGATGAGGAGGATGATGAAGCCTTGCTTTTGTCGACCTTCAGCAAGTACTGCGGATTCTGTGGTGATGGGGAGGAGCAAAGAAGAGAGGGAGCAGGGCTCATGTCAGTGAATAAACGGAGAAAGGGAAAGAGAATCAAATAGGGAAGAAGGACATGTTACATGCTTCCAAGGTGAAGCACGTCTCTTCTCCCAAGCCCCCCGCCTCCCTCCCCCCTCTCTGTCCTCCTCTCCCTCTCCCACTTTCTCTCTTTCTGTCCCCCACGCACCTGACTATAACTAAACATGTCATTCGGCGGTCCCTGCTCCTTGGGCCACAGAGCATGATGGGTTGTCTTGTGGGAAAACAACCCCGGGCGCCAATTTAAAAATATGGAGGAAAAATACTTGCGGACATCCGCCCAGGCGATCCAACCTACACCATCATCTTTCTTTTGTGCCGCACGGGGATCATAGCCCAGAGCTTGGCAAAGGGCAGGCGTCCAACAGGCAGTGTCAGCAGCACAGTAGGGCCCGCGCCAACTCTTGCGACGCCAGGGGTTTTTGACGAGGAGGAAACGTTGTCCACCCAAGACTTCCCTCACGCTCAGCACAGCGTAGGCGTGGGAAGGGACTAGACCGAGGCGATCGGCCTCCGTTTCGTTCATTGGGCTGGTAGCGATGGTCGTCAGACAGTCGCCCAGCTCGGACGCGGATCGGAGGCGGGCCCACGCTCGCTCGGCCGGTTGGCGATGATCTAGTACAGGGGGACCCCTCCCATTACCACTACTGCTGCTGGTGTTACTACTGCTGCTGTTGCTGCTCCTCCTTCGACTCCTACTCCCCCCTACACCCCGACCTCCTGTGCGCGACGTGCTGCTGCTCCCTCCCTCGTCCTCGAGCCAGAATATTTGCTCCGGCACCCAGCCCGTGAGCATCTGCATGTCCACACCACTATTGCTACCTGGGAAATCGTAAGAGCCCCCCGAGAGCTTCATCGCTGCCTTCTCCACAATACTCACCCACAGCTCCGTCCTGTCGGATGACGAGGAACACAGAAGTTCTCCCTGCTTATCGACAGGCAAGAGATCGTCCACCACCACCTTGCGCAAGCAGCCATTGGCCCATAGCTTGACGATGTATTTCCCACTGGGGTTGTAGATCGGTACGCCCTGTCCGTCTTGAGGGTATATAATCTTGGTGATCAACCGGGTGTGGAACCGTTGTTCAAACGCCGCGCAAATACAAAGCGAGGCGACAAAGGAGCAATCAGGGACCATGTCCTGCTCGATAGAATGAGGAGTAATCGATCGAATCATCCGTGGGCCCTGCGCTGTCCCTGGCGCTCCCTTGATGAATTCATGCGGTCTCCTCCACCCGCCAAGTCTTGCCGCTTGCTTAGGCGACAAAGGGAGCAAACCTTCGGGGTCCGTGAAAGGACGAGGGTAATGAAATTGTTCTCTTAGCTCCTCTCCCTCCATCCAAGGCAGAAATGTTCGTCCGTTGATGATAGAACTTTTTCGAAGCACCTCGATCTCGGCGGGAGTCAGGTCAGTCGCAGAACGGGCTCGGGAGGAAGGGAGAGAGGAAGGGGTGGAGAGGGAGGGGTTGCTGTAGGGCAAGGTGGAGGTGGGCGGGAGGGGGAGGTCTAAGAAATCAGTGGAGAATGCTGGGGCGGGAACAGTGGCGTGAGTGGTGGTTGTTGAGGGTGAAGATCGTGGCCGCTGTTGCTGTTGCTGCTGCTGAGAGGGTGATAGGGGTGGTCGCTGCTTTTTCTTGAGGATTTCAACGCGATCCAGGATAGAATTGACACGGCCCTTGATAAAATGGGGGAGAATATAGAAGATAATAGTCAGTCAACGCAAGGTTATCAACGATGATGTCCAAGAGGGTCACTTCGCGCATCAATGCAATCTCAATCAATACCTCTTCTAAACGAGCACAAAGGTTAAAGTCTCCTTCCCCTTCAAAGAGCCAAGACGCATGCACACATACCCTTAGCGCCACATCTTGCACCTCGTCGTTGCATTGAAGCTTCATGGAGCCCAAATACAATTCCACAGCTTCGAGGTATGCGCCTGCAACTGCTTCGTCTTGGTCGTCGGTCGCTGCCTTGCTCCTGCCGGCATCCAGGGCCTTGGCCTCGGTCCATCGCCTGTCCGCCACTGTCGCTTTCAATGTTGCCAGTCGCTTGCCATACTCGCGCATCTTGCTTTCCACGAGAATTTTCCTCGAAACATCTGATTCGCGGTCGTAGCATTGCTGGAAGAGGTCTATGGCCGCCTCATATTGGAGCACGGTTCGGTCCTCCGCCCTTGTCTGTCCCTTTTCCTCCTTTTCAAGCCTGTCCAAGGCAATGGCTCGTTCCAACGCCGCAAAGGCATCGTCGTAAAGCGCCGACAATGACGCCGCCATATTCCCCGTGCAGAGGCCACGGCTTGTTTGTGTGACCCTTGTGGCGTGAGAGTGGAGGGGATTGCGTCATACAAGGTGTGCCGCACGATAAGAAACGTCTAATGTAGGGCAAGGCAATGACAACGTAGAATATATTTCTGCGTTTGTATTCGTTGTATTTACGGGCTTATTGGGCAGTCGTGGGTTGTATAAAGGTGGCATTTGCATGCCTGAAGGTATGCGCCACCATGGAGACGCGGCGAACATCATGACGAGATCAGGCGAGAAGATCGGGAGCCTTCAAGTAAGAAGGAACAGACCTGAAAGCCACGAAAAGATGCGACGACAAAATAGTTCCCCCTCCCCATTCAACGCCTTCTTCTTATTCTTTTCCTGCTTCTCCCTCTGCTCTCGCTTGTCTGCACTGACTATTTTTTTCCTCTGCTTCTCAGTCATTCTCCAACCACACTGCCGGCGCTCACCAGCCGACAAAGACCCACCCCTTTTCTTCAACATAACACATTTTTCATCGATCCACTTGCTCCTGATCTTTCTCAATTTAATCCTCCTCCTCCCCTTCCAACTCTTCGGGTGGGTTATCAGCATTTAGGGCCGTGTGTTCGACAAAGCCGCCCGTGAGTAGTTGTTTGTGGTAAATCTTTCCATACTCCACGTCCTTCCCTTCCTCTATCCTTGCCAACCGTGTCTCCGCCTCCTCCGCTGCCCATTCCTGTAATTCGAAAAGTGCGTTTGTTTGTCGAAGTGAGAACAAGAACGGTGTGTCACCGTATTTTCTTTGGTAAAGTGAGAACAAGTACGGTCTACTAACGTACTTTCACGCTCATGCACGAAGAGAGAGGGCCAAAGAGGTTGGAGAAAGGTCGCATCATAGTCGCCAATTTCGCACGCAACTACTATCAAAGTAAAAGAGTCAGCCAAACATGATTTTCTACCGGCCGAAGCACTGCACTATCCGTCCAATCCCAGCCGGGTGCTTTATCCCACCCAACGCACAACCCCACCGGCACCCAACACATACCTTGATACGGGTCTCCGGCGCGCTGGAAAGCCCGATGACAAGAATAAAGAGCGTGGACCAGTATACTATGCTTGTAATTGGCTCCCAGATCTCCACCTTTCGCGGGCCGGGGCCCTCGTTGAACAGGAACGCTTGCTTGGGTTGGGAAGGGTGAGGAGCAGGAGAGTGTCCGCCGCCTCCCATCATACGTCGGGCGGGCTGGCGCAAGGTAGCAGGTGGTTGCCTGCTCAGGCCCCGCAGAGCCACGGTGCCTGCGGAGCGCGCTGCAAACAACATGGTGTTTCTGTGCGATGTGTTGACGGTGTGCGGGAGGGGTGGGCGTGAGGACGACCGATGTGAGTGAGACGGTAGGTCATGATGCTCCCGGCTGTTTGTTGTCTTAGAGTTTTGCGTGGCTCCCCTGTCCATGCCATCCATCTCCTGCAAGCAGCACCTCAACCAGCATGTAAATTATGAGCAGGAAGATGGGAAGACAGAATAGAAGTAGACGCGGACAAGCAGACAAGCAAGACGACGACAACTGCGACTATGAGTTTCGGTGCTTTTCTCCGGGTATGATAATGTGCAACGCGCATCCACGCACATCTTTCGTGTTTCTTTCTTTCGAAAGCAAATCCTAGAGAAAGGAAAGATGCAACGATAAAGCCCCTTTCTAAGAAAATCTTTTACATTGATTTTTTCGTTCATTTCTTTCCCTGTCAACACATAAACAGAAATTTGTACACCTTATCTCTTTCATGACGTATCGAACTACACTGATTTAGATCGCACCTTGGTATGCTGAGGCCGTGCTCTCACTGCTCGTCGATGGCGTGGTCGCCGCTTCGATTGGCGTATAAATCCCCATCAATCCCAATACCCCCTTTCCTCCCTGTGCATCCCTCCCCTCCTTCACCACCACATTCATCCACGGATGCTGCTGTTGCTGCTGCCTTCCTCCCTTTCTTCCCGCCCCAAATCCCCTCCCTCCTCCTCCTCTTCCATCACTGCTCCCATTCAACTTATAAAATGCACTGGCCAGGGCAGCAGAGTGGCTGGCCCTGTCATACACATTACCAGCACCACCTCCTGTGCCTCCTTGGCCGTTTCCCGGCTGCCCGCTCCCAATTTTAGTGTAGGGTACACTGTCTAAATAAGGGTAGGCAGAGGAGAGATGATGTGACGCCATGCCACTGCCGGACTTACGCTTGTGCAGCACCGCTAAAATGACGATGGAGGGTAGAAGCTCCCAGAGAGGGTAGAGAAGGGCATCGAAGGTATCCGCGTTTATTTGAGGTGGGTAACCAGCGGCAGCTACCCAGGTGGACAACAACCCCGACGCCACTCCCAGATAATATGCCACGTGCACGAAAAACGCCAGCCCACACAAGACGCACAATGCAATCAACCGTCGTCGCACCACATAAGGCAGGGCCATCTTGGAAAATCTAAAGGCGTACTTGAACCAAATCAAGGTCCACAGTATATACGACACTCCCAACAGAACAAACAGTGCCTGCAGCACTTGCCCACCGCTCAACACTCGACTCCCCCCCATGATCACAATCAGCAGAAAACCTACATACAACAGTCCATTACTAATCAGAAAGGCAGGTCTTAGCCGAGGGAAAGGGGCTCCAGTGGCGGTGTGACTGAGCTGGGCCCAAAAAAGGATGAGCAAGCCGTAGGTGGTAAGGAAGAAGAGATCAGGAACTGTGCGGACCAGAGCACAGGTCCACGAGCTAGGGCAGCTGTATTCCGCGAACAGCAGTGTTTCCGCCAGGAGGCAGATGCATCTGGTTGGGGGTGAGGGGAGTGGGTGGTCGCGGGGGGGAAGGGAGGGGGAGGTAGGTGAGCATGTTCAAAAGCCACGAAAGAAGCAGGGCAAATTGCGCGACATTCCAGATCAGCCATGATGATTTCAACGTGACGGAATTACAATAAGAACGAGGGCATTATAGAGCACACACAAACACAAGCAAGCCAAAGCCCCAAACACCACTCAGGAGGCATCACTCTGTTTTACAAGGACATATACAACGCTGCTCCCACCGCTCTCCAGCAGCTTCGACGACACGTCTGCACTTTCCACAATCCCTTCAACCCTGCGCATCCTCGCCTTTTTTCCGCCTTACCTTGCCACATTAGCCACGAGGAGCAAGAGGTGGATCCGTCGTCTCATCTCAGTCCCCGCACTCGAAGTGGCCGCATCGACATCCTCCTTTGACCGCACGATCTCTAAAAGACACAGACCAGCAGCACCGAGAAAAAGGCCTGCGTCTGGTAGGAGTAGCCTTTCTCTCATTATTTATGTGTTGGTGCGCCCTGTGTGGTTATAGGGCGGGAGTAGGTTTTGTTGATAAGTTTATCGATGATGCCTGGTCTGATGGTGCCGCCGAGGCGGTGAGCTTTCCCACCCTCTATATGCAGAGACGACCCTGGCCGTGTTATAGTCCTAACTCGCGATTCCTCGTTTTCGCTCCCTCTCCCTTCCCTGCTTCAGACGACCCGCATCCTTACGGCCCTCCAACTCTCCAGCAGCCCAACCTGTCTTTTCCTCCCTCCTCCCAGCCAGCACCTCACCTACCTACCCTTCAGCTTAGCACAGCACTTAGGTTATTTCTCTTACGGTCGACGCGTGCGCTTGTCTGGATGGCTTGGTATTGGAGTTCTTCGTCGATGGGTGGGACGTGGACGCGTTCAAGGACCGCAGCAGAATTTGGAACGATGACGGGCGGGCCTTGGCTCTGCTAGTTTGCTTGGGAGCTGAGCTGAATGGAATGGAGATAGAAGTGAGCGAAAGCTTGTCAATGCAAGCATATTGAGGATGTTCGGTGTCAACACATATGTGTAATTGTGGTTTATACCAATGCACAGACACGAGGCGGCGAGAGCCGTTGCCTCCTGACAATTCCTTCCTCAGCCTCCCCACCCCATCCCCACCCCCCCATACCTCCAGTGGATATCTGTGTGAAATTTATCCACACAAGCGCAAAATGGACGACGGGAGGGATTGGAAGAATGACGGCAGAAGCCAGGAGCCGGCCTTCATGTCACCTCCTGCAGGACGATGCGACACTCAACCCCCCCTCCAAAAATACTCCGCTAAACGCTTCACTGGCTGTCAAGATAGATGGCTATCGCAGGACAAGGACGAGGACAAGGAAGACAAGGAAGAGGAGGAGGAAAATGCCTGGGATGCTATGGACCGAGAAACCGAGGCCTTGATAATGAGAGAGCTGCGCAAGGACGAGGAGTCTCTTTATGACGATGCCGCTGCCTCCGCACCCATTCCAAGACCGACTACACCTTCGGAAGCTGAGATCTTACTACCGACTTACAATAACAACGATAGCAATGATGACCCTGAGGCTCAGTTCTGGGCCATGCATCGCGCGCAGCAGGCGGAGACGGAGCGCAAAGCCTTGGAGAAGGAGGCTAATTTCATCAGGGAGTGGTGTTCTGCATTTGTCCATCTACGAGTGGTTGGCCAAACAATCCCTCCTCCTCCTTTTTACCCTCCGCCTCCTCCATCTAAATTTGAAGATAAAGTGGAGATACTTGCGAGGTAAAAATTAGTGATAGTGTTGTGTAAGCGATTTGACACTCATGTAGTGCCACGATTCTCACGTACATACATACATACATACACACAGTCACGGCAATGGCGGCCAGGCGGATAATTTGGGCCATGGGGGTCATCCAAATCGTCAGGCACGCAAGCCACTCGGGGGGAACAACAGCTGCAGCACATCAACTGAAACAAAAGTGGATGAAGAGACGATCTCAGTCCAGCGCGAGGAGCTTCTAGCGAGGCTGCTGGAGGGCGTGTGGCAAGACTGGCTTACTCTGCTCGAGAAACCCCTGGCACAGATGATGACACAAAAGGATTTCAACGAGCATATAAGATGTGACCAAGAAAGACAAATTAGTCGAGGAGAGGGAAAGATGTGTGTAGAAGGCCATTGCAGTAGTGGGGCAGCCACGACATCGCCCAAACGGAAGTTGAACACGTAAGAAGAGAACAGAGGAGGCACAACCACATAAAAATGCATATGATTGGTTCTCCAAATTTTCGTTCCCCCCACAACCTTGCAACCGGCGCATCGGTCGTAGCCTTGGCAACAAGGTTATGAGGCACAGGAGGGTGAAATTATTTCCGTCAAACCTTTGTTGGTTTCATAGATTGCTTTACAATTCGTTGTTGTGACAAATGGGAAGAGGTAGGACTCCATTTCCACAGTCCATAAGACCTCAGCGCCCTGGTCATTGGGTTCGATGTTTTGAACGGTACAGTGTCGGACTGCTTCGGCACGCGCCACAAAAAGCCTTCCTCTCAAATAAAAAAAGTCAAGTTGACCTCTTGCCTCAAAGTGTCCCCCTCCCCCCTCCAACAATGATAATAGAAGGGCACGCATCCTTGAATCATTTTTTTAAATTGAATTTTCAGGCATTAACATGCGGGGTCGGCGTCGGCCGACGGGGAAAAAAACAACGTTGAAGATGTGATGTACACCATACCCAGTGTTCCACTGGTGGTGCTCAACCCAGCAGGCCTAGCCTACGTACCACAAAAACAACTCATAATCAACGCTTACAGACGCCACGGAACATTTTCAACACAAGGGGCATGATGGACATCCAAATCGAGCGGTGCGAGCGCTTTTAGCATCATCCGTCGCCCTCGCGGCACACCATCTTCCACACGAAATGCGCCCAGTGGCCAAGGGCTGCATGGCCTATTAGGAGAAGACCACGATAATGGCATCGCAGCATTTGTCCTGACTGCTCTTTTTGGCTGACGGCACCATCTATTGAGGATGGCCAATACTGCCTGCTGCGCGCCGCTGCAATCCCCACAGGCGGTGATAACCCTCCGATAGATGGCCCCCCACAGGAGACCAGCCCCGCGGAATGAGAAGCAAGAGTTCCACAGGCCTTTTAGACCACGGTGGACTATTTATGCCTGGTACTGGGCGCAAGCAATGGGCATGGCAGACCCCACCGTATTTAATTATAAATCTTCTCTCTCTCATCTATGCGTTGAAAGCAGCCCTTGTGTCTTTTGCTTCGTGTAGAGCAAGATTTGAGTACAGTCGATATAGGTGGCAATAATTATGAACAAAACGCTTGCTTTCCTGTTGATCTCGAAAATGTGCCCACGCTCCAATCCCAACATGCTCCACACACTCACTCAGTTGTTGGTAACTGTATTCCTGTCCACCATCCCACACCCCTTCCGTCATATATCCCCTTTATATCCCCTTTACGTCCAACACACAGTACCGCAGCGGAAAATAGGACTATACTCGTTTTGTGTCGTACACCCAGCACGTCATGGTGGATGAAGGAACGCCTCTGCGGCTTTCGGTCTCGACGTCAACAACAACCGCCTCTAGCAGTAATACACCCGGTGGTGGTGGAACGACCCCAACCCGTCGGCCCTCCTTTCTGACCAGTAAGCCTCCACCCTCCCGCCCCGAGGAACCCGAGACGGCGGTCAAGAAAACGAGCAAGGCGGTCAAGTTGGCTATATATGTCTTTGGTAGGTTTTCAATTTTCTTCAATTCGTCTCTCGTTCCTGCCGCTTGCTTCTAGCAACCTCAACTTTTAGCACCACGACCCGACATATATCACGAGCTCGGCCGTTTCGGCATAATTAGATCTCTTGTTCATGAACCTCTCATCTTGTTTTCGGTCTCATTCATTTTCATCTCACTCTTCTTTTCTCCTCCACGCTAAACACAGCCTCGACATTCACCGCGGCCGCTAACGCCGTCTGGTTCAAAAAAATGCTCAACGCCTATCGACCCAATTTCGAGTTTTTCGGGAACCAATTTAATGTCTTCCTCTACGTCCTCATGGCCGCTGCCGTCGTTGTGCACAAGCGCCTCCGACACGGCGCACACTGGTGGCACAAGCAAGACCTTCCCCTGAACGTGCTGTGTTTTATGGGTTTTCTAGACGCGACTGGTTCCATTCTGTCGACGATGGGCGGCGCCTACACAGCTGGGGCGGTACAGATACTACTGAATCAAGTAATCATCCCCATGACGCTTGCCCTATCGTTCATTTTCCTTGGGCAACGCTTCACGGGCGCACAAACCCTTGGAGCGCTCACCATTTTCATCGGCGCCGGCATCGCGGTTGTCCCTTCGTTTATGCCCAGAAAGGCCAGGACTGCGGACAGCACTAGCAGCAGTGTTGTTGATGGCCCTCCGACAAGCACGGTTACGGGAGTCTTGTTGTTTTTTTCTAGTATCTTGCCCGGGGCCTTTTCCAACGTGTACAAAGAGTGGGGCTTCGCTCAATACCACGTTGACCTCTACTATCTCACCACCAGCGTCTCGGCTATCCAGGTGCTTCTGGGTTTTGTGTTCTTGCCCGCTTTGCAGCTGCCGGCGTTTGGAGGAGTGCCGTTGAAAAGCATACCACAGCAATTCACATTGGGGTTTCAATGTTTCCGGGGGATAAACACCCTCCCCGGTGATGACTGCAAAGACGCCTGGAGCACCATGTGGATTTACGTCTTGGTCAATTTCCTGTTTAATGTGCTGCAGCTTTTGATTACCAAGCATGGTGGGGCCACCTTGTTGGTGATCTCGGCGGCCTTGGCGTTACCAGTGACTAACTTTGCGTTTTGCATGCCTTGGATTATGGGAGAGGATACAGAACCTTTCAACCCTTATGATGCTGTCGCTCTTGTTGTGGTCCTCCTCGGCTTCCTCTTATACAGCGCCTGGGATGATTTCGTGGACCGTCACAAACAGCGCAAGAGGCTGCCCATGCAATTTTCTGCTGGCTCGGTCATGTACATGCGGGAAAGGGCTGACTCGGATCCTTCTACACCTGGCTATACGCCTCTTCGCGTTGAGCCACCCAAGCGTCGAGGTAGCATTGATTTACAAGTCAATCGATCGGCGACCAATGAGGGTGGGAGCAACGGGAATGGATTTGGGTCTCGCTTATTGACGCCATCTAAAGCGATCCCGATTCTCTTGCAGCAGCAGCAGCAGCGACGGCGGGGGGAGGCGCAGGGAGGGGTGGGAGTTGGGGGAGGCTACTCGTATCAAATAAATGTGGTGGGAGAGGTGGTTGGGACTGTAAGTATATAGAAGACGAGAGACGAGGTAGAGCATGAGAAACGATGAGCGGTGGGAGGGAGAGTAAAGTAGTTGATGGAAGAGAAAGAAACGTTGA
Source organism: Nannochloropsis oceanica (assembly GCA_004519485.1). Lineage (NCBI taxonomy): Eukaryota > Eustigmatophyceae > Eustigmatales > Monodopsidaceae > Nannochloropsis > Nannochloropsis oceanica. Next base: position 632,618 of record CP038128.1, read on the forward strand.
ATCCAAATTTTTGTGAAATAAGAGATGACAGAGTGTGAGGATTTGTGTTTTCGTCCTCTTTAAATAAAGGCCGGGGATATTGTAGCGGCCCTCATCGCTCCCACAAAACAGATGGCTTTTCATGTAAATAATGAAACTGAGTGAATGTAGTGAGAGTATGAGTGAAAAAAGAGAAGGTAGGATGAGGAGAAGAAGGATCCAATACCGGTCTAACAGAGCCAAAGCAGCCTCGAGAATGAAATTTATAGTAAGAAGAGACCAATTAAGAAAGAATGGATAACGAATTTAAAGCATGTTAAGATCGTCTTCCTCCTCTTCCCGCTGCTGCTGTGGCTGTTGATAATGCTTGAATTATTGCACCTTTTTGTTCTCTTCTTTCCTGATCGTCAGGATCGCTTGTGTGTAGTTTTTGCCTCTATTATTATAATAGAGATGTCCATAGGATACACACATACACACACACACACACACACACACATCCTCTCTTTCGCACACTTACGCCCAAATTGATGTAACTGGTGTCGATACTGGTGTTGTTCTGCTTGTCCTGCTAGGATGTGAAGCCGAGCATAAGAAATAGGCGCGGAAAAGCCGACCCGAGGAGGCACATACACACACGCACACTTGGGGTCATACGATCACAAATTTTGGCTATTCAGACACAAGACACACGATGCCAGTGGAAGACAGAGTTCTGAAAGGAGCAGATGGAGTAAAAAAGAGGTGGGAAAGGGTTCACATAACGGAAATTATCGCTCTTCCCTCAAGTTGTCCGCCTATGCAGACGCAGGCGTAGAAGCCGCCTCCGTCTCAGCCTCCTCTTGCTTGGGCTCCGCTGCTGACTCTGGTCTCTCGCCTGTAATGAGTTTGATAGCCACGAGACGCCTTTCCGCATCAACTTTTTCCACAGTCGACCACACGCCAGGGCCAAAAAATTTGTCGTACCGAGCAATCCGTTCAGGCTCCACCCACAACCGGTAGGGAGTATCATCACTCTTAAACACCATCGAGAAAGTCAGCTCGCCATTCTCCACTCCCTGCTTCAAGTATTGCAATTGGGGAAATTCCTTGTTAGGCATCACCAGCCCGAGGGCTTGAACAGTCGTGTCAAGGTGGGCGTCGTCTCCGTACCGGTGACGGGTTACGTCCTTCTTGACTTTTTGGATGATGGGGGTGGCCTTGGCTTCGTATACACGGTCGGCTTCGGGAGTGCTCTGATGAAGAGAGAGAAGTAGAAACAGAGAGAGTGTGAGGGCATGACAGTGTAAAAAGAATGTGAAATTTCGTTTGATCATAATTTCGACTGCATCTTCTTGTTTTGTTTCGCTTTCTTTTTTTAACATACCTCGACGGGAACGGGGTTCAACTGTGCGTACTGTAAGGAAAGACCAATTAGGAGAATGGGGATGCCGTACACAAAGCCGACGCCTGACAGACCCTCCGAGCCAGAACTGATCAGGTACTGAGGGGAGTGAGGAGGGGGAGGGAGAAGGGTGAAGCCAAAAGTCGTTGCGTAGCCACATTGCAAGGAACAAGAAGAAAAAATTGAAGGATCATTTGCTGAAGGTAATAGTTCTTCTTGAAACCCATTGTCCATGTCTCATCGGCTTTGGACGTACCTCAGCGAGACTGCCAATTGTGATGAGGCCACCCAGGGCCAGGCCCACGGTGGCGAGGGAGAACCCGCGAAGCTCAAAGGGCACGTCGGTGCCCACCGCCTTCTCGCCGCTTTGCTCCGCATCCCGCAGCACTGTCAAGGCCCTTTCAAAGTTGTGTGTACGCGTAGTGGTGTGAGGTGAGACACATTCTGTGGTAATGTCTGAACCCGTCAACGTCACACCCCGATCGCAACTTTCAAGCCTGCCTCACCTTGCCAAGCCCATCCCCTGCACGCTGGCAGTCTTGCATCCTTGCTGTAATTGAGCTTGTTGTCGGGTAGCGGTGGTGGCAAGGCTGAGGGGTTTGGGGAGGACAAAGGCAGTGGTGGTCGAACTGATGCAGCAAAGAAGAAGCCCGCCGAGTGTTGTTGACCTCATGATTGGCTGACGACAAATCTTGTTATGAACTAAGGGAAAGACGGCGGGTAATGAAGAAGTGTCGATATAGTTGTCATCGCGCGTTGCTGGCTTGAATCGTAGTGACCTTCGTGTACAGAGAACAGAAAAAGAGGCAGACACGGCTCGGTCACGACCCAAAATATAATACAACATCGTCATCGCCTTACTTCTCGAAAAACAGGGGGCCCAAAGCATCAGCGTTGGCCCTTGCCCTTGCATGCAGTGCTCTTAAGTAAGCCCTTATTTTTTGTCGTCAGGGTGAGTACTTTCAATTATCTGACGCAACAAATGCTCTCCCACCATTCACAGTCGCTCCTGTGCCGTCTACCTCCTCACCCCCACCTTCATCCAAGAACAAGAGAATGCGACCGCTCTCACCCGTCCCACTGCAACTAGGCCTCGTCCTCCTCATCATCGTGGCGCTGGCAAGAGTCACGCAGGGCTTTGTCGTGGTGGTGCCGAGGCAGCAGGTGGGAAGGCCGTCATGTAGGCAGACTGTTGTGTCCATGTCCTCCACCGAGATTGACGAAAGCAGTTTGGGTCTCACTCCCCGTTTGCTTGAGGTCTCCCGTGCCTTTCAGCTGATGGACGAACGCACGCGCGTGCAGCACTTGTTGGCCATGGCGGGTGCACTCAAGCCTTTTAAGGACTTCCGGAAGCTGCCTGAGAATAAGGTGCCCGGGTGCTTGTCCACAGTGTATGTGCATGCGTACTTGAAGGAGGGCAAGGTCTATTTCGAGGGGGATTCAGACGCGCAATTGACCAAGGGATTGGTGGCGTTGTTGATTGAGGGGATGTCGGGATGTGAGTCGCATGAAATTCAGGCGGTGAAGCCGGAATTTATTAAGTTCGCGGGGATCGCGGCGAGTTTGACGCCTGGGTGAGTCATTTGTGAGAGGGGAGGGAAAGGGGGGTAGGGGTAGTAATGCAGGAATACTGATGATAAAAAAGAGATTCATGGAAGAGAAGAGACAGAAGGTCTTGACACTCTTCGTCACTGAATGTACTGATTAATCTAGGTCTTGAGGCCAAAGGAAAAGAACATGTTGCTCACTTTTCCTTCGTGCCCCTCCCTCACTCTTTTCCCCTCCGCCACAGCCGCAACAACGGCTTCCTCAACATGCTTGCCATGCTCAAACGCAAGGCCGTTGAAGCCGAGGCAAAGGGGGAGGGCACAGGCCAGGAAGAGCCCGAAATCGAATTCGAAGAAATCATCACCAGGCCTGTCTACAGCAGCACCATGAAAAAACTTATCAATTTCTTAAAGCCGAAACAACTAATCCTCACCGACGATTCGGCTCAGCACGCCGGGCATGCAGGTGCAAAGGGCTTGGACGGTGAGAGTCATTTTAGTCTCAAAATTGTGGCGGACTGCTTCGAGGGCCTTTCGTTGGTGCAACGGCACAAGTTGATTTACACGGTTTTAACGGCCGAGATGCAGCAGATCCATGCCTTGTCGATTGATGCTAAGACCCCTGCCGAGGCAGGATTGTAGTGGAGGGGAAGGAGAGGGAGGGAGGGAGGAAGTGAGGAAAAGGAGAGTGAGAGGGAGAAAAGGGGACGGGGGGAGGAGAATAGGAGGATGTCTTGAAAGTATATCTTTATAAAACTCATGCACGGTTTCTGTGCGTTTCGTAAGAACGGCATCCAATGGCCTAATTTTGAACAGATAGAAGAGAAAGGCACAGGCTGGAATGGAGGTACTGAAAGAAGGGAAGAAGAGAGACGCCAAAACTTGACATGGTAGGCATGGCGCGTAGGCCTGGGGGAGATGACGCAGCTCGCGTTGAATGGCAAGATGGTGTGGTTGTTATTGCTGTTGTCTGCGTTTTTTCCCCTTTACTTTTGCACATGGTTGATTTGGCAATAACGCCAATCCTGCGCGACTCCCATCCACGTCTTCTTCTACTCCTGCAACCAAGCCTCCTCCATCCCCTTCCTCTCTACCCTGCCAACACCAGCGAGGCTTATGCCCGTCCTTGTCACATCATCGTTCGTCTCCACCCTCCCCCCTGTCTGCCTGTAAAGGTCATCCAAGAACTCCACCGATTCAGTATCGCTCCCAAACCACCTCCCAGCCTTCCTCCACAGCCTCCCCCACATTGACGCATACTCCACCAAACTCTCCCTACTCTTCTCCTTCTTGACCCTCTCCAACGCCGGTAAAACCACCGATGAAAACAACAACAGGGCACCCACCTGTTCCTCTACTCCTCCCCCCAATTCATCACGCGTCCATTCCAACAGAGAAGGCATCGGCAACAGCACTAATCCACTCTCCCCCTGCCCGTACGGAGCAGGCAATGGGGAGACCTGATCCAACTTTGCCACTTCCCCAACGGGAATATCCTCTTGCGAGCGCAAGACTGCGGCGAGGTCCGCCCAAAAGGCAACGTGCGTGGCAAGGTACTGCTCTTGCTTGCTTCGGATCGCAGTCTGTGCGGCCTCGAATGCCTCCATTCGTACCCGCTCCATGAACATGCCGTCGCACCCGTTGGCCGTCGGCATAAGTACTTCGGTAAAAAGCGTGTGCACATGCATATACTCTTGCAATGCATCTAGGTACGCTTCAAGCTTAAAGATGAGGCGGCCTCTGTCTCCGTCACTTTCAACCCGGGCGGTCACCCATGCGTTCTCGACCTGGGTCCGGAATTGCTTCCACGACGAGACGCTCGACAAGATCCTCAGCAGAGGGTCATACGGTTTGGCGTCGCCCCCATATGCCTGCAGTGCCTCGAACCATGCGATCTCGATATCTCCCTCCTCCTCGTTACCGTACGCCCGGACGTCCGGCATGGTGCTGGCGGAGGCGATTGTGCTGCTGGGCCGCGTGCGGATAGGAACGGCTGATAGAATGCCTGGGTGAACGAGGGGATAAGAGACAAGGGCGAAAGAAGGCGGGTGCTTGCCCCCCGTTGCTAGGGGTGGGAGGGAGGCAGGAGGACAAACGGTGCTTGGCTTACCTCTTGTCGGTGGCCTGAAGGAGGAAAGGAGGAAAGCTTGAACGTCAACGAGGAGGAGGCTCACAGCGAGGCCCGCCGCTCCTACACGCCGCAGGGTCGACATGCTTCTGACCCAGCCATGGGAATAAGTTGGGGGATGGAAAAAAGGATATAAATTGGTGACAGACATTCACGAAGCAGCTGCGTGTGTTGTTGGAGAGAGTCGGAGGAAAAGGACATGCGGCCCGGGCAAGACGCAGCTCGATGGCTCTCCAAGAAGCCTCAGGAGGCTCGCCATTTCTGTCCCCTTCCTCCTCCAAAACCTGCCCACCCACTCCCTTTACACGACGCACAGCGCACAACCAAGGCGTTCGCAGCATCCCAGACGTCCGTTGCCTTTGCCTGTCTGTCTCGCCTGTTTGCCCAGGCAGCTTTCGCTCCAAGACGATGATGAAGCTGCTCAGGTTGCCCCTCGCCGTCGCCGTCCTGGCCTTGGCCTCATGCTGGTTGGGCGAAGGCGTGCATGCCCTTAAGCCCGTCCCTTCCAAGACTGCCGTCAAGACCATACCCCCTCCTCCTGCGCGCAAGGCAGACGTCAGCCATAAGCTCAATACCTTCGACATGATGATTGCGGTATGTGCCTCTTGAAGGGGAGGGCAGGAAGGAGCACTAGTACTCACGCACGGCCCCCGTCTCACACACACAGGGTGGCTTTGCAACGGCCATGGGCGACCTGGCCATGCACCCCATCGATACCATCAAGACGGTCCAACAGGCGGCGCCTGCGGTAAGCGCTCAGTGGGAGGGTGGGGAGCACAGAGGCGATGGCAATTGACCTCCCCATCCTTCTCCTTCCATCTTCATCATTTGCCACCACAAATACAGGGCCTGAGCATCGTCAAGGCCTGTGGCAAGATTCTAAAGGACATGGGGCCAATAGGCTTTTATGCAGGTAAGTTTAAATTACCCCTATTTGCACACTCCCTTTTCCTCCTCGTCACCTCCCCCCCCGCGGACCTTCCCTCCCTCCTTTTCATATCAGGTGTGGTGCCTTACGTGACGATGGATGGGTTGTCCGGTGCCATTAAGTTCGCAACATACGAGTGGGGAAAGAAGCTAGTAGCGCCTATTCTACCACCTGCATTGCATGCTTACTCGCACTTCGTGTGTGCAGCGGGTGCTTTCATTTCGTGCTCCGTGGTGATGGTACCCGGCGAGTTGCTCAAGCAACGGTTGCAGGTAGGTAGGGTTGGAGGGGTAATGTAAAGATAGAAGAAGCGGGTGTAAGCGTGGGCCATTCATATGATAACGGTGTACGGAGAGACTATGTAAAAAGTATTGCCCCCTCGCCCTGCTCGCGCTTCTCCTGATGTAGACGTCCTTTCATCTCATCCTCCTCCTCCTATTCACCTTCCTCCTTCTTTTTCTTTTCTCTGCTCCAGGCGGGCGTGGTCCCCAGTATGGTGGGCGGCATCAAGCAGATCTGGAAGACGGAGGGTTTGCCTGGCTTCTTCACAGGTTACAAGTACGTGAGCTATTTCCCCACACATTACGACACGACGAACACAATTACCAAAATCACAATAATCACCACCATTACAGTTATGTGGATAAGAAGAAAAGATCTTCCCCCCGCGTATACTTACGTGCCATCGCTTCTCTCACTCCTATCCTCCCTCCTCCCCCCCTCCTATATGCATTTAGGGCCACCCTTATCCGCGACGTGCCCTACACCATGCTCGAGCTTGGCCTCTACGAGAACTTCAAAACACTCCTCAAGAAGTACCGGAAGCGCGAGGTAAGTTTCCTCTTCGCCCCCTCCCTCCCTCCCTCTCTCCTTCCTCCCTCAAAGAGATGTTATTTATTCCACCCTGCCTGCCCTTCCCTCCCTCCTTCCCTTCCTAGGAACTCACCACTCTTGAGGAGCTTAGCGCCGCTGCGGTCACCGGGGGCTTGGTCGGTCTCTTAACCAATCCCTTGGACTTAGTCAAGACACGCTTGATGACGGGGGTGGGAAAGGGAGGAAGGAAGGGAGGGAGGGAAGGAGGGAAGGAGGGCAGGGAGGATGAAGGACAGGAATCAGGCAGAGCAATCACTGCCTCCATTCCAGTCCTTTCGTGTTCTATAATATCAATGTGTCTTTCTTCATTGCTAATTGTCCCTCTCTCGTTCCATCTTCGGTGTTGGATCACGTGCATACGGCATTTGGTCACCTTTATTCCTCTCTCCCTCTCTTCTTCCCTCTTTGAAGACGCAATACACGGGCTTCTTCGACGTGGTCCAGAAAATGTACAAGATGGAAGGCGGCGTCAATGCCTTCATGTCTGGCTCTAGCGCACGCGTGTTGTGGCTGTTGCCATTCACGGTAATTCATTTGGGTGTTTATGAGAGTACGTACGGAGGGAGAGAGGGAGGGAGGGAGGGATCGATTATTTGTCACACGGAATGTGTGCGGGGTTTAAGTGGAAGATACAAACTTGGTCTGATTTTTCTTTGCTTCTTTTCTCGTTCTCTCTACTTGCGATGTCGTATCGCAACACAGTGTCTAAGCGCATTCTGGCGGATCTCAAACCGACCGATGCCTTCAAGTGAGCCGTTGGAAATTGGGAGAAATTGGACCGAGACCTTCGATGGGAGGGGGAAGGGGTCGATCGAGGGGCAAGTAGAGGAAGTGGAGGAGGAAGAGGAAGAGGAAGAGAGGACAGGACGACCACGACAAAGACGACTGTAATGAAAGCCTCGGGTGAGTGATGTTGGTATTACGGTATACATAAAGGAAAATCGGATTCATCGTTGCTTCCCTCCTTGATTTTGTGTTGGATAATTTCTGGAACTCAGTCAAGTTGGCTAATATTTGCTGTGGGAGGAGACGTGCTCCCAATTTTGCTGCTTGTGTGCGTGTTTTGTACACACGAAAAGGCGCGGGAGTGAGGGGCGTGAGAGAAAGGAGAGAAGAAGACGTAGAAGAAGACGTAGAAGAAGCAGAAGAAGAAAAAAGTAGGATAGAAGGGGGGCAGTAGTTTTTGCATTCGAATGTTTTAAGTCGCATGCTAGGCAGCCAGCGATACCACCACCGCCACCTGACCTGCTCCCCAATATTTGTCGAGGAAGGGATCGGTAGGACACGGGCGGCCCAAGAAAGGAAAGGGAAGACACGAAAGAGCGAAAATAAATCAATGAAAGTGAAAAGAGAACAAGAAGCTAGCCACACACATTTTAGAGAGTTACAACCCCTTTTTTCAAATCACTTTCTTTATACACGACTCAATTATTCATCTCAACCATCTTCTACCATTGACGCCTTGCCCATCTCAAGCGCCGACACATCCAACAATATAACATCTCCAAACCTCCATCCTGCCCTCACTGCCTCATCCACCTCCCCTCCCGCCGTGAATGCCCCGGGCAAGAAATAATTTATGTTTCTCTCGGCCTTTAGCACGCCCATCTCACGCAGGGCCGCAGCGACTAGATTACTGCAGAAAAAGCTTCCTGGAGCTTCCTCTTCAGCGGCGTTCTTTACTTGTCGGGGGGGGCTAGCTGCTGGTGCTGCTTTTGTTACTGCTGGAGCTGCTTTTGTTACTGCTGGTGCTACTTCCTGTTTATCCCTTTCTCCTTTACTTCTCAGGCCCAATTTAAAAAGTTCATTAACGGCAGCAGTCCCTAGTTCCCGCCAGCGTCCGCGAAAATCGTTGAGAGATAAAAAAGACGAGAAGGAACAAGGGAAGGAGGAGGAGGAGATCGAAGAAGAAGAATCTCCTTCCGATATTGGCCCAGCACCCACAGGTGAAGCAATCGCCTGGGTGGGCGCCACATATTTACTCGCGAACAATGCGCCGAGCGGAAACCCGTATGGCTTACCCTTTACTTGCTCGACGAATGCATGCAATCGTTTTTGCATTGCGGGTGTTCGTTCTCCCTCCAGCTTGCGGATGCCCATGTAGGAGGTGAACTCGGTGGCATAAGCGCTTATACGAGAAGAAAGAGGCCAACACGTGACACCGTCAGCGGTGCTTTCCAGCAAGTCGAACTCACGGCCGTCTTGTCTCTTGACAACGAGGGCTACTGTTGAAGGGGGAAGAAGGGGAAATGGATGGAAGAAGATGAGATGTAGGAACGAAAAGGAAGGTTGATTGGAAAATTAGCTTGGGAATTCGACACCTACGAGCCGAAGGAACAGTATGGACAGTCAAGACAATATCCGCTTCGATAAGATTGGGATAAGCGTGTCATCAGGGGAGAAGTTTAGACCCAGCCATACGTACTTGCCCCAAACCTACCATGGTCCCACTCGGACCGCGTCACATTCCGCTGCAACCCGGCCATGTTATGCGCACATTGAAACAAGACAATATCCCCCATTTGCAGCGGTTTCCCTAACGCTGAAATGTGCAAAATCTGCCGTTTTTTCCTTGACGTGTTGTTGGTAGTGTTACTTATGTCGGTGTGGATGGAATAAAGCTTGGCACTCATAGATGATAGGATGCCTAGGAAGGCTAGCACATGAGGATTTTCCCTTGAGAACGGTCGATCCACCACTTGCTGAAGGTAGACTTCGAGGCGTTCTTTCCTGCCTTGGACGGCCTGAAAGAGCTTCGATGGAAGATGAGGAAGGGGTAAAAGAATTGTTTCTTCTCCTTGCTGCTGGAGCTGTTGCCGTTGCTGCTGCTCGTGTTTATTGAGCCTTTCATGCATGACGGCAAAGTCAGAATAGCGCTTGCAGAGCTGCCAGGCCAAGAGACCGTTTTTGACAGTGATGTCATAGGCGACATACTCCTTACCAAATGCATCCATTTTCCTCCTTGTACTTGTGATCCGGACTAGGAAACGTGCGGGTGGTAATTCATTGGCAGGCATTAAACACCATTCTCGTGGTGCAACAGACACCAGGTCGTTGTCATCCAGGAAGGTGATGGATCCCTGTCCTTGAAGCTCGGCCGGTAGCAGAACGTAACAATTAGGCCCGCGTGTCAGCAAGGGTTGAACGTCACTTTGTTTGGCGGTCGGATGGAATGTGGGGGCCTTGCCTAGAGTCAGGTTGCACCATGATTCGTTGCTCTGGGACTCCGGGACGCTGGTAGTCGTGGTGGTGACAGCCGGTGCTAAAGCTAGGGCTTGAAACAAGGCGCCCTTGACCTCGCCCACCCGCGTTTTTGATGTGCTCTCCGGTAAATATATACATATGACTATCGGCGAGAAGAGGGATGATCCGGTTGACGGTGGGAGCTGGATAAGGACTCGCTGCTGGTGAAGTGGGGTCCGGGGAAACGGGGGAAACGGCACGAGAAGAGGTAGGTCCGTAAAGTGGGCCATTGCGTGCTGTTGCCGCTGCAGCTGTGTTGTGAGATGGGTTACAGTGTGTGTGAGTATGGTATGACAAAGCATTTTAAGACTCGAATGCACCAGGAGCCTCCACATCAGCCCCGCCTCGACGATTAACCGCCTTGCAATAGAAGCAATCGGTAACGGCAGCCCAAAGAAAGCGGCATTTCTCATGTCCTGAAACTTCACTAATCGCGGTCAGCTCACTCTCCATTGCCGGTACAATTGCATATGCTCAGATTCACACGCGAGATGGCAGATGTCAACGACATCACCGATACCCTCTGGTCCTTCAATCCACCACAACCCGCTGAGGCGCCCACTTCGCCACGGCCCATCCGCCTGCAGGACATTCCTATGCGCATCGTCAACCGTCGTCGACGCTCCACTGAAAACTTCGTGTCGCTCTCGAGGGCCATACTACCCCCACGTCCAGCTTGTAGGCCTTCCCTGTCCGCTGCAGCGGCCCGCTACGAAACATTTCAGCCTGTTGCTTCTCTCTTACCAGCTGTGAACGTGGAAGTCCTTCGACAAAAGGCAGACCTTGCCGAGCTGGAGGCAAAGAGTCAAAGGAGTACGACCCTCAAAGCTTTAGAGTACGTGCTATGTTATGAAGAGGCCAAATAGGGAAAGCCTTGTCTCTCGGGAAATTATATTTCAATCTTCCCCCTATATCACCTTCATTCCTCCTGTGCCTTCTGTCTTACAAAGAGATTCTCTTTCTATGATCGTGAATGAGCACAAAATACGCGTCTCATATTGTCCTTCCCTTTGATCACTGAATAAACATAGAGCTAAGCGACGTGCGGAGCGACAGACAGCCGAGCTAGTCGTGGCAAAGGAACGGCTGGAGCAAGACTTGCGACAAGCCACAATCGCCCATCAGAGGCTGACGCATGTCTTTCAGCGGGTGGTAGAGACCAAACGTAAGGTGGAGGCAAAGCTCAAAAATGAGCAGCGACAGCAACAACAAAAGCAGGAGGTGGAGGAGGACGAAAAGAAACAGGAGCAAGCACTGAGGAAAAGAACGACATCTGCCAATCCGACCGCTTCTGCACCGCCTTCCCGTGCGACCACCAACGACAACGACGGTGACGACCAAGATGCAGCACGGGCACAAGATCTACCTCAGGGATTGCATGAGATTCTGGCGCAACGGGAAGCTGATCTGATGAACCTACAGGTGAAGCTAAAGCGGCAAGGGCAAGCACGACACACACAGCTCAAGGAATGGGAGGCCGAGTTGCAGGATAAGGAGGAAAGGGTCCAGCGCGTAGCTGAAAAGCTGCGCAAGCAACGGAGGCACTTGCAAGTTTGTCATGAGCGATCACAACGGCAGTCGTGGGAGGATAAGGGGCGCAGATGCCGTGCAGCAAGCAAGTCACCGCGGCGGTCCCTCCCCTCTTCGCCGCTTAGGGCAAGGCGAGTCCGAGTGGCAGCAGGCATACAGAACCAAGATAATCGCAACTCCGCGATAGAGACTGAAGAGGAAAAAGGCGAGGAGAAAACAAAACAGCGAGAGCCAGAAGCAGCGGCAGCGGTTGTATCTGTGCAATGGGAAGGAGCGCCACGTTGTCGGCATTTGCCGCAGTACAGCACCTCCTCAAGCGCTGTGGATGGCAAGGAAGAAATTGATGTCGCCCTGGACAGCACCATCCTGCCCCTGTCTGTAACGCAAACCGTCCAAGGCAATAGATTGGTTACGCAATATGAGAGGAGTCGTGGCGGTGTAGGAGCGACGACTGATGAGGAAATGAAAGAACAAAAAGAAACCCGCCTGTTTCGGAATTCAGAAATTATGGCAGCAGGACCTGCTATTGAAAATTGGGGCCACGAAGAAGGGAGCAAAGGTGACCATGACTGTTTGGAAGCAGCAGTCTTTCCAAGTACCGTGGGCTCTAATACCCATATTCCTGTTGTACAGCTTGCTCCGCCAGCCATCCCTCAGATTCCGCCATCCATGTAAGTTATCGTAATCATGTATCTGTCCACTCTCTCCTACCATCTGCATTTTCTTATACTTCACACGAACATGCAGATGTGGTAGGATTTTCCGAAAAGAAATGGCCACGACCCTCGATAAGATTCAGCGAGCTAAGCTCCGCGTCACCGAGACTTGTGCTGTCGTGAAAACGGATGGCCGCACCCGCACTTGCAGCCTACCTCTGCCGCCCCCAAGAGTCCCACTACAAGTCGCCGTTACTACTGAGTGCAAAAAGATGAAGGACGAAAATGAATTGGAACCAGCAGGCTCGAAACGGATACCTCGCATCGGTCAAGGCGAGCGGTTGCAGTGGTTAAGCGCATTTGACGGACGGCTGGCCAAGAGTATGCGAGAGTTTGAAAAATTGAAAAAATGACTGAAAGAAAAACAAAATAAAAAGCGTCGAACTTCATTTTAATGTTTACTAGGACAATACATGCATTGTACTTTGATGATTTCAATTAGTTCTAATCTACCATTGTTGGTCCTTACCGCAGCTTTTGCGATGCTGCTTAAAATACTCCCATACAATGAGAGACGCGCTCACGTGCACATTTAAACTCCTCACTAGACCCAGCTGAGGAATCTGCACAACCAAATCCAACTCTTGAAGCAGTGGAACGGGAATGCCCTCCTTCTCGCGGCCCAAAAGCAAGAGCATCTTGCGAGGCAAAGCCACCCTAGAGAGGCACGAGCTGTCGTCTGTTTGCTCGAGCCCCACCACCGTGTAACCCTCCTGTTTGTAGCGCCGAAGAAAGGCGCGAGTGTGCCCTTCATGGATCTCCTCCATCTGAATCCATTTCCACGCACTGCTGCTAATTTGGTCAAATAGCGGGTCTTTGAGCATGCGCAAGTCGGGAATAATAAGTTTGGATGCGGCGAAGATCTCGCATGTTCGGGCGAGGCCGGCTACATTAGGTACCCGCTCCAGCAATGACGCGCACACCACGAGCTCTTGCAGCAGAACCCCTCGCGTATTTTGGGATTTGTCGGTGGGTGGAGCCGGGAGAAGTGAAGTCAGCACGTCAGAGACCACAATCTTTTTTTGTAGCGAATAACAGTCGGCCGCCTCTGCCTCTGCATTCCCCTCTAGCAACAAGGCTCGGGCACTACTTGCGTCTTGCTTAAGCTCAAAAAGATTTTCTCCTCGGACCACGGGCGCTATGGATGTGTAAGTCATGTGGTGTTCTGCCTCCAGGTCTCGATACAGAGACGTCATCGCTTCCCGCAGCACCTCTTCTACATGCTCCGGCACCAGGTCACGCACACCGCCTTGCTCATTCGAGTGCTGGGCAAGAAGGTGTGATACAGTACAGCAGGCGGGTACTGAAGTTTCCTGGAAGCGCAGCATAGCTTTGCGGCGCAAGCTCGCTATCTCGCGGTGGTTTTTCAAGAAATTCAAAGTTTGACTCAGGAAAGTCGCGTCAATACTGCCAGCAGAGATTCTACTGTTGCTGACTCCGCCTTTCCCGCTCTGACCCGATTCCACAGCTTTGACCGCATCCAGATCTCCTGTGGGTAGCCGAGACAAGAGATAAAAGGATAGGAGCTGTGCGACGATACGCGTAATTGCGTGTTGCCCTGAAATCCACGGCAAGATGGCTTGGAGCAGGGGGGCAACGTAGTCTTGTGGAAGCTCTCCACCTGGGAAAGCAGTATTTTTGGTCAAGCAAGCCAAACCCGCCGCAGAAATGAACGAGCCGCTGGTTAATGGCGGGACTTGGAGGTCGGTCAAAGCCGTCACAAGGAAAGGAATCGCCACGTCGGGAAACTTTTGGCAGACAAGCGCCAAAACGGTATCTTGGTAAAAACGGATGGAGGGTACCGCCACCACACGCATGGCTGCATATACCGAGTCCTGTACCAGCGATGCATCCTCAGCCCTCACAAACGGCACAAGCACGCAAATGGCTTGCCACGCCCGAAGCTTGCACGAGTAGTCGGGGGAAGTCAGAATTTGAGCCCTTCTTAAATCTACGGCAGCTGCTATTTCAAACAAACGAGTGAGAAGGGGGGTCAAAAATTCGCCCTGTTTGGCCTTTCCCCCATCATCTGGTGGTCGGAATAGATCGCACAAACACCCAAGCACCAAGATGCGAAGCACTGCGACAGAGTGTTCTTCCTGGGGCTCTCTGATTTCCTCCCTGATGACGTCTGTCTCGGAATCTCGCTCGGAATCTCGCTCATCCTCATTCACTTGCTGGTACACATCTTCTTCCAACTCACGAAGCACCAAAAGTTGCGCTATTTCCTCTACGAATTCCCCAGCAAGTGCTGCAGCCGCCGGTTCTGTCCGCCAAATAGATGTTAACCTGGCCGTGGCATTCAGAAGAATATAGGCCCGCTTGACAGTGCCGAGGTCAACAAGCCGATGAAAGAAACGCCGCACCGGGGTATCTGTTCCTCGACAGAGGGTGGGGTCTGCGAGTATGGCCGGCGAAAGCACCATCTCGATGGCAAGTTGCATGACACTTTGTCTGTAGTTACATTCTTCAATGCAGCCTAGCACAAGCGTGACTACGTTGTCGAGACGCGTTTGTCGTTCCTGCTCCGTGCCGTTGCTGTCGGATATGCCGAGGTGAAACGGAAGTTGACAGCTAATGCAGCAGAGAATATCGGGCACCGATTTGCGGCTTGACATCTCCAATGCGGAAAAAAGAAATGCCATATCCACGGGGAGAGGGTTATCTGTAGGTTTCACCAAACCGCCCTGGCGTTGAATTTTGTAAAGAAGAACCAAGCACCGCCATACATTCTCGAGTGCCACGGACAAAAAAAAGTCCCGCTTCCCTCGTCGGAGGCCCAAGCTGGCAGCGGCTTTGACAAGGCTGCTCATAAGCCGTGCAGCCCAGTCCAATTTAACTTCACCAAAAAGTCTCGTGCTGGATTGCAGCAGGAGGGCTTCCAGGACGCTTCGCAGCACGGCTACTGCACGCCCCAGCTGACGAATTTCCCCTGCATCACCAGCCGCTGCATCATCCACGCCAGCATTAAGCACGCTTGAACACGTTTTCAGCACACGCTGGATAGCACCGGCAACTTGCCTGATGGAGGGTTGACAAGGTGGAGGAAAGATGGAGTGAAGACCACGAATCGTGAAGGCAAATGAACTGAGATACGAATAATTATGCCCTGTCAGAGGGCCAAAAAAAAGCATATGAAGCCTGATCACTTACCCTACATCCGCAGCCAGCCATATCACCGTCCCAAACGCCTGCACGCACAGTCCAAATACGCCTGAATTGCCACTATCGTACAGGTCGGCCCGGGTACACAAGCAGCTCTCCTGAAGCTTGGCAGCAAGAAACTCGGCCACTTCCCCTGTGTGTTGCCGCAGAATCTCGTACAAACACGGACGGTGCTTTCGTCGCAAAAGGGAACCCAGTGACCGCAGCAAACAGAGGGAAGCCAGACACGACCGCAGGGTCAAGTAGGGATGAGAGTGAATGCGGCCCAGGACCCGCAGAGCTGAAGCAAGGGCGTGTGCCAACTCAAGATCCGGCAAGTACATGCAAGCCAAAGCACAGCATGCCATGCTCGACTGATTAACATTTTCCAAGCACTGGCCCCCTTCCATAGACGACCAGACAGAGCCTCCTGAAGCTGCCATGGTCAACTCGCCACTGCCGTGACCACCACTACCGTTTATCAAAGCTTCGATGGCCGATGTAGTGCTCTCGCCCCACCATCCTGTGGCCCCGCCCGCAACTGTCGACACCCCCAACCACTCAACTAGACGGTTATAGTGGCTGTCCAATGCAACTTTCTGCGGAAGGTCTAAGAGGAAGGTACGCACGACGGCGGCGCCGTGAGGCCCAGCAGCAATGAGGGATTGACAATCGGCAAAGACCTCCAAGCAATCCACCATCCGCCCAGCTAATATTTGACTGAGCCCTTGGTTGTATTGTGAGTTCATGACACAGACGAGGAGACGAGCCAGCTCTACATCATCGATTTGCAGACAAGG
Source organism: Nannochloropsis oceanica (assembly GCA_004519485.1). NCBI lineage: Eukaryota > Eustigmatophyceae > Eustigmatales > Monodopsidaceae > Nannochloropsis > Nannochloropsis oceanica. The sequence continues at coordinate 648,890 of CP038128.1, forward strand.
GGATGTCTGCTGGAAGACGTCGCGGAACTCTATAAACCCGAGCAGTGTCTGCCGTACCACGGCGCCTCGCACAACATCCTTGCAATACTCAAACACCGCCACAAGCACCTCCCGCCTCGCTCCATTATCCTCTTCTTGCGCAACAATGGCCCGCGCCAGGAAGCGTCCAAGCTTTGGCCTGTCGTCCTTCAAGTTGCTCATTTCCTTGAAAGCCGGCAGAATTTTAGTGATAATAAAGCGGGGACCAAGCTTGCTCAAGGGGACGCAAGCGACACCCTCCTCACTCATCAGCCACAGCAAGTACGTGCGCTGGACGGAAAAATTCGTCACACTTATTGCGCGGCCAAGAAGCGCCTCTGCCCATCCAAACGAAGGTAGAGGGAGCAAAGAGGCCGCGTTGCCGTTGAGCATGCCATCCTGCCCTTCCTCTTCCTCGTTCCCGGTGAACGCAAAAGCCTCACGCAGCAATGACGTACAGACAGGTAGAGCTTGATTCAGGAGATGTGTTTCAAGAGCCGTATTGAATGTGTCCATGACTTGGACAAAGCGTCGCCACCAGGTGAGGAACTTGACCTTAAGAGGAGACGAAGCAGAAGCAGGAAAATGGGCCGTGGCACCAGCACCGGTAGAAACAGCACCGACAGTTTTGGCCATCTCTACCTGGGCGCTTAGTACGTACAAGGCACGCTTACGAACCGCGTTGCAGTCGCTGGCGAGTCCGCGTCGAAGCATAGTCCAGAAGGTAGGGTCAGACCGATTGAGGCCGAGCGCAGGGACAAGGACTTCTTGTAAGACGCAGAGCATCGCAAGGGCATCTCGCTGTGTAGAGAAGAAAAGAAAAAACAATTACTTAACATTAAACAAAAAGAGGCAATCACATAGAATTGTCGGTTATGGACGCGATGTAGAGCTAGTGATGCAAGCGTAAAGGGGAGAGTAAAGTACCGCAATGCGCATTCCCCCCTACTCTTTCTGCCTACTCACCTGCTCTTCCAAGCCCCCTTCCACATCAAGTCGTCGTACAAATCCCCAGACCTTAGAATTTATCACGTGTGCTGCCGCATTATTTTCCTTGCCTTGCAGCATACTCGCCAAGGCAGGCGACACGACCCTCACAATAATCGACCGTAGCGCAGGCGCCGGACATCTTTCCAAGTTTACAAGTGTGCGCTCGAGTACAGCAAGTGGGAATGTATCAACATCTTGTGCACCTTGATTTAAGAAAGAAGCAACCCATCCAGCTTGAGCACTAATCACCTCCAGCAGCTCCCCGCCGTCTTTGTCTGCCCGTGGACAGGACACGCGCACGCTCATATCGTCAAGCACATGCAATGTTGCTGCCTGCATGGCTTGTTGTATCGCTTCACTGCTTGTCGATGCCAATAGACGACCTATACGCATGCCTATTTCATTCTGTGCGGGACCAAGGTCCAGACGCCGAGAGGTAAGAATGGGAAGTCCCACCCTCTCGATCCACAATGACACCACGGTCCCCCACGCGTCTTCGTCATTGCTGCCGACCTCTTCTCGCCCAGCTGCCAGCAAGAGCTCCACTGCGTTGACATGAAGCAAAAGAGCATCCGCGGAGCCCTCTCCCAGGTCTAGATCCTCCGGGATGAGGCGCATGGTGCGACGGTTGGTGGTGATACTGCTGCTGAGAGCATTGAGAAGGGCGAGGCGCTCCTTGAGTCCCAAGGTAGAAGCCTCCCCAGCCTTGGCCACCCCCTCTGCCAGCGCAAGCATCTGATCACCCTTCTCCATCTGCTGCTGGCCAAGCGCCATGCCTAGCGGAAGCATAAAGAGATGCGGTTTTGGATGGTGAATGGACATGAAGTGCGAGGCAGGAGGTTGAGCAGAGGATGTACGTGGCCCCAAGACAAAAGCAAAAAAATCAAGGTTTACAAGCCACACTTACAGTTGCCCAAATACCATGCCCATACGTTTGTTGCCTACTTTGCTTATATACTATGTGTATATTTCAATTGTCTTCTATTCACAAAAAGGTCGCTAAACTGCTCGGCTTTGTCCGTTAGCCACTGTTTCCCCATTCCCCTCCGCCGACAAGCTGCACGATGACACTGACAAGGCAAGCAAAGAAAAAGCGGAAGACTCATTCCAAGAGGCGCGGCGTGGGGAGGTCCGTTCAGGCTTGTCCGGCGGCCGGAAGGGTAGGGTAGAAGCAAGAGGGTTTGGACGTGCCTCGGCGACGCGCGGAAGTGCGCTGCAAACGCTCCGGTCATCAACGCTGCTGTTGCTTTCGCTTCCCGTGCAGTCACTAGTCTTAGGATGGCTGTTGATGGTGGTGGTGGCTGCATGTGTCGTGCTATTGTTTCTGCTGCCTGTGCCCTCGTGAAGCCGCTTCAGCGGCTTGAGGGGAGGTTTAAGGAAGACAGGGACGTCCCTATCATCATCCCCACCTCCCGTCGCCGAAAGGGGGGCTGTTTTCCGTGTTACTTCATCAGTCAAAGGGAAAAAATGCCGCGGTGTGCGACTTGCGGGGGCAGATTTGATGACTCGAGGCGCATGAAAAGGCTTGAGTGGAGGGTGTGTTTTGTTTTTGTTGCCGTTTTTGTTTCCACCCATCCCGTCCGAAGGGAAGAGGAGAGGGCAGAGGACAATCAAGTCCATAATGACTGCACGCTCTTTTTCCAGCTGTTGAATGCTCACGCCTGTATTGGTTGGAATGAAAGGAAAGAAAGAGGGCCGTGAGGGATTTTAAAAAATACACACAGAGCAGACCTTCATACGTACCCTTACACCTCTCCCACGTTCCTTCATTTCTCAAACTTACCTGCAACCGACTCAGACTTCCTCAACAGGTTCAAGCCGATAGTGACCGCTAGATTCTCGGCCGTCATTTTGTTCTCCTCACTTCTGGCCGCCACCATCCGCAAATGCCTTAATAGGTGTCCGAGCAACTCCCTCGACGTCGGCCTTAACTGCAGCACCAAATCACGATACCTCCCTTCCTTACTACTGCTGTTGCCACCACTTAGACGGCAACTGCTGCTTCCACTGCTACTACTGCTCGTACAGCTGTTGCTGAGTTCGCTAATTTGCGATCTTCTTGGCCCTCCCTCCTCCCCTTCTTCCTCCAACACTATCTCATCCTCGTTAAGCCTTCCTGGTGAGCCTGCTCCAGCCGAGACAAAATCAGCGTATGAGTGATAGCCTAGAAGAGGTTCGTGTTCTTGCAATACCTGGAGTAGGAATGAGAGAGTGTGGGCACATAGAGCGAGGTTGAGGAGGGAAGAGCACAGAGCGTAGGGTGAGGGGGGTTGGCGAGAGAGGGGGTAGGTCAGACCCAGCCACCTTCCTCCCACCTTCTTGATAGCCCCGGCAATGACGTGCTTATCAGGATAATGGGATTGAAGAATATCGGACGAGGACAGTAGCCCGGCCGCCAGTACGACCTTTAGCCTGTCAACGTCGAGTTTATTGCCCGACACTCGGTAGAGACCTTCCTCCCCCAACGCCGTTGATCTGTGGTGGTGAAGAGAAATGGATGGTGAGATTCAATAAAAACATACAACATTACGATCATACAAGAGATTAAGTGAGAAACGAGATACGGAAGATGAGGTTGCTAGACCATCAATCTTAACCTCTCTCTTTCCCTCCGACCTCATCCTTCCACCGATGCCCTTCAAACACACACTAACCCCAAGTAATCCAGCGCGATCTTCAAAGCAGCCACTGCTGCAGGTGTCAAAGGATTTAAGAGCCGTTGAGAATTCAGCTTTCCTTCGCCTCGACCTCTTCTTCCTCCTCCTCTGTCGAGACCACCACCCTTGTCTCCTCCCCGCCTGACGCCTTCGGCTGCCCGCACGCCTGCCCCTGCTAGATACCGCAAGCTAGGAAAGGAGGGCGCGGAAGAGCCCAAAGGAGAAATGGGGAGGTGAAAACGATTATAATGGTATGGATTCTCTTCTGACCGACGCATGGGGGCCGAGGCCCGGCCTTCCGCCGCCTCCTCCCTCTCCGCATTTCCAGCCCCGCAGCTGCCATGTCCTCCACCACTGAATTTGATGCTCCCCTGGCGAGAAAAAAACTTGTTCAGGAAGCTACCCTTCTTATGCCCGTGCTCACGCTTGTGTGGGTCGTGGCCGGGTCCTTGGTCTCCCATTACTCGCTGCCGCGGCGTGCTCCTGAGCCCGCCTTCAATAATGGGTTTTTTTGCCTTCCTCGCTTTTTCAGATCTGTAGGAATGGCGTGGTCATCCTTCCAGCAGCCAGCACCCGCGTCCAGCACCTCGCGGCCAATCTCTTGTATATCTTCTGTACGTATAGCGTGGGCATTAGGTGTGAGTGTCGCGAATGGAATATTTCGGGTGCGCTGTCAAACAGAAGCGCTCGACTCGGCTTCAAGTCTGGCGAGGGGAGTCACACACGGAGGCATTGACGGCTGCCATTGGTTATTATGCCCTTTCATCACTACTCACAGGATTAAGTAAAGCACCTCAGCATCCGCATGACAAGCGCATGCTACCTTGCTTGCGATCTGCTCACTCGCTTTCGCTCATTTCCCGCTTGCATACAGGCAGCATGGGAGCCAAGAAGGGCGGCAGCAGTGGAGGGGGAGGTAAGGGTGGCCGGCCGCAGCCCTTTTTCACAGAGGTGGACCCTGCTATTATCTATTTCTCGCACGCGCGCATCCGCACAACATTTTCAGGCTGCGGGCGGAGGGTGGAGGACACATTGACAGAAATTGTGGAGGGAAAACTGAATCCGGAAGCGCTGCCTTATATAACTGTCATGTTGGACCGCGCCACGGGGACGTACTTCTCTCTCAACAACCGACGCTTGTGGGTGTTCAAGGAATGCAAGAAGCGAGGTCTATTGGAACACATCCGCGTGCGCGTACGGACTGAAGAATCTCGGTATACAGCCGAAACCTGTGCGCTGGAAGCCAAGATGTGTTTAAAGTAAGGCGAGCAAGGAAAAGAAAGATGAATTGATAGACTTAAGTTAAGGCAATAAATAGTGTTTAAAAGTAAGACGGTAGAAACAGAGCCTTGTAAATTGTTATGGCTTCAAGGAAAATAAAAACAATTAAGAGGTGAAATCTCAGCAGCGATGGTTTTCGTTTTTCTTTGTTGCGGGCCTCAAAAAATGTAGAGCATAAATACACACGCGGAAATGAATAAGGGGATGCAGCCAGGTGACCCATCAATCGGCGGTAGCATTTTCCTTCTCCATCCTCCATTCTTCCTCCCTTGTCTTCCTTCTAACCCCCTTCACCGCAAGGACACCCTCCCCACCTCCCTCCCTTCCTCCCCTCCCTCCCTCGAATGTCCACGCGGACGAAGAGTTAAGATCTTGACCCATCCAAGCCGATACTCACGAAAACAACATTGATAGGATGCCCGTGGGCTTGGGGCTCAGGAAACGGAACTCCTTCTCTTCTCCCATGAAACGCTCCACGGTGTCCATGTAGGCTGTGAGGGGGGGGAGGGCGGCAGGGTGTGTACATCCATGAGTAAATCATTGTATAAGACCAATTGTTGGAAGGGAGTCCACTAAATTCGCCCCCCCCCCGTTCTCTGTCCTCACCTTGTCCTGCGTCTTGGTCCGGCATGCAAATGACGGGTTGCCCGATGTTAGTGGCTGTCAAGATGCACTTGCTTTCGGGAATCACGCCCAGCAGCTCTAGCCCCAGGAGTTCCTGTAGGGATAGGAGGAGGACGAGAAGGGTAGAATGGGAGAGGGCGTGAGGGAGGGAAGGTGGGATAGAGAGATGGTATGGGTTGGGCCGGGATAAGTGAAGACTTCCCATGTTGTCTTCATATTGAGTTAAAGCTCCCAGCAAGCACCCCTACAAGCCGAGAGACGTACCTTGATATCCTCCAACCGCAAGCATTCCTCTTTCTCCGCCCGCTCGGGGTCGTATCGCGTGACTAGCAATGATTGCCGCACGGGCTCTTGGCCCAGCTCGGCCCGTTTGGACTTGCTGGAAATGAAACCGATCATCTTGTCGCTGTCGCTGCGGGATAAGGGAGGGAGGGGAAAGAGTGGAAGGGTGGGAAGGAGGGAAGGAGAAAGGGAGGGATCATTTATCAAAATTCCTCGCGTTATGAGAGACGAATCGATCACATGCAACCCTCCTTCCCTCCCTCTCTCCCTCCCTCCCTCCCTCCCGCCCGCCCGCCCGCCCTGCCCTAAGAACTACCGGCACGAGCTCAACTCGGGATTTGTCACAATGATGGCATCATCCGCGAAATACATGGCGTGCTTCGCCCCACTCTCAATCCCAGCCGGGGAATCACAGATGATAAAGTCGAATTCCCGCCGCATTTCCGCGAGCATCTTGCCGACCCCTTCGACGGTCAGGGCGTTCTTATCCTTGGTTTGTGAGGCAGCCAGGAGGTACAAGTTCGGATTGCGCTTGTCCTTGATCATGGCTTGCTTGAGCGTGCAGTCTCCGTGCAGAACGTGGACAAAATCGAAGATCACTCTTCGTTCTGCGCCCTAGAGTGCGATGAAAGAGGGGGGGAGGGATGGGTTAAAAAAAGGGAGTGATAGCAATAACAAAATTGAACATAACAATAAACATAAAGAGGACAAGTAGAAGAAGGCCTCGAGCAATGTAGTCTGCTGCGATTGATCTACATCAAACCTCACCCTTGCCACCCTCGCTACACCCGTCATCACACACGTACCAAATGTATGTCCAAGTTACGCAAACCAATATCAAAATCAATCACGCAAGTCCTCTTTCCCTTCAACGCTAGCCCCATTCCAATGCTGGCTGCCGTCGTAGTCTTGCCCACGCCGCCTTTCCCAGAAGTAATGCACACTACGCGCGAGTCGCTGCCGATGCTTCGTGTACCCGTCATGACACTTGCGAGGGAGGCGCGCTGCAAGAGCGAGCCTACCCTAGCGGCACCAAGTGCTCGTCTCGAAGCGCTGGACAAAACAAATGCCATTTGCTGTGAGGGGCGGATGTTGGAAGGAAGGGAGGAAGAGTGGCGGGAGACACATAAGGCGGAGTGGCTTAACGTGTGATGATGATGATGATGATGGCGAAGCTTGACTGGCCAAAAGTTGGCACCAGATCCTCCCAAGCTACAGCCGCCGCATGTATTTAAACCTCTCACGAGCCCTAGATGGTGCAGAGTGTGTCCTGGCGTGTGTGGAGGTGGTGTTGAGTTGAGCAGCGAAGCGACGAAATGCCGTCTCAGCGATTTGACAGCGATGGTGATGGCGTTGACTGTTGGGTTGCGGTCGTGCGGAGGCCAGGGCGGGTGTGGTACCGTAAATGCGGCGTTGAAGGATATTTCTCACGATGCTGCGTCGCTATGTGACTTGGAGCTCTGCGTAATGTGTGACAGTGCCGAATTGAACCAGACACACACAGAAGGCGAAGAAGCACAAGGAGGACTCAGAGAGCGCGAAGACAAACCTCCCGCCAAGAGCTTGAGAGTTGTTTGCGTATCTCACCCACCCACCACCACAAACTATAGGCCTCATGGAGCCATTAGGACTTTCGGAGTCATTTGAGGAAGGGACAGGGGTTGTGACCGAATCCATGGAGGATTTGCCGGAGGGGGAAGAGCAAGAGAATCAGGCTACGACATTGCCCACTCTCTTGAAGCCGCAGGAGAACGGGGATGCTACTGATGCAGCCCAGGACCCGCATAATACCACCCTTGAGCCAGCAGTAGTGCCTGCGACGAATATAACCGAACACAATGAGCCGGCTCCAGGTGCCAGCGCTTCGCGAGCAGAGCATGACAGGAGTCCCATCCCTACAGCTGGTACCACCACCACTCCCCACACCCCTGCTACTCATACGGGCAAGCCACGCCCCAATCTCCAAGGCACATTGATTGGACTTTTCGTCGCCATAGATCCTGTCACTCAAAGGTACGTGTATGGAAGAGCAGGGGATAGGAGGGATGCATATTAGACCACAGACATACGTATATATAGATACAATTTATCTTCAACCCCCCTCCATTTTCGTCCTTCTACGCACGTTCGACAGGGGGAAAGTGAACGTCAAGCGTGAGCTTGAGAACATGGGGATCTACCAACGCGTACGTATTGTTGTCTCATTATCGATCGTTGCTCTCAAGAATCGACCACACCAACCTGACCGGTAATCCATCCCTACCTTTCCTACTTTACTCACCGCTTCCTCCCTCATATTTATTTTCATAAGGACTTGGCCCCATGGGAAGAAGTTCAGCTTTCGCTCGAGCAGGCCTTTTACCTTGTCGCAGATTTGAAGCGTCTTGAGGTGTATTTGCCCTCACCACCACCTCCGTTTCAGCAGCAGGAGGAAGAGGAGAAGGAGGTGGAATTGGAGGAAGAAGGGCAGGAAGGGCACGTAACGGATCTGGCGGACGGAAAGGCAGATGAGCAACAGCAGCAGCAACAACAACAACAGCAGAAAATTGAGGAGATGGCGGCGGAAAGTGAGCCACTGGATGGTGCAAAACCAAGGGTCTTGAGTGTGATGGAGTGCTGGAAAGCGTACGTAATATTTTTTAATGTCCGACAAGATCCCAAGCTTCTCTCCTCAACTGCATTTCTCTCTCTCTTTTGTTTTCTTCTCCTCTTTGAAGTATCTTACTAAACACATAGCCATTCTCTAATTTCCTCCAATTTCCTCTAACCTATATCCCTCGCCCATTTTCTGATGCAGGTTCCGCACTGCCAGCCCCACCTTCGTCAAAAGCGTGGGCAGTTACCGCTACTTCCGAGAACAAGGGTAAGTCCGGCTGGCTGAAGAAAAGATGACGTCCACATGAGTCAAGATGCATGCCATAATTAGCGTGCATTATTAATCGCTTGTTGAATTTCCCCCCCAATTTGAGGGGATGGTATTGAAAGCGCTCTTTACTATCCGCTCTTGCCGCCCGCTTTCAGCATTCTTATTCATTTATTCGCTCCCTGTCTCTCTTCCTCCCTGCCGCCCCGACTCTTTCTCTCTAGCTTTGTCGTGCACGGTGGTCTCAATCTTGGCTTGGATTTAATGCTATATCGTGGCACCCCTCAACGGTATCACGCCGAATTCGGAGTCCTCCTCCGCTATCCTCCCTCAGCCCCTCCTCCCACGTCTTCTCTCACCGAGAGGGGAGGAGAGGGAGGAAAAGGAGAGGAGAGGGGGATGGATGAGAATGGTTTGAGCTGGCGGGATCTTCATTTGCTGTATCGATTGATTGGGGTAAGTGGTTGAAACAACGTGAAGGTGGAGTATCCTCCTTGTCGCCCTGCTGTTTTGTGCGCTCCTTTTGGCGCACACTTTTATTATTTGCTGATGTGATGTACTCATTTTCCCTCCTTCCATCTTTCCCTCCCTCTCTTTCCTACAGGAGGTGCGCAAGACGCTCATTCTCGGTCACGTCCGCCTGGGGAATCTTGAAGAGAAGCCGGAGGAAAAAGCTGCAGTCGATAGGGAGGGAGGGGAAGAAAGTGATGGAGAAATGCGACGAGAGATGCAGGAGTGGTACCGTGGGCTGAGTGTTTATGAAGTGGCCGTCACACCATGGAGGGCAGGGACGCCGTTAGCCCGTCTCAAGATGAGCAAGCAAAAGGGGAACGCTGCTCAGGTTAAGAGGGGGGGAGGAGGGCAGGCTGGGGGGAAGAAACGAGGGAGGGGAGGAGGGCAGGGAAGCGGAGCCGAGGAGGAGCACCCTAGCAAGAGACAGCATGTTTGACGCAATGAAATACTAAAACCCAAACGTGTTAAAATTATTTAAATTCTTAAAGAAATTAAGATGTTAACAAAAAGTGCAATTTGCGCATTTCTCTCTATCATTCATTTGCGATAAATTTCTCTCGTTACATCGGTGGCCAACTACTTTTGCATCAAGCGTTTCCCTCTTCTCTCCTTCCCTCCTTCTCTCCATCTCTAATCCATCAACGCCCGCCCATAATAACCCGCCCCCACCGCCACCATCTCCTCTGGCGGTACCTCCTCAAGCACCACCACCTTCGTCCCTCCCCCCCCCCTTCCCTCCCCTCCTCCCCCTCCTCCCACCAACCTCCCTCGAACAAAGTCCCCTACAAACGGCAAGCGTGTACTCCCCCCACTCAACAGCACCCCCTCCAGGTCCCTGACCTCCACCCCTCCCTCCTTCAATACCTCCCTAAACGGCACCTCCAACTGTGCCACGATGGGCGAGGCCAATTTCTCAATCAGCGCTCTCGAGACGGTGGCATCTAAATGCTTCGGCCCCCGGTGGTCCGCCGTGATGAAGGGCAATCTGACGCTCGAACTCACCTTGCTGCTCAACTCCTGTTTCGTCGCCTCGGCCGCTTCATACAACCGTTCCAACGCCATGCGATCCATCCCGAGATCCAAGCCCTCGTTCTTCGCCTTGAAGTCCTCCACCAACCACTGCACCAGCGCCCAGTCCACCTGCTCCCCCCCCACGGCCCATGTTGTCCTGTTTCCCCTCACCCCCAATCCCTGCTCCGGGTCCAATGCCACGATAGAGACTTGTGCATTCAATCCTCCCACGTCCACCACCAACCACGGCTTCCCCAAGAAAGCCTCTTGCTGAGAAATCGCCCCTGAGTAATGCGCGCACACCAAAGCAGCCACCGCGTCCTCCACCACCTCCACCCCCCCACCATGCCCGCCCTCCTCCTCCCCTACCTCCAACCCCGTCCCATCCGCCACTGCTCTCAACGCCCAGCTTTTTGCTTGCGCGCCAAAATAAGAAGGGATGGCCAGCACAGCAAAGCCAGGAGAGTGCTGCAATTTGTGCTCGGCCGTCGCCACCAGATCTTCCAACAAACGAGCACTTGCCTCAATGGGCGTTAAGGACCGCCCACCATTCAATAAGATGGTCACGGGAGGTTCACTTTTGTCGGAAGTAAGGCTGGCTTCCACGGGAAACGGAAAGAGGGGACGGAGCTTGTCGTCGTAAGTCGTTTCGCCCAGCAACCTCTGAAGGTTGAATGCCACACTGGCCGGTGCGCGCCATCGGGCTCGACGGGCCAATTGCCCTACGACCAAATGATTGTCTTCAAATGCAATGAATGAAGGAGTGGAGCGACGGCCTTCGTGATTTTCGACCACCAAGGGCGACGTCTCCGTGGACGTTACACACGTCACGCACGCTTGCAGGGACCCCATATCCAGTCCCAACACAGGAAATTTACGCTTACTTGCGCCAGTCCCTGCTTTGTTGTCAGCCGTGTCATCATCGTCCTCATCATCACCATCATCGTTGTCGTCGTGCACGGTGGCTTTGCCGCCGCTCTTCTCCTTCTTGGCATCCGCTTTGGAGATGCGTTGGGCGGCTCGGAGGAAGTAGTGGGCAAGGGTAGCGCCAACCAAGACAACTATGCCGATGAGAACTGGGCTCTCAGTACGCCGGGTGGTCCGAAAGAGCCTTCGCGCCTCTTTTCGATTTATCAGATTTTGCCTCCGACGACCGGACCCGCTTTGATAAGTGCCGTTAGAGGGTTGGAGGAGGGCAAGCGTGGAGGCTGATGATGGGGGAGGTCGGATGACGCGGCTGTAGCGGGCACTCGTGGAGAGGAACAGGGCCGCACGCATGGATCCCGCCATGGCTGTCCCGTCTGTAATTAGCGGTCGAGGGACTGCCTCTGTGTAGAGGGAGAGGGCAGGCTATTTGCGTGAGATGGCTTGAGAGATGTGGTGGAGCAGGGGAGCTCAGCCAGTTCTCCCGTCCGTTGGGAAAATCACAAAAATGAGAATTCGTCGCTTTCGCCGCATGCAAAACGTACCCCAAATCATTTGAAAGCAAGTTCAGAGCTCGGGGGAACAAGAATTTGGGAACTTCAGTTTCTTGGGTTTTTGGTGTATACATTGCATTATTTGTACTCCTTTTCCTGTCACCATGTCGGTCAAGCCCAGTAGGGGTGGGGAGGTTAATTTATTTTGTGAAATATTCTTGAACCGCCCGCTGCAGGTCCCATGAGTAGGAATCAAGGTAAGATATGCACGTTTTTTCGTCACCCTTGGTCATCTCTTTCATGCTGCTCAGCTTCTTCTTCTTCTCCGGGTCCAAAGTCAGACTGTCCACTCCATCCTATTTTGTGTGAATGTATTTCCAGAAGGTATTGGGACAGACAAGCATAAGTAAATGAGAAGAATACTATTGCAATGAGATGTATGCGTACCGTAATACAGGACGATACTGACTCGGCAGCCTCGACAGGCGTTGCGCTATATTTGTGTAGATGTGCGTGTTGGATTGAAGCTCAGTGAAGGGTGGGCCTTTGTGAGAAAGAACGAAGAAAATCTGTGCAGGAAAAAAACGTACGTGGCAATACGTGATGCTTCTTGGGCGGCCAGCTTCTCGGCGGCGGCTTGGGAGTCCGCGTAGTCCCTTACTACCTGTGACATAGTTTGTCAGTGAGAGTTTTACGGAGAGAAAAGACGTGCAGCCACATCTAGATCGATGCCACACCTCATATAGAAGCCCATCCGCTTAGGTAAACGCACCTTTTCCTCTAGCTCAAAGTCGTGGGCAGGCGGCAGTGCAGTCTGTACAGAATGCAGTGGGTGGGAGTGTGAATGATAAGCAGGACAAGAGGCGGCAGCCGATACTGCAGGAAAGATCGGGGCCCCAGAGTCCGCAAATAGCAGAATAGTATCGATCCCCTAAACAAATGCAACCATACACCGCCTGCTTCTGTTACCGTAAGCTGGACAAGATACAACGCTTCATCGGCTCAAGCACTCCAGAAAAAAGCGATTTGCATCCTCCCTCCCTCGTGTACTCACATCTAGCGGCGGCAACACCCGGAGCTCCGGAGGCAGACCATTTGCTTGCACTTTGAAGGTAGAGTACGTTAATGTTGGGTAGTGCGCCATATTGTTTAAGGGAGGGCTGGAGGCGGGAGGAAGCGGCTGACGGTAATGCTGCCAACAGAGCTTCTTTTTTGGAATCGACCAAACGGTGCAAGCAACACTAGCCTCTTCCACAAGCAAGCACCTAAGAAATGTTGACCTATGATAGGATGCGGTTGGATAAAGTGACATTGAGCACCTAATACATGCGTAGTGTGCACTGGATGGGGGGTGAGCGACTTCGCATATGTGAATACGTCAAATGCACAGCAATGACGATGACGACCCCCAAGTTCGTTCCCTGTGTCGTGCTCTTGGGCAACCCATCTCTCACCACACACCTTTAATTGTCCTCATCCACACCTCCGCCATCGAAATCCTGATACACAGCCTTACCTTAGGAACCTTCATACCGAAGGCAGTATCATATGATTACCAAACCATCGCCCTGTGAGCGCTTGGCCCATTCTAGGCCGTTTGCCGGAGAGACACTCATCCCTCATTGCGGCCAAGCATTCCACCACAACCTCACCCATGCCTTACCCCACCCCATCATCCGACAGAACTTTAGCGTCCGTGTCACTATGGACTTGTATGAAGCTGCCGAGGCCAATACCAAGCCCGCTCGAAAGTCTTGCCCCTTGACCCTCGCCCGGCAGCAAGAGGAGCACAAGCTAGAGCAGGAGCAAATATGCGTGATCACCCCGCGCGAACCCGGCCGCATCCTGGCAGAAGTCACAGTCCCGGAGAATATGCGCTTCCGGCAGATGGAATTGCGGGACGCGGCCGCCGTATTTCATTTGGGCGAGGAAGTCTTTAATGGTACGGATGTAAGGGTGTATAGAAAAATGCGGGGTGGGAGGGTATGGATGGTAGGAGCTACAGGGCGATCGATACACGCGCATGCTTAAGCATGCTAACGGGAAAGTGGAATTTCCAGAAGGATTGAGGAGAGCGAATGAAAGGGCATGTGCACGCTAACCATTATTATCACATTCAACATTCTTTTCCTGCCCTACCTCGTCCACCCCTTTGTCTCCACACAGCCGACTCTTTCCCCCAGTTGTACAGGACGTGGGATTCTTTCGAAGTGATCGAGAACCTGAGCGGCGATGGTGAGCTCTGCCTCGTGGCGGAAGAGCTCCTCGAGAGCGACAGTAATGGCACTGTTGCTGTTGCTGCCAAGGGGAGTGCTGATGGTGGTGATGATACCGCCGTTGCTTTTGCTCACCCGCAGAGCCGGATCGTCGGATTCATATTCGGCTCCATCACAGAGAAGAGGAAACGAGAGCATAGCTGCGGCTTGTTGGGGTGGGTGGGGGTTGCCCCGAGTCATCAACGGCGGAATATTGGCACTGTGCTGGCCCACAAGCTGTTTGAGCAATTTTGGGAGGATGGGATTAGTTTGATCGTGGCCGATACGCCCATGGAGAACACTCCAGCGATCAAGTTTTTGCATCGCATGGGATTTTGTACGCCTGTGTATCATGTGAGTCATCGTATTCGTATGTGTCTTCTGGGGTGTGTCGTGGATTTTAGTCTTTGTTGCTTGTGATATGGTTGGCTCCACTGCCTCTTCTACTTGGCCTTTCAATTTTCTATCTTCCATTTATCAGTCCTATGTATTGTTCGCTGTAGCAGCAGTCCCTAATCGTATAACTTTATTATAACATGACTTACACACATTTTTCCTCTCTCACATCATTCGTAGATTTACATGAGCCTCAACCTCTCTCGGCATCACCATCGGGCCCAGCACCTACCCCCCGCCCCCGAGCGCATCCTGCCTCCCGAAGCCAAGGGGGTAAAGCTCCGTCCTATGTCAATTGACGACCTTGCTGCGGTCCATGACTTGGGGGAGAAGATTTACGACCAATATTTGTACCCGAATTTGTACCGCATTTGGTAGGTGGGAGGGAGGGAGAGGAGGGATCGAGGGTAGATGTACAGGGACAAAGCAAGCCTGAGGTTGAGAAATGGACAGAAATTACAAATAGATCACATTCACACACACATGTGCACTCACAATCACGCAAACAAACGTTCGTAGGTCGGAGAGCGAGGTTGTGGAGCTGTTTGGTTCAGACTCGGAATTTTGTCAGGTGGCTGAGTATGAAGGGAGGGTCGTAGGCTTCGTCATGGGCACCACCATCTCCAAGCGTCGTAGCTCGTGGCGGTACGGCTATTTGGGTAAGAGAATGATAGGACCAAGACGTGAAGCTCTGGAAAAATTTGAACGCGTAGACTGAACATTCTGTACTCCCATCTCTTTCTTCACTTGCCCTCTACCCCTCCCTCCTTCCACCTGCCCAACAGTCTGGCTGGGCGTCGCCCCCGAGGTGCAACGTTTTGGTGTAGGCAAACGCCTGTTCCAAGCATTTCATGACCTCATGGTGGAAGATGGTTGCCGTATTATTATGATTGACACCCAGGCAGACAACGTTCCGGCCCGGAAATTCTTCGAACGCGCGGGGTTTGGCTCGTTGGAGTCGCATGTTTATTTCAGGTATGTCCTTTTTTATCCATCTGGTCCTGTGATAGCGGACAAGGGTGTCGTAGAATGATGTATCATCTAGGTAGATGACCTCCCATCGTGCGGGATGTGGCTCGTTGGAATGCCTCCGACTCTTCGTTACAAATTGTCGCTTTCTTCTCTTGCTAAGCAGCACGATGAGGGGCAAGTGCAGGAGCAAGAATAAGAGCGAATCAGCAACAGGAAAAGCTGTACCTCGAGTCAAATCGACTACCCATCAACAAATTACACCCATCCTACCCCTGCGCCCCTCCCTCCCTCAACAGTAAGCAAGTGGGGCCAGATGACCTGATCGCCAGCGAAGAGAGGGTCCTGCGCCAAGCTTCTTTGACGGGTGGTGGCCATTCCTTCTCCTCGTCCGCTTCCACAACAAAATCTTCCATTGTCGCCACCAAAACTGTGCTGAAGCTGGGAGAAGAGGAGGGAGCAGGCGGTGGTAGAGGAAGGGCGGCAGGGAAGGCGGGGGGGCCCGGGAAACATGGGAGATTCAAAGTTACGCGGCTTTTTCGTTTCAAGCGCGCGCGTTCAGTGTTGGAGACGGCGGTAGCTGCTGCGGGATTGACTGCTGCTGCCATTGGTGATGGTGGATGTGGAGGAGGACGGAGGGGAGGGATGAAGACTCGTCTGCCGCCCATGCTTGTAACGGCTGCTGCCGCTGCTGTTGAGAATGAGAAAGGAGGAGACAAAAATGGAACGAAGAAGAAAGTGGAAGAAAGGGAGTCGGTGGAAGCTATGCCAAGCTCCCGGCCGTCGACGCGGCGGAATTGTAAGGCGTCCACATCTCCGGCGACAGGCGGGAAAATGCGTGCAAAGCGGATTAAGAAGTAATAGGGAGGACAAGATGAGAAGGATGATATATATATACGACGAAAAGGTAGTAAGTAACGGGGGTAATAGGTGTGAGTCACACGTGACAGGAAACAGATCAGTCAAATTCGCGTTAAGTAAAGTGTGTGCCATCATGGCAACCATCCGTTGTCTACCTCAATAAAAAAGACACGAATGGAGAAATGGGGGATACTTTTTTCGAATAGCAAATAGTGGTGCGACACAGTGCTGGACAAAAGAAACGATAAACACAGTAGCAATGTGACGACAGAAGAACAGATAAAATGGAAACAAAATCACTGAGGGCTTCCATTAACATTACGTGCTTTTAGAATCCTTTCTGTGCCTCTGATCTCTCCTTTCCTCCGCTCACTTTCCTCCCATCCCCTCAGCCCTTTTGCTGGAGCTGCTCCATCGCTACCTTCTGCAGCAGCAATTTATGCGCCGTCGTCCATGAAAGCACCACCCACACCACAAACATGGCCAACAAGATAACCACGCTATTCACACAACATCCTCCTATGCAAAAACGCAAGCTAATCGGGGTAATTTCGATTCCCTCTGTCTCCTTCACCAGCATATGACCCCAATCCTTCCCCACCGTCGCCGTCACCCTTCCCTGTTTCGCCCCCTCCCTTTCCTTCCCTTCCTCCTTCTTCTCCTCCTCCCTCACGGCACACCACGTCGCATACTCAGGATTCCACCACTTGCTCAACCACACCGACGCCTGCTGGGCCCATGGCAGCAAAGCCCCGTACTCATTTGACTTCAACACCGGGTCAAAAAGCGGATCTCCGATATAAGCCGCCTTCATTGGATCACACGCCCGCTGCCCCGACAGCAGTTGCTCCCTCCCTTCACTCGTTAGCAGCAAACCCCGTCTTTCTGCATCACGGAGCTGGGCATCCAATGCTTGTTCATCTGCCAACGGCCGCTGGCACTTGGCCTGAACGGACGGAAAGATTCCATACACCTCCTCCAGCACCGCATCAATCTGCAGCACTAACCCTGCCAGCCCTCCAACCTCCCCTCCTCCAGCACCTCCTACACCACTAAGACCCATCGTTCCAACCCCCATCCCTCCCCTTCGCTCCCCCCAGTCCAACAAATGGTAGAAATATACCATCACCATCTCCCAAATCCAGAACCACACCTTTTTCACGGACTTAGGAACCATCGCCGTCCACTTCCTCGCCTGCTCTTTCATCGTTCTAATCGTCCTCTTCCTTGAGGCCAACAACTCCGCCGCTAAGTAGTGAGCATCCTGCGCGGCGTTCCCCACCAAACAAGGCTTACTCCTCATCAACCTTAAACGTTGCAAATGATGCAGCATATGCGTACGTCCTCGCATCTGATTCCCATTCGCCCATAACTCCCCTGCCGACTTGGACACGTCTCCCAAAGTATCCCTCAGGCCCGTACGATTGAATGCCTCGAGAACTCGGTGCAGCTGCAACAAAATCACCGGCTGCTTCGCCGCGTCTGCTCCCAATGCCTCTCTCGCCTTGCGCATAAACAGCATCAATATGGTCGTGTAGAAATGGAAATTACTCACCACATACGCCTTCAAAAACGTCTCCCGCCACCGAAATACCAACGCCGCCTCCCCCTGCCCTTTCCTGTCTGCGAAGGCCCGGGCTAATTGCGCATCGGGCGTCACCCACGCTAACCAGATCTCAACCACCATCAAAAACTTGGTCCAGCCCCCACCCTCGAGGGGCAGTCTTCTAAAAGCCATGCTCAGAAAGGTAAACATCGGCTGCTGTAATGCATCTAAAGCCGCACAAAATGCGGGGATAGTCGCTGCGCGGCTCACCCGTGGACCGTGGGTCTGGGCGACTAGCTCCACTTCGACCTTGCGGGCGAGGAGGTGGGGGAGAAGGACGAGAAGGGCTTGGAGCACCTGAAAGGAGGGTTCTTCATAGCGGAGGCTTGGTTGGGTGGGAATATTGGGATAAAACTGATTTTCGGCATCACTGGTGTCGGGATGGATTTTAGTGTTGGGGTTGAGACACGGGTTGCGCTCGAGCCACATTTCTATCAGGATTCGCAGGAACTTCTCCGAGTCTTCAGGGAGCGCTAGGGCCTTAATGGGGTCCAGGGTATTGTTCTTGGACTCGAATTGGGGAGTGCTCGTGCGGGGGAAGTAGGTGTAGATGTACGCTTGAAGGAGGTCGAGGTAGGCATTGTGGGCTTTGCGGGCGGTTTCCAGGAGGCCTGTGGGCGTGATGGCGCCTGAGGCCAGGTCTTGTTGGTAGGCGAGGGAGACCGGGGTGCTGTTTGAGATTGCGTGGCGGAGAAACATCAGAGATGTATTTGTAAGGCGGGGGGGAGAGGTGGACGCATTGGATATCTGAAAGTGACAATTTATCAATGCCTGCTGCCAAGGCGGGAGGTTATTTCGAGTGGGAAACTCACGTACTGTTCTTCCGACGTCCCGGTCAAACTTACTTTATCCCTATTTTAGGGTACACGGCATGATAGGCGAAAATAAAATGGTAGTAATCGAGGTGCGGTACGATGAACGGCAATCGAGTAAAGCCTGCTTTGGTCGTCCTGGGTTCCGAGGCACTATTGCTACTACCGCTGCTGCTACTGCTGCTGGTGGTGGGGGCAGTAGGCGGAGCATGCGGCCGTGTGCGGGCAAAGAAGAAAAACTCGTACAAGCGCTTGCTATTGTCAGTGGCCAATCGCTCAACATCTGCTGGCGGGTCGCCTCGCAAATATTCCTCGGTCCGGACAGGTAGCATTTCTACATCGAGAGCAAATCCCGGGTCATGCTTAGAAAAAGAAGCCAGCATACGGTACGCGTTATCCCATTTCAGCCTGTTCTCACTGGTCAGCAGAGTCACGACGCGCTCAGGCTTGGACGACTTGCTTACCCATCCCCCGTCGATCCTCATCCTTGTACTTGGCTGACCATGCATTCCGAAGCACCGGTCTAGGAAGCTGAAATACGTAGCCCCCCCCGGCTGAGCCAGCTCCCGACCGAGCACATCGCACGCCTCCTTAAGATCGGATTCTTTCGAACTACTTAGGGCAGCTTTGATTAACGGGGAGAGAGGGTCCCGGGCAGGAATAGCGGTCTTCTTGGTGGTGGTTTTGGAGCTCATGCTGTTCATTATGATGATGACGATGCAGACTAGCGATGCGAGACTTGGCGTGCGGCTTCGTTTTCCCCTGTAAAGCGCTATCCGTCTGTAAAGGAAATGGTGAGGGGTGTGGGCTTGAGTCTCGAGCGCGTAGTGCCCCATACTCCTGTGTGTTTGTAAGGCACAGATGCCAGCTTTCTGATCGCAAACTTCTGACTGAACATCGCCAACTCTGATCTTCCGGGTATGTGCTAGGAGATGGGTTGGGGACACAGGAGAGGCAAGGGGCGAAGGTGCACTTAAGGCAATTCATTTCATTTTTAATGGTCGATTTTGCAATGGTCGAATTCAAATTCAAAGATTGACTGCGTGAGCCTATGTTTGATGACACTGCCAAACGACGCGGCAAGAGTCATCGTCTCATGGAAGATTGGCAGACAAAGCTATCCAAGCAGGCTCTCTATTTCATATTTCAAGCCTTCGTCTTTATTTTCCCCAAGTCTTTCAATGCAGGACGACAACACATGGTTTTACATTACATATGACAAAGTCCCGCCCGTACGCGCCTTAGCAGGTAGACTCTTTCCCGCTATGGCATTCAACACCCTTCGTAGATTTTTAGCCACAGCCCCCGCCAGAGCACCCTCCACCCGGCACCGTGGCTTGAGAGGATTGACGTAGACCGTGAATGTTGGCGCCCCGGTGTCGCAACGTGTTGCTGCCTCCGCCGCCCCCGGTCCCAACGCTGCTGCTGCTCGCCCCTCTGCGTGCACCCCGGCGTTCTAGCGCCTGGGCACGTCGCTCCTCCCGCGTGGATGGCGAGAATGTGGAAAAGAATAAGCCAATAGCATTGCAAAAACCCCAGAACGCGTCCGTGATGGATTGCACAAAGCTCTTTTTGGCCAGCACAGTGCCTGTGGGTGGGGGGCGAGAAACGAGAGGGAATGACGACAAGGAGGCAGTAGCTTAGCACCATCAAAAGACAGCCTTCACCGACAAAAGGACCGCGAGACATGCAAGACGTACCGTCGCTCCTTACGTACGCCATTGCCCTGCTTGCTACCCCTGCCCTGCTGCTAATGGCCCTGTGATAATATGTACGGGGATGGGGTACTCTAGGGGTGAGCCTGGCCGGCTGGCTGGCTGACTGCGGTACAACGATCTCTGAGGCATGCAACATTTCTACGGCGGTAGCTGACTAGAATGTAGAGCGGCACCTCTGAGTGCAGATTGCGCGGTTGAGGCGGGGCGTTAAATTTGAAGTGTGAAAGAGGCAAGGAACAAGGCCCATGCCCCAGCAGTCACTGTTGCTAACTGCGGATGATGCCAAGGGACAGTCAGCACACCCGATATCCTTACACCCCACTGTCCTCCCTAAGCACGCAAATTACATTATGTATTCTCCATTCACACACAGGCAGTGAGGAGGGCCACATATCGATGACCCGGTGCACCCTTTCTCTTGCCGCGCATTTCCTAACTCTTGCCTCGACCACAACTGCATTTGTCAAACCTCCCCTCTCCCCTCCTCCCCTCGCCATACTGCACGCCACTGAGCCCAAGCGGGACATCTTCACCGCCTCAATATTTGAGGATAAGGCTTCAGATCCGTTGCGACAAGACGGGTATTGGGAAGAGTTGTTCATGAAGGGCAGCAGCGGCGCGGTCCCCTCAGAGGCCTCTCGCGTTTCGCTCTTCAATGAGAGCACGACGCCATCCCCCGAGGAGGGGGGCGTGGAGGTGGTGAGCTTTGACCTGGACGACACCTTGTGGTGTGGTAAGACGGTAATTAGCAATGCTAACAAGTACGTTTGGGGATGGGTTGGTACGTGTGGCGAGTTTTCTCGAGATGGGAGACGCCACCTCCTCCTACTCCTATCCGCCACAAATCCATTCCATTCCACGCGCAAATTGAAGAGATGTGCGCTTTTTTTTTTGCCACATCCGTAATCGGTCATCTAATACACACCACACTCTGGCCCCCTCACATCATTTGCCAAAATAGTGCCTTGCAAGCCTTCCTCCAAACCAACTACCCAGCCATGGTGGCCGAGGGTCAACCCGCCATTTCGGCACTTATGTGGCTCCTGGCGAAAAAGCATCCAGATGAATTTTTAGAGGACCCCGATGATTGCAATTCCATCGTTCGTTTCACTGACTTGAGGAAGCTCGCTCTCAATGTGTTAGCGCAAAAATGTGGTTTGCCCGAGCCCCAAGCAGTGGCAGAAGCGGCTTTTCAGGCGTGGCATGACGCGAGGTAAAGAAGGAGTGATAGAGGAAAGAAAAGAGGAAGAGAGGGAGATCTGCATGAACGATTAGTTCTTTTGACAACGTTTCCCTCTCATTCCCTGCGACTTATGCCACAGACATGACGTGGACGCGTTGTTTTTCCCGGGTGCCTTGGAGTTGCTGCAGTTTCTGAAGGGACGGGGGGTGAGATTGTGTGCAGTCACGAATGGGAATTGCGACATCGACCAGATTGCTGCCTTTAAAGGTACACAGTGTTACTGCTCCTACCGCTGCTGCTGCCGCTGCTCTTTTTATGCAGAATCTGTAAACCTTTACTTCTCTCTTTTCTGCATCACTGGTGCTCTGTGGTCTCAGTGGCTGGAATCTCGCTTGTCTTCTGTATGAGGGCGTTCTCCGCCTCCTTTCTTCTAGTCTTCTTCTACCCTTTCTTCTCCACCCACGCATACCTTTATGCCCTCACGCCCCCCATTTCCTCACCCACACAGGCATATTCGAATTCTGCATTAATGCCGAAAAAGTTGGTGCTCGGAAAAGGACCGGCCGCCCGTACGCCGCCGCCGTCAAGCGGGCAGGGGTCGGGGAAGGAGTGGAGGGACGATGGGTGCATGTCGGCGATGATTTTACGGAAGATATTGTGGTAGGGAGGGAAGGAAGGAAGGAAGGAGGGAGGGAGGGAGGGAGGATGTTTTTCTTGGGCAGCATAGGTGGTGGATCCTTCCGGCTTCATTTCAATGGGCGCTTACGCAAATCCCACCTACCCGTCCTCCTCCTCATCCTCTCTTCAGGCGGCGAAACATGACTTGAAATTGCGAACGATTTGGTATCACACGGCGGAGCGCAAGGCAAAGGTAGAGAAGGAGCAGGCGGAGGCACAGAACGAACGAGCAAAGAAGCAGGGACAGCGCGAGAAAGAGGGCCCTCTTATTTCCACACATGAAATAAAGGGATTGGCTCCTGGATTATCTCGTTTGGCTAATATGGCCACGGCTTCGGCGGATCGATTTTTCAAGGATAAAGGTGCGGTGCATGTCAGGAGCATGGAGACAGATGATTATTTGACACATTATATTGTGAAGGAATTTGCAGATGCGGAGGTAGAGACATTAAAAGAGGTGGGGGTGGTGATTGAGGAGTGGTTGTCGCAAGGATGTCGAAATGGAGGGGAAGAAGACCATGTAACGGAATCGGGAGAAATAGCCGAAGCGGCCGGTTCAGGTTTAGGTCTTGATGCGGAGGGGAAGGAGGAGGGAGGGGAGAAACTCGGTAGAAGAGGGGTGGAGGGCACTAAGTTTTGCATTGCGTGTCGGGCGGTGCTGCCGGCGCGGGCAAAGTTCTGCTCGACGTGTGGGGAGGCTCAAGAATGAGTACATATGATGCGGTTGTGGAAGTACAATCCCTTTAAGGTAGAACAAGAAAAAGGAGGAAGGAGAAAACTGAAGTGTAAAGAAAATTCAAAAAGGTGACGCATGCACCTCTTCTTTTTGTGAAGGGTCGCAATTTGATCCAAAACCATTTGATTTTACATTCTTCGCGGTCTTTCTCTGCGTACGTACTCAAAATCATCTCTTCTTCCTTCCTCTATCTCGGTCTCTCTTTCGTTCTCTCTCGATTGCTCACTCGCTCATTCATTTTTCCCGTCTACTTAGAAGAACCACCACCACAACCCAAAATTTTCCCTCACTTTGTGTCCCAAGAATATCGCCACAAGCAACAGGACTAGCAGCATTTTTCTTGACACTTTGCCCCTTTCAGCCATACTGCTGCTGCTGCTGCTGCTGCTGCTGCTGCTGCTGCAGTAGAGGTTGCATTTCTCATGGCGAGCATCGAGTGCAGAGGGACTCTTGTGGGCGTGGGAGGCGATTCCGGGGATGATTGAGACGGGTGAGAAGGACGAGGCCCTGGAGCTTCGTAGAAGAAGATTGGTATGTGGGGTTTAGAATTGAAATATGGCACAATAAAGTTAAGCATTGATCGCAGTTGTTCACGTCCACGAATCAACCGACGCAAGATTGGTATTTTTCTCTTACCGGCGTCGCTTGTGAAGGTTGAGAAGCTCATAGTTTACCGCATCCTCTGGTCCCAATTTTCCCACGTCGGCATGGCTTGACAACTCTCGCCGTAGCTGCAGTTTGACGGAGTCCAGGGCGTTGATGAGCAGGTCCCTTTCATTGGTAAGTGCCACCTGGAGTAGAAGTGGAGAATGGGTTGTTATTGGCGTGCAACAAAAATGAAAAGCGGCAGTATAGACAGCAAAAATGAGAAAGGGGACAAAGGGAGGATTCACTGACCGTGAACGTCACCAGATCGTCGTATCGCTGCCGATATTCTGTCATCTGCAAGGGAGTAAAAAATCAATAGAGAAAGATATGAGTTAATGGATTTTCCCTTTGACTTACAAATTTAAACATAGCCTACCTGATTGGACGTTAAGGAAAAATGCATGACGGACCCAGGGCTGTGCAGCTCGCCCACCGAGGACGGAGCGGACGAGGGCTTGCCATTCTTTTCTGCCCAAGAGGTGGAGGGGGTATTCCGCAAATCTTGGGTAGAGGTTTCCTCTTGTAAGGCTATTTCCACTTCAAACGTCAGCTTACATACAGCTCGCTTGTCGGCTAGCTGCCAAAGCCGCTCTAGCTGCCCTACCTACGTTTAAAAGAAGTCGACAGAAGGGCGGTAAGGGAACATTCGTAAAAAACGGGACGGACGTTAGTGAAGGTCATCAGATGAAGCCAAATAGACCCGAAAAGTAAGTCATTTCATATACTCCGTACCTGCTCCTTGACATCTCCTGATTTTTCAAAGCTATCACAGACCGCTTTGTTCAGAGGCAAGTACACCACTTGGAACTTGTCCATTACGACTTGCCCGTGCTCCTGTCGTGCTTCCGCCTGTTTCTCGGGAGACATGAGGATGGCCACTTCTCTTCGCTCCCCTGCCATAAGGATGCTTTGATTGGGACGCACAAGGTATCGCTTTGGCTTTGTGGTCTTGATTTTGAAAGCCACACCTCCGAGTCCCGGGTCCGACGTGGGATTACTCACGGTCACGAGAGTCTTGGCCATACCTGCTTCGCCCACAACTGTCTTGCCACACGGAGAAATTGACAGCTTGTAGTTGTGTGAATATGTGCGGGTGAGGAATGGGCGATGGTGCACATCTTGCTCACGAACAGTGCTTACATGGGGGGGCGGCTGCAGGAGGGAAGGGGCGATGGCACTGCCACTTGCCATGCTTTTTTACGTTGCTCTCGGATGGGCCCCGCAGGATGGATAAATGCTCTACCCTACCAAGTCCCGTGGCGTATAGCCTGTGGCGTGTAAGTTGTGTTTTGGCGGCATATGTCATGCATGTATAAGTGGTGTGCGGCTCGCATCGACTTCTGGGCGTGCTGTTGCTCTGAGATCTTGTCTCGTGACTCACTCGGAGAGTACGTTTCTCTCTTCAACTTCTTCCCCGCCTTCCGCCCTCCCTAAATTTCACAACAAATTCTCCCTCTTTCCACAACCACAGACAAAACAATGCCTGCCACCATGAAAAAACTTGTCGTCAAGAAGAAGACGGCATTATCAAAAACAGCGCCCACTACGACACATGCTGACTCTCCTGCCGGACCTGACCCCAAAGTCCAGATAGGTACTTCTCCACACCCGTGCCGCTTTTAAAATAGTGCTCAAAGTACCTTTCAGGAGAGCTTCCGACAATCTATGTGATAAATATCCTATCTGCCCTCACAAATAATTTTCAGAATGCAAAGCTGCGGAGGTCAGGGCGCTCCAAATCGACAAGGATCGCTTGCAGGCAGAAATACTGATCCTCCAGGCGCAGCTGAAGGAGCAGCACAATTGGCACGAAGCCATGTTGCGTGACATTACTCGTCAGCATAAGATGCGCGAGAAATAGTAAACGAAATCTTTTTTTTCAGCAGCGTGCGTGGGAGGTGAAAATCTATTTCGTGAGACGGCTATGACTACAACACCGTCGATTCGTAGTTGTACACATTTTCAGTTTTGACACATTTTTTTAATATTTGCTTTTATTTTCCTTTTAATTTTTTACTTGGGCGAGTGCATCCCAAGCCGCGTCGCAAACTCTAACCTTCTGAATCGCGCATGCCTGTTCCAAACCTCGGCGTCCAGTCTCTTGGCATACTCTGCCGAAGCTAACCCTACCCATGGAGCAACCCCCACAACCATCAACCACACGTCCCAACCGATGGCCCCAAGCCCTGCACTGCCCACGTTGTTCAGGCCGCGAATGACAAAATGAAGAGTTTGACCTACCACTAAACACACCCCACCCACCACCCACGCGAAATTCCGCAACGGTGATTCCTCTCGAAGGGTGGCGGTCCGGTGGAGAAAACTCGAGGACTGCACGGTCCAGCACAAAGCCAGCGAGACCAGCAGCAGGTCGTGCGCAACCCAGTAGCATGCAGAAACCTCTCCATGGCCTTGCCGCAAAAGAGTAAAGTGCTCAGAGCACGCTAGGACGGCCCACCATTCTGCGGTTGCTGATGCAATCGACGGAGGTCGGCCTGCGGGTAGCCTGCAAGCAGTGACCACATCGGGAAGGCGGAGGAGCAACGAGGCCAGGCACCGCGCGTGGACATACAGGCAAAGAAGGATGGTCGACAGGCAACGCAGCACCAGTGCCCGGCCTGACCGAAAGGCATTGTGCTCATTTGGTTTGAAGACGTTTTTGCGAGGGCACCTTCCCAGGAGCCCTGCATCTGCGGGGGTGACGAGGAGAGGCAGTACAAGCAGAGGCAAAATTACCCACAGTACCCAAAGGGTGTCCGCTAAAGACCACTGTCCACGCGTAGAGGCAACAGGAAGCGGAAAGAGATGCGGCAAGACCACGCACAATGCGACGGTGATCAGAATCGTGGTGCCGAGGGACACACACTGGTAGAAACACCCAAGGAGGCGGCGGCTCTCCTTGACAATATCCGTCAAGACGGCCAACGAGGCTACTGTGCCATCGGCGGCAGCCCCTAAGCGGAATGCACAAAATAAACCTACAAGCGCTTCATTGAAAGCAATGTCCCTGGGCAACAAGCCGGCGGCAGCTCCGGTGGCAAAAGGAGCAACAGCACCAGTGAGGTGCAACCCACCAGGCACTCCTCCCATTGCAATGGCCACGTCCGCCCGTCGGAAAAGCTGCGTATTGGTGCATCGAAACCCACACCCAACACAAAGCACCGACTCATGGTACTCCTGAAAGACAACAAACATCTCATTTATAGTTGGTGGCGTTGCATCCGTGTATAGACTCACCAGCAGAGGAACATTGTCCACATTCCGCAGATGCTCGCGGATGGCCGCAGTTCCATGAGGCAGGCGGCTTTTGGTCGCCCAATCACCGTATACGTCCCCACGTCCTACGATCAAATGACTGGAAGGCACTTGTGCGACAGAGGGGCGTAGTGAAACGGCAGCATTCCAATCCATCGCTATCCCCATTTGCTCTGCCAGCTTTTTGGTCCGACGCATGTTGCGAGGGCTAAAGAAAAGGAAGCGGACGCCCGAGGCCATCATCTCCTCCACCAGGCCCGGCACCTCCTGTCGTGGCAGCATACTCGATGCCACCATCCCAAGGAACACCTGTCGGCGCAGCAAGCCCCAAAGCATATCGTCGTCCTGGCCGTGGCCTTGATTATGGCGGACCATCCCAGTCATCCCACCTCCATCGCTGTAAGTTCCACTGTTTTCCTCAATATAATTCTTACTAGGGCTTGGCGCCGGCATTGGGAAGCTCCGCACAGTAGCCTTTCCAAGAATGGGCTCCGTGCTTCTGCGAAGGAGGTCCGGCATACTCGTGCTAGCTTGTGCTGATGCTAATAAGCGGCTCTTGACCGCCCCCGACAAAAATCCAGCGTTTACTTCGCCCCTTACGCTACCAGAACTGCCTTGACTAGAAGGCGTCTCGAAACCTGACGAGGAAGGAGAGGGCTGGCCATAGCCTTGACCATGAATTAGCCTTCCCCTCCTGGTGAACGATGAAGGCGGCGGATCCTCCTTTCTCCGTTCCAAAGGGTCAACATTCACTGTAGCCGTGGCTTTTGCGGATTTTCCCGCGTCTGCCACCCCCTCTTCAGTCCCTTCCCTATTACTACCTGCCTGCTGTTCCATCCCACCATCATGTCCTTCCGCTGTTGCCGCCGTCTGTCGTGCCAGCATCCTTGCCTCACGTTCCTGCAAAGCTTGTTCACGGATAGCATCCAGGTGGGCAAGCTGCTGGGCTTCTGTGTAATTGTCCACGAGATAAAAAGGCGGGTCGCTCAGATGTCGTCGTGCGAACCGACGCGCAAGTACGGGTGGAATGGGTGTATAGGAGAAGCAGACGACATGGTAATCCTCCAAGGCCCACGCATTCCACGCGGCAACAATTAATCGTCGATCCTCCGCAGTCAAATGAGAGATAACGCTACCATCAAAATACTCCAAACACATCGGCAATGCCAACGATGGTGTTCCTGCTGACAAGAGCTGCATCTCTCCGCTGTTGCCATCACCAACTCCAGTACCCGTGGCGGCCCGCCGACGCAAGTCCTCCCACACCACAGACGTCATGTGCGGCTGTAGCGTCCCGCGGGCCCGAGTCTCTGCCAATGAAGACGCACTTACATCTTCACAAGCGCGGGCATCGACCAAATGTGGAGCGACAACCAAAAGGCGACCTCGCTCGCAAAAATAAGGCCTCAGGTCATCTGCAGCCGAGAAGCCAATGCCCCTTGCCAGCTGCCCTAGGTACGCCTGGCTTTGGCTCGACGAATCGTTGCGGACAAAATCAATCAGGGCTGCTACTGGTGTCGCTGCTGTTTGTGTGGCTGCTGCTGTAGAACCTAGCATAGCCCACTGCTGCTGGGTGGTACACTGCCGACCCTCCATTTCTGCAAGGGCTAGACAGGAGAAGCCTAACGGCTTCAAGGAAGGCAGGTGTTGAGTCCATGTAGGACTTTCAAACATGATGGCAGCAGCGACTGAGGAAGACGAAGGGGAATGAGACGACATGGAACCGGGCTCGCGCATGATTTGTAATACCGTAGACGCAGATGCCTCTTGGGCCTTTTTTGGATTAAGGAGAAACACTTCTTCAGGGGAGGGTGCATCGGCCACCAACAATTCGTCGTCCACCACCGCCAGCATGGTGACAGACCCCAGCCTCTCCACGGTCCGACTTCGGATGAGTGGGATGGACAAAAGTGGGCTTCTCGTCTGCGGGGAAGGAGGGAGGGGTACTGCTTTCTTTCCCTCGCGATGGCTGTGATGGCCCTCAATCTCCACAGCCACGTGCGCCTTTGCAGATTCATGCCGAAGCGTAGAGGGAAGAAGAGGAGGTGGCATTAAGCGCGCACGCAGCGTCAACAGAAAGTAGCGGAAGAATCGACGCACGGAGATGCGGTCCCGACGCGAGGACGTCAAACGAATGCGCTGCTCGGGCTCCAAGTCTCCATCACTCCCGTCCTCACGACCTTTCTTTTGGGGAATCGTCTTGGTCCCTTCGCGCTGCTGCTCTTGCAATCTCTCGACCACCGTGAGCAGTCTAGCCATACTCAAAGCCTCAACCAAGAGAGACAATGTGGGCCGCGCCACGGGCAACGCCAACACAGCCACGTATGCCGGCTCCTCCAACAGATAGTGCCGCCACAACAATCTCTCTTGTTCTTGCCACACGAAACGCAATGAAACTGCAATTAGAAGAATGCCCATCAGGACCAGGATCCCGAACAAGGCAGCATGACGGGAGATTCGCATGTCCTTGGCAAACAATGTGTCGGGCGATGGGTGTTGTGGGCACTGGCTATCATCTAGAGGGCGGAGCATCTCCTCCAAGAAGGCTTGAAGTGGCGTCTCTCTCAAACGGAACGTGCGCATATCCCCACACAAGACAAGCAATCGACGTGATGTCGGCGAGATGGTACACTTGCGCAAAAAAGAGATGCGACGATCAGGGCGGAAGCCTACCTTAGCCCCCGCGGGCAACCATGCACCGCTGGCGCCTTGATCTGGTGATAGCTGCTGCGAAGGACTGCCACCATATGGGTGGTGGACATCTTGCGACTTCTCGTCGCCATTCTCAACCCCTCCCTCATCATCTCCGGGCTCACAATCCAATTCCTCCACTCGCGCGGGGGTCATGTCGCTCGTACCCAAGGCAATTATATCGTCCTCTACAAGCAACAAAGCGGGCACCCGCTCCCACTTGCCTTCCCGAAAAACGAGATATATGGACACCATCGGCGAGCCTTGCTTCAACACGGCAACCTGCTCTCCGTAACTTGTGGTGCTGTTGTCGGCCGTCAGGACGTGCTTCCGGTATATTCCCACGGTCTTGCGCACGCTTCCCAAAACCTCCCGCTCTTGACATACGTGACGGGCTGCGACAATCCACACGTTCAGGAAAACATTGACCAGGAGCACGGCGCGGTAGACCCACTTTGCGATCCGATCGCCCTCGTAATCGTGATAGTGCTCGCCCAACGCATGCCCGATCCCCAGCACCACCACGCACAGGAACAAGGCCCCTTGCGACAGCAACGCATCCTTGGCAGCAAGATGCCAGGACTTTTGGCGCAGCCGGGCGGTCTCGGCAGCCAGCACGTCGTCGCACACTTGGCAAAGCCGCAGACGCGCCGTCCGCCAGCCCATGCCAGTGCAAGTGGATGCCACCATGTGGTATTGTGGTTGCCCTTGGCTTATCGTGCGCAAAGGCGGCGGCGACTGCTGCTGCTACTACGGCTGCAGCTGCCACTCGAACGTATTTGTACTCTCTTTTTAGCTGTTATTATGAGCCACTGCATCGGCAACCAATGAAATGGTTGACGCATTCTCGAACGTACGGCCTGTGATTTCGTTGGGTTTTGCTATATAGAATCAGCCTGTTGATGCAGATCGATGACGATTGGCGAGAGGAGAGGAGAGTGCTGATGAAACCTGCCTCCTCATATGCTTTACACCAACCACTATCCAGCCACGCCTGACCACGATCCATCACATCCTCTCTCAGACATAGCATGCTGTCCTTGCGCCGCGCATTGCCGATTTTGCGGGCCGGTAGCGAGAACCGCTGGGGTCTCAGGTAAAGTCGGCTGGAGGTGGAAGCAACAACGGCAGGCACTTCAACTGACTTCGCGTTTGCTCCACCGAACCCACACTTCAGCGCCACCAGCGCCACTAGGAGCAGGAGCATCAACTGCAGCAGCGCCACGGTATGGGGCAAGACGCGTGCGCGATGCTTTTCTGCCTTGGCGTCAATGGACGTGGCCGCACAAGAGCGAGACGTTATGGAATATGATGTCGTCACTGTGGGCGCCGGGCCAGCGGTAAATACAATTGGTTGGGAACGTGGCATAGGGGATGACGAGCTTGTGAATGAGACAGGAAATCGATGCGTCAGTCATGCTTCGTAGGATTTCATTGTCCGTATTCCATTGAACTCAAGCCACGTCACCCTTCTCTTTCTCTCCTCCCTTCCCGTCCTCAACAGGGCCTCGCCGCAGCCATTCGCCTCAAGCAGCGTGCCAACGCCAATGGCACAGAGCTGAGTGTGTGCGTGGTAGAGAAGGGTGCTGAAGTCGGGGCGCACATTTTGTCTGGTATGTATACCTCTCTTTCTAGGTCATCCCACGGGAGGAATGGAGGGAGAGCCTTGCTACTTGCCAGTGTGTACGCGTGTGCTGTGCCCTGAAGCTTTGCAAATTCAGCGGCGTAGGGTCATTGACTTTCAAATTCATTGTTTATAAACCTTGCACGCCTTTTTTCTATTTTTCCCATCTCTTCCTGTACCTTATTCACATCCACTCAGGCAATGTCTTTGAGCCCCGGGCGTTGGACGAACTTATTCCCGACTGGAGGGAGAAGGGCGCGCCGCTGGACACGCCCGTCACAGAGGATGCGTTTCTAATTTTGCACACTGACAAGAAGTCTGTACAGCTGCCCAATGCCCTCTTACCGCCGCAGCAGGTGGGTTGATGGAGAAGTAGGAGGATGGGAAGGAGGCCGGCGATAAAGATTTGGGTATGCTACAGGATCACACGGGTGCAAAGACCGTCACTGAGCTGATGTGAAATTAAAGTTAAATCAAACAACCGCCTCTCTCCTCCCTTTTATCCTTCCTCCATTCTGCAGCACAACGACGGCAACTACGTCATTAGCCTCAGTCAGCTCGTCCGCTGGCTGGGGGAGCAGGCAGAGGAGCTTGGCGTGGACGTCTTCCCGGGGTTTTCGGCCGCTGAAGTCCTCTTTGACGAGGCGACAGGAGGGGTGGTAGGGGTGGCAACTCGTGATGTGGGCATCGGGAAGAATGGAGAGAAGAAGGGCAATTACCAACCAGGGATGGAGCTGAGGGCGAAGCAGACTTTGTTCGCAGAGGGGGCAAGGGGCTCTTGCTCGGAAGGGGTGATGGCCAAGTTTGGCCTGAGGGAGATAGGGAATGAGGGAGGGAAGAGGATGGATGAGCAGACATATGGACTGGGGATTAAGGAGGTGTGGGAGGTGCCAGAGGGGCAGCATAAGCCGGGGTATGTAAAGGGGGGGAGGGAGGGAGCGAGCGAAAGCGGGAGAGAATCGTCATGGAATGGTGTGGCGCTAGTGGCAATTGTGTAACCTCTATCTCTTTTTACATCCCCTTCCCAACGTCGTCATAACGGCAGATTTGTGATGCATACCTTAGGATGGCCGCTGCAGACCGGACCCTTGGACAAGACGTTCGGAGGCTCCTTCCTCTACCACATGAAGCCCAACCTTGTCTTGCTCGGCATGGTCGTCGGCCTGGACTACGAGAACCCGTACCTCAATCCGTAAGTGGCAAAGTCTTTGATTGTCCGGGTTGCTTTTCTGAGGTCCTGGGGATGAGTTCGACCTCTCTCTCTTACAATTTCATTCAAATTTCCCCGCAGCAGCGATCAGCCAACCTCCCTCTCCCTCTTCCCCACGCCACCACCACATTTTTTGAATTATCCCTCCCTCCCTCTCTCCCTTCCTCCTTCCCTTTCTTCCTCCCCCTCCCTACAGATACAAAGAGTTCCAACGCTGGAAGCTCCACCCCGACATCTTCAAACACATTGAGAACGGCGAGGTCATCTCCTACGGCGCCCGGGTGTTGAATGAGGGCGGGTATCACGCCATCCCAAAGTTGACCTTTCCGGGAGGGGTTTTGGTAATGGGGGAGGGAAGGAGAGAGGGAAGGGGATGAATGCACTCGGGACCCATGTGTAAAACGAGGGAAGGTATCACGACCCCTGGAAACTGGCCTTTCGAAGGCGTTTTGGCAAATGAGGGAGGGAGAGGGAAGGAGGGAGGGAGTGAGGAAGGTTGTGTGGGTGGGCAGGGATACATCCACTGCGACCGACAACATGACAAGGCGGCGATTCCTCATCATCTCATTTCTTTGTCTTTGTTTCTGGGCTGCATAACACAGATCGGCTGCAGCGCAGGCTTCCTCAACTCGGTCAAGATCAAGGGCTCACACACTGCCATGAAGGTAGACTCCTGCGTCCCTCCCTCACTCCCTTTCTCACCTCCGTTTCCTCCTCCATCTGCTTCCCCCTACTCTTCCATCCCCTGGGACCCTATCAAGCATAAGCGTAATCCCAACCCCTACTCTCCTTCCGCCCTTCCCAAATCCCTAGTCCGGCATGGTC
The DNA here is from genome assembly GCA_004519485.1 of Nannochloropsis oceanica. NCBI lineage: Eukaryota > Eustigmatophyceae > Eustigmatales > Monodopsidaceae > Nannochloropsis > Nannochloropsis oceanica. Next base: position 682,014 of record CP038128.1, read on the forward strand.
GCCGCCGACGCCATCTTCGACCTTCTCTCTTCCTCCTCCCCTTCCTCGGACTCCCCCTCCCCCGACGACCCTGCCTCCCTCCCACCCTCCCCTCCCTTGGAAGCGACCTCCTACCAGTCGGCCATGGAGTCATCCTGGGTATACGACGAATTAAAGGAAGTGCGAAACGTCCACGCGGGGTTCGCGGCCGGCCTCGCCCCGGGCTTGCTCCACGCAGCTCTGGTCACCCAGATAACCAAGGGAAAAGAACCCTGGACCTTGACAAATCCCATGACGGATTCCGCCAAGACGAAGAAGGCGAAGGACTGTCCTGAGATCGAATACCCGAAAAGTGATGGGCGGTACACGTTTGATTTGTTGACGAACTTGCAGAGGAGCGGGACCTACCACGAGGGGGATCAGCCCGCACATTTGCGGGTCAAGAGGGCCATGGAGACGGTGGCGAGTGAAGTGTCGTACCCGGAGTATGCGGGACCGGAGCAGAGATTTTGTCCGGCGGGGGTGTATGAGTATAAGATGGTGGAGGTGGAGGGGCAGGGCGAGGGAGGGAAGAAGGAGAGGCCGGAGCTGGTGATTAACGCTCAGAACTGCGTGCATTGCAAGTGTTGCAGGTAACGAAAGGGAGGGAGGAAGGAGGGAGGGAGGGAGGGATGATGGGAGTCAAGCATGCTCTGTGTAGCCCTCTTCCCTCCTTTTCACATGCACAGGAGCGCGTGCTTTCTTTCACACACACGAATCTCTTTTGTTTTAAAATGAACACACCACAGCATCAAGATGCCGCAGGAGTATATCGATTGGACCGTCCCAGAGGGCGGTGGTGGGCCTGCCTACACCCAAATGTAGACCGAGCGTCACGATCAATTGGGGAAAACAAAGAATTACGCATAGCTCATGGGCCGTTGGTTATTGCGGACATTCACCACAAAATTTCCTCGCTCGTCACAACGGCGACGACACAACGCACGAACAGCTGTAGAAAAACAAACCCTCGGGCTTCGGGGTTATGTATGTGTCTCCTTGCTTAGACGATGGGAGGGGGAGGACAGAAGAAGAACGAAAGGGTGATTAGATGAAGCCAGGGATAGAGGTGTTAAGTGAAGGAATGAAGGACAATTTTGTGTTGCCTAGCAGCAAGTCAGAAAGAGGGAAAGGGGAAAAGAAGGTTGCATGCAAGGGAAGGTTGGTTAAAGAATGAGTGGCTACAAATTCCCACGAAGCAATCGCGACACGTTGCGTAATGGCAAAATTGCGTTCTTTGTTCCTGTCCCCATTTCCATTCGTCCCATCCTCCCTAACTCGTGCCCACCACCTGCTCAATCAAATGATTCGCATACTGCATCCCCCCGTCCCCCAAAACCACTACATCGTAGGCCTCCAGAAACTTAGGCAATTCTACCACAAAGTCTTTACCCGTCTCGCAAAACCCCAGTGAAATTACCTGCTGCCTTCCTCCCTCCCTCCCTCCCTCTCTCCCTCCGTGCATCCCTTCCGCCATGCCGACATCCGACACTCTCCCCCCCAGCACCAAATAGTTCGACGGCTGCCTCATCCCACCCCCCATCCCTCGCATCATGCCTGAGCGAAACTGTTGCGCTGTGGTCATGTTTTGATTGAGGTCATGGACGAGAGGGAGGGTAAAGCCATGCGCCACGCCGTCAGGGCCAGCCCGAAGAAAATTGGAGACCAGGCGGATATTGGGAGGAAGAAAGCCCTCGGGGCCTGTGAGCCCTAGCGAAGAGGCGAGGCACAGGGGAAAGGAAAGGAAAGGAGATAGGATAGATGAGTGAATGCGAGTGCTGGAAAGGGACACAGACAAACGTGAAACAACACGATGAAATGAACGCAACGTCGCATCCGTTCACACACTCTCACTTTTTCCATCCTGCCCTTCCTCGGCAAACGTACCCGGCGTCGAGAGCGCCAACACCTGGGCAGCCACATCTCCGTAGCCCGCGCAAAAAATCGTAAGCGGCACTCCCTGAAATGCCAACGGTTTCAACATCTGCTCCAATTTCGCCCTGAGTGGAACTGACCCCAAAAAATCCTGCACTGCCAGTGGAAGGGACGGTAGGTACACCTGTCCCTCCCTCGCAACCAAGCTTTGAACTTGCTGTTTGAGTGCTTCACGGTTAGTGTAGCGTTCTTCCTCGGTGCTGGCTGTCAGGAGGTCGCGGTCGAATTTCTCTTGGAGGGCGCGGAGCGTGGCACGGGTATGTGGCATCAAAGCCGCGTGATGGACAAGGCCCTCTGTGGTCTCAGTCTTGCGTTGCCCGTCGGGAGTGCGAAATGATTTCAACGCCCCCTCAAACGCTGCAAGAACCTCAATGTTTTGTGGACCCGCGCGTTGAAAGTTGCTGATTTTTTCACGAAGGCCTGTTTGGGAAGTAGTAGTTGGACGCGAGGATGGAAAGATGTAATTGCCCCTTCATGAAGAAAAACAAGTCCCTATGAGGCTTCAACCTACAGACCAACACTTTTCAATCACGCCATATGGCTGCCGACAGCGCCTGCGCGAGCCACTTTCAAATATCCATGAATACACGTACCTTTGGGATCTCGGACGAGAACGATGTTGTCTCCCACGGTGAAAATATCAGGTAAGACATCCTCTTCTTTGTCGCCTGCTGCTGCTGCTATTGATTCTTCTTGCTGGTGATCCTTAGTAATAGTAGTAGTAGGAGGAGAAGGAGGAGGAGGAGGAGGGAACGAAGAAAGAGGAGGAGGGGATGCAGCGGAAGAAGGGAGGGGCTGTTGACTATCCATTCCCCCCACCCCTCTTAAGGGCCCGTCTTGTTGATGTTGGTGATATTGAGGCATTCCACGCTCCTCCTGGTGCTGCTGCTGCTGTCGATTCATTGGATGACCGTAGGGAGGACCGGCACCACCAGGGCCCGCACTATCACCGGGCGCGGATGGGTAGGGGGGATAAGGACGTCTACCTCCAGGGTAAGAGTAGGATGGGGAAGGGTTATGCTGCTGTTGATGCTGTTGCTGCGGCTGGTCGCCACTCTTGTTTTCGAGGAGGCTTTGGGTGGTACTGATGATTTTGGACGATATTTTGCCCCACAGCCCGCCTTGTTCCTCCCCCTGAGAGGAGGAAAAAGAGGAGGAGGAGGGGGGCTGCCATGGAGGTCGCAGAGTATCTCCGAATGGTGTTTCTTGTGGGGAGTATCGGAATTGTTGCGACGAGGGCAGGGCGGCTTGAGGGGGAGGGGGAGGAGGAGGAGGAGGAGGAAGGGGGCCTCGTTCGGGGTAGCCGCGGGGAGGGAAGGGGGGAGGGTGCTGTTGCTGCTGCTGCTGCTGGTGGTGCTGCTGCTGCGGTTCACCCCAAGCGTAGCTATCTGGCCTGGTTGAGTAATGTCATGTAAGTGTGGGATCAGTAACTTCAAATGTGGTAGTCTATCACCCGAGGAAAGAAAAGTCCTCTTGAAGTTCGGCTCAAGGACAAGTGAAATAGGCAAGGACATACACAGACGCGTAGAGGAAATACGTACCCTTCATCTGATCCGGCGAAAATCTTGTTCGTTAGCCGGGACCAAAAGCCTTCTTGCTGCGGGGGGGGCTCTTGTGGCTGCTGCTGCTGCTGTCTGGAAGGAAGAGGACCACCGCGATAGTGAGGTCCGTCCATGGATGGCATGCCCCCCCATGCATGATCCTGAGATAAAGATGAGAGGAAAAAGACCAGGGGCATTATTAAGGAACAGAAAAGAAGAAGCATTAGCCCGTCAACGTGAACTTACCTCGGGCGGGTAACCATCCCGGCCCTGCCAGGTTAGTGATTGGGCAAAAAAGGGGAGAAAAGAAAATCCTACATGCTTCAGTCTTTATCCCTCACAATAACACTTCCCAACGATGCAGTACGTGCTCACCTGCAGTTGGTGGTGCGGAGGAGGAGGGGGTCCGCCGCGGGGCGGGGGAGGAGGAGGCGGGGGATGGTAGTACGGGTTGCCTGGCTGCTGCTGCTGCCTCCCATTGTTCGCCCGCGCCCCCTTCATTCCACCTCCTGCAAGTACCACAAATGCCAGCAAGAGCGGGCGCCCACCATACCGCCGTCGTCGTGCTTCTGCCGCTGCCGTGACGACCATCCTCGACTCGTTCGCTGCCGCACCCTCGGTTATTCTTTTCAGGTGCTTGTCTGTGCGATAATGAACGTGGTGTTCGAAGATGATAAACCTAGGGAGCTGCGTAAAGCTATGGAAAAAGTACTTTGCGAGGTGGTCTGTGGAATTAGAATGGTGAGGTAGGACGTGATGAGGGTCGTCTATCGTTGCTCCACTCGCCAATTCCCTTCTCTCCAAGACCTTGCTTTCACCCTGAACACCCAACCCACATCCTCCCTTCAGCGCAATGACGCTCATTTCCAAAACCTTCTTGCTGGCGGGTGTGACCATGATCATGCGGGCTTCCCACCAGGCCATGCAGCAAGGTAAACGTACTGCCTCCCCTCCTTCCTCTCTCCCTCGGCCCCTCCATCATCTGCAAACTGCCAACACCACTATTCACACACCCCACGCCACGTGACAGTCAAACCCTCAATGCCGGCCGTTCTATTGGACCTGCTCGTGGCATTTCTGCTGTGCTTGACAGGGGCGCTGCTGGGGGCGGGCTCCTTCAGACCAACCCACCTGTCCCAAGACCCTTCCCATCGCTGCAAAGACATCTTTGACTCCCGGCCGGACTTTGCCGTCTTCAACCATCGCGGTCCCTTATTGCGAAGTCGGCAATTGTGAAGGAAAGAGACCGGAAACGCACCAATTGTAATAAGCAGGAAGGCTTGCCGTATCGTTTGCTACTATATACCTGTTTTTTGTTTTTTTTTTTTAAATTTCTGTCGCGGACTTGTCGTCCCTTGCATGTGTGCACCACCCCTCTCGTTAACTATCAACTATCTACATTAAGGCGGTGCGAATCCTTGCATAACAGTGGTTCCTCACTATCGAAACCCACACAGTCTCCTTACCCGGTGTCTAATACACAAGCAGCGCCCCCCCTCCCTCCGTGTACGACCTTGCAAACGAATACCCCGCATTGCTCAACTGCGAGAATGCCACTTTAGCTCTTGGCACGACAAAGCCATAGTAAAAGCGAGCCCGTGCCACTTCTAGCATCAGTCTCGCTATCCCTTTCCGGCGACTGTTTTTGCTGACCCAGACCTGTTTTACCCCTAACGTGGCCTCTGCCATGTCGTGTAAGGAGTAGGCGACACCCTTAGGGAGAAGGCTGGCGGCCGCTTCCTCCTTCCCCTTTCTACCTTGTCGGAACTGCGATGAGGGCGGTGCTAATGCTTTTCCTTTTGTACGACCGATGCTGCTGCTGCTGCTGTTGCTATTGCTGGTGGTGTCCTTATCGTCCACTCGATGCATCTTGGCCGGTGGTGGCTTTTGATCTTTCTGCTCTTGCTTGTCATTCTCCGCCCCCGCATGATCCTTACATGCCTTCTTTCCACCACACTCCTGGAGCCTCCCATCTTTCGCCCCATGTACCAACTCTTCCGCCGTCGTCTCCCTCCCTTCCCACTCCTCAGATGGCATGGCCTCCAACACTGGATGCGCCGCCACAATCTTTTCTGCGACCAAACACCCCACCACCCGTTTGTCATGCACATACAAAAACGCCTTCTCCGTAGGCCGTAAAGCACTCTGGCCTTCTACCAAAGGCACAAAACCCATTTCTTGGTCCATGACTCGCTTCACCTCTCCCATCTTGAGCAGCTGCGGACCCCCGTCCCCAGGTCGCACCTCAATCACTCTGTCCTTGCCCTCGGCGCCCCACACCAGTCGTTGCCCCTTCCAGCCCTGAAAAACCAGGCCCGCGCTTATGCTCCGGCAGAACGAGGCGTGATCCTTTTCGTCCTCGGCCTCACCGTTCACGTACAGGAGGCCGCACACGCCACAGAGCGTGCGCTTCCCTAGGGATTTTTGCCCAAAGTCCAAGAACGTTTGGGTGGGAGCTTTCTTGGAGGCAGCGACGGCTCTGTTGGCGAAACTGGCGGAGGAAGAAGAGGGTGGTCGCTTTTTGGCCTTATTGCCGTTGCGAAGGCAACCCGTGAGACTGCCAAATACGGATGAGGAGCCTGATTAGGGGATGAGGGTGGAAAAGAGGGAAAGGGTGATGAGATTGAGGCCGATGAGGAGAGAATCTCTTGAGGCACTTACCTCTAGGCATGACCCTGGCGCTCCAAGGCTGTTTTTGGTCCCCCTGGTTGTCCTGTATACGATGTTGTGGTGTCTGAGGAGTAGGTCGTAGCGCGTCGTGACGAAGAGCCGTTGCAACTTTTTGCCCTCCTTATCGTCATGCGTCCTTCTACTTTTGGCAACTTTCCACGCTCCAAACGCATTTCGTGAGATTACCATTAAATCTGCCAACATCCATTTCCATTATACAACACTGGTGAATCACATAGCTATGGACGGGGAGCAAGATGTGGGGTCCCTGTCGCTATCGTCTCCATCCGCCCCCGCGAAACTATCAGCTAAATGGGCCGCCCTTCTGCGCTTGATCACCACCGACGCTGCTACCAAAGATGGCATTAAAGCCTTGGCCGAGATGTATGGACGTATATTTAAGGACAAGGATGCTCTGGTGCGGATGCTGATGGCTGATGCGAAGGCCTCGGAGCAGGAAATGCAGGCCGCCTACGAGGCGCACGTCCGGCAACGTAATTCTTTGCTCGCATTCCACCGTGCGCACACAACTACACTTGAGGGAGGTTTCACCCGCGACCTCGAGGCCATGAAAAATGAGTTTCAGACGGAAGCTGCGCTTTTAGCAAAACAACATGCAGAGGAGCAAAGTGGGCTCAGCCAGCTGCTGCAATCCATCGAGGCCTACGAAAAGGGCAAGCAGCAGGAGCGCCAAGAGCTGCAAGCCAACGTGCGGGAAATTTTGAAGCGACAGGGCCAAGAGCAAATAGTTAAGCTCCGCCAAAATCTTACGTCGCAAATCGACGCTTTACTTCAACACTTGCAGGACAAGGCACCGGCCTTTACTTCTGCAGCCACGGGAATGACAGGAACGGTGACAACGGCGACAGGCACCACTGGCGCCATTGAGACGGAAGCCAAGGCTATGGCGATCAAGGATCAATCACTGACGACTCTTATCGAGGCGAAAGTACGAAAGATCGACCAGGAGCTCCAAAGGTGGAAGGAGTGGCGGGTAAATATGACGACCAGCGGGAAGGAGCACAGCGATCGGAATCAGGCTTTGATAAACGAAAAGCGGGCCCTACTTGACCAGCATCGAAAACTTAAGTTGCACATGAACAAACACCGCCAGAATCAGCAAAAGACCTTGAAGGCCTTGGATGAGGACGCAAATGGAGCCAAGGAAGATTTGAGCGCGCAGATTGAGGTGAGTGTGTGTATGTGTGAGGGAAAAGACCTTAGTTGTCAATATTACCCCTACACACCGTATTTTATGAGCTCATCTTCCATATCTCTACATTAGCTTGGCCTACGGGTACTGAACCTGGCAGAATTAGCATACAAGAAGGAATTGGAGCAAAAAGGTGCATTGTCTCGCCTGCAAGGCTCATTGGTCGAAGGCACTCTTTTTCATCCTCCTGGTGCCACCACCAACAGTATCAGCAACACCAACAACAGCGGCGAGGGCGTGGCCGCATCGACCGAAAATCCTTTGAATAGCTTTTGTAGACGGTACAACCAATCATTGTTAGGAAAGGTTGCCCTTCACGAACGACGGGATACTCTGCTGGAAGAGAATCGAATGTTGCAGGTAAGACAAAGGAAAGAAGTGGGAAAGAACAGAAGAGAAAGTGCAATGATTGTACAAAAGCGGGAAACTTCCCATCATCAAGACAATCTGAAACCACTCTCAATCTCTTTTTGCAACTACAGCTCGCCATCCAGCAGTACTTGGACGGGGTGACTGTCAATGATGGTATCCTCAATGGGAGTAATCCCCTTCTCGTCGTAAAACCAAAGACCAAGACCCCGCCTCGCCCACCTCGTCGCCACGACGGCAGCAGCAACGGCAGCAGCAGCAGCAGCAGTAGCCACCCTCGAAAGGGGCACCACCCCTGCGTGATTGAAGGCAACCACATGCTCCAGACCGGCCGGTTGAACACCGCGCCTTTTTTTGTATAGACGTTGCGGGGGAGGAATATTGGGCGTTATCAGAGGAAGCAAGGAACAGGAAAGGTAATGATTAAACAATATTCTAAGTAGTTAAAATCATTTACAACTTCTCAGTCTGGCATTTCTTCCTTTTTTCGCATGCGCCGTCTTGAGACGCACACTTGTCAAATATGTTTTTACATGCTTGGAAGAAGAGTTATTCCCGTCTCTGGGGTCAAGCTCATGGGCGGAAGACCAGGCTCCATATCAGCAATCAAACCATTTACCTCCATCAGTTTATTCCGCGTCTTTACCAGCTTATCTTCGTACTCCTTCTGCTTGAACCACAGCATCCGTGCGCGTACCGCCACATTTTTCTGGATCTCTGGGAGCTCTTGCTCGAGGAAAGTTTTAATTTCTTTCTTCTTCTGCTCGCTCGGCCCGTCTAGCACGGCGATAGACACCACGGACTGAAGCTGTAGGCTTCGGTTCTCATCTTCATTTAACTTTTCGCATTCGTACTCCTCTACTTTCTCGTCGTCGTTGTCATCGTCGTCCTCCTCGGGGTGGGAGAAGGGATCGATGCGCTTCATGTAGGCTAGACGGCGCCGTTCTAAAAAGTCCTGAGCGTATGAGAATGGTGTGGATCCAAATGCGCCATTAGCGTGGGATACAAGGTCAAGGCTGATGGAAATGGAGAGAAAAAGGAGACATGGACAAATTTACATTTCCTGTCCTTTCGGTTCTTCGCCCTGCGATCTCTCCACCTATCCTACCTCGCGTTCACGAAGGCTGGCTTCTTCAATGGCAGAGGATTCAAGCGACTTCATGATCTGACCCTCCATCTGAGTCAGCAACGAGGCCTAGATGATAAAAACATGAAAAGGAGGATTGAGACGCGTAGGGATGGAGGATAAGGGGGGTAGTCAGGAGTCGGGTGTTCGTGCTCACCTGTTGCTGCAGCCCCTGGTACACCTCCAACTTCTGGGCAATGGACATGTCCTCCACTACGTTGTCAAAGCTAGCCATGTACCTGACCGCCATACCGTAAGTGCGAGGGAAGGAAGAGTAGGGTGGGTTTGATGATCACAGGCCTCAGTCCTCCACCTTTTTCTTACCTATCCCGCAAGCTCTGATTCAGATTCCCCATTGGCCGCCACACCCACAGCTATCTTCTGGCTGCCTGCGAGGTACTTGTCATGTTTGTATTGTGTGCTATGTGTCAGAAATATGTCGTTGAAAATTGACTCGATGGGCCGCTTGATCGAGTGCTGATGATGAGCGAGCATGGGAAACAATAATAATGGAGTCTTGCCTCCCGCTCGTCTTACTCCTTACTGACATGCTAACTCACACCACCCCGCATACACAGATACAAGAGGATGGGTGGGAGGGAAGCCGCGGACGAGGCGGGGGAACATGTGCCTTTTCCTGTCATCGATGCGGGAGCAGTCGAGGGTATGATGGTTGATGAGACGAGGATGAGGGGGAGGAGGTCGACAGCGCGGCCATCATTGGTCTTGCTACTGTTTGTTTTCACCTTGCTGATGGGCATGGCGAGGGCAGGCATGGATTCAAGGTCTTCTTTGGCGGAGCAGAGCCCTTTTCAAGTCCTGGGGGAATGGCTGGACCGCAGCGACGACTCGGCCCTCAAGGGCGCCGGCTCCCGGGACATCGAGCGTGCTTTCAAGGTACGAGATAAGGAGAGCTGGCGTGACTTTCATTGAGTAAGCTTGCAGGTGCATTGTTGGACCTTGCACACACGATTATGCAACATGTATCACTCATCCATTTTCACACATTTCTCCATCTCACCCTCCCTTCATAGGTGGTCGCCTCCTCCCAAGCGGCCCTCAAAACCATGGATGGCGCCGCGCACGGTCTCTATGCCTACAGTCACTCCCGCGCCCCCGTCAAAGCCTGGACCCGGCTTGAATATAGCCGGGCGACAAAAGCAGAGAAAGAGTCCCGGTTAAAGGCATTCCGAAAAGCGAAGCTACTGGAAGAAGCGGTGTATAGCTCGGAGCTTGCCGAATTGGTCTCTGATGGGGTCAGCAAGGAAGAGAGTCTTGCCATGGTGAAGGACTTACAAATCAAACATGAGGTGCTTCTGGAGGATTTCACGGGCGATTTTCGGTTCATTTTGCTCGTGGACCGAGAGAGTAAACGGCTGACTCTCTCTGTAGGGGACTCGGTTCAGTGGGCTGAGAAATTAGATATAATAAGAGCGCATCCCCTGACTGTACCATTGAGGTCGCGTGGGTTGTTGAGAAGGTCAATGAATGTCAATCCTCGCCTGTGGAAGGCAGCGGTGAGAATTGTGGAGAAAATCCGACCAGTTTTAGCTGCAGAGCCAGGAAATAAGAAGGGGGAGGAGGATGGGAAGGACGTGGAGGGGGGGGGGAAGGGAGGAAAGGAAAAGGAAACTTATGCGGGGTATGATTTGCATGTTGTTGGCTTTTCACTCGGGGGGGGGTTAGGGGCATTAGTGGGGGGGATACTGGACGGTGCGATTGCCGTACAGGGAGCCGTGCCTGCCCCACTCCGGGGGATGGTGAAGAAGAAGGGAGGGAGGGAAGGAGGAGAAAGAGGGGCAAGTGGGGCACCGGGAGTGACGGTGGGAGAGGAGGGAGAGGTTACCTCAACAGGGGCGACAGAGGGGGGGGAGGGAGGAGGAAAAGGTGGACCACGGGTCTCGCAGGGAACTACGGGACTGGTAAGGAGCGCATGGGAGGCTTCTGCGTGTTTCTCTTCCTCACATTCTTCTTTCTCCCCTGATTTTACATTTTACCCATTTTCCTCCTAATCCCTTCCCCCTCAATCAAGATGCGCGACAAAGTGACGGCCTTTGTCTTTGCCCCGCCGCCTTGTGTCTCTAAAAATATCCGAGGCCTCCGCCGATTCACCACTTCGTTTGTGCTGGGTACGTTAAAATGAATTGACGTCAACCAATTTGTTGACACCCATATGTGTGTGCGTGTGTCTGTTTGTGGTAACGATGTCTCTTCCTTGGCTTTGTTCGCCTGGATGGCTACTAACTATCCCATTTCCTTATGCTGTTTCTCGTCCCTCTCTCTTCCCATTCCTGCCCATAAGGCGACGATATGGTCCCTCGCGCAACGGCTGCTTCTTTGAGCCGTCTCGAAAATCGCCTCCTGGACTACGTCTCGGACGGTGGAGGCGGAGGTATCTACTTTGATTATGCCAGGTAAGACAAAAAGGGTGATGAAATGCAAAGAGGGAGAGAGGGAAGGAGAAAGGGGACGTGAAAGTGAGTGAAAGCGGAGGCTTTCCTGGTTGTGCAAATTGACTCGAGCGGTGAAAATGGAATAAAACTGACACTCACAAGCTCTCTTCCCTTTTCTCGTCTTTCTTACCACAATAGGAGTTGGATGAGAGGGGTGGTGGGTGCAACGCTCCAGCAGGTGGTGACGCATCAGATGACCAAGAAGGAGGAGGAGGAAGAGGAAGAGGGGGCGCTGACGCTGCCTGGACGGGTGTACTACATCAAGCCACGGAAGCTGCATGGAGGAGCGACGATCAAAGAGGTACGTTAAAAGATGATATTTTCGTATGCAAGATTCGGAAATAGACTCACAATTATAATTTTATTGTCGGTCTTTCGGTCGATGCCGGTCTCAGATTTTTCATTCTCATTTACCGTGTTTTTTCCTCATCTAGGTCATGCGCGGCAACCTCCGCGAGGACGTCCTGTGGCAGATCCAAGACATTTTCGTCTCCAAAAGCATGCTCAAGCATCATTCTCTTGACAAGTACATCACGGTCTTGGCGAGAATACCTGTGGAATGATGAGCAGGGAACGCACATGCACACATACACACGTGCGAGAATTCACAGGGGTATGATGTGGGAGAGGAGTGAGTCGAGGCAGGGAAAGTGTCTGCTTGCTTGTGTACATACGACTTGAATAGAGACAAGACACTTTAAGCATTGAAAAATTAATAAAAAGAACAGACTCGCCATAATGAAGGAAGGCATTTACTAACGTAGGGCGATGAGAGTGATTCAACACGCACCCTCACTTGCCGCACCATCGGGCTCCGACAAGGTCGCAATCCAATGCACGCGACGCTTTGTGCTTAACCATGGAAGGCTACTCTTTACTCTTCGTGCCAGTCTTTAAGTACTACAGTGCTGAATATGCCACTCAAGGGTCCCTCTCTCGTTTTACTTTCGGCAACGTTGCCGTTGTACCCGATCCGATTCACCTTCACTCACCACTCTCCGCCGCTCTCTTTCCACCACGAACATATGCACACACAATACACAGCGTATAGCCATGAAGGTCTTGTCTTCTTTAATTCTGACCTCCGTGGTCGTCTCCTGCTCCGCTTTTGTCTCCCTGAACCCCAAGGTACGTCGCTACACTCACTCTCTCTGTGCTCCCTCCATCTTGCCCTGCTAACGCCGCAGCCTTCCTTCGTGCCCACACCGTCTGCTTTCCACCGAAGCTCAACAGCATCCCCCTCAAGACCCGCGCTCGTCATGCGGCCTTGAACATGGTCAGCCGTGCGGAGAAGGAGAACCCATATATGGAGGAGCTAAAGGCCAATGCCAAGAAGATCGGGGGGCGAGGCCGAGGTATTCTGGCCAGTGACGAGAGTAACGCCACTACGGGCATCCGTTTGGGGTCCATTGGCGTGGAGAACACGGAAGAGAATCGCCGCAAGTGGCGTGAGCTTTTGTACACGGCCCCCGGTTTGGGTGAATATATTTCGGGGGCAATCATGTTTGACGAGACACTCTACCAAAAAACCTCGGAGGGCAAGCCGTTCGTGGACGTGCTCCGCGAGCAGAACATCCTTCCGGGCATCAAGGTAGATACGGGCCTGCAAAATATGTTTGGCACGGATGGGGAGACGGCGACGCAGGGATTAGATGGTCTTGGTGATCGATGCAAGGCCTACTACAAGCAGGGCGCTCGTTTCGGTACGTCAAGTAAAGAGGGTAAACTGAAAGGTTGAGCTCATGGTGGTGAAAAAGCTTCTGATCTGGTAGAACAATCATCATTGTCGTGATTTCTAGATGCCCTTTATGTGCTCTGAACACGCGTGCCTGTTACTCTTTTCTCGCCCAACACACCTCTTCTCTCCAACCTCCAACCACCAAAACCAAACAGCCAAGTGGCGTGCCGTCCTCAAGTGCGACGAGAAGGACTTACCCAGCGAGAAGGCCATCTGGGAGAATGCCCATGCCTTGGCCAGGTACGCCGCCATCGCACAAGAAAACGGCCTGGTCCCCATTGTCGAGCCCGAGGTCACCTTGGGCCCCGGCACTTACTCCATTGAGCGCACTGCCTTTATCTCCGAGCGTGTCAACTCCATCACCATGAACTGGCTCAACCGTTACGACGTGGTCTTGGATGCGATCCTTCTGAAACCGAACATGATTCTGCCTGGTCTTGATGCCCCGATGGCAAGCAAGGAGGAAGTTGCAAAGTACACCGTGCAGGTAATGAAGCGCACCATTCCCCCCGCCGTCCCCTCCATCCATTTCCTCTCCGGAGGCATGGGCGAGGAAGAGGCCACCCTGAATCTGCAGCAACTGCAGAAGGAGTACCCTGACGCGCCTTGGAGCTTGACCTTTTCCTATGGCCGTGCTTTGCAGTCAAGCACGCTCAAGACCTGGGGTGGAAAGCCGGAGAACTGGAAGGCGGCACAGGATATTCTTGTGAAGCTCGCGCAGGCCAACAGCCAGGCTCAGCTTGGAAAGTTTGTCGAGGGGACTCACCCTGCCCCTGGTGGGGGGCGTATTCTGCAGGCCCTACGTTTGGGAGGGGCAGGGAAGTAAGTGGTGAATGACGGTGAGTTCGAAGTAAGGAGGGAGATTAGAGAGTTCATGTGCGTGACGAATGGTGTGGGTCATCAATACAATCAAAACATGAGCGGAGAAGAAGAGTCAAGGATATGTAGTGCTTTTTTACGAAACAGCAGCGGCAGGAGTGGCAGCAGTAGCAGCAGTAATAGTCACCTTGAACCGGTCCCGACGAGTGAGTAGAGTGGGAGCGTCCGTAAGAAGCAAACAAAAAGAAAAAAGGCAAGGGAAGAAATGACCAGCAAACGAGCACCTCAACACTTTGGCACACAACTTTTCTTTTTACACTGACTTGAACCCGAATACTTCTCAATAAGCAAGTTGCGAATCATACTTCAATCCCCCTTTCTTACTATCTTATTTTTTCATCTTCTCAAGTGAAGACTCTCAAGGGATCGCCCACGGAAACAACGCCCGTTTTTTTTTTGCTGTCATGAATTAGGTTTTCAGCAAAGTAAAACTCGTCTTTTCCCCCATATCCAATGCCTAGAATGGCACCCGTCCTATGATATATTTACAGATGTGTGTGTGTGTGATTGCCGGTAATAATTGGTTTGTCTGACTCCAATGACACGGCATACAAAGTTGCGCAAACCTCTTGCAGCTCATGTATATCACTCTTTGACATTTGCTTCCCCGAGCAGCACTCACCTGAACTTCTTAAGCGTCTCTGCGGGTTCCTTCGCAACCTCGGCAGTCTCCTGATCCGTGTTGGGGATCTTGCATCGAGAGCAAGGCTTAACTACACGAAGGCGGATGTCGCCAATCGCAATTTTATCCCACTTATCCTCGTCGAAGGCAGCTGGGCCCCCCACGACGATACTGTTTATGACCAAGACGCAGAAAAAATAGCATCCAAAACATGAATGAACCGCACGTTTCCGCTTCTCTGAAGCCAGATGAGAACTTACTTAGGTCGGAAGCGAGCCATAGGGATAGGTGTGGGCAGGCGATCGTTCAAGTCGTCCAGAGAGCTTTGGTTGGCCAGCAAGAAGGGAAAGCCGTCGGCAAAGCCTGTAAAAATAATGGCGTAACCGAGGACATGTGTTAGTAATGGGAGGCAAATAGATACTTAGAGGCAAATATGCTTAGTATATATCTGCCTCCGTCACTATGCGCTTCACTCACCTGTGATGCTCCCGCGCGGCGCAAAAGCCAATTCGACCTGGCGGCGTTCTTTATCATCGATCCGCACCAACCGCAAGTCCTCCTGTAGGGAGGATAATAGATGAAAGATAAAGATAAAAAGAATAAAATGGGCATCTCATGTTCCCACAATATTCACATCATCCCGTTGTGTAGCACATATACCTCCTCCAAGAACGTCGAGAGCCATTGAGCCACCTCATCGCCTTGGTCATATCCCTGGCAGTGATCATCCCACACGCGTACACGCACTTGCTTTCCTGTCGTCCACACTGGGACAACGCATGTGGGCATGTCGGGAGCATTCAGTTCCAAGGGCTGTATTTGCAGGTTGAATGTGGATACGTGTCATAAATTGGGGAGAAGCCAATTCATTCGCGAGCTCATCTTCCCTGCGTGTCTTACTTCCCACTTACCGCAGACAAGGACGATGGTAGATTGGGCTGGATCAACGCCATCTTGGGGATCTGGCGTTGAGTTCGAAATGTGCCTGTCGACGTCGTAACCATCCACAGCCGGTCCAACATCAACCCTCGGGCTTCCACGAGAGATGCTTGAACCTCGATGCCCTTGCAGGACTTGACTGGGTAGACGTAAAGCGAGATTACTTTACCAATCTCTTCTTCCTTTTCCTCCTCCTGTGCAGATGAGAGTAGGAGGGTGTGAATTTTGTTGATTGGTGTTTCATAATCTACTCTCTTTTCAACCTTACTTTTCATACGCCGAGTGGCGGCATCCGTTGCTCATTATCCCACCTCCCCTCCCCACGACCACTCTCTACAGACATTGGCCTCTAAATTACCTTTTTACATATCGCGAGCCAGCCCTTGTAAGTCACGTAGAGCAGAATTCCTGTGGCACAGGTAGCTGCTGCCGCCAAGACCCGCGTGCCTTTCGTGTGCTCCATGCCTTGATTGTGACTGGTCGCTTGTGTGTGTGTGATGTGCTACAATTGTAAGGAAAGACAGACGACGAGAACGGGAGGAACCGTTAGCGGAAGAGGAAGGGACGCGACGCGGCGTTGACTAGTCTGGTGAAAGTCGCAGGTTTTGCATGTCACAGTTTTCATTATGTCGCTCTGGGGGCAGTTGACTATTGATTCAAGGGCATCAAGTTGAAGAAGCCGTTGCACGATGTCGGCGGGGAGGTCGTTGCTCGTCCTTCGTCCGAAAAAAGAGCCGACAAAGGCTTGGAGTTCGGAGCAAATTATAGGTTCTATATATATTTTAACCTAAAAGATAAATCATTTCGTTACGCGTGCGCGTTTTGCTTCTTTATAGCCTTTCCTCCTTCAATTTCCGATTCCGTTTCTTCCTTGTCACTCCACTATGTTCTAATGACTTCCGGCCCCACGCAAGTTACCCCGTCTTCCGTTTTCCAATCCATACTTCTTTACTTTGAATTCTTGAAAACATGCACTGGTGCTGTGTCATCATAACAAGGTGGTACTATCACAGAACAGCCCACATCTTTCCAGCGGCGGGCTTTGTCTCGCTTCTCCCTCCACTCCCTCCCCCTTCCCTCCCTTTCTCACATTTTTTCGCCCGTCTAATCATTTTCACTTAAGCCTCCCCCACCTTTTTGTCCTTGTTCCTTTTGCTCTTCTTCTTCGAGTTAGTCTTGGAGGAAGTCGCAAGGATGGCCTTGATATCCTCAGGGAGCTCCTTCTCGGATACGATGCCAGCGGTGCTGTAAGGCAAGCCCGTCACTTTGGCCGTGCCCGAGGGCAGCAGCAACACGGTCGACTTGACGTGCACCACGATATCGCCCGGCCTTTCCATCAGCACCTGTTAAAAATTAAAAGGAGGAGTGAAGGAAAAGATGTATGTGAGTGCTGATGCTTTTTAACACTACTCAGCGTTATTCTATTTGTCTGGGCAAATCATCTTCAGTGTCAACACTACCAGAAAGAGACAAACGCAAATATATAAAAACTCGTACCGGATAAGGGTGCAAAAGGTCATGCTTTAAGCACTCCACCACGCCCATGCGCGCCTGCTTCTCGTCCTCAAGTGCTCGGAGCGAAAAGGGCAATGTGGGGAAGCGATGGTTCATCTCGTTAAAGACATATCTGTACATGTTTACGTGTGATGTGTGATGTGGGATTGTGTAATGGTATGATCGTGTGATGGTAATATTGTGATTGTATGTGTGTGTGTGTGCACGCGCGTGGGTGGACACAACGGAACCAGTGTGTATGTGCGGTGTGGGTAGATGCATGACAACCAAAAGGGTGACAGATGATGTTTGCAGGCAAAGCAGGCACCGCCGGAATAGGCTTATGCTCTCACTCCTCTCCAGCACAGACACAAAGCATCATTCTCAATCCATTTCCCCCAACCATCCCTCCTTTGCTCCGACTCGTACCGACTAGCCTTCATCTTGAGGCGGTAGCTGACGTCCACTGCCCGCTTGTAGACGGTCGTCCTGCTTGTGGCTTCGCGGGGCTTGCCTAGAGACGAGGATGATGATTAGTTTATTTATGGCCGAGTGGAAAGGAAAACAAGCTATCAGGGGATGAACAGTCAGCGAGAGGATAAATATATTTGACCTGGGCGGTGACTTGAGTACGGTGTCATAAGTGGACCTGCAGACCAATCATGCAATCAGGGAGTACGAGGGAGACAAAATCATTTTAACTAAAATGGGGAAATGTCTGCATACAGTAACATATGAACAATTAAAAGATGTCCGGTACGCCAGCAAAACCCGATTTCCTTGGAACCCACTTCCAAGAGAAAGGGGCCTCATGCAGGATTACCAAAGCGTGCCGATGACGATTAATCCCGTCAGAAAATCGCTTTTTGAGACTAGGAGAAGGCTATAGATACTCATTCGTGCATTGAGCGCCATAAATACGAACAAACACTGAGGTGCCAGAAAAAATCTCGGAACATTCGATTGAAATAGACAAACTTGAAATGACTCGAAGAAGCAAGAGTACTGAAATACACCACAAAACAAAAGGAGGAAGGTTCTTACCATGCTCCCTCCCCCACACACGTATGTGAACTTACCTTCGCCTGAGCTGAACGCCACGTCCACACAGTAAACCTCCCCCTGCTCGAAGGTTATGTCATCCACCTTCTGATCCACGTCCTCCCGAAGGATGACCACCTTGTTCCCGTCGATGATATACCTGAGGGAGAGAGGGAAATGGAAGAAAATCGAGAAGAAAGGAAGACAAGAAGAGGTGGAAGACACTGAGACTTATCGCTAGCGATACAAATCGAGAATTCTCATGCATTTCCTGAAATTGAGCAAAGTTAATAATTGATGTAAATGGGTCGGAAGGAGGTATCACCACATACGCCATGAAAACAGAGGGCATCAGGCACCCTCTTCCTTCCCCTTGTGCACTCACAAGCTCCGCACAGACCTCAATCTTTCCTCTTCAAAATTTCAAAAAGGAATGAGAAGAACGTGCTTTCTCTTCTGGATTTTAAGAGGACTGGTAGGGCAAGTCAGAGTCTGCGCTCGCGGGGATGCGCGAAGCACCCTTGGAGGCCGACGGTCCTAGCTACCGTGGATTTGTCCACCCAGGAAACAGATAGTGCTGTCGACAGCGCCATTGCTACATAATCTCTCACACAGACGCACCCTTCCCTTTTGTTCTCCCTCAGTGTCGTAGGCACAAGTGTATTTACATACCCCCCCTCCTTCTTCGCACACTCCCTCCCTCCTTCGAAGGCGTACCGTTTCATTTGATGCATCAACGTCCCCTGCATGGCATTCACACCGTATGCCTCTGCCACCTTCGCTACGGCATCCGTCACTTGCTGGTTAGTGTTACCGGCCTTGATCAATTTCGTGGCAGCCTCCGCAGCAGTCAACGCAGCGAGGAAGACATCCGCCGTCGGCCCCGTGATGGGTGCTTCAGCCGTAGGAGCAGGGCCTAAAAAGAGGCATGTAAATGAGAGAGGGACGTGAGACAGGAATTTGATATATTGCGTAGCGCAAGTGCAGTGAACAAGACATTGATCAGCCCGCCTGTCAGTCGGGGCTGTAGTGAACGCTTCAGCCGTAGGAGCAGGGCATGACGTGACACAAAGACTGATGAGAGAGAAGAAAGAGGAAAAGAAAGTGCGAATTCAAAAGAGGGTCGTCCCCCTATCGTCCCCTTCCCTTCCTCCGTTTAAGCCCTACACTCACCACCACTACTACCACCGCCCAACACTGAAAATACGTACCAGCACGGACAGTGTGAGCAGCCACGGCAACAAATCCATCAATATGTACCCCCAAATCAACCTTCACCAGGTCCCCCTCCTTCAATGGCTCCTGTGCCTCTGAGTTCAAGGGAGAATTATGGCAGACACACTCATTCACCGACACACACGTCGGGAACGCCACTCCCTTCTCGATCGCCTGTCCCTTCACTTTCTTTGTAAAGATCTTCTTGCATTTCTCTTCGATCATCTCATCCCCCGCACGACAGATATCCACAGGGTTCACCCCTGGCTCAACTTTGGCAAGCATGGCTTCTAGGACGGCGTTGGCAATTTTGGCCGCCTCTTGATACTTTGTCGTCACGTCGCTGTTCGCTAATGATTGGTCCACATCCTCCTCCTCCCCAGTAGATCTCTTCGCCTCGACCTCGTCCCCAGACTCTGACATCTTTATGGGGTGTTGATGATGGTGGTGCTGTTACTGCTGCTGCTAAGTCACAACAGTAGTGGCGTCTTCGCGATGAGCCTCGGAATCTGGTTGACGGTTGACAAGGGATGAGGGGAAAAGGAAGGGAAAAGGAAATGATATTTGTCATGAGAATGGTAAATCAACACTTATCTGGCGTTAGAGGCCGCAAAATCGAGTCCAGACTACGGAAAATGCGATGGGCAGTCTGTGCTCAGACAGGACTCCGGAAGTCAGGACAACACAAGCATTCCGCCTCTAAAGGTGCCGACAATGCTTGAACAGCGGTTAAAATCGTCGGCACTCGTAAATACAATGGAAAGTGTGCCCGAACGTTGGCCAACCGCACACAAACACGCCAGTCAAAACGGGCAGCAAGCCTCCTTTCTTTCTCTCTCAGGAACACCGCAGCGAGAGACACGTGCGCCTTGTCGTCTTTTTGATCCAAAGTTTAGCTAGCATACACAACTCGTGGACCAATAACAGCACACCAATTCTGCTTGGCGGGTTCCGCACCCCAACACTTCTTCCGCCTAATACACGGCCCTCCAAAAGAAGAAATCGAGGTGAGGGTGCCTGGAAAAAGTGAGACGTGAGCAGCCTTAGCAGACGCACAGAAGCAGCATCGCTTACGACAGAGGCCCTCCAGAAAAATGCGCCGCTCGGGACCGGGGTGCTTAAGTTATGCGCCTATGGCTAGTGTGAAAGGGCGGGCTGTGAGTAGAAATGGCAGAAGGCGTCTCTCTGTGTGGCCTGGCAGCCTCCTCTGCGTCGAGGGTCTTTTTCTCTTGGTGAGTTGCACCCTTGGCCAGAGCCAATCTATCCAGAGAACGCAGTGCTTCTACCACCGTCACTACGCACGTTGGGAGAACGACAGCCGCTGTATGCAAACAAAGAGCATGGAAAAGGGGAAGAACGAGCGGCCAACCACAGGCAGCCCTACTTCGGCTTCGGCGACACATAAGATACGATTGTAACGAGCATTTTGGGACCCCACCACGGACCCACTCCTGCACTTATTCTAACCAAAATTACGCGATACAAATAGTAAGCCTGCCTGGATGTGTTTCTAATGGTAGTGACAGCGATGACGGGGACGCCCAAGCAAGACACCCGCTAATTGCGTAGACCTCCGAGTCCCCATCCTGGTTCTACTTCATCTTCCACTTCATCAACCCTCGTGACAATTTACGAGATGACGCCAAACAAACACGCATATAATATACCAATGCCGCCACTTGCGCTGGATCATCCTCTTGTCTGATTCTCCCCCCTTCAGACTCCTCAACTTACATCCTCTTCCTGCAACCCTTACCCTGCATCCCAGACAGCGCAAAGCACTTCAACATTCCGACAATGGGCGCGGTAGAATCCCCCCGCCAACTGGTGGGAGCGGCCATTCAAGAGTTTTTCGGTGCCCTACTGATGTTTCTGATCCTCTGGCCGTTTGTGGGCGTCTTTGGCAACACATGGACGGCCTGGCTGGCCCACTTCTTCTTCGTCATGCTGGTGAGGCAGGGAAGAGGAGGGTGGGATGTTGAGGGTGGAATGGGTGAAGAGGGAAAGAGGAGGAGAGTAGTCTAGTGCAATGAGTGATCTTGATGGGATGGGACGAATCACATGTCTTGGATTTGTCTTGCGCGGCGTGTAAGAATTGCCCACTTCTTACGCGATGCCCACCCGTCCCACCAACACCGACTAGTGCGACGTCGTCTCCGGTGGCTCCCAAGTCAACCCCAGTGTTTCCGTCGCCATGTTCGTGCACGGAGCTATATCATTCCCTGGGGCCATCGTGCGTATCCTTGCCCAGCTTGCTGCGGGCATAATTGCCTATCCTTTGCTTCAAAAGCTGAGCCCGAGCTACGTCGGTGTGGGGGGACCAGGCCTCCAAGATGGGATCAGCACGACTACGGGGGCACTGGCCGAATTTACATTAACGTTTGGATTGTTGACATTGATTTATTTGGCCATCACAATTGTTGGCGCGCCAGGGCAGGTGGGTGATGGTGGCGGTCGGTCGGTGTGGTGGTTTGGGAGAGGAATGGAAGGCGTAGGAGTGACGGAAGAAAGGTGCTGGTATATGGTCCATGGTTTGAGAAAGAAACGAGAAAGAGAGAAAGAAAAACAATCTGCTCCTATACAATGGGAGCGGTTCACCGAAACGTTAAGTTTATGTGCAGATCTTCAGGAACAGTTTTGATCCTACCTTTCTCACGACACGAACGCATGCATACACACACATGAACAAAAACACAGCGCCCCGTCATTGCGGCGGGCATCCGCGGCTTGGTAGTGGCAGGCGGATCTTACACAGGACCAGCAATGAACCCCATGATTGCGTTTGGGTGGGCCGTGCAGAGCGGGGCCTACAAGGTATGGGCTTGTGACTCCTCATGTGCTGCTTTTTGTGGCAGTGACGATTTTTCAACAGTTTTTATGCATGTCACACTACCCCCCTGCTCCTTCCGGTCTTATTTGTATGTATGTATGGTTACTCACATTCTTCGCAAATTTTGCCTTCTTTTTTTATTCTTTGCACTCAGAATTTCGACCACTACCTGGTTTATTGGATTGCCCCGACCGTGGGCGCCGTTTTGGCCACGGTACTGTTCGCCGTCTTCCAAGCGTCCTTCCTGGACGACGGGGAGAAGAAGAGCAAAAGCGACTGAAGATGAACAGGATACAGAGGTAAAAAGAGGAAAGACGGTGATGAGTAGTCAGGCGCTGAAACAAGGCGTGGAAGAGGCAAAGCAAAAGGAAAGGAGGGAATAAGGCAGGCTGGAGCGACACCCTCAAGACAACAGCCAGAAAACTACATACACCGATCTGAAAAGAGGGGTTAAAAGATAGAAACAAGAAAGAAAAAGGGACTCACAAATAAGTTGCATTTTTCCTCCCATTTTTTGGTTTCCAAGAACACGGCTGGAGGTGGGAGGTATATTTAACACATAGAGCTGCACGAGCCTCGAGATGGTTCAAGTGCATAAGACGCTAGCTACTGCCCTGTCTATGGAAGGGATCATTCTCTCCACGGTCAGTGTCGTCAGTGTCGGCAAGCTTCGGCATGGTCCATTAAAAGCCCCTGTTGAGGGTGTACGCAAGTCAAGAAGCCTGCGCGGAGCTTCAGCACTTACATCCACCACCTCTATTCCCACAAGCACAAGTAATCCAGGGGCTCGCAAGCACAAGAAGTAACACGAGCAAAAGGGCCTTCTCGAACTGCTTTGCTGGATCAAATTGTGCCTCACAGGCGGGATTTCGGAGCCAGCACCTCTTCTTTCCGTGCTGGGATCAGGTGCACTCACAACACTTTGTGACCACACATACAGAGGTTGCACGACGGCGGGAGCGCGGAAAAGATGAGGACATCCACAAATAGGTCTCGCCTGTCCTTGATGCCGCTCATGTTGGGGTTGCTGAGCGTAATGGTCAGCGGCGTTTTGGTGGCATGGCGACGGATTGATGCAAATTTCTCTCTGCCCCCTGATCACCACCCCTACGAGACGCAGTCCTATGGGGGAACGCGAGTACAGCATAAAACATCGGATATGCAGTACTATATGCAGGCGCACGAGAAAGGTTCTACTTCGGGGGGCCCTTACAAGACGCTGGTTTTGTATGTCTACCATGAAAGCGACGAGGTTACCAAGGATAATCTGCTATTTTTCCTTAAGGTAAGAAGCATGGTAGGATGGTGGTGTAGGCGTGGAGAAACAGATCACCGTGGACTAAGTTGCTGTGTTGTTTCTACATATCATGTTTATTTGATATTGCTGTCGGAGTAAAGATCAAAACGAAGGGACGGACAGTCAACTGAAAGAAAGTGGACTGGACAAACCCTCTCTTACACACGCACCATTAACCCCACCCCCAGGCCGGCGTTGGGGACGTAGAAGATCCACTGACAGATTACGTCATTATTGTCAATGGCGAGGCCGCCATTGACCTGGACGGTCTCCCGTCCAACGTCATGGTGGTCCGTCGCGGCAACACCTGCTATGACGGTGGCACGGCTGGGGAAGTTCTCGCAGGGATGGACATTAAGCCCTATCAATTCTTTTTCTTCATAAACAGCTCCGTCCGCGGGCCTTTCCTTCCTTCCTACTTCCCGCAATCGACGGGCGGAGGCCTGGGAGCAGCTTCTTCGGTGCACTCGTCGGCGCGGCGATGGACGACGGCATTCACGGATTTATTAAACAGTCATGTAAAGTTGGTCGGAACGACGATAAATTGCGAGATTCGCGTGCATGTTCAATCAATGCTGTTGGCCACAGACAGGGTGGGCATGGAGCTGTTGTTGAAGTCCGGAGCGTTGGATTGCGCGGAGAATAGGGAGGATGCAATTATGAAATATGAGTTAGGCGCGAGTGCCGTGATTATGGAAAATGGGTGAGCGGACTAGGAGAGGGGGGAGGGAGGGAGGGAGGGAGGGAGGGAGGGAGGGCCGGGGCGAAAAAATGGATGCCCACGCTGTTATATGCTACTTCTTTGTCGTGGGCAGGGGAAAGAACGATTAAAATATCGGTATTGTAATACGTGTTGCTTTCACTCTCACGTCCTCCCCCCACCTTCCCTCCCTCCCTCTTTTGAATAGTTACGGTGTCGACTGCCTCATGCTCCGGTACGCGGGCATTGACTGGCTTGCCTTGGACCCGCCAGAGTGCAATGGAATGCGAAACCCTTATTTGACGTTGTTCAATGATGGGATGAATCAAAATCCTTTGGAAGTGGTGTTCGTAAAGGTGAAGCCTCATATATTGGCGTCGGATCACATCCTTCAACGGTTTTCGGATTATATTTTGGGGCGAGACGAGGATTTGAAAAGCAGTGGCTTATATACCCAAGTGATGCAGAATGTGCTGAGCTACCGCAGGGAGAAACTTGCGAGAATGGTAGAGGATTGTCATGCTTCGTTTGATCATGAGAGCTTCATAGCTCAGCATCCTGAACTGGGAAAAGAGACTCCTCAAGCAAGATATGAGACTTTTTTGCGATCCCATTTATTTTCAGGGAAACCGTATCGTTTTTCTGTCCCGCAAACGCGGAAGGGGGATGTGACGCCTTACTATTGTGAGTCGTTTGTGTCTTATGGAGCGCCAGATTTTTTCGGGTAGGCTGAAGGAGGGAGGGAAGGGGGGAGGAATAGAGGGAGGAAAATAGATGCTATTTTTGTGCTTAGAAGGGGTCAGGAGAGAGAAGCAGTTCGGGTTAGGGGAGGTGGAGGATGCGCGATGATTTTGTGTATCTAAAATGTACGAAATAATAGGAGTAGCAGTAACAGTAGCAGTAATGCGAGCAAACTTAAGACTGCAAAATCAATGAACAATTAATTTGATTAAAACAGAATGAACCAAAGCCATTGAGTATCGAGTAAGTTCATGTGCGTAATGATGTGGCAAATGACTCCCAAAAAACGCATTTCATGTTCCTACTGCTCTCCTGTCCTCTTTAATTTGATTGATTGACTTTTCATTTCGTCTGTTCTCAGCCATTTATGTACATGCTTTGTTTCTCTTCACGCGTGGCTGTCCTTGTGCTTGTCTATCTTTCGAGAACAAGAAGAACTCATAGATCTCAGGATGTCAAAGAGAACTCAACGACCTCCTCTCAACGCACGCACATCTCCCACCCTCCCTCCTGTCCTTCCCACCCGTCCATATCTCTGAACATGGCTCCCCGAAACCTCTACAAACCTTCCCACCGCTCCTCCTATCATACCCTCCCTCACTGGATGTGGCTCGCTGTGAAGTCCACAAACCGTTTCGCGTACCACTTCGGGTCCACCGCTGAGATCTGTCTGCTATCGTACTTGAAGCTCTTGAAAAATGTCTCCGCCCGCTTCAAGGCATTGTACTGCTGCAATATGTCAATCACCCCCACGAAGTACACTTCACTGCCCTTACTCCCATCCACCAGCCGACTCTGAACTCCATGGTCCCTCCGATGAGTCAGCCTCCGCTCGTTCGTCGTTGACGTCAAAATCGACGCCTCGGTCGGCAATCCCAACGGCGGCTTCTCCCCACTTGTGTAGCTGAATTCATTGTTATTTGGACCGCTGAATCCAGCAGCAAGCATGGAAGGAGGAAGAGGGATATCATCCTCATCCGATTCCAACGACGCGTCCGAATCAAAATCCGACTCATCGTAACTTTGATAATTATCCTCCTCCCCCCCATCCCCATCATGCGAAGCATATCCCCCACCACCAACACTTTGGCTGTGCGCACCTTCAGATTCATAGCTATACTCCCGACGAGAGCGAGGGAGGAAAGACTGCACTGGTCCCCCCGAAGGCTTATGTTGGGAATGGGGAAGGAGGGAGGGAGGGAGCGGTGCTGAAGGGTGGTGGTGCAGAGGCTCGGAGCCCTCCACGTAGGGATGGGAAGACACACCAAGCATGGCACCTGGATCATCCAGTACATCTCCTCCTCCTCCTCCTTCGCCACCGCTGCCGTCGCCGCCACTGCCCGTGATGGGGCTGGACATGGAGACGCCTCGTTCCGCGAACTCGTCCCGCCTGTGTGTTCGTGAGAGATAGAGAGATAGAGGGATAGAGAGAGTGTGCGTTTGTGCGTGTGTGTGTGAGAGCGAGATAGAGACTGCGTCTTTGTGTATGATAAAGATTGCGTGTTTGTGAAAGAGAAAGAAGAGAGTGTGGGTGAGACAGAGAACGGAAGAAACGGAAGTTGCGGTTGTGGTAGATGGCTGTCAGGATGAAAAAACACTTTTCCCCCTCTTGCCCCTTCCCTGTATTCCTCCCTCGCAGCCCTTACCTCGCCTCGTCATGAATGCCAATCAACAGGGAATAGTCCATGATATTCAGGCTCGCCAAAAAACTCGCATCCTTTTCCAACTGCTCCATAAACAGCTTCCTTTTCGTGCCCAACTGGAATTTCGCCTGATCGTCCACCAGGTCCAGGTCTTTGTACACTACTCCCTCCTTCCGCACCTTGTCCGGACCCGAAGACCTCCCCACCGTCGAGCCCTTAAGATCGTAAATGCGAAATATCTTTTCCTTGGTATCAAACACGGAATGCATGATGACAAAGTGGACTTTTCGCTTCAAATGCCGCATTTTTACCCGATGCATGCCGTAGAACCGCGTCAACAACGTGTTGGGATTCAGCGACACGTACTGGTAGTAATGCGGGAGAATTTTCCGCAAGAATTTGTTCTCCTCCGATGTCTGGGTCTTGATCATGAACCGACCGTCGTGCGAGTAGAAGAAGAATTGCCCACTCTTGGAATTGGACATGAACTCAAGGTAATTATAATTCCCACTCACAGACAACATATACGAGGCCGAGTCAATCCCAAACAACTGCCGGATGCGATGGAATATCTTGGGTGCATAGTCCTTGAATTTGAAGTCATGAGAGAGATGGTGAGGGGGGGTGCGATGAGGAGGCTTGTTACAACCTTTCGGGGGAAAGAGGTACTTGTCAACTTGCATGAAATCCATCAAGGTCAGATCATCCATCTGCTGAGGCCGCCCCACGGCCACCCGGATGCCAAGCATCATGCCTATCGTTAAGGTATATTGTTCATGCTCGCCCTTGATCACATTCCCCTGGAAGTTCCGCCGCTTCTTCTTCCGCTTGACTGCGGAGGCTGCTGCAGCTGCTTGCTGTGCGGTCACGGCCCGACTGAGCTTTTTCAACCGACCTCCTCCACCGGCTCCTCCTGCTCCTGCTCCTGCTCCTGCTCCTGCTCCTGCTCCTGCTCCTGCTCCTGCTCCTCCTGCTCCTCCTGCTCCTGCTCCTCCTGCTCCTGCTCCTACTCCTCCACCACTACTACCCTTCTGCCCATTCCCTACACCCCTGGCGCTGTTCCCGCGCTTTAAGATCGAGCCCCGCGCGATCCGCCGAATGGATGCATTGGCTGCCAATGCCTCAGCGGCCGGCGTTCCCTCATCTGGTGGTTGAAAAATAATGCTCGTAGACGGGTCAATCGCTCCGCCTTCCGAGTGCCATCGTTGTAATGACGGAGAGTCCTCAGCCCCTCCTTTCATCCACCCATCCCTTCCTCCTCCATTACTACAGCTGCCTTTTAAGCGCCTGGGCTCCGTGATACTGCATGTTCCGCCGCGGTCAGAGGCGTTGCGTGGAAGTGGGGCGGCGGCGAGGGCGATGGAAAGGTCGCGGGGTGTGACGGTGGCGGTAGCGGAGGTATCGAACGAGGAATGGTTAGAATCTTCCTCAGCCTCCGTAGCTGAGCCTGTCAATTGTATGGGCGTCATATACTTATGAGGTTGCCGTTTCATCCGACGAAGCGGGAGGAGGGGAAGACATACTGCGATGGGGGCAAGCATGCTCGGTAAAGATCCCTGGCACATGCCCACAGCAGCTCGCTATCAGTGCCCATCCAGAAGTCATTATCATTGCCATTTCTGATATATCCGTCCAATTAGCCTCGATGTCTACGTCTTGCCTCCCCTCCCTTCCCTCTACCAACTCGCGCAACTTACTTGATGACCCAGAGCTTTCTCCGCATGAAGACTTATTGAGGAGGTGAGGGGAGGAGGCACCTGCCCCGCTCACGACTCGTACCAGCTTGTTAATGCTGCTCGGCTCCCCCATTTGCTGCTGGGCTTTGGAGAAGGGGCGGCGGGACCGTGGGACGGAGGCGTTGCTCGCGTGAAGCCGGGGTCCCGAGCTCCAGCTTGCGTGTGGGTGTCACGTGTTGCTCTAGAAGGACTCTCCGCCTCGTTGCCACTTTTGTCCTGAGCCCACTCCAGTGCTTGGCTGGTGCCTGTATTATGGTACGGGATTGAGCGGGCGTCTGTTAGTGTCTTGGTAAGTAGGTCGCGACGGGCGTGACTGAAGAGGAAGGAGACGTTGGGGGTGTTGCCGTTTGGGGTACGTGACTGTTTCAAGAGCTAACTTGGAAAAGCTCGCGGAGGCCCAAAAAATCCACGATACGGTTGAGTTTTGTGGTGTGATGATCAAGTACCGTGACGGGCGAGTGCAAAAGTCTCACAGATGCAGCGTCGTGTGCATGTGAGGGATTTTTCGATGTGAGGGAGCGACTCCTACTCGGACCCTTTTTCTCGAGACGCCTCAACCGCTGAGTTGAACAGGCAGGCGATGACTCATTCAATGCACACCACCACATAGTAAGCACAGCTGCCCTACAAAGAGCCCGAGCACAGAAAGGTCCAGATTACAAGCAATATGAGCAGAGCTAGTCAAAGGTAAGCCAGCTCCCAGCTCCTCCCTCCCTAGCCTCCCCACCCCATCTCATCTCATCATCACTCGCCTCTCACACCCCACGCCAATACAAAAGACGGCAGCTTCCCGTGCTTGGGTTGGTAGCTGGGTGCTTCATCTCATTTGCCAGTGCCTTTGCCGTCCCACCCTCGTATTGGGCGCCATTGTCGTCTTCAGTCGCCGCCCCAGCAGAAGTCACGAGCACCACAACAGCTTCGCAGTGCCCCCTCCCTACGCCACAGAGTGCCAGGTCATACAACAATATCCCACCCACCAACGCAGCTTCCGTCTCGACTGATGCCACCACTACAGCAGCAGCATCGTCCGTTCTCGCGCAGGAGGATGCGGAAGTGGCGGCTCTCATCCAAGCAGAGCGGAAGCGACAAATTTCGGGCATTGAATTGATTGCAAGCGAGAATTTTGCCTCCAAAGCTGTTTTGGAAGCCTTGGGCTCCATCATGACCAACAAGTACTCCGAAGGCCGACCAGGTGCCCGCTATTATGGAGGAAACAAGTACGTGGATGCCTTGGAGAGGCTGTGTGAGGCGAGGGCGTTGTCGCTTTTTAATCTGTCTTCTGAGAGCTGGGGCGTGAACGTGCAACCCTACTCGGGTAGCCCAGCCAATTTCGCTGTCTATACTGCGTTGCTCCAACCCCATGACCGCATAATGGGCCTGGATTTGCCATCGGGGGGGCATTTGACACACGGATACTACAACGAAAAGCGGCGGGTCTCGGCGACCTCTATATATTTTGAGAGCTTGCCTTATCGCGTGGACCCCGTCACAGGTCTAATTGATTACGAGGAACTTCAAAAGCTCGCCTTGCTTTTCCGACCCCGCCTTATTGTGGCGGGTGGAAGTGCCTACCCGCGTGATTGGGATTACGCACGTTTGCGAGAGATTGCTGATGCTTGCGGTGCTTACTTGATGACAGATATGGCTCACATAAGTGGCTTGGTCTCCGCGGGGGCGTGCAACAACCCTTTCCCCTACTCCGACGTTGTCACTTCTACCACGCACAAGTCTTTGCGTGGGCCTCGTTCAGGCATGATTTTTTTCAAAAAGGAGCTGGCGGAGGCGATTCATTTTGCTGTCTTTCCCTCTTTGCAAGGGGGGCCGCACAACCACCAGATTGCCGCCTTGGCCGTGGCGCTGAAGGAGGCGTCCACTCCCTCTTTTCGGCAAGAGTACATTTGGCAGGTGAAACGCAATGCAGAGGCGCTTGCGATGGGGCTTCAGAGTTTGGGACATGTCATCGTGACGAATGGCACGGAGAATCATCTCTTATTGTGGGATGTGCGTCCACATGGTATAACGGGCTCCAAAGTGGAGAAGCTATTAGAGGCTATTGCCATTTCGGTGAATAAAAATACAATCCATGGGGATAAAAGTGCTAGTGCTCCAGGTGGGGTTAGGGTAGGGACCCCAGCCATGACTACACGGGGGTTGACAGAAGGCGATTTCGTCAAGGTGGCGGCCTTCCTGGATGAAGGCTTACGGTTGGCTTTGAAGATACAGGCGGGAAGTAGCAGTAAGAAATTGGTGGATTTTGAAAAGACAATGGTTGCGCATGCGGGCGAAGTGGTAGCGTTAAGAGAGAGGGTGGAGGCGTTTGCGACACAATATCCGTTTCCATCGTGAGGAGGGGAGGGGGGCCAGGGAAGGAAAAAAGGGGAAAATGACAAAGCTTTTGAGAGGCAGTAACGAGAGATGCACGCCCACACCCAGCAGAACAAGAAGAGATGTAACGAAATGTATATAAATGTAAAGAAGCCGCTGTTTTCATCCTTAAACTCGATGCAAATTACAGCTGTTGTCTTCTTCCGTATCTACCCTCTTTCCTCGTCTTACCCCTTGGGCTTCCTGTCACAATCGATCACCACCCGCAACACCGGCTTCTCCGACGGCAACGCATCAGCAGCATACAAAGAATGCTGCAAATACGCCCTGTAGGCCGGCAAGAATCTCGACACAAAATCCCCCACCTCCTCATCAGTCATGCTCCCCTCCTTCCCCTTTTTCTCTCTCATTTTCCGTTCCGCCTCCAACCGCCACTTGTATATTACCTCTAAGTCCTCCACCTGCACTATCACCCAAGCATCGACCAGCTCGTGCCATTCCTGATAGCTGCCCAAGTAATTATTCACGTCCTTCAATCCCTCCTCACTCCTTCCCCCTTCCTCCCCATCAGAGGGCCACGGCCTAAATCCAAGCATCCACCCTTCCAGCAAAATAACGTCCACAGGGCCCTCCACCACTGGCCATCTCTCCCGTGGTGCTCGATCCCCCCATCCTCCACACAAAGACTTATCATAAAAAGGAACTGTTATATTCTCTCCTTCCCTAGCGGAAATGCATTTCAAGATGGTTTCTCGGCCTAGGGCGACATCATGCGTCCCAGCATTCCCCCGGTATTGTAAGAGAGGATTACCTTTGTGCTTTGCCGCTACGGCTCGTTGCTCTTTGTTGGTTAAATAAAAATCATCAATGGAAAGAACGACGCACCTCAGCCCGTCTAGCTTGAAGAGAGCTCGGCAGAAATTGACTAGGGTCGTCTTGCCAGCGCCTTGGGGAGCATTGATACCCACGACGAGAGGACAGCGCTGCTGCTGGTGTTGTGGTTGCAATCCTTGTTGTCGTTGTTGTCGCTGCTGCTGCTGCTGCTGTTGCTGCTGCTGGAGTGGTGATGGCGGCTCAAACGGCCTATTTCGGCATCGACTCCGCAGCACGAGGCCGCGTAGCCAAAAGTAAAGCTGGGGACCAAAGGAGGAGAGAGAGATGAAAAATGGGTTGGAGAAGTGAGATGGAATCAAAAGAAACCCTTTCCTTTCCAACAACAATACACACACTGACACACGTTTGTTTGTTTGTTTGTTTGTTTGTCACACAACAATACACACACTGACACACTGACACACACACACACTCATATGTATACATACCGGCAAATATAAATGAAAAATCCGGATGCCCACGTCAGACTGCATTGGCGTGGATGGTGGAACGGAGAGCTGGCTTTTCATGAAGATGCCCTTATCCACCCATTCTTGGCTGGAGGGAGGAAGAGGGCTCGGGTCTGTTGCTGTCGTTGCTGGCAAGCACTTGGGATAGATGGGGCTTTGGCCTGTAGAACCAGAGGGCCAAATTGTTAGAGGAAGGAGGAATGGAAGAAGGAACTCAGTAAAAAAGACGCAGAAGCGAAGGAGTCATGATTAATTGAGCGATTGGCCATCACTGACACCATTCGTACACACGAATCCACATAGGGAGAGGGAGGTAGGAGGTAGGTACTTACGTGCATAAGACAGCACTCGATCTCTCTCTCGCCAACCCCCGCCATTGCTACTACCCCGACTGCTAATGCTGTTAGATCCTGCCCGCATGAGACGGAGTCTCCTCAGACCGACCACCCTCCAGGCAATCACAAAGCCGGTAAATGCCACCTTTCCTTAGTCCCTTGTCCTGGTGTATGCCTTCTGCTGCTTCTGCTGCTCCTGAACTCTGTGTGCGGTGGGATGTGGGCGGAGGATAGGAATACAATTTTCACAGAAGTGTAACTTTGTAGAATGGTGCTGCTCTTGTGCATGTGCAGCCTTCTATACTTGCTTGCGACTCCCACAAGCACGGGGGAGTGTTTTTGCAGCTCCTGCTCCTGATCTCGTTTACAACCAAAATCGTCAGGAATGTGCCACTGGGAATGACACCAACTATTGAATACACGGCATCCGCAAGCGCCGCATTGGGCAGTGTGGCCTGGTAGAGATAGCGTGGGATGAGGACTGAGAGATTGCAGTGAGAGAGGGGGAGGAGGGGGGAAGCGAGCTTGGTGGCTCTCCGGCCACGACGCTAACCAACGCCCCGGCTATTCTGGCCACCCTCAAACTACGGTGCAGGGCAACGTTGCCACTTTTTCCTTGACGAAGCGTGACTTGGGGATTATTTATCTGTTGGATGTGGGTTTGAGGCGAGATGTAGACGTTGCCGCCTGACTTGAAGCAAGTCGCCATCGCTCATCATCATCTAAAGTGTTGTACACTCGAACACCATCAACAGGGCTTAGCGATGCCAAACACCCCGTCCACGACTACGACCACAAGCCGGGTACTGGTGGCGACCCGTATCCATGGCCAGGAAACGACGACGGCCACCCCGTTCGACGGCGCTAAGTTGCGGGCCTTCCTGCGCAGTGCCGTGGGGTACGCTGATGCAGTGGCAGTGGCAGTAGAGGTGGCGGACGTCTTTCACCCCAGTTTGCTCGTGGCTGTGCAAGATGTGGCGAAGGAGTTCGGAGGTTGTTCCATCGACGTGCTCCCCGTCACACCTTGGGGCCGATTTGTGCCTGCTTTGAACGCTGCCCTGGCTTTCGCCTCGCAGCGGGACTTTTCACACATTCTCTTCCTCTCCCTCGAAATGGACCTGACTCCGGCAGCTTTTCGAGCACTTTTGGTCAATTTCGACCCCGCAGAGGACTTGGTAGTGGGTGCAGGTATGTGGTTGGGAAGGACAGCACGCAAAAGCCTGTCTGGTTTCATATCAATTCATCTCCTTCCCCATCCCCTCCATTCTTAACAACAGCCTTGGAAGGCCACCATTTTCAACCGGGCCGGCGGCCTTTAACCGGCGTTACTACACCATGGAATACATGTGCGCTCTGGTCCGTCTCCAAACTGAGCCTTTCGGGCTTCCTGGCGGTCTCGGAAGGGCTTATGCACGACAAGACTGTGGGAGGTGTGGAGGAGGTTGCTGTCATTGCCTTAGCCCAGCAATGTTTGCGACCGCGGCCTTGGACATCATCGAAGCTGGGTTCACTTTTTCGATGGAGTACGAAAGTTACTAGTGCAGGCGCTGCGGATGCGGGAGATAAGGGCGGAGGGCGGGGCATGCGGGCGAAGCTACTTCATTTGGAGGGTCACTTGGCATGGAAGGTGGATTGGACCGATCCCGTGCGGCAAGAGTGGCACCGGAAGAAGATGCAAAGTAAAGTAGCTCGTGCTGCATTGCAGCTACAGGCATTGGGCTTGGCGAATTCTACGCGGGAGGTTTCGGCTGCCACGGCAGTGGTGTGGCATATCCAGGTGCCTCCGCCTGAGCTCAATGCCAGTCCAACGACTTGACCAGCCGGGGGAAATGAGCGGTAATGGAAGAAATATGCAAATATGAAAGTGAAATCAAGATAAATGAATTTTAAAAATGAGACTGTCGGGATTATCATTTGGTTTACTTGCTGGGGTTCATTGAGTCTATTACAATATTCCTATATGCAGAGCGTGTCCTTTTGTCCTTTTGTGACAATGCTCGCCCTCACACAAATGTGAGCGCCTGTGTCTAGCTTAGCTAGCTTTATCTATTGGTGAACGCCATACTTCTCGCTACGCGTGTTTGCGATATGTTGTTTCCTGACCGAAACTTTGATTCTCGTCCTTTCTCTTCATCTCCAGAACAATTTTCGTCCAATCTGGCCGCACGCCCAATTTCTCCTTCCTCCTCTTTCCCCATCTTTCTCTCATTCACTTTCTTTCGTCAAAGTTTATCCAAGAACTGAATTACCGTGTTGGAGTACCCCATTGCCGCCAGGTGGTAAGGTTCTTGCGAGTCCGGGGGCATGGGCAAGAGGATGGGACTGTCTGAGTGGTTCTCGACCGTCAGCATTAGATGCCCCGCCTGGACGTCAATCACCACCTCAACATTCCTTTTTTGAATCTCCTTCCGAAGGGCCATGCGACCCCCTGCCAGGCCCGTCGTTGCCACAGCCAATGATTGCTCGGTCATCATGACGTCGTGCCTGTCAATCTTGCTGGCAGGAATGGCCCCCACGGCCCAGCTGCTGTTCCCGCTGCTCCGAAAGACCCATCGCAGAATTCCCTCTGACGAGTTCAACGTGCTGACCAGAAGCTTGGGCCCAAACGGGAAGGTGGCCCATTTGCCGTCCTCGGAGAAGGTTATCCCCGCGGCCTGGCCTCGCGCCAAGTCATACTCACTGTTGGCCAGTGCTGGAAGTGACGCGGTGTCGGCCGGGTAGAAGCGCCGAAAGAAGAATGTGACAGTCCGCAAGAAACTCC
The DNA here is from genome assembly GCA_004519485.1 of Nannochloropsis oceanica. Lineage (NCBI taxonomy): Eukaryota > Eustigmatophyceae > Eustigmatales > Monodopsidaceae > Nannochloropsis > Nannochloropsis oceanica. The sequence continues at coordinate 716,978 of CP038128.1, forward strand.
GGTCCTCCGCGTGGGCCATGGCCATGGCTACCAATTCAGGCAGCAACTCAGTCATGTGCAGCTGAGCTTGAATCTGCTCCACGCTAATACGCGTCCGTGCAAGCACGCGGAAGCGCCCCGTCTTCGTGGAGACCTCGTCTGCCCCAAAATTTGCCGAGAAAAGAACTTGCACCACGTCTTCTCCTTCCTGAAGTTCCACGTCATTGACCAACGACAACCACCCAGTCTGCCGATGGTTAACCTGCTCAATTACGCGAACGATTCGCAAGCTGCTCGCGGGCAAGGGAAGAGACGCTCCGGAAGACAAACGACCCACCGAAATTTCTAGCACCTTTGGCGTATTATTCTGATAATCCCTCTGCTCAAGCTGTAGTGCCCGCCAATGCTGGAGAAGTGCCTTGGCCTCGCCGAGCATTAAAGCTGGTGGCGCGCCTTGTGCAACTGACGTTGCCGGCCCAAATCCGACCCGTTTTTCCTTGGGCAAGTGAAACTGGATCCAATGCGGAAGGCGTATGCCTGTCGGCTCCCACCCTGGTTTAGCCGCAGCGAGATCCATCTCGGACGACACTGACATCGGGAAAGCCACTTCTACTCCTCCTTGATCTGGTACTGCTCCGTTCAGCCCTTCGTCCTTTTCCTCATTGGCGCCGGCAACAGATGTTGTCGGTAAGGCCTCTGCCCGGACCACCTCTTCCAAAAAGGGGCTTGAACTCAATTCCGATCCGTTATCCACCCTCCCTCCCGCAACATCCTGCATCGTCGTCATCCGAGAAAGATACATCGATGCCCCATTCATCCCTTGCATCGATGTTCTGTCCGTTAGCCATTCATCTGCCCCCTCTTCTTCTGGCTCCTGTTCACTCCCCTCCTCTGCCGTCCTGGCTCCCGCCTCCTCGTCTCCATCCATGCCATCGTTCTCCTCATCCATCCGCAAGTCCAGCTCTTCTACGGCCTCGGACGACGAATGCCACCGCCGCATGCGCTGTCGACCCAAGCTCGCCGACACTCCACGCTGCAGGCGGGTAGGAGATGACAATGTAGGGGCAGAAAAAGGATACGACGAGATGTGGTGCGGTGCGTGACGGCTGCTTGGAGGAGCGACAAAGAGGGACTTGGTGCAGAGGCTACCGGAAGACTGTATAATTTGTTCGGGGAGCAATACATGGGTGCTGTCGACAAGCAGCTGGAGGAGGTGCAGTGCAGCTTCGACCACAGGCTGTTCAGTGACGTATGCCTGAAGCCATTGCACCACACGGACAACAAGCGCATTCGTGTCCACGTGAGCATCTGTCTCAAACGAATGGCATGCCATCCCGATAATCTTCAGCTTAGCTGCAATCTGGGCTACTGCTCCATCATCATACCTTTCACCAAGCTCAGCACCTACTTCGCTGGCTGGCACGGTCGGAAGAGATCGCGGTGATGGATACAGCAAAATCTCAAGGTCTTTCTGCTCCAAAGACCTCGTTTCTTGCACCACCGACGCCAAGAGCGTAAGGGCAAGTGATGCAGTCGTCTGCTCCGCCATGACACGCTTATACGTCACACACAACGCATGAGCCAAACCGAAGCCTAAAGATGTCCAGAATGTGCATTCTTTGCTGCTATTGCTGGTGCTGGTGCAGGCGCCGCTTCGGCTGCTACTAATCCCGCTCTCGCTATTTCCACGCCAGTTACCCCGACGGCCGTCTGCGGTGGTGGCAACGACCACAGGCTCCGTGATGCTTTCCTCCTCCGGCAGCCGGCTTACATACGTCTGCAAAATAGCCTTAGTCACGGCCAAATCCGTATTGGTGTCGAGAAGAACAGGCATTAGGTCACGCATAAGCGGCAAGGTAATGATGTCCTCCTTCCGCCCCGGCGCTGCCTCCAAGAGTGTTTGCAGGAAAGTGCAAAGCGCGAGCACATGGCCTGCTTCTGCGCCTGTCCACTCGTAGTCACCCTGGAACAACACACCCAACGTGCCAGCCCGCAAGAAGAGGTTCACGCTCCGCTTCCGCATACTGATGTCTTTTCGAGCAGTCAAGGCGCGGCGCAGGATGGAGGGTGCGGACAACAGAACTTGTCGCGGGGCTTGGAGCAACGTCTCATTCGCCGCCTCAAACTCATCCAGCAGGGCGCGGGCCAAGAACGTCACTTTCGCTCCTCTTTCCTTAGCCAGGCGCAATTTTTCCGGGTCTATCTCACCACCATCAGTCATGGCCGTTGCCCTCATCCAGGCCAGCAAGAGAAGGAGAAGCTCTTCAATCATCGTCTTAGGGAATGCAAATGTGGCGTACGTTTCCAACAAGGTCACAAATTCATCCTGGAGCTGCTCCAGTTGCTCTTCTTCATTCTTGGATGTGTGCAGCACTACAGGATCAGTCTCGAACAAGCTTTGCAGGAATCGTATGGCCAGGATATGGGCGGCTGCGTGTGGATTTTCCCTTGTCGGCAGCAATACACGCTGCAAGCATGCACACATTATGGCATAAAGTGCACTGTGGTCATTTTCAAAATTACATTCTACCATTCGGTGAACCGAAGCACCTTGCCTGTGATGGTACATCAGACTGTTTATCACAGACAAGGATAGGACCACCGCGCGTGTCGAGGAGGTTGGGGCCGCCATCAGTTGCAGCAAGTATGGCAATGCACCTTCAATGGCAGATAAGATAACGTTTGATCCGTGCCGGGCCGCCACAGCCAGGAAAAACAAGTGCCCCATCGCCTGCTCCCCATCCGGATGCTGCAATTGATAGATGGCAGCGTTGACGAGGGGCTGGGCCGAGGGGTGCTCGACAATCTTGGCCATACGTGCCGGATTCCGAAGTCCAAGACGGGAAACACATATCCACAGGAGGTGTCGCTGATGCACATGTTCCTCGTCATCCCATTGATTCCCCGCCTTCGGCCACAGTTTGTGAAGCAAAGCGAGAAGACTATCCATGCCCGCGTTCGCCAATGCCTCCCCAGCGTACGTCACCACATTAACACTGCTCTCGCACACTTCCACGTTCTCTCCCTCCTCTCCTAATTCCCGCCCATCCACATAATCGCTTCCACATGCAGGCAGGGAGGGAAACAAGCTAGAGAGTGAAGTTCCCAATGGATCATTATAGCGAGAAATGTCTTGATGCTCAGGCGTGTACTGGTAGCTATTGCTCGTATGACTCGTATCCCACATCACGCGGTACCATCCATCCCCCCCACCATTCCCCAAAACCGTACCAAGGTTGCCAGCAAATGCGTCTTGGATACCCCATTCCCAGTGCGGGCCGCGAACGACGCGGGTGCCACGCTCCAAGGGCAGCCGGAATGTGGTGGAGGTCCCAGAGCCCTCTGCCTCTCGACGCGCTCGCAAAAGCCGCAAATCCAACGGCGCCCAGCCCGAGCTCGGGCAAGTGACGGCGCCAAGACAACCCTGAAACTGCAACCATAACCTTTTGCTTTGGACGCCAAGCACTCGGGCATGCCCCCATTGAGGCGCCGCTGCTGCATATACCAGGTCATTGTGGTGAAAACCGAACTGTTCAGTGGCCTGCACGTCCACAGCAAATGTGCCCAGTGTCCCATCAGCGTTTGGATGACGGAGAAAGGACATCGATGGCTGAGACACCGAAATCGATGGTTTATCATCCACGTTCTCGCGCTTCTGCCGACGGTAGGCTTGCGCCCTGGTTTCCAAGAACGCCTTCATTTCCTCCACCTGATTTGGCCTAGCCAATACCATTAGCGCCCCCAACATTGTTACGGGTTCAGAAAGGACACCACGCCAAGGGCCAGGCCACGCAGGAGCAAATATAACACGATCCGCAATGAAAGGTATGGAATATGGCGCAGCAAGAAGCACACGAAGCATGTCCAGATCCCCGTCTTTCAGGGCCCAAAATGCGGCATCCTGCCACGAAGTGCTTGCTTCTCCGCTTTGAGAGACGTGGCCTCGCCAGCCTTCCTGCAGCTTAGTTGCCTTGTGACGTTGCAGCAATATGTCAGCGCCCCCTCCTGATGAGGTAGTGAACGGGCCGGTGCTCACGTTCGGTGATAAGACTGTACCGGGAGCAGTTGCGACCGCGCCTGTCATCATAGCAGCGGTAGAAGCCGGCTCGTCCAATGTGTGGGGCCGGATCAGAAAGGGATTGGCAGCCGTCACAGGGGCATCCATCTGTAAAAGCTCGCTAAAAAGTGATTCTTGGTTCCAATCTTTCCCTGCTACAAGCTCCACAATAAGCTGTAAATGATTTCTTCTGAAAGCTTGAGCTTCAAGCGGAATATTGATGTAGCGTACAGTCAGGTGCTCAAGAAGAGTCCGGAGCAGTCCCAGTGACAAAACCTCTGATCGAATCGCCTCCAATGGTGCAGCAGGTCCTTGCAAGAGAAGCAATAGTAAATCCAAAGACCGGTTGTCGTCGCTGTTGCCTTTCATCGGGTCAGCTCCGCTACCAACATCACGGGGCCTGCTACTGCCTCCCTCCATCGTCGTTAGTAGCAAGGGCACGATTCCCAATTCTCGCGCATATGCTTGAAAGACGGGAGAGCAAGGTGGTGGGCCCAATAAGGAAGTTAATAGGTCGAGCCCGCCGGGCGTCAAGCAACCATCTTGGCTGCTCGCAACAACCAGACCTAGGGCACCAGCAGGCACCAAAAATCCACCGCTGCCGATATTGCTGCTACCCTTGCTGGTGCTACCGAGATTTTCACTGATATCACCACGTCTAACACCAGCATTGTTGCCAACAACAAGAGCTTTCCCTTCCAGGCCTTGTGGTAGCGAGGCCAGTAACTGCAGGGCCTTCTCCCGTACATTGCTTTCCCAGTTCATCCCCCGCGAGACGGACCGACAAATATTCCAAGCAATATCCGACAATACATCTGCTTTCAAGCCACCCGCACACACCCGTCCCTTGAGCTCCTCCAGCAGTGAAATGGGCTTATAAGGCCCCGTGGCCTCCTCGAGGTACTGAAAGGTGGCTGGCAGGGACAAGCGGGTAGGAGACTGCAGAAGGAGCGTGCGGGAGTCACATCGTGCTTGGCCCAATTCTTCGAGAGCAGCCTGGGCCTTGAGCGTCCATGCCTTCCGGTCAGGTATCCCCTCGCTGCCTAGGGCATGCACAGGCGAGGAGACACGATACTCAACGCTGACGCTGTCATTGGCCGAGAGCAGTCCGACGAAAGGATGTAAGGCCTGACCACCCGGAAGACGCCGATCAAGCTGCTCGACAACGTGGATGACGCGTGCCCCACGCACCACCTCCAAGACATTCTCTTTACCCTCCAACCGCACACGAATCGTCACTGGTTCCTCTGCCTTGAAAAAGTCCTGTGCATCGTACGGGACAGGTCGGAGGCCTTCTAGAAGCCCTCCCGATGAGACCCTCCCGCTGCTCCATAAGGTCACTATCAAAGATGTTCGAATCCCCTCAGGTGGGCCCGGCCCGAGGCGCAACACCGGCTCCACAGCATCTGATGCCACCATTCCAAAGCAAATAGAGAGAATGGAGCTGGCTTTGAAGACGTAGGTATGAATGCCGGAGGTTACCCCTGGCCCAACCCCGTAGCAGTAAGCACTAAACAAAGGGTCTTCATGTACGGCTGTTTTATCGCTAATGGTGGTGACGGCGGTGCATCGCCGCCGTATGATTTGCCCCTCTTGGTACAGTGGACTCGCACAAGCGCTACTGCTTCTACTTCTGCGGCCTGCAATGTCAACCAAAGCACGCAATGGTGCAGGAAACGCAAAGGCTAACGCCGCGTCTACTGCTATGGCCAGCGTTTTCGCAACTTGCGAACCCGTAATAGACATACGAATGATGGGATGTGTAGATCGGTCTGGTTGGGGCTCGCCCAAATAAAAGTATGCTGCAGGATAGATAGTGCGACCCTTTAGATCCGATGCCACAAGCACGGGCGGTCCGTCATTGACTTGAAAGGACATGGTACCCGCTTCCATGTCGATGAAGATACGAACGACCCCGCCAGGATGCACCTTTAAGGCCTCCGAGGCATGCAGCACGCGGGAGTCTCTATATATCTCCCCACTAAAACAACGCAGCGTGATAAATGGGCTGCCAGTCGAACGATACTCTGCCGTGATAGACGGATCTTCCACCAGACTGATGCCCAAACAGCTGCACTCATCGCCTTTGTCCTCCTGCAAGATTTCGTAGGTCACAATTGATGTCCCTGCCCCGATAGCTGAACCCACCACCCAACCCTTTCCATTTGCCATGACCTTGACGCCGTTCTCCTGGATATCGATCCGATGCGAAGACGCCTTCTCAAACACCATGGGAATCTCTGGCGAATCAGCATGTTGCGCTTTCTCTTCCAACCTTTCCAGGTACCGTGTCACATCCGTCAGGAATTTTGGGGCCTTGAGTTGGTGACAAACCTCCTCTCGGATGATGTTTGCTTCTAGACCAGGAGAAAATCCCAAGCGCAGCAACAAAGGAACCACCGCTAGGAGCAGCTCTGTATTCTCGGAAAAGACCACAAGAGCCTCTAGCCCCCGCTGTACTGTCCCTGCTTGGATCAAAACTGAGGCAAGATCCTCCTCCGCGTCGATCCCGTGCTTCTGCAAGAACAACGCGGTGGAAAAGAGAGAGGCCACCTCACGCACAACCTCAGGGACAGGCACAACAGTGGCACTACACGCCTGGTCCAACAGTAATTCCCCTTTTGCTCCTACTCCTGTTTCTATCGCAGCCGTCGCTGCAGACCCTTCTGTGGTAGCCTCTCCAACTCTACCCCAGGCAAACCACAAATTCAAAACCTGCCGAGCATCCCCATGCCCAAGGACATAGTGTTGAGTCCCTTTAATGCGTGCCAGCGACATCAGATCATTCACGAGCCGCAACGCCGCTACTATCATCTCATTGCTGGCTTCTTGTTGGTGAGCAAGGGCAAACGCCAAGATTTGGTGCGCGAGAAGGCAGGGATCCAACCGCATGGCAGCGTTTTCCTGATTCGCATTGATGGCAAGTGCCACAAGGTTGAAAGCCTCTGCCGCCAACGCTGCGAGCTCGGGACCCTTGATCTTGGGTTTCTCCAATAGCAACGACAAGGCTGTGGCCCAGACGGCACCCTCGCTGAGGATTCTGGCCCCGTGCGTCGAGCCGCTGCCAAGGGCCTGCAAGACTTGGAGCCCAGCCACAGCGGTGCGACGTAGAAATTTGGGCGACGCCCGCAACGCAGGCATGCGCAAAAGCGCCAGCACTTCCCGGCCGAGACCTCGGCGGGATAAGGGGGCGAGGTTTCTCTTCTCACGTGTCCAGATTAAGAGGGTGCGCAAGGCGAGGTCGACAACGTCTTCGTTAGACTTGTACCGCTCGATGATGAAGAAAATCTCCTCGGCGGCGAGTTCGATGTTTTCCGGGTTCAAGCAGGCAATGTCGTGTTTGACCAGCTGAAGGATTCGGTCGGAGAAAAGGCGAGTGATAGTGTCACGCATCAAAATGTTGACTTTGAGTTCATCTGCGTCCGCCACGGAAATAGGTTTGCGACAGATGGGACAGGCGCGGTTGCCCGAGGAGAGGACGCCTTCCAATGCCCGTTTGCTGAATGTATGTCCACAGACCAATGTCACAGGCTCGTAAAGCAAATCATCAGTCAGCGGGCACTTGTACGAAGTAAATAAGGAATCTTCCCGGTCCACAGAATCTCGACGATGGCGGGCTTGTCGTTGATGCACAACTTTCAGCAGGGCCTCAACTTCCTTCTGCAAGCCATGTGCCACAGCTATCTTCATCTTCTTCTTGACAAGCAATGACAAGCGGCCTTGGCGCTGTAGGCTGCTGACTTGCACCAAAAGCAAAGCACTTTTCATCCAAGCTTTCCGACGAGCGGCTTCGTCTCCTGTTGTCCGGCTTGTGGACTGCAAGAGCTGCCAGGTCGAGTCAATGCTCAGCCTCCGGAGTATGGAGGAGGTAACCGCTACCTCGGCGCCTTCTGATACAGGTTTCCCACGCCGCCGATGCTGTTGCTGGTGTGAGCTTCCGCTTCCGTTCAACTGCTCGTGTTGCTGGTTGTGCTGTTCGTCGTCATCCTTGTTCTCTTCTTGGTCATCCTCCCCTCCGCCGTCGCTGTTGGAGTGGTGGTGGGTGGACGTTTCCTCCTTCAGCAGGAGCTTGATGCCTTCCACCAGATCCCCATCTGCCTTGGCTTGAGCCCATTTTACCTCGTTCTCGGTCCATCCCAGTTTAGTCAATGCCGGCCGAAGCTCTTCCCCGCCCCGGGCTGCGTCTGCCACTGAAATGCATGCATTTTCGCCGGAGGTCGGGAGGTTGTTTCGCACAGTACGTGCCTTGATGAGGAGCTTCCAAGCAGCCGTATCCCTATTTTTCATGGCCATACGGATGGCCTTTTCCAGATCTGCGTTTCCGTCATAAGGCAGAGGTCCTGCTGGCGGGATTAGTTCCCGCGGCGTCCCTACGGGGGTGATTATGGGGGAAAAGGGGCTCGCAGCTCCAACCTCCCCAGGTGTCAAAGACGACCCATGCATTCCCTCCGAGCTCGTTATGTTTTCCGGGAATATTTGGATGGTTAGATGCGTGAGTCCCGCTGTAAGCGACGGTAGTGTGGTTGACCGGACAGACGGTTGAGGGCTGGATGTAGGAGGCAGAGGAGAAGGAGACACAGGAACGTTATCATCTGGCTCCGTGACCTCCCGGTCATCTGACTCCATGACCTCCCCGGCGAGCTGCTTATGGTCTTACAATAGCTTGACCAAGGGGGGTTCGAGTAGGCTGCTTGTGCATGAAGCGGGTTGAGGTTTGTGGGTGAGGCTAGTTGCTTTTGACGGCGTCAAGAAGGATTTTTGAACATCATACTACAATTAGACAAGGTTTCCCTTGCACATGGTCTCCACCAGATGCCACGACCCAGTAAACACAACCATAAGAAAGGTCTCGGTGTGGTGAGGCAGATATGCGCATCTTACATGTGATTTGATGCATCGTGTCGGACTCAATCAGCGAGCGTTGTTTTTCCCCTACAGGGGGTGTTTTGTCGTTAACAGCCGCGGAGCGTAAGGTTCCGCGATGTAATTTGGTGTGGTTCTCAGGTTTCTCTCTCGTATGGTGGCTGTCCTTTGCCCCAAGTGGTGAGCACTACTTGCGTCGGACTCGAGAGCGAGGATTTTCTCAAACGCAATTTTGCTTATCCACATGACGTAAAAGACAATTTACTCTATTGGTTCTTTGTTAAATTTATGAACACTTCAGTCGCTGTACAATCTTTTTTATTCCCAGCGACAATCTTTGTCGTGCCACTTCCTCCAGCCACTTTTATATCGGTACGGCCGTCGCTCAACAAAGCCGTAATCGTTAAAATGGTTGAGGGCATGTGCCTCCTGCACAGCGCCAACCAAGTCCGGGTTCTGTTTAAAGTAAAATTCGGCATCAAAATAGGCCTCGCAACGTAGCACACGCTCATTGAGCACAGATCGCTCTTGGGCAAGCGCCATTTGTACACGGGGTGAGTTAAATCCGTTGGTGGTTAGATCATCCCGGCCCATCGCGTAATCAGTATATCGGCGCAGAAATGCTTGAGTGGAAGCCACGCGCGGATATTCCTTGGCCTTGATGAATACTACCTCAAAGGGGTCCAGTCCTAGGCCATCATTCATCTGTTCCCCCTGTGGATTCATATTCGCATTGCATCGCAAGTCGCGTTTTTGCCGCCAGTCCACTCCGCGATAGCGTGTCAGGAGGCTGTCGATCTTGTACCTTGTGAATTACGTGCGTTTGAGAGCAAGTTAAGGGATAATTGGACATGCCGATGTACAGCCAGATTGATCATGGTGTACATGAACAGAATGGTAATGATCACAACATGTGCCCGTCGTGATTCGACAAGCAGAAACAGGGGAGTCTACGAGGGATCAATTGAAGCACACAAGACCCAAAACCCAAATTCATCACAACCAGCAATGTATGATCCTTTTATTTCTATGGACCAAAGGGATGGCAATCATGACAGGCACAAGATCTATCCTTCCCCCCTCCATCACCCAAGTGCACTTACCCCGCGTCCAGAATAGTAGTCGTCGCCCCAAGCTCATATATGCGAATGGCCTCGTTTAGACTAGTAGGACAATCTAACACCCCCCCGTTCAACAATAGCCCCAGCCCAAGTTGATCAGTGGCCAAGACCATCGACTGTACGTGCACCTGGCCCATACAACTGATAGTCGTTCCCGCAAGCTTCACCTCGTCATCGAGCAAGCTCGTCAGAACGGACGTCCAGGCCAGAGCTCCGCTGCCTACCTCCGCAGATTTAGCCTTAAATATTGCTTGGAAGTAGCGTGGAAGAAATGGCCCACGGACGGAGCTGTTCATTAAGAAGTAGTACCGGTAGCTCTCGGCTAGACGTGATCGTGCTCGCAAGACTTCCCCCATGCTGCCTCCGTCGTAGCAGGTATTGGGCCGCCGAAGGAGTTGCACACGGCCTTCACGTTGTGCTGCTGTTGTCGCCAGAATGACCTCTAGGGGAAGGCTACTTTCTCCGTTGATAATCAGCAGGTAGTCGACATCGTCGTGGTCGTTGTCTTGCATCGCTACTTTTATGAAGAAGCGGAGGTTGTCCTTGTACCACTCGTTGGACTCATGGTACACGTACATCACCAGAGTGCGGTTCGAGACATTAGTGGTGGTAGTAGCAGTTGCGCTCGGTATCGGGCTTACTGCTTCTACCGGGGACAAATGGTCGGTGATGGTGGCGATACTGCGAAGCAAGGTGTTCTTCTCTTCTTCTCTTCTTCTTGCGCCGGTGGACAAAGGCGGCTCTGAGAATGATAAGCTGTCGTATTGAGGTGACGAGGAAGCGGAGAAAGGAAGCAACGGTGATGATAAGGATGACACCGACGACGAGGACGACGAAAGCAGGTACACTGTGGGTGCAACCAACACGACGGACACCAGGAGCGCAGCAAAGAGATTTCTTGACGTGCCGCGGCCAAACTGCCAGGCACCGCCGCCTGAACGGTGGGCCGTTAACGATACGTGTGATAGTACCATGCTGCTACCCTGTCTATCTTTCATTTTGTTGGGACTGGATCGTGTGAGAAATGGTGTAAGAGGGGGCAAGCGAAAGGAGGAAAACAGTTCGCGCAAGCCGGATTCCATCGGTGATGATTGCAATACCTTGGGAATGGCGCAAAGCAAAGACAGCGCTCAGTTTGCACGCCTGCTCCAGGTTCGACAGAAATGCTCATTACGTGCGGTGGAGTAAATGGCAGTTCACATGGGTAAACACAAACTTGTGGCCGTTAATTTAAAATATTGGATCGATGGATCAGATCAATAGCGCAATAGGTCCCTCGTCACGAAACCCGCGAGTTGGACGCTTCTTACTTAATCTAATCTGGGCGTTTCCTGCTTCCCTACAGAATTTGTCATCAATCTTTTCTGTCTGTCATGATATGTAATCGGTGAAGCCGCCGCTACAAGTGCGAATCGAAACAAAGATGCGTAGTTGGCCCTTCCGTATGAACAGCCGCCCCCTATAGCTCGCTAGTCGGGTATGCTTTCGTTTTTCGTGGTGGATGTGTTCACGGGGCGTTTGCATGTACACACACGCACGCATTCAAATCCTATAGGGTACTTTATTTCCTTCGTAGAAAAATGTATCTCGCCGTAGGCAAGCATGTGGACTTTAAAAACAAAAATTTGCCTGTAGGCCAGTTCAACCTCCTATCCTTCAAAGCCTCTCACTCTCACACGACACACACTTACATTTTCTCTGTATTTCGGTGCCAATCTTACTCTAGCCACTTATGCTTATCGCACGAGATGCGCTTCTTCTTAGCCCTTGAATGCCTCATGAAATTTCCTGTTGATTTTGAAATGCCCCATTTTTTATATTTTTTGCCACCGCTGTTCTCATGATTTCTCTCTTTCTACGCGGCTACGGGAGGACTCTTACTTAGCCTGGCCAGTGGATATTGATAAACAAGAGGTTCCGCATCATATCTCACCTGCCGCTTTCTTAGCTCAGTAGGTAGAGCGTACGGCTGTTAACGCGCTGCACTGCCTACCGTAAGGTCAGAGGTTCGATCCCTCTAGAAAGCGTGACACGTTTCTTTTTGTCGTCCCCACTTTTTCGCCCTACCACACAAGCGAGGGTTCACTTGCTACACGTACCTCTTCATGTTCCTATACAACTTTATTTTCTCATATCTTGGACTAGGGAGCGCGAGATAAGGGACACATTCTCTCACGATCAAGAAACGAATTCATGATTAAACTTCACTTTTCAAACGTCTAGGTTTTTTTGTTCTTTGGGGGGACGCTCATATCACACAAACACATCCTGGGACACGCAAGTATTACATGCAAGTGTATATGCCGCTTTCTTCTCTTACTCCTCTTGGTGCTCCCGCCATCGTTTCTACCTCTAGGTGCAATTTAAACATTTTTCAAATTGATCGATCTGCCCACCTTGCTTGCTTTCTGCTTTCATCATCAGCCTCTTCAAAAATTATTGAACTTTTCTGGCTTCCTGTTGCCGGACTTTCTCTCTCTCTCTCTCTCTCTCTCTCTCTCCCTCTTGCTCTTTTCTTGTCTCTGTGTCTTAATTTCCTACCCTACATTATTGGTACTTTCTTGATCTTTTTCTTTTTTTTTCCGTCCTCACTAGTTGTGGAAAAACAATAATTTTCCTACCACTGCCGTAGTCGCCCCCAAATCCAATCCTCGATGTACAAACCAATAATCATTATCATGTGTCTCCTGTGGCCCCGCTCCCGGTGGCAAGGACGCGATGAACCCACCAGTCTTCATCACTACCTTCCTCGAGGCAAGCACCCCTCCTAAGTCTACTTTTCCCCATCGCCAATCGGCCGTGACCATTCTCTCGCCGTGATCGACAAAATCGGTCGTGACAAGGTCAGCGTCTGAGGACAGGGTGTGTAGCAAAAAATCTGGGTGATAAGAGTTATCTGAATTAGTGACCAACACGTGGGTACACCAGGGGCAGCCTCTCAAAACGTCCAACACCCCAACGTCAGTTGCTTGATAGTAAGCATGGTTGTCGTAGGCGCAATGCAAACGCACGTAGTTTTCTCCTCCTTTGTTTTGATACTCAGCTTTGTCCGCCTCGCTGCACCGGTAGGGCGCGGAGCGGTTGGAGGCCAAGGCATAAAAAGACCCGGTGGTATCAGCGACAAATACATCAGGGCTAGGAGCGATATTAATGCCCCGGCTGCTTGTGCGCTCCCATTCATCTTGCGCAATACGTTGCACGACGGGCAGGCCTTGTGCTTCAGTGGCTACCAAGGCAAAGTCGACAGTAAATTTCGGAGCGCCAGCTTGAAATTTTGCGGCCTCAGGCTGAGCACGCATTGCCCATATAAGGGAACGCGTGGCGGCTTCTTGTAAGTGGTGCACGCGGATTATGATACGCACATGCGTGTCTTGAAGATCACGGGGTGGGAGACCTACGCCCAGCCAGGGTGGGGGGCTGGGAGGATGGGTTGGGTTGCTTGTGCTGCTGGCGGTGCTGCTGGCGGTGGGACTGCTAGCTATGCGGCCATCTCGGGTCGTAGGGGGGGGAAAGGCGTGAAAGGGAAAGACGGACGAAGATGGGGGAACTGGTGGAGGTGGAGGTAGGACATCGCAATGTCGACAGTCGCAGGGAGCGGGAAATACTTCATGGGGGGGAAGTTGAGAAGGGTCCGCGGCCACCCCAAACGTCGAGGCCGTGCTGGCGTCCCTCAAAGTGGACCGTGGTGCTGAATGATCCCGCAACCTTTCATAGCGCACTTTCTTCTGGGAGGCCAATGCCCGCGCTCCAAGCGATCCTCTCCGGCTTCTAGCCTGTTCCTTGCCCACCCAGCCGTCGTGTCTTATCACTAAGACCATCGCCACAAGCATCAGGGCCCCGTACGCCATCACCGTTGCCCGCCGCCGCACCCAAGCTTTGGCTGGCTGCAGCGTTCGGGGGGACATGGCTGCACCGAGGGGTTTTCTCCTCGTAATATAAGATATATATTGCCACTCTTTGCTCGTGTTGATTGTCAGGTGCGCTCCGTTTGCGTCCTAGACTCCTGTAAATTCGTTTGGAATTTGATGATGAGCGGTGTGAGTTTTGAATGTGAGACGCGCGTGTCGCACACTGCAAGGGGCTGCGCCCTTGCCTGCCTTACTCATCTCTTGGTGTGGAGGTATATGAAGCACCTGTGAGTCGCGTTTAAAAGAACTGACCCGCCAATTTTGTGGGTCCTCCCGACAGGAGAGCCTCTCGGGGTTCTTCCACCGGGACCTGAGGGGCAATCGTCACACTTTCTTGCACGAAGAAATACAGCAGGATGGATGCATCAACGGGTTACGACCAGTGCTGCCACAATCCCTCCACCCACACAAGATGTGCTGGGTGGAGGTCATGCATATTTATTGATTCATACACCATTGTCAACAATGTCAATCACACGCACACGATTTCCTTGTCGCACGTAATTTCCCCGCTTGACAACAACAACCAGAAGCCATGCGGAGCTCCGTCATCGCGGTGGCTTGCCTCGTGGCTGCCTGCGGCAGAACCCAGGCCTTTGTCCTTCCTAGCAAGTCTTCCTCCACAATCTCCTCCGCTCGACCGCAATCAAGAGCTCTGAGCAGCAGCACAGCCCTGGCGGCGTTGTCCACCTCCATGCATGACCGACGTGGCCTCCTCTTCAAGACGACAGGGTCGTTGCTTGGGTTGGCCGGCCTGGCCTTGGTCCGCCCCGCCAATGCCTATGACGAGGTGCCACTCGTCCGTGACAAGTTGGGCGGGTTGCTGGAACCGTACACGGATATTGCCAAGGTAAGGGGGAGGGGAGAAGGGTGAAGGGGGTTTTGATACTGAAGGGGCAAGAGGGCGAAGAGGCGCTTGGCAAGATAGATGAATCAACAGACTTGTTTTTTCGTTCATTCAATCTCTATGGCGATGGGTCTGAAGGAAAGACCTGAATAACGTGTGTCTCCCACGTGTCATCGAGAGGCAAAGTGCTGATCTGAGGATGTCTTCTCTCCTCTGATTTTGGTTGCGAAAAACAGTGAGTGTCTGTGGGGGAAAAAGCTGAAGATTTCCATGCGTCAGATACTCAAGTCCTCGGTCTTTTGAAACAGAAAATTCTAAGGGTACAATCACATGCAAGCACTAAAAGGAACCCCTCCCCCACTTCATTCGCACACATATCCGTACAGGGTCTCAAAGTCTCCCGCCCCTCCGGGTGGAACCAATTTGACGGCTCCCCCGAGACATACGTGGTAAAGTGGAGCGATATCATCAACCGCGACGAGCTCGTCGTGTTGAACTCCACACCTGTCAAGGCATCCACCACTTCCGTGGAAGCTCTGGGGGATGTCCAAGAAATTGGAAAAAAACTTGCGAAAGGCCGCGGAGCCGAGCTGGTCGAGGCCAAGGCGAGGCTGACGGAGGGGGTATTGTTTTATGAGTTTGAGTTCAAGGGGGAGGCGATCTCGGAGTTGGCGTCTTTGTGCGTGGCAAAGGGGCGACTGTGGAATCTGAGTGCGACGGCCGCGACAAAACGATGGGCGAAGAAGAGGGATTTGTTCAAGGGGGTGATTGGTTCCTTCTTGCCTAAGCTCTAAGCAACGGGGGGAAGAAGCTGTGCCATTAAAGCTATTCTTGTTTCTGATTTCAGTCTTGGAGTGTCTAGATTCGTGTATCTGTGAGTGCAAGTTGAGTGAGCATCATCTTTGTCGTTGGAGTCTTTTAAAGTCAAGCAGTACAATTCTTCAGGGGCCATGTCCCCCTCCAGAGGTAGGAAGCAATTAATCAATCGCAAAAACTTTTAAAAGATGCGCACGCACACAATGATAAGGACGAGTTATAGACGGGCATCGTACTTTCAAGATAAACATAGGCACTGGCACCGGCACCAGCCGTGAGACACCTTGCTTATTCTCCCCCTGTCCGCATGCTTTGTGAACATACCCACCCGCTCTATCATCTTGTTTTTTCTTTAACTTTCTCAACTCCTTCTTTGCTTCTCCCTCCTTCTTCTGCTGCCTTCTCCTCCTTCTTCCCTTTCCCACCCAACGTTCCCGTATCTGTGTATTCTGTCTATTCCCTTCACTTGCGTGGTTTTTTGGTAGCAATGTAAGCCATCATATCACATGGTCGTGAAGCCCCCCCACCTCTCTCCTCCCGCCTGATCCCCGGGCCCAAGCGGCCACTTCAGTCGATAGCGTGCCAGCTCTAACATCCGACCGCAAACCGACCCATGCACGCATTTCCCTTGTATTTTCATGCTCTTCGTCATCTCCATCTTCTTTTTCCACGTAAATAGATAAACGAAGGCGCTACTAACAAAACCCCTATTGAATCATACAGCTTTCTCCTACTTTCCTCTTCCCTCCCTCCCTCCATCCATCACTCCCTCCATCCCTTCCTTCCACTCTGTTCACATGCAATCACATGCAAAATGGTATGTGCCATAAACCCCTTCTGTCGCTCCCTTTTTCGGCGCCATCACGCGTCAAACTCCTTCCCTCTATCTATCCCTCCGTCCTTACTCACTACTTCTTTGCCTTAAGCGCTAAAACAGACAAAGTCGCGAGCAGGGCTCCTCCCAGCATGGCTACTGCCGTATGGGTGCACCAGAACGGAATTCCATTGCTGGTTCCACTGCTGCTGCCCTTTAAGGCGCCACGGCGGGGGGGGGCGCCGTTCAGGTGTTCGAGCAAGACCTACGGAATAAATGAGCGGAAAAAACAGGCGGCATGATGAATCGTCATGCCCCATTTGACTTCTTGAATTTCGACATGAACAAACTACCCTTCTCTCTTCCCCCCCCTCCCTCCTGTCCTCTCTCCCCCGTACCTTGATCGCCACCCACTGCGCCCCCCGCTCCCCCAAATCCTCCACCAAGACTGCATACAACGGAATCTTCTTCAGGAACGGGCTCACACGCCCTTTATCCTGAAAGGCCGCCATAAAAAGGCTGTCATTCCCGGCAATACGGTCAATATTTTTAGGAGTCAAGCCTCCGGTAATAAACAGACCTCCGAAGGGCATCCACTTGAGCCCCGCCACGCCTGCTTCTGACCCATAGGCGCCCGCGAAAATGTCGAGGGCCATCCCGGCCAACGTCCCGGCTTTGGCGTTCTCGGACACGACCTTGCCGCCCAGCTCGCCAGCGGCGCGGAAGGCTGGAGGGAGGGAGGGAGGGGGGGAGGGACGGAAGAGGCGCAAAGTGGAAGGGTAAGCTTTCATGTTCGTCTTAAACCCACTTTTTGAATGAAATGATGCCGACACGGTGTACTTTTCACCGCGCGTCTCTCCCTCTCTCTCCTGCCTCTCCTCTTACATTCCCTCTCTCGATTACCTGCGTCAACGCTCTCATCCACCTTGTCGGGGTAGTGCTCCGCCAAAAAGTCATACCTGGAATAGGACAAGAAAAGAGGGGAAAGGAATGGAAGGGAGGTCGGTGAGGCACAAAAAGTGCCAAATCGAACACGGGAAGCACCAGCAAACAGAAAGGGGATGTGCAAGGAACGAAAGTCGAGAACCCAAAAAAGGAGGGAAAGACTTACACGTTGGCGATACCCGGCCCGCTGACCACGCGCTCGACCGAGACGCGATGCTTCTGTTCATACCGTCGCTTCAGAAACTCCAGCAGTTGGAACTGTGACATTTTGAAGAAAATTTTTTGGAAATTTTTAAAAATGAAGAAACGAAGAAAAAAAAGTAGGAATTTGAATTGGGGGAAGGGCAAGCGAAGGGTGGAAATGGCGAAGAAGCATGCAAGTTGTTGCACACGATGAGCGGCATCCAACCATTGAGCACTCACCCCCGAAAGATATGCGTCAATCAATCGTTACATTCCCCGCCCTCTCTCTCCTTCCCTTCCAACCTACCTCCGTCTCTGTCCGAGGCGGGAACTCCGCATGGCCGCCCTCAGAGGGGTAAGCCACGTAATGTCCGCCATCGCCCGGGGTCAAAAAGCATTCTCCCAAACCGGTCCCAGCGCCAATGGTGGCAATCGGAGCCCCGGGCTGGACAGGGGCATCTTGCAAGACGCAGACTTCATTTGGATTGCTACGATCCACGGTCAAGAGGCCGTAGCCGAGGGCGACGAAATCGTTGATGAGCTGCACGCGCTTCAGGCCTAGCTCCTTGACCAGCTACACATTTACGGGTATTTGTATGTGGTCGGCAAAGGTGTGTGTGTGAAAGAGAGCAATTCGTCATGATCGCTTTTTCAAGCGAAGGTGAGTGAGACCGCCTAATCCCTCCCCTCCTCTCTCCTTCACTTACACTCTTTCCCACGCTCTGCCATGCGACCCCCCCCCCCCCAATCCATCCATCCCTCTCCCTGACCTTCCCCCAACACATACCTGCTCTCCATTTATCACCCATCGGCCGCGATTCGTCATCGTCACTTCATTGTTGCCCACGGGCCCGGCCACCGCCAAGCAGGCCGTGCTGATCTCCTGATGAATTTGGGTCCCAGTGAGAAAGTGGAACGTGATAGAGGAGCGGGTTGATATGGAGGTGATCAGACAATATAAGGAGGAGCTGAACTACTAGATGGCTAGACTTTTCATGATGCCCAGGTAGAGGGGGAGCCTACACGTACCTTTATGGCCGCCCCGGCCTCAGCTGCCTCTTGCAAAAAGGTCTTAAATACGTCGGTAAAGGTGGCATGTTCCGAGTTTCGATACCACTTACTATACACGATAGTGCCGGGGGGGCTGTATGGAAGCAGAAATGGAGGCATCGAGGATAGTGGGTGTGGTGGCAGAAGAGGCATTGACGGGTGATATGGTGCTCCTCACGACTTTATTAGACGAAGACAAATGCCCTGTCCTGTAGCATGGCTCCTTTATAGGCTCGCATAAGGCGATCGACGCACTGACAGCACGGCTTTATCAACGACGATGACTGCATTGCTGCATTGACAAAAAGATGGTGCCCACATGCAATCCTCTCTCCCCTCAAAACCCTACCCCTCTTCCTTCCATCCTTCCAACTTACGTGCGACCCTCGATTAGGGCCAGCTTGGAGGCCGGGATTTTGTAGAGGGCCAGACGACTGTTTGTCCCGCCCACATCTCCACCAACGACCAAGTGGGACATGGCTGTGCTGTGTGCTTGCAGGTGTGGGACCGGGTCAGATTGTCGTCTGTTGAGTGTTGATTCTTCTTGTGTGGACTGTTGCTTGCTCGCCGTGATTTTGTGTATGGACTCGTACTTTGGCGGGAGCAGGAAAGTAAAATGTTGCTCATGCGACAAAGCTATCGAAGTGACATGCTGCGAGACCATACGGGATGATTGGGGAGACGCAGGCCTCGTGTCATGATCCCGAAACGAGGGGGATGAGCAACGGGCAAGGAATCAAATTTGGCGACTCGTGAGGCGTCCGCTTGCTTCTTCTGCGCACTCCCAGGCAGGTCAAAAACTTTCCCCAAACTTGAAACACACAGATGTCTTGGGACTTTGGCTTTGGGTTATTCATTCCCGTGGTTGCCACAGCAAGCGGTCGTTGACGCTATCCCGTGATAGCACGCGTCCAAGTAAGCACTTTTGTCTTCTTCACGCTCAGACAGACCCATACTCGAACTTCCCACAGGAAACCAACCCCACCACGACACGGACCCGAGCATGCTCAAAGTCAAGCTACGCCACCTCAATGTGGTGGAAGGGGAGCTGAATGCCGCGTCGGAGGATGCCTTGCGGGTAAGTGGAGGGCTTCTTCGCTATTGTCCTCGTTAATTTCTGCACGCTGTGCTATCAAACACTCATCTCTTCTTCGCCCTATATGCCTCGAAGGTCGCCATCCCTATCCGCGCCGATTGCCCTGAAGGAGATCGGGCAGTGCTTCAGCCAGCCCTTGCCAAGGGAGGACAGAACACGGAGCAGCGGTGGCTTGGTAAGTGGTGCTGAAATCATATACTCCCACATGAGGTCACCCCTTATGCCCTGCACTTGTTCCTGCGTTCTTCCAGCTATCTCATTCGATCATCTCTTGTTTCCTTTCCCCTATTTGTTTGCAGGTCTATCGGCATGCGTATTGTGTTGCTCTCTCCTTCAGCTCTGGTTTTCCGCCTCTGCACCTCTTCTCATTTAATCCTTTCCTTCCCCATCATCCCATCTCAACGAATGACAGGTCGGATGGTGAGCAACACCCTCGGCGAGATTCGAAAGCGAGGGGATTTATGTGACAGCAAGGGGGCCATGCTTAAGGTGGACATCGAAACCGAGACCGTCGAGGGTACGAGGGAGGAAAATAAGAGTGAGAAGGAACAGTAGGAGAGGAAGTAGAAAGAATGGGAGGAATGGTTGCACACTCATTCTCACTCGTTTTGCGTATCTGAGAAGAAGGAAATGGTTGAGAAGCAGCAACAGTAAAGAGACGTCATTTAAATGAAATTAATATTCGTATCCAAGAAGAAGGAAATGGTTGAGAAGCAGCAGCAGTAAATGGACGTCATTTGAATGAAATTAATATTCGTATCCACTCATTCCCCCTTATCCGACCCCTCCCCCACCCTACCCATACCAAAACCAGTGGAAAAACTTCTGGACACCAAAAAACGTAAGCTCGCTGAGATTTCCGAGCTTAAAGATCGTGTCGATGCAATTCGGAAGAAGGTGCTGGTCCAAGTATCGTCCAACTGCCTCAAGGAAATAAAGGCCCTCCGACCCCTCCCTCCCACCTCCCACCAGGACCAACAAGGAAAAGCTGTCGCCGCTGAGCAACAGCAACAACAAGCAGCTGCGGCCATGCAGGAAAGCGCGATCTTGACTCAGGTCCCTCCGTTGCAGGAGCGAGCAAGGGTGTGTGTGGAAGAGATGGGGATGAGGTCAGAGCAGCTGGCGGCGAGGATCGAGAGCCTCCGGACCACCATTACGGCGGTGTCTAATTTTTTGAAGGGCGCGCCAAGTAAAGTGGAGAAGGCGATTCGACAGAGTCACCGGAAAGGGGTGGAAGGAGAAGGACGAGGGGTTGAAGAGGTCGAGAGGGAAGAGCAAGGGTCGGCGGAGCGGAGGACGAGGAGGAAGAAGGGCAGTCCGTCTCCTGCTACTTCCCCTGCCGCTGCTGCGTCCGTGGCCCCATCGAGTGCGATTTCGATGCTCGCGGCCCATTTGGGTCAAAGTTGAAGTAGGGAAGACAGGGGAGAACGGTAATTGTAATTTCGGTGATTGTTTTTTTAATCAGGTTGACTTTTGTCGTGTGTCCGTTATCTCCGCATGTATAAAAATGTTATCTGATTATGACGACCTCCTCGTCCTTGATCCCGCCAATGGCAGATGAAGGGGGCAGAGGGGGCAGGAGTGTGAAGAAGAGAGAGAGGAAGAAAGAATGAGAAAGCGGAGGAGGCAGGAAGAATGTGGGTGGGAGAGAGGGAAGAGGGAGGGGATCAAGGTTGAGAACGTGGGTGGAAGCGGGGGGGGGGGGGGGGAGGGGGCAGGCGCGTGCGGCCGGTCAAGCGTATAGGAAAGTAACGAAAGCAAGGACATATTTATGTATCAGTGCGGGAACGACGAAGGTCAATTAAGATTACATGAAAGCATTCCTAATTCACGAGAGAGGAAAATAAGGAGACGAACAAGGTGACAGATAAATGTATGCATGATGAAGCATTTACCATGAAGCATTGCTGTTCCCTTTTCTACTTTCTTCCTTCCGTCCCTGGCCACTGCGACCCCGCAAAAACGCCGAACACTTACTTCATACATCCTACCGACGCTTTCTCCTTTCTTGTGTCAATAGACCTCATATGTATCCATCCGCTTCTGATTCTGCTACTGCTGCTGCTGCACAATCCTCAACACATGTGCTACAATCGACCCCTTACCTCACCCTCGATGTATCTTCCTCCCTCCCTCCCTCCCTCCCTCCCTCCCTCCCTCTTCACGTCATTAGACCTTTTCCGTCAACTCTGGCACCGCCTGAAACAAATCAGCGACCAACCCATAGTCCGCAACTTGGAAAATGGGGGCCTCCTTATCCTTATTGATGGCCACGATTACCTTGCTGTCCTTCATGCCAGACAGATGCTGAATTGCACCTGAGATCCCTACAGCCACGTAGAGGTCAGGGGCAACCACCTTACCGGTTTGACCGACTTGCAGCTCGTTAGGCATGTGGTATTCATCGACAGCTGCGCGCGAGGCACCGACTGTTGGGCGAGGAGAGGTAGGGGAGAAGGGACATTAGTGGTGAAGGTATTTATGTGGAGGGGAAGAGCCGCAGAAGGAGGACAGGGAAGAGTTCAGAGCAATGGGCGTGCCTTGCACACGTCGAGATCAACACAGGATTCCAATCGTGATACACGCGGACGACAAAGTACACGACCCAAAGACTGTCTATACATACCTGCGCCCTTGAGCTTGTCTGCCAACGTCTCCAACATTGCGAAATTTTCTTTCGTCTTCAGCCCTCGCCCGCCCGAGACCACCACTCGTGCCGACGCCAGCTCTGGCCGAGCAGACTGGCTCACACTCTCGCTCACAAACGTACTCAACCCAGCATCCGGAGCAGCAACCTCTGGTGCTGCCTCCATAATGGCGCTCCCTCCCGTGGCAGGTGCCTTGTCAAATGCAGTGGCACGAACAGTGAGGAGTTTGAGGGCCTCCGAGGTTTTGACTGTCGCGATGGCATTGCCGGCATACATCGGTCGGACAAATGTCGCCTCGTCGACAATTTGAATGACATCGGTCACCGGTTGCGTGTCGAGCATAGCCGCCACACGGGGAATAATGTTCTTGGAGCGCATGGAAGACGGCGCCAAAATGTGGGAGTAGCCGCCGGCGTTTTGGGCAGCCACAATGACTTGGCTTACATTCTCTGCCAGGCCCTTCTCGTAAGCTGCGTGTTCAGCAACCAAAACCTTGCTGATGCCCACCACTTGAGCAGCCTGTTTGGCCACGGCATCCAGTCCTTGTCCGCCCGCCACCAGCACTGTGATGGGGCCCTTGAAGTGGCCTGCAGCCGTGATGGTGCTCAGCGTACTGGCGCTCAAAGTGCCCTTGGCGGCCGAGTGCTCAGCCACCACCAACGTCGAGGCATGGCGTATGCCGGCAGCTGCAGCAGCCGTCAAGGCACGGAGCAGCTGTCGCGGGGGCCCGGCCACGCGCCTCAGGGATGGCGGAAGCATGTTCTTAAGTTGAGGAGATGACGCTGACGACGACGACGAGATGTAAGCTTGGAGTCCTTGACAGTTAGGAAACCTGTGTGTTATGGGAAAGTAGGCGTTAGAAGAATGTCCCCCTTTGTCTTCGAGGTACATGCATGCTAGTGGGTGTAGCGGTAGCCTTGGACAAGCCGCTCTCGTGGTGCAATATGACATTGTCATCATCGCCAAACGCCAACGGCTTGTCGCTCGAGCAACTCAAGAAGACTTCGACGAAGCATGTAGCCAATTTTGTGCCGCCTTTACACCATTCTCACTCGCCGCATCCCCATACAATCCTCGGCACAGACGACCTTCATACCACACTCTAGAACATGGCGTCCAAAAGCATCCTCGACTCCTATCAGGTAAATTGATTTTCGGTCCAACTCTTTCTCTCCATTTCCTTCCCTACGCGCCAGGCAGTGTATGTGTATGAGCGGTGGTGCGTGGGCGAGACTCTCCTACCCATGACGTACACAACGTATACAACGCGCATGCTCGTCCATACAGGATGCACACCAAAGCGAGAGAGTGCAAGCCGAATCCCTCCACAAGTGCACCGTTCCTCGACTCTCTCAACTCCCTTGGCCAGCATATCCCACCACCCAACCTGAGCATCAATATTCACCCGATATACACTCACCAAACGCAACCCACAGCAAAAACTGACGGATCTCCGCAGCAGCATGCCCGCGCGCATCGCCGAGCTGGATGCCGTGCTCCATTCTGCCCCCTTCGGTAAGAGCATTGCGGAAATTATGGCCCAGTCCCGTGCGTCTGTGGCCTCGAATCCCGAGGTGGCTGGCTCCCTCGGTGTGGCCCGCGACGTGCTCCTGCGTACGGTTGAAGACCTCGGCTTGGTTTCCACCTGGTTGAAGCTCAAGGTGCCCAAGGTGAGCGATGGTGGCAACTTTGGCGTTGCTGTTGTGCTGGAGGTGGTCAAGACGATTGAGCAGAAGCTGGACGGCTTGAACAAGGCCCTAGACGACCTTCCTTCCTATTTCTCAGAGCGCGCCGGCGCCGTTGACAAAGTGGTGGCACGAACCTCCACGGACATTAAGGAGAGCAAGAGCAAGAGCAGCTCGACAGGGGGGAAGGACGGGGACGAGACCAAGGGCAGTGAGAGCCAGTCGGAAGAGAAGTCCACCAAGAAGAACGAAGCTTTGCCTGACCAGCTCGAACACGTCGTGGCATTGGATGCCAAATTCTTCACTATTTTTAAACGGGACGTGGAGTTGTGCCAGTCCGCATACTTAACTTGCTTTGACATATTGGAGAAGAACTATACTCTCCTCAATGCCCCCCGTGGGGATAAGGGCGATTCGTCCCACCTTAGCATGTTCTAAACTTCCCCCCGTTAAAGAGTTATCGCGATTTGAAATATCTCTGACATTTGGACAATTTATATTCATCACAGAGTGGATGATAGGCTGTTGGGAGAGCGGCGAGTACAAGGACGTGTTGTAATAGCATGCGCCCGTGACGCACTAGAAGATGAAAGTGGGTGTGAGCGAGTACAAGGGGGCAACTGAGAAATTCAGAGAGACACCCGGCCGAAAGAATGCGAAAAAGAAGCACCCGATTTTCGTGAAGAAATATAACATCTGGTGGTACTTTGTTTCTTTATTGGCTTACATTTCTCTACTTTTCCATTGAGGGGGCTGCATACTTTTTGAAATCTACTTTCCACTAGCCTTCACCGAGCGGAGAAGAGGATAAGAGCCCTATGAAAGGGTCTGGCGTCTCCAAGTGCAATTGTTTTTCGGCAGAGATGGGCAAAAACAGTTTGTGCGCGTGGAGCATCAACCGATACGTCGACCAGTCCTCCACGTAGGAATCACCGACAATTCCGTGTCCTAGCGACAGGGTGTGGACCCTCAACTGATGTCTTCTTCCAGTGATCGGCTTGAGTAGAAGCTTGGAAACAGGGGCATTGTAATGAGGTCCTTGCAGAGTGAGATAGCCTTGACCTAGAACGTGTACTTGTGTTTGGGCCGCCTTTCCGTCGGGGCCGATGCGCATTCTGAAGTCGCTTGTCGGGTCTGTTTCGATGGGCGCGTCGATGAAAATTGTGTTGTTGCTACCCGGGGGTGCGGCTACATGGCCAAAAACTACTGCTAAATCTGTCCATTTGGTGGGTGGATGGGTGTGTGTGCGCTTGGTGGGATTGAGTGCATAAGAGAGGCAAGACAAGAGAGATGAAAAACAAACGTACATTCTTTTTTTACCTTCCGCTTCGCAAAAAGATCCACAACCCTGGCAGCGGCTGCCTGATTGCGAGCAACGCACAGTATGCCCGAAGTGGCTGAGTCCAAGTTGTGGCAGAAACGCTTTTTATCAAGAGGAGGGTCGACCAGGCCCGGTATGTCGAGCCAATCGGAGCAGGTGAATTCTGTCGGCCACTTCCTTTCTCCGCCGTCCCGCTGCGGCACGTCCATGCGCACATCGCTCGGCTTGTTCATGACAAGAAGATCGCCATCTTTGTAAACAAATGAGAAATTCATTTCCAAAAAGCGCGATTGCGTGGAGATCAGCTCCATTGCTTCCTCAAAGGAGTAGACGCCTTGCTCTATAATAAAATTGAGATGGTGCAGCCGGCGGAGTGTTTCGGCATGTGGATCGCAGTCCTGCAAGCCGATAAAGGCTTCTAAAGCCCGCGCCACGTTTCTGGACGGCACGCCCGCCAATTGCAATACCTCTTCCACCGTCGAGCCTTGGGCTGCAGCCGATAAGTCTAGGGCACGAGCGCACTTATCGAGATCAGAATTGCCATCTCTGGCCTGTGCTTGGAGAACGAAAGGTTCTGGACCATGTGTGAAATCATACAGCCAAGAAACGTGGGCAGTATGGAGCTGGCATGCCTTTAATCCTGAGTGCTTGAGCTCGCTGCTGCAGTGGTGGTCGGCACGTGGAATGAACGCAGTGGCCGGATGACGCAAAAGCAGGAGGACGTTTACCACAACAAAGCACCTTGGAAAATGCGACATACAAATTGCTGCAGCCCTACTTCTCTCTCGTAGTATATCGGTCTGTAAAATCAGTGTGACTGAATGAGTGAGCACTAAGAGCGGCTTTGTCGGGCGGGATGGGTGGGAGGTTAGGGATCAATGTTTTTTCACATATGTCTACTTCCGTACTCAAATTCCCATCTCATAGATACCAATGTCTCTTAACCTGGCAAATGGTGCGGTCGTCAAGGCTGAAGGAGTCTCACACCTGTCTACAGTGTCTCCAAGACTATTAGCAGCCCTTCCCGCCACAGCTAAGAGACCAATCGCAGGCGCTTATCACGATCATGACTTTGACTTTGAAGAGCTCAAAGCCTTAGTCGAGCCGACCCTTCAGAGAGTTCCTCTACTACTTTCAGGAGACCGAATGCGGCCAGAACCCACGCCTTGCGAGGCCTGGGACGGGTTTTTTATTCTTCATGCCAGGAAATCTAGTTTTTTCAAGACCAGGCGATACTTGGCATTGGAGTTCCCAGAGCTACTCGATGGCATGGGTACGTCCACCACGACTCTGCTAGAACTCGGATGTGGGTATGGCTCATCTCTTGCGGCTGTATTGGATGCAAACTCATCCATTCTTTGCTTTGCGTGTGATTTGAGCGCCACGGCATTGAGCCTCCTGGATCAAACTCTTGGTCCTGTTCACAAGCAGCGATTGGTAACATTTGTGTGTGACGTGGTCGAACAGGACTTCCCTCACGATGTGGTGCTTCCGGGAAGCATGGATATTGTGCTGATGACGTTTATGCTTTCCGCCGTTGGTACACGGGAGGCGCATCACGCTGTTTTCCAACGGTCTCATGCCGTGCTCCGCCCTGGAGGCTTACTTTTGTTTCGTGACTACGGATGGTGCGACGCCAAGATGCTGCAAGGCCGGAAACGGCTAAATACACAGTTATTCATGCGTGCTGACGGTACGCTTGCCTATTTCTTTAAGGAGGAAGAGGTGCGGCAGTTGGCCAAAGCGTCGGGATTTCGGGTGCTGGAATGCAAATATGCAACTGTGCTATCAAAAAACAGGCGAAAGGGTACGGCCATTCAGCGTGTCTTTTTGCACGCCAAGCTACAGAGAGATTGGAAGTGATGCAGCTATGAAGAATAAGAGAAAGTATAACAGCAAAACGCACACGTTATGTGTGGATTTTAAAGTGTAATTATAAAAGCCAATGACAGTAGAAGGAAGGCTGTCTTGGAATATGTAGTATAGTATTGACGCATGCACTATTTCTCTGTTTTTCTTTTTTGTTTTCATTTGAGTTGGCTCATTTTTTACATCTAGACACTTGGAAAACCACATAAACTGAATCGAAGACTCGACATTTCCAATACACCCGCGAAGTTGCAATAGGGTGAGAGAACGAGTCCCTACCATTAATCATTGCAGAAGTCAAAGTCTACACCAATTCAGTCAATCGCATCCTTTGAGTGCATGCCTGCATGCGTGTCGCTCGTGCCGCCTTCCTTGCTTGTGGCTTTCACTACGCACATTCAGCGATCTCCTCACTTCTTGCTATTCTATCTTTTTTCATTATTTCGTCTTTATCCTCTCTCCCTCCCCTCCTACTGCGCGGCAAACAGCAATGAGCGGACTCCGCCAACGTCCAAAATCGTGTGCACTTGAGCAGTCTGCTCGGCCGTCAACGGCTCCCCGCTCTCAAACTTCGCTATCAGGCCCTGGACTTCCCTCTCCTCCTCCAAGTACCGCAGACATAGCTCCGCTAAGCGCTCCCTGGGCTGGGACTCGATAAAATGCGTGCCCTCTCTGTAGACAATGCGACTGGCCAGGGTGCAAGCAAAAGCATTCTTGATATATTGCGCAGGCACCTTCTCTCGGACCTGCTCAAATCCCAGCTTCACCACCGTTGGCGGAAGGTGTTCGCGGAAAAGGGGAAGGAGCTCAAGGTACTGTTCCTCCGTCATTTTTTCCAAGCCGAGCATCAGGGCATCACGGGCAAGGTTGATGGCATTGGAAATCCGTTCGCTGAAATAGGGGAGGTGGCCGGGATAGTGAGCAAACTCCCGGAAGAGCAACTCAGCTTCCACGCGCGCGTAATGACGAAGCTTCTCTAGGACTTCGGCCACGATCTCCTCCTTGTGCTCCTTAAATTGGGTGTCGGATAGGAGCATGGAAGAGGCAATTTCGAAAGACGAGCAAATGACCCCGCACTTGTTGGCGGAGGAGTCTTTGATGATCAAGACACCCGCCTCCTCAAACAGCTTTTTACGCGCTTCAGGGGTGATGAAAATGTTGGCACCCTCCACAATCAAACGAGCGCTGGGTGTTTTAAAATCAGGCCCCTGCAAAAAAGCTCGATAATTGCTCCCGTCGATCGTTCCCGGCCGCCCTCCCGCCGGAATGAAAGCATCAGCCACCACCCGGCTATGCATGGTATTCCGCAGACGAATCCCCTCCTCGCTGTCCACCGTGTGAAACTGTCCGGCGCCCGACAGTGTCGACGGATCAAATGACGACAAGGGCAGCGAGCCCTGCACCAACCTCAACAATTCAGGCATCGGCAACCCCGCCGGGTCCTCCACCACGGCCGTGCCATCCGCCAATCCCACCACCCGTGCACGATCGCCATAATCACGATGGAGAATCTTGATCATGTTCCCCGCCACGTCGCCGTCTGTCCCTCCCGTAAGCTTGATAGTGAAAGGGTCGTTCCGCGGGTCCAGCCCCAGTCGCTTCAACCCCACCGCCAAGAAGACAGCGATCCCCTCGCTGGTTACACCGTAGACCTTGTGATTGATCCCGACGTCCGCCTTGGAGGACATGAACGTAGAGGGGTTCGTATATTGCCGCTTTTGTGCCTGTCGCACGATCCAAGTGATGTCCTGCGGGATGATCTGCTCGTCGGGTCCCAGGTAGAGGTACTCCCGCCGCCCCCAGAGGTCCAAAATCTTCGCCTTGGTCTCCTCCGTCTCGGTGATCAAATCGAGCAATCCATCTACAAATCCCTTGACTGCTTTGCGTTTGGCAAAGTCCCGAGACTTGGCTTGGACGTTCACTGTGTCCACCAGCACCACGGCCTTGGACCCGCCTTCAGGGATATCCTTATTCTTGAGCTGTTGGGCGTATGCCAGCCCATAAGCCTCGTCGAATTGCCGAGCGGACTCTGAAGTGTGGAAAAATGGGTCGTAATGGGTTCAACATGGAAATGAATTATCAAAACATTCTTTTTCAAAATTGATTCCGAAGGCTGTTTGATTATTTCCTGGTCAAGATTCCACCATCAGCACCTGATCTCCACCAAACGCAGACCCACACACACCTCAGCCATTCACCCATCCACCCCAAATGGAACGTACCAATTGCAATCTGCTCCGGCATGGGCGGGCTCACAATTCGAAGCCCCCCCCGGGCAATGTCCCTAAAGCGGACATGGAATCCATTAAACCGACGTCCATGAACAAAAAACACCCCGAACGGCTGCACGCGGTTCTCGCCGGGGGCCATCATGATCTTCGGATCAATCCGAAAAGCCAAGCTGTACCGATCAGGCATGTAGAAATTCGTACGGTATGTCCCTTCCACCACCTCGAGCATCTTGTCTAGCAGGACGACCGTCGTGCTGTCCTCGACGCTCTGCCGAATTTCCGCCCGCAAAGCCTTGACACGATTGACCACCTCATCCGAGGGCAAGGGATTGGCAGGGTTGAACTTCTCCATGAACAGATCAGCGATCTTGGCGGCGTGGACGATGATGCGGGCATCCGAGAGCTTGGTGAAAATAGTGGCTTTCGAGAAGGCCCAGAGGTTCTGCTTGGCCAGGACGCCGTGCAGCATGTGCCCCATCGCGACGATGACTTCCGCGCGGTCCAAGCCGAGGGTCGTGCACTTGCTGGTTGCGACTAGGAAACCAGTTTAAGGGGGTAAGGAAAAGTTTGAGAAGGTATTGTTTAGTCGGATATCACGTGAAGTAGAAAGGAGACATAAAAGCCGATTTTCTACTACGCCTGCTTACTCTAGCGCACATAAACTATCCCCAAAACCGCACCACAAACACTTACGATCAATGGTTGCGTCATCCATCCATTTCACTCTGTGCAATTCTCGAGTCAAGCTCTTCCACTCAGGTCCATCCAAAGGCCACGGGGCCTCATCCGCATCATGCTGCTGGACCAGCATCCGCAACAAACACACCTGTCCGTTTCCCGGGTCTTCCACCCTATCCATGTGACAACGCAGCACGTCCAGCTTATGCAAGCCAAAGAGCTTCAGACTCTTATCCAAACCCACGCGCGGCAATACATTTGACTGTGCCAAGCTCACCCAGTATCGACGATCGTTCACCTCCAAGTTGGGTTCATATGCCTCCACATCCACCGCGCAATTTTCCGAGCCTGCAACCCTATCATAGAGTGCTTTGATGCGCAGAAACCGTCGAGGATTCGCCGTGGCGACATGAAAGCGTCCGCAGAGATCGATGTGGGCGTTGAGAGGCCCGGGCTCGAGATCGGGAGATGGAGTGGGGTGACGCGGGTCGTCCAAATACTTGCCCGCTTGCACGTCGGCGGCGTACTTGACAATGGCTTCCCGGTCCTGCGCCGAGGGTTTGAGGCCATCATCAGCTTCCGAGCCGGAAGTAAACATGTTGAGCACTAAGCTCTGATCGGTGGAAGTAAAGACCTTGACGCGGCAGAGGGGACCGAAGTCCCTGGGAAGCTGGGCAATCATCTCCCGCAACTGGCCGGTGTAATTCCCGGAGCGAATGAATGTCACTTCAAGGCGGCCATCCTCGTTCTCCGACTTGAGAATGATGTTGGTGTTAGTACCCGTGTCTTGCAAGGCGCAAATGGCCTGCAGGTGCTTGACGCGGACCTCCTCAGAAACTTGACGGAAATAGGATGAAGGCATCTTTTCCAGGAACCAGGGAACCACTTTGTCCGCTGTCGACATCTGCACCTGTGTCAGCTCGTGAACTAATGCCTGTCTGGTCACCTTCTGTAGAGATGCCCCCTCAACGGGCACCCAGGATTTGTTATTTCCCAAAGGGGGGCCGTCCCCACCTTCTTCGCCTTCCCGGGGCGACAAAAAACAAGCCCGTTGCGTGGCCAGCGTGGACGGGCGCAGCATCCCTCCATGACGGGCAGCCGCAGCGGATAATCTGGCAAGCCCGCTTCCTCCCCGTACCACTGCACGCAGCATGGCAATATGATGTGTTGACGTTTCGAATCGGTTGACACGACGCACCAACAAGGACAGTGGTGCTGTATTGTTGTCTTTCTCACCCTCGAGCGACTTGCTTGTGTCTTCCCGAGCCAGCTAGGCCCACTTTTCCTCCTCCCCTTTCTCCAATAATGTCTCTGTGTAGTGTGTGTACGTGGTGTGGTGACTTCAACAGGCACCTCAGTAAGACATAACGTCGCCAAAGTAGGAGTTGGCCAGACGCCACTCCTCTCAGATCTATATTTCTGGGGGAATTCTCTGCGCCGTACTCGACCGGGCCATCAGGTACATACCAGAACGATGGCCTCTCTCCATTCCCCTCCACATGCCTATGACTCGACTGAGCAAATGACAAATAATTCAGTGTGATCAAAACCAAAGAACTGCGTTCGATCGGAATGGCACGGTGGCGCAGAGCGGAGAGGCATCGCCGGCTTCCTCTGGCGAGCATTACGTTACTGTAAGGAGAGAGTTCCTCTCCTTAGTCAAGGGGGCATATTATTCGATCGTACCTAACCATCATCTAGTGTTCGTCCTAGTCTTGTCCTTGCCTGTAGCCTGTACTTGTATGTCTACAGCTTACCAGGAGTACTGGACTGATACCAAAGAACCTATGACATTCCGTAGTATGACCATATAAGCTTGACCACCCTTGCCTGGGTTTAGACGCTTATTACATTACCAACACAGCACCGCACCAACCAGAATCGACTGTCAGAGCGTAACCTTGGTAGACTGTATTGTTCAATCCTATAGACTAGCGGGTACTCCCGCCCTGTGGGCAGCCAGGGGTGGTGTTTTTGTTGTGTGAGTCATAGGAAAAGAGAAGATGGGTGAAGGAGGAATTAAAAGGTGAGCATGTACTCCAGGTGCACACCTGGGATAGTTACTTGTGTAATTGTGTTGTGTGTGTGTGAAGAAGGAGGGGAAGATCAAGAGAGAAAGAGTCCGTTTCGAATGTTGTTATCTTTTCTTTTTTGGGGGGTTAACTGAGCGATGGTTTATCGCGTCTTCAACGCAACACTTCTACCATTGGAACAACTTCCCGCATTACCTTTGATGGAAACTGCCTTCGTGATGATTGGCACCGGTTTTCTAACGAATTACAGACACTATTGATGCAACTTTCCATTCTTAAACTCGACACCTTTGACTCGGAACCCCACAACTTTTTCCTCCGACGTCAAAAGCTGTATACCCAAGCGCAACTTCAAGCCCTCACTGGTCTCCTTGCTGGTTATGCCCGTGACCTCTTATAAGCCATCTACAAGTCCGACCCGGAACTACCTACCACATGTTCTAATTCAGATTCCTTCCTTCGCCGTCTTAAGTCCTGTTTCCTTCCTGCGACGTATGATAAACTCGTTAGGAACAAGTTACATCAATACGAATGCTTTCCGGATACTAGACCTTCCACTTGTCTTTACGAGCTGTATCGACTCAACGAGGAACTTCCCATCGCCGATCGTCCCTCAGACCGAGTTTAATCGAAATTCTTCAAGCAACCCTCCCTACCACTTACCAGCTGGTCCTCTCCTAAATTCCTACAACCAATGCCTTTGTTTTCGCCGCCGCAGCCGACAAGCTATTTGATGTGACTCCTTCAACTGATGTGTCAATCGACCCACCTCTCTTTGTCAAGCTTTGTCATGTCTAGCCGCACCTCCCCTCGCAACATCAACTCTTCCTTAATGCTTGATGTTCGCTATAAGTGCTGGCATACCCCTCTTGTTGACGGCACACGTCATTTTGCTTCAGAATGCCCAAACGCAAGACGAGAGAAATCCCAAGATTTCCCCTATTTACAACAAGTTCGTGACCTTGTTGTAGCCACACGTCTCAGACACCGTACTTCCTCGTCACCATCCCCTTCTCCCCGTCATAACAAGATCTCGTATACACCATCGCCTTCTCGTTACGCTCGCCCCACCCCTGTCTCCCCATCGCGTTTCGTTTGCTCAGCAAAACCCACCTGGTCTTGTCGAAGGAATATTCGGACCGAAGTATGTAGCCGTACTTTTCGATGACTGGATTATTAAAATCCGATCTTCTGAAACATATCCGCCCTCCCGCAAACCTTGCCAACGAGGTTGTAAACCAACACGTTCGCACGTACGCGACTGAGGCTGTCGATGCTTTGTACGCCGTAGTGCGCGCAAAAGCCGAGACGACATCTTGCTACGGAGCTCGCGACAGCATGACGCCTGTTCCATATACAGAAGAGGCTACCCTCCCAACAGTCGTCGCACATATGATCAACCTGATCGGACCCGTCGAAGTAGCAACGACTGCACGTCGTACAGTCTTCGTTCCCTACATCCGTGTTCAAGAAAACGGAAGGACCGAAGTCCCCAACGCCCGGTACAATACTGATGACGCAATTACGTGTGAGACCATCCTCAACACGAGCCATCAGTTCACAACCTCCAAAACAGACGCAAATCTTTTGACGTCTTCTCATTGGAGGACCGCAATGCCTTTCCCCGACAGTACTGGTTATGGTACATGTTTGTATCAACTTGTTGGTGAAGCACAGACTGAACCTTTCGACTTAGTCGGCGCGCTGTTCTTCAGGAACGCGCTCCATCCTGGAAATATCGTCAACCAAGACGTAATCGCCCAGATTGTCTTCGGCGCCACAAGCGTCCCTACCGCCCAGCACTTCCGTGCTTATGTAGACGCCAACCGTAAAGCTCGGTCTTCAACCGAACATTACGTCATCAGCGACCCCGTCCCCACGACCCCAACACCAATCATAAACCTTCCGTGTTGATGAACGCTCAAGGTCAAGTTGTAGGTCTTTTACACCAACTCCCCGCTCCCGCCCCTGGCTCCTGCCCTCCCGGCGGCGCTGCCCGTGAAGCTCCTCCTCCTCCTTGCTATTCCGCAGACGAAGTCGGTGCGCTCCAACGCTTTACCATTCGCTTCCTCCTGTTTGACTACACCAGCGCGGTCAACATGCAGAACGGCGACATCTTTCACATGTTTAACAACTTGTGTACACACGCCCCCCGTAAGTAGATTCACTTAGATAGATCTAGTTACATACTTATGATAAAGAAACAAGTATTAATTTACATTTTTATCCACCCTCAATGAATCGCTTATCTCGCGCCGTTCTTTAACATTTGCTTGTCTTAGATTTACGTTCAGAGGTTAACATTAATTTATTTCCACGACTTAGTCGTAGAGAAATAAAATTATAAAACGTCACCACCAATGTAATAGTCGTCTAAACCCAGGCAAGGGTGGTCAAGCTTATATGGTCATACTACGGAATGTCATAGGTTCTTTGGTATCAGTCCAGTACTCCCGGTAAGCTATAGACATACAAGTACAGGCTACAGGCAAGGACAAGACTAGGACGAACACTAGATGATGATTAGGTACGATCGAATAATATGCCCCCTTGACTAAGGAGAGGAACTTTCTATTTACATTGCATCGTCAGATCCGAGCTTTCCCAGGTAGGAGAAGGGGATAATCACACTTAAAATAATTCGTGGACCCGATCTCAAGGATTTGGGATGTGCAGGCCCCACACTACATGTTTATTCTTTGCTTCCTGGCACCATTTTTTTTCTTTTCAGGCTTTTCATGGCCTGCACGACGTATGCTTGCCAGGGGGAGGAAGGGAGGAAATGATGGTGGGAGGGACGCACTCCTTTCTCCATGAACACTCAACCAAAGCTCTATTTGCGCCCATGCTTCTCTTCGTACGCCTTCAGAATGCGACGTGCCTCACTGGCACTACGAAACTTCGGTGCCGGAGAGAGCGAACGACGCCTGCCACGGCTCCGACTGCGGCTGTCCCGATGGTGCTTGTGCTTCTTCTTCTTCTCCCCCTTCTTCTTTTCCTTCTCCCTTTCCTTGTCCTTGAGGTGCTTCTTCTTTTTCTCCTTCTTCTTGCGTCCGCCCCGCGATCTCGAATCACTTCGATCACTGGACCCGCTATCATAACCCCTGCTCTGGCTTCTTCGCTTCGACGTCTTCGTCT
This sequence comes from Nannochloropsis oceanica, assembly GCA_004519485.1. Lineage (NCBI taxonomy): Eukaryota > Eustigmatophyceae > Eustigmatales > Monodopsidaceae > Nannochloropsis > Nannochloropsis oceanica. The sequence goes on from CP038128.1 coordinate 752,260, forward strand.
TAGTCCGCGAAGCCGAGGCATCCTTCACTCCGCGCTGGTTCAACCCGCCTTCCTCCAAAGCAACAGGACCGCTACCATCACCACCACCAGCAGTCATCCACGCAGGGAGCGTCAAGGCACGCCCCCGACCGCGACCGGCCATGAGCGCAGCCGTACTACCACCGCCACTCCCAACACCTCCACTGACGACACCACCGTGCCCATTCAAACCCCCCCGATCACCACGCCGGTCATAAGAAGAAGATGAAGAAGAAAGAGGTGGGGGCGGCGGTGCCGGTGCCGGTGCGTCCGTGAAACGAGAACGCCTGCTGCTGCTCGAGGGAGGAGGAGGAGACGAGGCCCGTGCAGGAGTAGCGTCGTCAAGCGACAAACCCTGTTTTGTCATCCACGCAGGTGTCAAGAGTGCCCGTCCGCGTCCTCGACCTGCCGCTCCTCCACCACCAAAGCCATCACCATTACCACCATAAGAAGCGGAAGGGGGAAGTGGGCGAGGAGGTGGGGCCGCGGCAAGCTGTCGGGTCAAGGCCGAAAACTCGTCATCCCCAATCAATCCATAGCTTTTCCCTTCCACCACCCCCCGACATTCAAACGGCATATGTCCCATAACCCCACACTTGCTACACTTATTATTTATCACCGCACCCAACTCAATCTTACCGCGTGGCTGCAACCCTCCTCCTCCCCGTCCACCTCCCCCTCGAGCTTGGTCCCTCTCAAATTTCTCGTTGTGCGGGTCCAGGTCCTCCCCTGTTTTTTGGTCGGCATAGCGCATCGATAAACTGACCTTGGATGCTTCGCCAGGCCCTTGCTCCTTCACCTCCACCACCTTGACAAAGACCTTATGGCCTGTCACTACCACGTCATCCACTCTCTCCGTTCGTCCCTCGCGTAATTGAGAGATGTGTACGAGTCCCTGACGTTGAAAGCCGGGAATGCGCACAAAAGCTCCATACGACTCAGTCTTGACTACCTCCCCTCCATATATTTTGCCTACAGTTGGCAGCGTTCCCGGCCCTTCACCTCCTCCTCCTGCTCCTGCCCCCCTTCCTCCCCCACTTCCTCCATGACCGTAATCTTCTCCTCTCCTTCCTACTGCTCCAGATCGTTGATCATCGCGATGGCGAGGAGAAGAGCGGGAACGGGAATAATAGCGCCAGCGATGGGATGGAGAGGGCGAGCGGCTGTAGTGGTTGGGACGATTGTCACGGTCCCCACTGCGGCTCCGGTCGCGTCTTGCAGAGCGCGAGTAACCAGACCGAGATCGAGAACGTGACCTCCGCCTAAAAGTTCGCTTCGGTGGTGGACTGCGGCTATCATCGTCACTAAATGAGCGACGCCTCGTTGTACCCTTCCTTCTGGCGGGAGGTGATCGAGAGACAGACCGTGAGCGCGGCTGTGACGTGGTGGTTGGCAGGTAGGCGGGCGTGAGACTCGTGGTTTGTGATGATGCTGAGGAACGTATCGATTTTCGAGGGAGAGGGATGCGAGATGCTAGCTATACTTACCATTGCGTCAGGAAGGCAACACCCAAATAAAAGCGGAGCTTGCTTAGCTTCCTGTTGGTGGTAGTGAATTGTTTTGAAGATAAGCTGTGGTAGTGGGAATGAGCTTTAAAGGAAGAAAAGGAGGATGCCGTCATGATGACCGTGACAACGAGAGTCGACCCCCCAAATCAAACCCCCCTTTGCTTGAGGCGTAAGCCTTGCGCTCCTAATTTATGCCCCACACCACACATACAAAGGCATGGCGGCAGCTAATATACTGCGATGACCTCGAAAAACTGGTCTCTTCTCTCCTTCCTCCAGACGTTGCCTGTCTCACAAGCCGCACCAACACGACACGATACAGGCATGGCAACGCTGCGGTCGACGACGACGACGCGCCTCAGGCACTGCGCCGACTGCGACCAGCACTATGAAACGCGGGATCGACTCTGCCCGACGTGTGGCGCCGCCTTTGTTCCCACAGCAAATCCGTCAGCGCAACCTGACCCGTGGTTTGCAGGAGGAGGCTACCCAGGGGACGACCTGCCAATTTCCAGACCAGAGAGAGAAGCACAACAGCAATTTGGTGATGCAGCGTGGCTCGAGGGTCGTCCAGACATAAATAATCTACCAGAGGCGATGCAGCAGCGCATACTTGAGCTGATCAATGGCCATGGCCTTGATGTAGAAGGCAGGGAGGGCGGCCCAGGCGAGCGGAATGGGTTGAGCGAGGAGGACATTGCCAAGCTCCCTCTCTCCCAATTACACACCACTTCCTCCATGCTCATGTCTGGTACGTTAGTCTGTAGAGCGTGCTTGCGTCTGAGTGTCGGAAGTGAAAGTGCCCTTAACAGACAAACGAGTTACCCTCCCATTCTCTTCTTCCATTCCCTGCACCTCCTCTCACAGTGAACATAACCTTGGAGTCGGGTGACGGCCAGCCGCCTCTCACGATGGAGTGCATCCCCGGCTCATTTTCTCCGATCCCGTCGAAGGGCTTCCAATTTCAATTAATCCAAGCGGACCCCTTACTGGCTGACGTGTTGCCGTTGCGCAACAAGGGAGCATGTCAAGGCAAGGTGCTCGTTACACAGAGGGGGAAACAGACGTTTGGGGCCATGCTGGTGGCGGCAAGAGCAGCGGGGGCTCTTGGTGTGGTGGTGATTAATTCAGTATCGTTGTGGCCGTACCTCATGCGAGATGGGAAAGGCGAGGCTAAGATTGAGGCAGGGAAGGAGGAAGGACAAATTGCGGACTGCTTTATTGTCATGGTTTCCCAAGCTCATGGGGAGGAGCTTTTGCGTCGCTTGGCTTCTCCTGCTCCTGTTGATACAACAACTACTACCGTTAATGCTGCTGCTTTGACTGGTTGTCTGGCGGTTACGCATGTGGAAAGGGAATGCTTGATTTGCATACAGGCTTTCGAGGAGAGTGACACTATATTACGGCTACCATGTCAACATAACTACCACGAGGAATGTGCGCGAAAATGGCTGAGCCTGCGAAGGACTTGCCCGGCCTGTCGGATTGAGGTGAAGCCTCGGAGGGAGGGGTGATGCCTAAAAAATAAAGCAAGATGTAAATGTGTTGAGAAACTACATACATACACGTCGAACTTTCGTGTTGCAATAACCAACAAGATATTGCCTTTTACTAGCCTGTCTTATCTTTTCGGGCTTGCAGTCGGCTACGCATTTATTATTTATTAGGCCATGGTACCCTTTCTCTTCTTGTCTTTGTCGTTAGTTTTGTTGTTGGTGTTGCAGCTATTCCTGTTACTTCTTTTTCAGTTCGTTCCTTTCCATCTTCTTCTTCCTCTTTATACCCACTTGCTTTGCGTATTCTGTCCTTGCCGACCCTCTATCTCGTCCGGATGCACTCGAGTACGCCCAAAAGGAATAATTATTGCTTCTCCCCTGTCCCTTGCATTCCCTTACATGGCTCAATCTTAATATGCGTCGCCTATCTACTCCTCATCCTCATCCTCATCCTCATCATCTTCCTCATCATCTTCCTCCTCTTCCTCCTCCTCCTCCTCCTCCTCCTCCTCCTCCATCACTCTCCTCTTACTACGACTGTTTGATTTTGCTTCTCCCTTGTCCTCCTCTACCACAACCACTTCCTCGACCTGCCCTCCCACCCCACCTGCCACCCCAGCTTCGATCATTCCCTCCCGCTCTTCCTCAAACCCCGCCGCCACCGCAGCTTGAGCAGCCGCCTCCGCAGCAGCTATCTCGTCCTCTTCATCAAATCGATGGACAGGTTCGAGTTTCGTGCGTAGCCTAATCCCATATAACGCCAAGAGCTGCGCGGTGCTCGAGAGAAAATGCTGAACTTCCGGGTAGTGTGTCGCGTAGCTTGCCTTGAAGCGATCAAGAACTTTGCGGACTTCTGCTCTATCTGCGCCTTCGAAAGCCGAAGCCTCGTTATCCACAGCCCAGCGGAGCTTGTCGTGAAAGAGCCTGAATAAATCGTAGACGTCCCTTGCGACCAACTCCACACACATCAGCGTCACCTCGCTGTCGGCCTCCTCCTCCCCCTCCAGCAGCGCACATTCCAACCCCGATGCCAATACCTTTTCCGCCTTCCCCAACTGCCCGACCAAATCCTTAGGAATGATGTCCCTCTCGCCAATCACCTTCATTTCCTCGAATTTCGACGTGAATGTCTTCGCCCGCTGCAAGACATATTTGCTATACCTAGAAATAAACGCCCGTCGATCCAACGCAGCTTCTGCTCCTGCTACTCCCTCCAAAACATCCACAGCATTTATCGCCGCCACGTCAAAATAACGACATTTGGTCTTCTTACACCCTTCCCGACACATTTTTGCGTAAACTTTCTTATAGATCCGCACATCGTCAGGCTCGCACTCCCGGAGCAAGACATGAAACAAGTAAAGGGCCTTGGCGACAGTCCTCCAATCATTTTCCGCCATCTTCGCCCAGATCTTCCGGAGTGTAACACGGTATGGATTGCTATTACTCGTCACATCCTCGTCTCGATGAAAGGTGCCAGTTGCATCTAGGATCGCACCGATGAATTCAGGGGGAGGTCGGGCATCATCAGGCCTGGTAGCCTTTAAGAGCATGCTCTCAAAATCCCCACTAAAATACTCCTTCATTTCTCTTGTCAATTTCTTCCCCTTCGTCGCCATACCCTGTACCTTCTCAGTCAGGAAGAAAACATTGCGCATTACACGCGCTTGGAGCGGCTCCCGGGCCACCCCGTACCCGGCGGGCTTGTACGTCAACGCTTTCCCTCCCTTCCTGCCTCTCTCTCCTGCATACCGCCCTCCCCGCGAGCTCTTTCTACTTCGGCTGCTGCTGCTGCCCTTGCCCTTCTTTGAAGGTGGTGGAGGCGGGGCACCACGGCGTTTCTTTACACCTCCTGGCTTGATTCCATAACGGCGGCGGTCCCGCAAATCCTCCTCCTCCCCATCCTCCTCGTCCTCCTCCTCATCGTCAAAATAGTCCTCGTCCTCATCTTCCTCCTCGTCGTAGTCTTCCTCCTCTTCCTCCACGTAGCTATGCCGGGACTTTGAACCTGCGCGCATCGCGCGCCTGCCAAAATCTGGGGCCGCCCGGCCGCCACCGCTTCGGCGGGACGAAGAGGGAGGCATCACGTCCTCCTCCTCATCCTCGTCATCCGCCTCCTCTTCGTCTTCTTCTCGATAGATCTCCACTGGTGGTTGCCTTCTCCGGGCACCTGTCGACGACACAGGCGACTTGCTCACTTTCTTGCTGCTGTGTATTGTACATGTGTTAAGAAGGAGGGTAAGTCGTTGGTTGGTGGTCTAAGCCGCTCATCATCATCAAAAAGCTCTTCCGACCTCACGAACGAAAACGAGAGGAGGGCCGCACACCCTTCCTTTGCGTAAGCGTATCACTATCTGCCGCACGTGCAAGCGCGGGTGGAGTGCCATCTCCACGGTCGCTTGGTCTTCTCCTTATTGTTAAGTATCCGTACGCATTCCGACCACCCCGCCCCATCTATTCCCTCCTGCGTACCTGGCTTTGGCCGCTGACTTGGCCCGCCCCGACAAACCACTACTGCGCGATGTCCCCACCTTCTTGGCATCATTCAGCAGCATAAGCAGCACTAGGGCAAGGGCCAGTCCCAGGTATCGAACGAGGCCTGCCATCCTTCCACACAGGAAAGCGCTCGCCTCCCCACGTTCCTCTGGCTTAGCTGGCTGCCCTTGTGTCCTAGTTCGACTGTTGTTGTGATGGTATGGAAGAAACAAAGGATGAGTTTTGAGTCGGGAGATTAAGTACAACGGTCAGGCATAGAGAGCCAATGGTTGATATGTGCTGTTTTGTCAAGAAGAGCGGCCGGCCGTGCCGTGACAAGAATCCTTGCTTCTTCCGGGTAGGGACCCCTTGCTTGCCCTTCAAGCAGATCTCGTGGAACAACAACACAAGTAAAGGCGTTCAATCAAGTCTCGCTTTACACTTTCTTCTCTTCTTTTCATTCAGCTGACTACCTCTTTGTTAATGTATTTATGCACTGGATCGATCGATCCTCACCTCCTTTTTATCCACTCCTGACATGTTTTTGTCGCGGAAACTGCTTTTGGAGGGTGCGGCGGGGGGGGGAGGGGGCACTTTATATATTTCGTGTGACACTCCCCTGGCTCTTCCCTTATCCTTTCCAGCCACACTCTTAGAACATTTTTAAGTAGATCATGTGTCTTGCCTTTTGTTCCTCCCACTCTGCTCTCTTTTACTTTCCAGTCAATAACTCATATGCTTCACCCCCCCCGCTCTGGTCTCCGCCACTTCACGAGGCCTCCACTAACTGGGATAACTGCAACGGCAACAAGAATATAACCGAAGCCGTAATGGCCCCTTGTGACGACGCAAAGATGCGCAGTCGCATGAAACACGGCATTTCAAGCCCAAACCTATCCACGCACTTTATAATCTCACATGCCTCTCCCCCCAAGTTCTGCCCCTTAAAATACGCCTGACATAGCGCCTCATCATATGCCGAGAAACATTCAGGACTCAACAACTGCCGCCACACCAACTCTGGTCTCAACCTATCCCTCGCCACTGTCGTCTCCAACTCTTCCAGCGTCATATACATAGCAGCAAACCTCGAATTCAAAGTCAGCTGCAACCTCCCCCCACTGTAAACAGCACTACAAATCGCTGATCCATCATCATCCACACACATATCCAAAAAACTCTGTACCTGCTCCTGTTCCTCAGTCGCCGCCACCGTGCCACCCATGGCCCCACGGCTCTTCGCCCACGCAGCCACTGACGGAGGCAATGTTAATTGAATCAAATTTGCCAGTTCCCTCAAATCCTCCTTCGCCTGTCCAGGTTCTGCTTTCACAGTAGACTCCCCCACAGGGCCACATTTGCTAGTGCTACTGACACTGCTGCTACTGCTGCTGCTGTTGCTAAGCCCTCCCCCTTCCAAACTCCACAAATGCCAGGAGGTGAGCAGGTGCCGCGTCCGCTCCACGGCGACGTCCCCCCCCGAAAGTATGCTAATCAAATGGCCCTTCATTTGCAAAGGTGTGCTGCTTGGGGACACGGCCTCCATCACTGCTGCAGCTCCATTCACCGTGTTTAATGCTTCTGTCGCTGTAACGTTTGCAGCACCAGCAGCAGCAGCAGCAGCGACTGGCTCAGCGTCGTGGTTTATCATTCTCGTGGTGTTGAAACCGTGGCTGGTCGCCTTGATGTCGCCATCGTTGCTGCTGCTGATGCTGTTGCTGCTTACATGCTCGTTCGTGTTTCCCTCCATCCGTCCCTTCCTCGCATTAGCCATCGAGACCGCCCCGTCGCCACTCCGGATAATGCAAACACTTCCGTCATCACTTCCTCTCCCATCCCCTCCACACTCGTCGCTGCTGCTCCCGCTACTGATGCTGGTGATACCGCCCTTGTTATTATTGTTGTTCCCGGTTCCCCTAGTGGTGCTCGTGACTGAAGGCCCCCTTCCTATTTCTCCTCCTCCTACTACTTCCCCTCCCCCACCTAAGGATCCAAAGGGCGGGTATATTGGCTGATTGGAAGAGAGACAAAGGGGAGCGCCTATTGAGCCTGCAGCACCATTAGTACGAGTACTAACACCAGCCCCAGGCCCTTCGAATAAAGTCTCCCCTCTGAAGGATGACGAACCGCTGGAGATCGGTGGTCCTCTTTCGCGCATATCTCGGTCGGGCCACTGATTAGACATCGAGGGCCAGGCACCATTATCGCCATCGCTGCCGCTAACTATGTGCTGTTTCTGCTCGCACAATCCCCCATGCTGCCGCTCCCGCTGTTGTTGCTTCTGGTACTGCAGCTGGAGATGTCGTTGAACCTGCTGGCGCAGAACAGGGTCGGTGATGGAAGAAGGAGCGATCGCTTCATTAAAATTGGCATCAATACTGCTGCTGCTGTTACTGTTCCCCATCGCCTCTCTATGCACTCCCCGGCTTCCAACGGTGTGTCCCCTAGCAGCGGAAGCAGGTGTGTCGCCAGAGGGAAAGGTGGGGGTATAAGAAGAGGAGGAGGACGAGGAGAAGGAGCGGAGTTGCTGGTCATCTCCAAGCGGGCTGTTCTTCGTGCCGGCGCTCATATTTCCTTCGCCAGCGCCTCCTCCTCCACCACCATTGGAAACCACACTTGGAGCAGAAGGAGGAGAAGGAGCCAGGGGGGGGTGATGAGGAAGTGGAGGAGGGGGTGGACCAGGATACCGACTGCTGTTGACATGATTATTATTGAAACCTGCATTAATCATTGCAACTGAACCCATCTCAATGGATTGTGCCATCTGCATAGGGTGCCCAGTTCCAAAATGAGGCGGTGGCATGGACGGTGGTCCTACCATATGTGGCTGAAAATTATGAGGAAACATGGACGACCCATACACTCCCATTCCCATCGTGTGTGGAGGGCGTGGGGCCACCATACCAGCGCCAGGGTAGGGTAAATGAGGGTGTTGGAATTGTTGAGAAGGGCGATAAGAAGGATGAGGAGAAGAAGAAGAAGAAGAAGAAGAAGAAGAAGAAGAAGAAGAAGAAGAAGAAGAAGAAGAAGGAGGAGGAGGAGGAGGAGGAGGAGGAGGAGGTGGCGGAGGAGGCGGAGGAGCGCCTCCTACTGATCCTCCCATCAAACCCCCTCCCCCGTCACCATGCCCGCCACCTCCGTGGCGATGACAATTTCGCGCCTCCTTGTCGGGACGTGTGGCATTTGATTCAAAGGAGGACTTCTTGGGCCTTCCGCGGGGACGGGGGTTGGCCACGCATTTTAGGTTCAACCTGATGCATCGACGGCATGGCAGTGTCTTGTCGCATTTCACGTGCGAGCGAAAGCAGCTCAAACAAGTGGTGTCCATCACGTTGCTTCCTGTGCAAGGAAGGAGAAGGTGGATAATGCATTAGAAAGGGAGTCATGTAGGGAGTGAAGCAGGAGGAGGCTCTCTCTCTCTCTATATATATATATATAGGCGTTTAGGGAAGGTGGGTGAGGCAATCGAAGGGCAGGATGAATTAAAAACCAGACACCGTGCCCCCTTTTGGAGTCCACACAAAAATTCGAAACTCTTAAACGCCAGACTCCGCTGGTTTCTGACGAGGTGGTCCTCCTTCATGCGACTCGAAAGAAATTGCTCTCGGGTGGCGTCGGTCCAAGAGGCTTTATGGAACACTGGCCAGCGTGGAGCGACGGTCAGGAGGGCACCACAACAAAGATCACAGAGAGAGACCCCTTATAAACAGGGCATAACTCCAAAGTCACTTTGGTGCCTCAAATGCGATGGCCCTATGTCCAATATGCGGCCAATGCAAGGTGCTTTTGATGCTTTTTTTCTAATCTCGCCCCCTCAACGGCCGCGGCTGCATCCTCACCCAGACAGAGAGAGGCCTGGGGTAAAACTGTGGGGGATTTTCCATGAGTTATCAATGACTGCCAAGAAATAATCAATGCGGGTTGACGCGGCCACGAGTCAAGGTCGGCCGACCGCCTTCAGCACTGAAGACCAACGCGTACGACATCCGATTTCCAGGGCTAGTCTCCAATTAGTTGCTTTTGCAAAAGCCACGGATTCCGGGTGCAAGTCTTACTAAGTCGGGCTGTCACATAATAATGCCTATTGTATTTGATGCAGGGCCACTTTTTGGCTGGCTGCCATTGTGAGGGATATTTAAGGGTACCCAAGACAAGACGATGTACTTGAGGCCTCGGAGCCGCAGCTGTCGGGAGTCCACGTATTGGACCATATGCTTCGATTTCTTCGGTCTCGTTTTTCCCGAAAACTTGTGAAAAATGACACCTTGTTCGGAGGCGTATATTTTTACGGTTCGACTCAGTCGTCCAAAGGAATTTCCTCTCAACTTCGATGAGCTCGCAGCTTTCTGTCGAGCTTGCTTAAGCTTTTCGTCGTTTGAGGACAAACTTGACCGTGGCCGCAACGCGGGATCGGCCGCATCTGACATGGTTCTCGGATTACACTCACTCATTACCGATAACTTGACATAAATATGAACTACGAGGACATCGAACTACACTACTCGTGGAAAAGTGACATCGACCCCTAAACTCTCACTCTTTACGTCAGTGACGAATCGGTCCATCCCAGCCCGCCAACACTCCCAGAGAAGCCAACGAAGAGGGTATATTTTGCTCGCACAGGACACAGATGAACGAATAGGAGCTGTGTGAATCGAGCCTCATCTCCAATAGCATCAGCAAGGCACACATTTAACGAAGACGGGAACTTCCTGACAAAAAAACAGCTATATGTCGACTAATCTCTTGCCGAATTTTAATTGTCATGCTTGCATGTTCTTAAGGACTATTTTCTTCCAGACCCACGCGGGGAAGGCAGCCCTTTTGCCTAATATACCAGCGCCCGACGTATCCCTGCCTTATCATGCAATTTTAAGCGCACGGCCCATGCCCTGTCTCCCTCCTATTGATAGTTTTCCGTACCTTGAACCCACTCATCTTCAGGCCAGAAACAAAATACTCGCATGCCACCGACACAATACGAGTCCAGAAGAGGACGTCACACATCAGAGACTGACGATAGTCGTCTGCTGCTGCTGCTGCTATAATTCAAGGTCAGGTCGTACAATCTTCCAACGCTACCCAATTTCTCTGCTCCTCCCCCTCCTCCATCCCTTCTTCCTACTCGGCGCCCGCGCCGATAGCTGCCGGTTCTGATGTGGCAGGTCCGCCCTTTTCAGCCTGCCTCTTCTTCCTGCGTTTGGGCGGAGGAGGGACAGCGACGTCTCCATAGTCGACCGTCACCAGATTCGACTGTTTGGAGGGAGGAAAGAGGAAGGGAAGGAGGGAGGGAGAAATAGAGGTGAAATGGAGGGAGGATTTTTTGGTGAATGAGACAACGAAAGCGAAAGGGGCAAGACGAAAAGATTAGAAAGGCGAAATAAATATTTGCTTAACGACTAAGGCAGCAGATCAGCAAGCAATACGCTTAAACACATGGTAAGACAGCCGCCTACTCTCGCAAGCCTGCCTATCTGGGAACCCTTTGCCTCCAAGCGGACACTTCCTCAAAACGAGGAAAGACCTCTCCCCCTGCTCCGCCAAAACGGCAAAAGCAACGAAGGATGGAAAGAAAGAGTTGATGCCCAGGGCGGCGTTTACTCTCCCATCCAAGTAACGAATGAAAGACCACTGAAAACGACGACAGAGTCGTCGAGAGCCTCTCTTCTGACTTAAGGGTGGGAAGATCGTCATATCACTCACTGCACGCGCGCAAATCAAATCAGGAGAAAAACACACACGCACATATACACGCATACTCCTACACGCTGTTCTCTCCTCCTCACACACTCACACCACACACACCTCCCATGCAAACCAATGTCCCTCGTCCTCCCCTCTGCTTTCATCTCCCCCCCATCCTTACCTTTGGCACATCAATATCCTTATAGTTTTTACTAACACGCGGCGGGCCCACATCCATCCCCACTACCCCCGCAGCACCCACGCCTCCTCCCCCAACCGCCAACGCCCCTCCTACAGCTCCTCCTCCAACCCCCAACACAGGCCGTGGTCCATAATGTCCCCCAACCCTCCCCCTCGGCACGCCTCCCCCTCCTCCCCCTCTTCCTCCTTCCCTCCCTCGCATTTTCCGCCTGGTGCTCTCCTCAATCAGCTGGCGCCAGCGACTCATATCCTTCCCCAACACCGCGGCTACTTCCACCAGAATCTCCCCTACCGGAACCGCCTTCAACACACCACTCCCCTTATCCACCTGGACGGGAGGCAGTGGCTTCTCTTGGTCGGCTTCAAACGCCGTTCGGATGAGACCAAGGCGAACTAATCGCAACGACTGTTCCAACCCCCCATTGTGCTTGAGCAGCAAATGCTTCTGAAGGAAGTCACTTGTTTTGAACAGCTTGGTGCACCCGGGCGCAGCACAGCGCCATCGGCCTTCGTCTTCGTTGTTCATGTTTTCGAGCAACCATTTGTCCTTGGCCTGCGAGCAAAAAGGGCAAAAAAATTAGGAACACAAGGTGGAGCACGGATAAGTCATGCTTTCTCGCTTCATCCGCTTCCACCTTCACTCCCAGTCCGGTCCCTCCCTCGACCTCCCATCATCATATTCAAAAGTAACCCACCCACCTTTTCCTCCAACTCCTTCTGTATCTGCACTGCCTCGTCGATGCCTTCGACCCTTGAACCCTTTCCCAGCGTTTCCAGCAGCTTGGCCACCTTCTCGTCCATGCGCGTCGTCCACTCGCTCCATTTTGGCTCTGCGGGTGAGTTTGTCGGAATCGAAATCAAAAAAGAGTGTTCGGTTCATTTTGTGGGGTGGGCATACAGAACGCCGTTTTCCTTTTAATTTCTCCACCATCCATTTTCTTGCTTGCTGCCGACGAAGTTGTTAACTCTTACCTGTCTTCTCCCCCCCTTCCTCGGTGGTGGACTGCTCGGCCTTCTCGGCGGGCTTGTAAGGTTCCACACGCTTGTACAACTGCGGCTGCATTGGTTGAGGGTAATATGACAATTGAAAGCGAGAGAATATATGAATTTAAAGATGGGGCAAGATGGGGCGAGGGGACGAGGGACACAGGGCAACAGACAAGTGAGGAACGGGTAAGAGGGAGATAAGGAATCGAGAAAGCTTACCGCAGAGAAGAGCAAATCCCCCTCATCTTTGAATTCGTCCCCCCCGTAAAAGACCACAAAATGCACCCGGCGCAGGTAAGCCATGACCAAATCCAACTGAAATGACAGATTTCGCCTGCCCAGCTCTGCTTTCACCGCTGGTGCGTCTAGCATTGCCTGCAGTCCCTGCTTCTCCACGTCAAGACCTTTCTCTTTGTCGAGTGCCAGGGCTAGTGCCAAAGCCTGCGGGAGGAACAAAGGGGGGGGGGGTGAGAAATGGGGATGGAGCAGGGTCTGGGTGGAATGAATGAGACGAGAAATCGCACACGCACACACAACTCATGACACAAATACACGCGAAGACACACACACACACACACCTATCATTCCCTCCTCTCTTTCTCAAAAGCTAAACGAGGGACTGTTAAATCTTGTAGTGAATAAAAATAGAAATATAGAAAAGGAGAATGAAAAAAAACGACCAAATGTCTGTCGCCCCGTATATGAATCGACGTAGCGCATTTAAATCACGCCCTCAAGACGCGTCAGTGCTGCGGACTGTCTGCGGGGCTGCCGGTGCCAACCAACACTACAGAATAACTTAAAACAGTGTCAGTCAAACACACGTCGTCTTTCTAGCAGGTCTTTCCCGGCCCCACGGGGTGATAGCCGAATAAATCGAGCGACCACCGCGTGGCCTCACGAATCAAGACCCGCTTTTATCATGCATCCTTCCGTCCCTCCTTCCCATTCCATCCCTTTCCTCCCTCCCTCCCACCTACCTGCGTCGCATCCTTCTCCAAATGCTTTGGATCCGACAGCTCCGCGGGAACCGGCACGGTCCTTTTGCCATTATGTGCGAACAACTGCAAGGTAAACGGACGGAAATAGTCAGGCGGCGCCGGCTGCTGCTGTCCGGCTCCATCGCGAACCAGCTCCTCCATCGGGTGCTGCGCTTCCGTGTTGTGCAAGGCCTGTCTGGCCGCCTCCGCTTCTTCCTTCGACGCGTATACCAACCAGGCGGACCGCGTGCTACAATAGGTGTTTTTCGCGGGGTCCGACAGGAGGAAGCGGAGGAAAGGTCCCCCTCTCTCCCGCAGTAACGCCTCGAGCGGCGCACGGGGGACGGCGGAAGAAAACGGTCGTAGGAAAAGAGTGGACTCGGCGTGGCCCTCGAAGCTCTTGGCGTTCAATCCTCCCACGACAGACCCTGCTTCTCCTACCCCACCTCCTGCTGCTGCGGCGGCGGCCGTCTCTGTCACGTCTTCACCTTCTTCCGCAGCGCAATTCACACCCGATACCTCTTTCCCTCCCTCCTCGTTCTCCTTCTTGTCCCCTCTCGTCCCGGACACTGTGGAGAGAACGGGAGGGACCGAGGCCGAGGCCGAAGCCGCGCTTTTGGCATATCTTTTAATCAGGGCGTGGTATTCGAGCTCGGTGGTGGGATCCAACGAGGCCGACACCACGAAAAGGTCGGGTTGCTGCAGTAGTTGCCGCTACCAACAGACGCGAAACAAATGAAGGAGGAGAGGAAGGAGGGAAAGAAAAGGGGGGAAGGGGGGGGGATAGGAGGGGACGGGGAAGAGGGGATGAAAAACGCGGTCTCAAGCGTACAAATCCTTCCAACTGCATCCGGGCGATCTCCAAACCCCTTTGATCAGCTTATCTCTCCCTTCCTCCTTCCCTCCCAACGCTGAAGCAAAGACCAACATGACTTCTTACCGCGAATCGTCCAGCCTCTTGCTTGGCCCACTCCCGCTTCGCCTGCACACTTTTCTCGAGCCGCGCACTGGGAAGGTAGCGGTCGGCAAACCATTCCTCTCCCTTCTTTTCTTCAAATACCATTTTGGAGTAGTCCTGTTATTGAAAAGAGGGAAGAAGGGAGGGACAAAGGGAGGGACGGAGGGAGGGACGGAGGAAGGGACGAAGGGAGGCGTGGGAGTAACGTTCTCCATTTCAAGTGACACCAACACACTCCCTCTCTCCCTTTCTATTTCCTTACCTCGATGTACTTGAACTTGTACTCCGCGTATCGCTGCATGGACTCTTCCGCGCTCGGTTCATCCGTCTGCTCCAACATGAACTTTTGGAAGGTTGGGATCGGAGGCATTCCCGCCGCACTCGTCGGGGGCAAAGCAATGCCCCCCCCCCTATGGAGGGGATGCTGCGGGTATCCCTGCTGAAGGTACATGTGTGGTGGCACCTGCTGCTGTGGCTGCTGTGGCTGCTGTTGCTCCTGATAGGGGAGGGGGGCGCCGTAAGGGGGAGGAAGGCCAGGAGGGTAATTGAAGCCAGGGGGGGGGGCACCGGGGTATGGTCCCGGCGGGAGGGGGGGCATGCCGGGTTGTTGCCCATTGTAGCGCATATCTCCTCCCGGGGGGGGATAGTACCCTCCCCCTGCAGCACCAGGAGCAGCAGCAGGGGGAAGGCCTCCTCGATGGTCGTAGGGCATGGGCGGCACTAGACCAAGATGAGTGGGAGGGGGCAAGGCCATGGGAGGAGGGAGGTGACGCGGACCCTGCTGCTCCCACCCGCCTGGACCACCACCTCCTCCCCACTCACCCTCTCGCCCAGGGCCATAGCGTCGATCGTAATCTTGCCGGGAGGAAGGAGGAGGGCCTCCGCCTCCTCGAGACCCAAACCCTCCTCCTCGACCACCGCCCCTGCCTCCTTCTCCTCTGTCTCCCCTCCGCCCACCACCACCGCTATCACGATCCCGACCATCCCTCCCTCCAAATGCGCCCCTCATGCTCCCCACCGACAGCCCGCCGCGCCTGCTGCTCCCGCTGCTTTCTCTACCACCGCCTCGCCCACCTTCCCCTCCATCCCTTCCGCTTCCAAAGCCACTGTTGCTGCCGACACGCCCTCCTCTTACTCCTCCGCCCGTTCCACCGGCGCCATGAGAAGGAGCGGACCCTCCAGCAGTAGTCCTTTTATCCTCCCCTGCAGCGTTGCTGCTACCCTCCTCCATTGGTAAGGCATCTTCCGCCTCAACGTCCGCCCCCCCTTGAACACCGCTTTCTTCACCCCATCCTGCACCTGTTTCTTCGTCCAACCACCCTCCAGTGGCCCACTGATCCTCCTCGCCTCCGCCATCGTCATCCGCCCCATCACCGCCATTCTCCCCTCCTTCCCGCTGAACCTCGGACCCTTCCTGTTCCTGCTCCCCTGAGGGAGAAGTAGCAGTCTGTTGCTCCTCTGTTGCTACCGCTTTGGCGCCATTGTCCTGTGCGGGGTTATGATTGGGAAAGGGAGAGGGATGATTGCGAGTGGTCCATGATGAGGATGATGATGAAGGGGGATGTTAGGGGGCAGCAGAAATGCCAAGACAGGCCGCATCCACCCTTGGTAAACACCCTCCTTATGCCTACACAAATGCTCAGATATATGTACCTGTGTGTCCATCCCTTGCTATGGTGTGCGTGGACCCTGCAGTGGTCGAAGGGCTTTCTTCTGCAAGCCCGGGGGGTGAGGGAGCGAGGAACAGTCGGGGCGGCTGGTCAATGTCCAAAACGTGCCCTATTGCGCATGTGCGGGGTAACATATGTGTAAGTACTATAATGGAGTGGATGGGAATGGTTTTGGAAGCTGGCAAAGGTGGTCAATTCGGAAACACAAGGCAAGATGTGGTTGGCTGGTCCTCGACTCGAGCTCCTCATCATCACGCTCCTTCGCGGAAGCCTAGCCCTTTACTCGAATGCACCACTCTGTGATTTATCCGTGGTTTGTCCTCGGCACCACTATAATGTTACACTTCTCACGTGTCATTTTGCCCAAAACTACCACATCTCATGTCTATAGACTGCTGCGTCGTACTTTGGATAATCGAAATGGCTGCGCAGGACCCATTTTTCGCAGCCCGAGAGTAAGTGACTGGCATGAGGGTTGGTTGAGAGGTTGTCTTCGTCCGGTTTGCATGAAACATCATATGCAGGCAATAACTGGCACAAGCAATAGTGTGCGGGAGGCTGGCTGGGATTTCGGCGCTCCTGTAGTCGCCCTGCTTTTTGACGTATCAGAACACGGGGGAGGGAGGGAGGGAGGCCCATTTACTCGGCACCCTTGTCGTGGCACCGTCGACGTATAAGACCAGAGGAAAGAATGAGGGTGGCTGGTGATATTATTTTCGTTCCGCTCTTAAGCGGTCGGAGGAAGTGTGTCGCGGAGGAAGCAGAGAGAGGGGCGTCCTTGCTCATTCCCGTCTGATTTACTTACTCGACGTCACTCACACATCAACAGGGAGTTGCGAGGCAAGGCAGACTACATCCACGCCCGGCATGAAAAGCTATTACGGCTCTTGAAGGCCACAAATACTGCCAGCGACCCAGGATTTAAGGAGCTGTACGCCTGTACGTAGGGCGAGCTAGCTACCGGAGAGAGGGCTCGGGCGGTGGGAGGGTAGCCTGGACCTATCCACTCCTTCTCTCGTGCACAAACTAAGCTATGAATGCAGGGATTGAAAGAAAAACGGTATTTTTCAGTTGTTGCTATTGGTTTTCCTACAAGCACGAACTCAACACGGTCATGCATCCTCTCATTCTTGTAGGCTTGTACCGGGACGTGGAGGCGGCAGATAGGCAGTGCAACGAGTTGGAGAAGGTCGTGGCCTTGGTAGAGAACCACCGCCAGCGCTTCCGACATATTGACAATGTGAGTGAGTGAGGATAAAGGGCAAGATATAGCTTGGATACAGGGAAGCGAGCAAGAGGTGCCAAGGGCGAGATCTTCACGAATGAAGAAACATGGCTAGCTTTTCCTCATGTCCTCCTTCCACACGGACACACATACACCTACAGAACGAGTTAGCGGAGCGCCGGGCTTTCGTGACACGGACGAAGCAGTCACTGGTGAAAGTCTGGAACAACTTGAAGAGCGACCACGTCAAGGGCAAGATGAGCAACGACGAGAGGGACGTAAGTGTCTTGTGAGAGTCGGTGGGGCTGGAGGGAAAGGAGAAATATTGGGAAACCGAATTTGATCCATCAACGATACCGAGCTGTGTGTGAAGAAAGACCAACGCTCCTCATATATTTAATTCTCGCTCCCAAATCTCTCCTTTCCTCTTTTATATCTTCTGCATACAGTTCCAACGCAGCCGCCCATACGATGGCAGCGCGATGGGCCACCCAACGGCGGCCGGCAGGGGAGGAGTTGGAGGAGGGGCTAACGGGGCGTTTATTGACGAGCAGCGCTCTAGGCAACATGTAAGAGCTCGGAGGGGTAGGAGGGGATTGGGGCAGGAGAGAGGGATGGGGAGAGTGGTGCCAGGGGGATGAAGTCGCTGAGCCAATGGCGAGTTCAACGACAAACATCGTGCCAGACAACGTGTGAAGGAAAGATGGGGGGGTCCCTCAAGGAGGGGGAGAAGATGGAAGGAGGGGGGAACCTAAGGAGGGGGAGAAGAGGGGAAGAGACGATAAAAGACGGGAAGGCCCTGCTCGCCTGGAGGAGCATGCGTCTTATTCTCTTTCCCTTTCACACGTCCCAGCTGATGCTGCAGGAGCAAGACCAAGGGTTGGAAGAGCTAGGCACGGCAGTGGACCGAGTGGGGCGGATGGCTGATGCCATGAATCAGGAGTTGAATGCGCAGAATCGGATGTTAGGGGATTTAGAGGTGGAGGTGGAGAATACGAACGAGCAGATGAATTTTGTCATGGGCAGGCTGAGTAAGCTGTTGAAGACGAAAGGTAAGTTCGAACTTGGCAAGACTGGGGGTGGGGTCGGGGGGGAGGTTTTGGGGATGAGTTTTAAGATGACACATTTTATCGATTCTAATTGCATTTTTATTTTTATTTTAAATTTCCTCGCATGCACACACGCACACACACAGACAAGTACCAGCTGTGGCTCATCATCTTTTTGACGGTGGTACTGATTGTCCTCATCATCCTCACGATATACGTTTAAAGCAAAATTGGAGCAGCCACCACATAGGCTACTCAATTGTGTCGTCATCTGCATCTATTCCGTGGGCTCTCAGTGTGTGGGTGGGTTGCCACCTTCTGGGAGGCGGGACGGAGGGCGCATGGAGGGGCGGGTCTTTAAACGATCGAATGCGTGTATGTGTGCAGGTGTCTTTATATGTACAGACGGGGACCAAAGAAGAAAAAAGAGATATTCTCGCACACTAAAACAAAGCAAAGCTGATATATTAGAGTAAGTGATAGAAGGAGAAGACGAAGAAGAAGAAGAAGAGGAAGGTGAAGGAAGATGAAGGAAAAGAAGCAACACCAATTAATGTTCTAAGTGAGAGGGCAAGCGATCAACCCAAATGCCTCTCGTTCCTTCTTTCTTCTTTTACCATTTGTCTTTGTATATTCACAGACAGCTACAAACAGATAGAAATAGACTACTGATAGACTTGACACTTTTTCCAGTTTTCACGTACAAACCGAATCTCCTCTTCTCTCTCTCTCTCTCTCTCTCTCTCTCTCTCTCTCTCTCTCTCTCTCTCTCTCTATCTCTATCTATCTATCTACCTATCTATCTATCTATTTACCTCACATATTACACCACCCACAGCGCAATTCCTCTACTCCCCTTCCCCCCTTCTTTTCCTCCCTCCCTCTTCACCCTCCCCCTGACTGCAAGGGCTTGAGTCCTGACCCCAATTCAATAGCCCGCCCCACATTCAGTACAGTGGCATCCTCCCATCGTCTTCCAACCACTTGCACGCCAATCGGCAACCCCCCATTCCCTTTCTTGCCCGCCCTTCCGGAGGACGACGAAGCGGGGGAAGAAACCCCAGCATTAACGCTCAAGGCCGGGTGGCCGGTTAGATCAAACGCCGCAGTGTTCTGGAGTGCGGCCCAGGCATGCGTGATGCCCTAAAAAAGGAGCACGGGAGAGACGCAAGAAGATAAGGGATGATGAGTGCAAGGACTTCAATTCAGGGAGAAAGGGAAAGGGAGAGAGGGGAAAGGACGGATTTAACCCTCGTGGGGTCCTTCCAGCCGGTGGCATGAGCTTGGGCTTGGTGGGCGGGCATGGGATGAGAAAGGGAAGGAGGGAGGGAGGGAGGGAGGGAGGGAAGTAGCAGACTTACCTCGGCGGGCGTCATTCCAGCCTTGGGTAAACGTTGGGGCTTGATGGGTAAGGTGGGGAGGAGGAGCACATCAACCCTTTGCTGCACCAGGACGTCATCGTAGGCCTGCCTGAGCGCCGGGAGTAAATTCTGACACTTTTGATAGTACTGATTCCCATAGGTCTCCCTCACGTACTCCCCAAACAAGACGTAATATTTATTCGTACAACTCAATTCAGCTGCCTGAAGCCGGAAGCCCCGGAAGTAAGCCTGTGTGAGTGAAACGGGGTAAAAGCCCTTGAACCCCCTCTCCCCCTCCATACGTGTCGCATGCCCCCCCTCCAAGCACAACGGCAGCCACAAAGCAGCACTATCGCGATGCATCGGGATCGAAATCTCCTCCACCACCGCACCCGCTTTTCTCAACCCCATCGCCGCTGCCCACGTCGCCTCCTTCACATCCTCCTCGCAGTTCTCCAATCCCTCCCTAAGCACCCCCACCCTCACACCAGAAACCTCTCCCGTGGCCAACACTGAATACCGCGGCAACGACAAAGAGGCTAGAGTGGGTGGCTGTCGAGCGTCCCTGCCCATCGGGTCAAGACCGGCAGTAGCCTCAAGGAGGAGGGCTGTGTCTTGGACGGTCCTCGCCATAGGCCCGACGTGGTCGAGGGTGAACTCGTGGGAGGCAATACCAGTGTAAGGCACCAGGCCAAAGGTGGGTTTGAGACCCACACAGCCACACCAAGAGGCAGGTACCCGGATGGAACCCCCTTGGTCGGTGCCGAGGGCGAGATCGACGATGTCGCCTCCTACCTGTGGTGTGGTGTAGATGAGAAGTAGAGAAGGAGGAAATGTGAGGAGAATTTTTGGAAGGATGAAAGCTCTGTCGGTCAGAGGACTGTGATGCGGCAACTCGCACCATAACATACAATCAAGCACGTCCAGCTGCTGTCCTTTGTCCTAACGTACCAAAGCTCCACAGCCTGAGCTGGACCCACCGGCCGCATACTCTTCATTCCAAGGGTTCCGTACGGGTGCTAGAGCTGTCGCAAAGGAGCTAGCAGAACAACACAAGTCCTCCGCAACGGCCTTTCCCTTGATAATCCCGCCTGCCTCCAGGACCCGCGTCACAACTGTGGCTTCAAACTCTGGTGTGTAGCCTTCTAGAATACGCGAGCCATTCATCATCGGCACGCCCGCCACGGCGATCGTGTCCTTAATTGCGACCGTCTTTCCCTCTAGTAAAAGCTGCTTCTCATCTTCCTTGCTTGTCCGGCCGCGGATGTCAGTCTCCATGTACCAGGCATTACAAAAATTTTCCTCAGGACTTGGGCGGCTCCCACCCGGTATACGGGGGAACTGGGCCAGGGGTGCGAAGGTAGAGCTGTTGCGGCTGTTGGCTAGTTCATCGACGCGTTGGTAAGCCTCTACTGCGTGCTTCATGCACCCTCGAAGGCCCTCCACCTCGTCATCATTCAGCTCCAAACCCCAATCCTCATTGATTCCTTGTAAGCGATCAAGACTGGGCAGCCGCACTGCAGGTGTCTTGTACGCTGCCCGGGCTGGGTTCTTGACCTTGGACGACGAAGGGGGCTTGGAAGAGGACGACGAGACGAAGCACAGGTTGCTGGACGGCATATGTGACGAGGACAAAGGGCTTAGTAGCGAGGTGATTGAATTTGGGTCCTGGGATCTCAGTTTGTAAAATGACTCCGTCACCGCCTTCGTTGGACGCAAGCGCAGTACGTGCAGCATCGCGAGTGCAGGGTGGGGAGGTTTTCTTGGAAGCGACGAGCTTAAGATTACAAGGCCAGACGGTCCTCTCACCACCAAAATGACACCACGATGCCGACGTAGAAAATGTATATTAAGTATCCTGCTTGTTGGCGCGTCCCTATGGTGGATTTGGGGGTTTCAGACTGGGATAATTTGACTTTGCAGAAGAATGCCTCAACGGCAAGAAAGCAGGTCCGACCCTCGAGAGTCGAGAGGCTCAGCGATCTGGGTTGCTCCTGATGAGCCAGTTGCACGGCAAGCACATCTTCTGCTGCTGCCAAAATTGTCCTATTTTGACATCCATGAGAACCAACACGCGCACAATCATCATATTTTTCACGCAGGCGCTTTTCCCTTCGTGTAGGTAGGGCAAGAAGGGAGACGTCCATCTCAAGCGGCCTGCAACTCGCCACGAGACAAAAACACGCGCATCTCTTTAATCTCACGCGGGCACAGCCTACAGATGCTATCCAAACGCCAGCTTACGGGAGGCGTAGCGCTAGCACTATTCAGCGCGTATCCGGCACACTCCTTCTGTTACTCCCGTTTCAGTTTGCCAGTTGTGGATAGAACGACTCTCTCCTCCGCCTCCCCCTCCTCCTCCATTTCCTCCTCCTCCCCTTTCTCTGGCAGATCGCTACCAAGCAGTCGCGGCGGCAACGCACGCACGTATGGAGGTAAGGGAATCTACTGAATGGGCTATTAGGGTTGCACGGCAGGTGTAAGGAAAGGAGCTGCTTCAACCCTCGCGTCCGTCTTCCTCACACCCACTGAATCGCCTCTCCCTCTCTCACAGAGCCTCTACGTGTCTCGATGCCCTTTCACATAAGGTTTAGTACCGGTGTAGCCATGCCACCGGACGACTCTCCCTCCTCCTATTCCTCCTCATCCCGGTCATCATCCACCGCTTCCCTCTACTCAGCCCCCACCTCCTCCTCTTCCCCCTCCTCTTTCCCCGCCTTGCCCAGCCGAGGATGGAGAATAGAATGGTTTAAGGGCCTCAGGGAGGACATTGCCAATCGTAGGCCGCTCTATAAATCGGATTGGACCGATGGAATGAAAGTAAAGACGATTCCGACCATCCTCTTTTTATACTTTGCCTGTTTGGCTCCTGCGGTTGCATTTGGAGGGATCAGCTATGGGTTGACACAGGGGGCTATGGGCGTCATTGAGTTCTTGCTGTCTTGTGGGGTGTCGGGCATGTTGTATGCAATTTTTTCGGGGCAGCCAATGACCTTCATCGGCCCCACGGGACTGACATTGTGTTTTATGGCTGCGCTCTTCAATTTTTGCAATTCTTTTGGGTTGGCGTTCATGCCCATGTACACCTGGGTAGGGATCTGGACGAGCCTGATGCTTGTGACGCTGTCATCCGCGAATGCCTGTTTGTTGACCAAGCACTGTACGCGCTTTACGGACGAGGTGTTCAACGCGCTCTTGGCGCTGAATTTTACCTACGAAGCTCTCAAAAATATCGTCGTCCGCTTCTTCTCCACCGGTACCGACAAAACCCAACCCTTCCTCGCCCTCAACATGGCCTTGGCAACATTTGCCCTGTCCCAACGCCTGGTCTCGTACCGTTCTTCGATCCTCTTCACGCGTCGCATCCGAGGCTTCTTGTCGGATTTCGGCCCCGCCCTCACCATCATCATCATGACGTTGCTCGGCTCCCTACCCATGGTCCGTGGCCTGGGCATCGAGTATTTGAAAGCCCCGAAACGGTTCCAGTTCGGTAACGGGCGGCGTTTATTCGTCCCTTTGTGGGATTTACCGGTCTGGGCGCGTGGATTGGCGTTGGTACCGGCGGCGGCCTTGACAGTGTTGTTCTTTTTAGATCACAATATTAGTGTGCGGGTGGTAAATTCACCCGACAACAAGATGAAGAAAAGCCCGGCGTATCACCTGGATTTGTTTGTGCTAGGGAGCATTGTCTTTTTGTGCTCGATTGTGGGGTTGCCGTGGATGTGTGCGGCGACGATTCAGAGCCTGAATCATGTGAGGAGTGTCACTGAGTATGAACCTGTCGGAGTAGGAGAAGGAGGAAAGGGGGGGGGAACAGCAGCAGTAGTTGTAAGCGGAAGCGGAGGAGGTAAAGGAGATGTAAAACAGGAAGAGGAAGAGACGGCGACTGTGATGGAGACGCGGTTGACGGGCTTGGGGATCCACGCCCTGGTGTTGTCGAGCATTGGCCTTTTGCCTCTATTGAGACGTATCCCGATTCCCGTGATCAGTGGCATCTTTCTTTATCTTGGCCGGACGGTCATGACGGGCAATACGTTCTTACAACGGGTCAAGGGCGCGTTTTTTGACAAGAGTATGCTACCCGAAGACTCGCCCTTCAAACGGTTGGGGAGAACGACTGTGAACAAGTTTACGGCGATTCAGGTGGGCTGCTTGGCGGTGTTGTGGACCTTGAAGAGTAATCCGGCAACCGGGATGTTTTTCCCGAGCGTGATTGGGATGTTGATTCTGACGAGGATCTTGGTGATCCCGCGGTTGTTTTCCAAGGAGGAGATTTCGGTGTTGGATGTGGATTAGGGAGAGACGGAAAATGGGGCGGCGGAGGGAGAAAAATCAACAGAATTTCGTGTATCGGGGAGGTCTACTGGGCTCAGACAAATGAAAACACAAAGCAAAGAACGAAAACAATAGTGGTTTGGGGGCATGAAGCTCGTTACAATGCCGTCGCTGGACTGGGGGGTGAAGGAACGGCTGGGAAGGGATCGAACCCATATCCCATGCGCCCCCCCCCCCCCATTTTGGTCCCTTCACTCATTGTAATACACAAACTTCCAACGGATACAGCAGCGAAAGAGGAGAGCTACAGATAATGGTAGGAAAGTACCACTTGACTATTGAGTTGCCAGTCTGCCATTTGTTTCTTTCTTTGGTGTTTGCTTTGTATTCGGTCTGTGTGGGATACAGGAAACGGAGCCTTGCTCGCTTCCCTCTCACCTACCACCGCCTCAAAAATAAAACGTCTCCAACTCCAAGAAAGAACAACAAGTGCAGAGCAAACGGTGTGCTGGTGTCTGACCATCCCATGTCTTGTTCTCTTACTCCTGGGCCACCCTTCCTTTCTCGCTTATGCTATATGTTGATTCTGTCCGATCCTATCGCACTTTGTGGCTTAGTTGTACTGGTGAAGAATGGGAAGGGAGGGAGAAAGGATAGCAAAGAGGGAGGAACGAAGGAAGGAAGATGGTGAGATGAGGTGGCGTTATTCGCGTATTGGCCAAAAAAAGATCGTAAGCTCTCGGCATCGCGCCCGTCTACATTGAGACCGTTGACTATGAATTATTGGCGGTACACTGACAGATCCAATAGGCATAAAATCCTCTCCTCCTCTTCCCTCTGGTGGATCACCCCAGCATCATCCCCCTTCCTTCTTCCTCCTCCATCGGCAGCGTCCCTACCTTGATGAATCCGATGTCCCCAGCCTTCTCCTTAAAGCACTGCCGGCACATGTTCAAGTCATACTTGCGAATCATACCGTGGCCGTTGCCTGTTGTTTCAAGTCAAAGAGAGATTAAGGTGGAGGGATGAGCGATGTGTCAATCTATCCAATTCCCGAACCGGCATCTCTTATTGCTTGTGCGGCGGCATAGCTCACGGGCATGACCCACAGTCCCCTGCCGCTATCCCCGGCAGATCCACGCGCGCTTGTACCCTTCACCAATGTTCCTTAGGCTTCCTGACCCTTAGAAAGCCAAGACGCACAGGCCCCTCGCTTTGACGGCCCGCGCGTATTTGTCCTTACATTGTACGGCGCGAGCCTCCCTCCCAGCGGTGCCTTCCACTCGCCATCGCGAGGGATTTCTAAAGGTACTGATGTACATCCTGTACGCACTTGACCACCATGCTGAACGTACAAACGCCCCCCTCCCCATTTCTCCTGTTATTCGCTGCTTTCCCATCCACCACCATTCCTCCTCCTTCCTCTTCCTCCCTCCACAGTACTTACCGCAAACTCGGCACAAGCGGCCGCCCTTGCCATACTTCTTAGGATGGGCGTTTTGAAGAGCCTTGTGTCCCATGGTGAACTGTAGGACAGGGTTGGTGTGGGGTGCATGCGATAAGTGCTGGTGAAGAAGGCCATGAAGAAGAGGGGAAGATGATGATGCTGCCAAGAGCGCCAGAGCCTCACAAGCCATTAGGCTTGGCGGCTCAGTCATCAGCAGGTATTTTATTCCTTTACTACCCTGAAAGTATTAGACTGGATGGGATGGGATCTGCCAACACGATAAGGTGACGCGGGAAACCAAATGGAGACCACGCCTCCTCACCACCACAAACCGTCGGGAGGCTCCAACGGCTCCCGGGCATTCGCATGCCTGTCCTAGCGCTCTTGAGAATGGGCCAAAGACTCACATGCGTCGGCTCGTTTGCTCTCTCACTCTCTCTCCTTTCACATTAGCGAGGTGGGCAAGCAAAGGACACCTTCGACGGACGTGTCTCTTGTCTGGTTGTATACGCAGCTGCCAGTCTTCTCCCGGTCCTCGCATCTCCTTCACATCAAGTCTCTTCATGGGGTGGTGAAAGATAAAATATCTTCACACATTCATGTTTTCAAGTTTGAGTACCTGACCACCATACTTTTCTGTCTACGCAAATAGGCTGTCAGGACACGGGGCCAGACATGGGTAACTGTGCACGGGGCCCCCCGAAGCAAACAAAGCAGGTAAATACCGTGTATCAACCTGCCGAAGTAAACCAATGTGGAGTATAGTTTACCCAGAATCATGGATGGACGGATGCATATCTCAAGGTCATGCCGCCATTAGGCCGCGGAGTATTGTGCCAGTCAATCTTTGGCCACCAGTGTGACTTTTAATGACTTTCAGTTGCGCCGCGGGCAATTTTTAGGGGTTACTGCCCCGTACCGTACATCAAAGCGCAGTCTGGAGTGTTTATGTCAGGACAACTAAGCTCCGCTCATTTGCTCTTCGCCAGTGCCAATCGTCTCAAATAGTGCGACAGTGATCTTGTGTATACGGTTGTAATGTCTTGGTTGCCCTACGGGACCGTGTCCCCTCCTTTCCTCAAGCGATGTACCTCTACAAATAAGGGCGGACAGACTGTACACCTCATTACTCACACACTAACTGCGTCGTTTACATGGCTCCAAAAAAAGACACCGGTTGTCAAAACAGGAGAGTACGTCAAAGCTTTTCCGAAGCCGATACTGGTCTCAACGGATTCCAGCCCCACGTCAAATGGCGTGCTTTGGAAGGTCTTCACCGAGCTCGACACCCAGGACGAGGCCGACATGATTGCGTTGGCAGGCTTCTTTCAGGTGTTATCTGGTATGTGGTTTTCTTTAATGTCAATATACAACAGTAGACGTACTCAATTGCGAGCATTTCACCCACAACAGAGAGTACCCTTGTCAAGGCAGTAGATATGGGGAGCGACGTGAGTGAGGCCACTTCTGATGATGTCGGGCGCGGGGGTCAGGGTCAGCATGAGTTGCTTGAGCACCATATCGATCCCAGGGTAAGACATTAATGGCATGGAGATTACCTTTTTTCTTTACACGTGTGTAAAAGCTTTTGAGCTCAAGATCGAACATATACTCTAATCCACAGGAGAAGATCACACTAAAAATCGCGCTGGATATTATTGATTGCTTCCGTCGCGGCGGCAAGGTAGGTGCTCCCTAATTCTAAACCTATTCCTGTTCCTACTACCTTGCACATTCAACATGATGTCTCAAGTCATTTATACCATTTACTTCAAAGCTTCAAACCTTGACAGTTCACAAAGTCCTCAGGGATACTTACTTTATGCTGAAGCAGTTTCCCAACATCCGACATGCCAACACGACTGGGGCGGACCAAAAAGTCACGGTAAGGTCCAGACTTTGTACAGTGTATCCTTTTTCAAACACTTTGCACACCACTCCCATTTCATCCATTGACCATGAAGCGTGCGTAAATATTGTCACCTTAGCTGGTTTCTCCTAACGATATCCTTACCATTAAACAACTAGGTTGTCGGCGATTTACACGGCCAATTGACTGACTTGCTGTATATCATTGACGCTGTTGGACCGCCTTCTGACACCAACAAGATCATATTCAATGGAGATTTTGTGGATAGAGGCCCCGCGTCCTTGCAAGTGACTTTGATTCTCTTTGCCCTACAGCTTGCCGCCCCGGAGCACATCTTCTTGAATCGCGGAAACCACGAGGATGCGAGTATATGTTGCGTCTATGGCTTTATGAAAGGTATGCCCAGCTTGAGGCAATTGAGTTTGTAGGTGGTCTTGACTAACAGACAAATCCTTGACGTGAAACCGACAGAATGCCTAGCCGCGTACGATGAGATCACCTTCTCCATGTTTGTGGAGGTCTTTCGTCACCTTCCCTTGGCGACCATAATCGATTCGCAGGTAAGGCTTCAGGTAAAGACGCCATTGCTGCATTTGTGGAGGACAGACTATGTTGGTGTCCAGAAAATGTCCTTGGTTTCCAGAAAACGTCCTTGGTTTTTAAAAAATGAGTGTGTACTAACATGACGCAAACACACGCGTAAGCGCGCATACTTGTACCTAGACAAGTTGTAACCATGTTTACGGACATACACACACACACACACACACATACACACTCGCATATTGAACGCTTATAAAAGTATCTTTCCCCACCTTTTAAAACCAGGTAATTGTCTTGCACGGCGGTCTTTTCAGCCAGTCTGGTGTCTCGCTGGAGGACCTTATGGCTGCGGACAGAAAGATGTATAGCCTGGACAAGTCGAGTATGACTCCAAGTCAATTCCAGTCTAGCTCGCCGGAAAAGTCCCCGCAAACCGACGATGATGCTAAGAGGCAGCACTACTTAATTGAGCTTGTGACAGAGATGCTCTGGTCCGACCCTCAACCCATCGAAGGGCGGCTCCCGAATCCGCGAGGGGAAGGAATCATTTTTGGGACCGAGCCGACAATTGAGTTCTTGAAGACGAATGACTTGCGCTTGATAGTCCGATCGCATGAATGTGTCCGCTCTGGATTCGATCAGCCCTTCGAGGGAGACGGGAAGGATCTTTTGTGTACCATTTTCAGTGCTAGTAACTACGCGGGCAGTGGGAACCACGGAGCCTTCATGACCTTCACTACCTGTGCGGAGGACAAGGGAAGTAACGAGGTCCGGCCACTGGATCACATCACCGAGCGAAACAGTGAGCACGTAGGTGCTACCACTGATGCCATGCACAAGCTTTATTACACTGTGCACTCATATGGCGGCGATACGGAAGAG
The DNA here is from genome assembly GCA_004519485.1 of Nannochloropsis oceanica. Taxonomy (NCBI): domain Eukaryota; class Eustigmatophyceae; order Eustigmatales; family Monodopsidaceae; genus Nannochloropsis; species Nannochloropsis oceanica. The sequence continues at coordinate 780,890 of CP038128.1, forward strand.
GAAGAACAAGATTTGCAGGACACGACACGGGCCAGCTTGGCAAACTTGATCCTGAGGAAAAAGGAGCCCTTGCGAAAGGCATTTGAAGCAGAGGATGCAGCCAAAACGGGCGAGGTACCGATGGAAGTGTTCGCCAAAGTGATGGAAGACGTCACTCAAATTCACGTCGAATGGCGGCTGCTCTTGCCGCTGCTTCTGCCTGGAAGGTCCGAGGGAATCATGGTCGATTACAACCAGCTCTTGGGAGGATTCCAGTTACAGCTTGAGGGCATAAGCACCGCGGGCAAGGAACAAAATCGAGCATGCTTTGACGGTCTCTATGTGAACAGGCGGGAGCTGGAGGCTATGTTTGCCTTTTTTGATAAAGACAACGATGGATCCATAAGTAGGGCTGAATTCCGGCAAGGGTGCGAGGCATTGAATGCCCACCTGCCCGCAGAATCCCAGCTAACAGGGCTTGAGCGCGTGATGGACCTGCTTGATTTCGATCGCAGTGGAACAATTGAAGTGACCGAGTTCTTCGAGGGGTTCCGCTTCATGGACCTGAGGGATGGAAAGGAAGATGGGAAGATTAACATTCCAATCAAATCTGCCGCGGCAAAAATCTAACCCACATTTAATCTACATAGTTCGATTGGTGACGTGTTGCTGCCACCTTGAGATCTGAATAATCTTCCTGCCCTTTATGTCCACAATATGCAAATAAGTTTCTAAGGTAGTCGTCCTCGAGCTACTGGTAAATCCTTCTGTCAATAATCGCCTGATTAGTCAAGCATATTGTTGCTGCTTTCAAAATCTCGTTTTCATAATGCTTGGAAATGAAATCGCAATCACCATTGAGGGTATTAAGCCAGACACAACAAACCAAACAAGCCATAATATGATCGCTTCACTTTTATGCATTCTGTCTAATACACTAAATGCAAGGATAAAGTGGCTTTTTGGTGATTACACTTCAATTTACTTCAATTACTTTCGTTGCCTTGACTCGGGGTCGTCATCATCCATACCCACTGCTCCTAATGGTGTTCCACGGCAAAAGGCTCCGCCAAAACAACTCCGCCAGAGGCAGATTTGGATCAAGATAGTTGCGCCCTCGCCCCATGCCATCGCCGTCGCCCCACAATTGCTGCTGAGGATGCTGGAAACCGCCCAACCCTCTTCCCCCTCCTCGGCGAAGACGCAATCGGCCACGCCTGGCAACAGCTGGATCCGCCAAGGCCGGGTCGAGAGGGTTGAGGTCGGCAGGTAATCGAGGCCACTCGTCACCATAGTCCGCGACGGCGACTCCGCGATACTTGTCCAAAGGATTGTGACCGTAGCCGTAGTGCCGAGACACCTCTTCCTCCTCCAGCTTGTGCGCTCCTGGCTCCCGCTCAAACTCAATCAGCACGGCCCAGGCTCCATCGAACAAAAATTGCATAGCCTCCGAGTCGCCGGCCCAAAGATCATAGCTTCGTTGCACGTAGACAGCCACCAAGCGCAAAAGCACGCATTCCAGCGGCAAACGCGCCTCCGCATTGGCAAAGAAGGGGTGTCGCAAGACGCCGTCCCTGTATATTCGTCATGTGTGGTAAAGGTACAACGAGGCAAATGTGTGCAAGAAGAATACGTGAGGAAATAAATTTCGGATTTGAATTTAAACAAACAAGTTATAATTTTTGTCGCTCTTCTCTGTCTGTAATTGTTGCCGCTCTTCTCTGTCCAACAAGCATTAAATTACTCACCATGGCTGGGTGATGCGGGAGCCCAACTCGTTTCGACTCTTCTCAATCAGGGGCTTGAGCAGGACAGGAAAACGCAGGAGAGCTTCGCGTAGCGCAGTCTTGGCTTTAGCCCGATCCTCGACCAAGTTGCTCCAAAAGAGAGCCAGCGCGCAAGAGAAGCACACATTAGGCAAGGCCGACACCGTCCAGTCTGAGAAACCGGCAGAGTCAGACATGCCGTCGAGCTCCTCGTCGGCATCACTGCCTGCTCTCTTGTCGCTCCCATCTTGCCACTCCTCAACATCATCTCTAGGCTCCTTCCATCCCCGACCGATGGGAAAACCCGCTTCTTGCATAGCCAACAACTGCTGTCTTTTGCCTGCTCGAAGCGCATAGTAGTCCAGGCACAACCAGATGCCCGTTGGATCTCCCCTGGGATCGAGTGCGAGCAGAAACTTGGCCACTTCGAAGGCGGTCTGATACAGTCCGCGCCCTCCAAGCATCTGCACGTGCCGAAAGAGCGCCATGAAGAAGGGGCGATTCTCCGGTCGCCGAACGTCCATCCTGCAGTTAATCGTCCCGGGTCCTCCACTCGCAGCTCCAGTGGCGGTGCCGAGAGAATAGGTGAAAGCGGCGCGAAAGGATTCAATATAAGCGGCCTCATAAATAAAAAGGCAGCGTCGCACATAGTCGTGAGATCGATCCATTTGTCCTGTTGGGAGTAAAGAGCGGAATGCGTGTGTGGAAGGATGTGGTAAAGAAGAGTGGCGTGAGCAATCTGGTCAGGCGACTTATGCCCCTGCGAAGACAAATGCTAAGGTGTGATCCTCTAGATGAATTTATGGACCGATCCGACATCAATCTCACGTACCATGTGTGGCATAGATCAATGCAAGCGTGAGAAGGCCCTCCGCATGGTGAGGGTGATGCGCCAAAAAGACGGCAAGCGCGTTAGGGTCGCAGGTTTCTTGGACGAGCTCATAATCTTGCTGCAGTGCCTGAAACGCCGGGGACCATTCAAAGCCATACCAGGAAGCATTAGCCTTTTCCTCGTTCTCGTATTCCGCCGGTGCCTCCAACCGAACCATCCGAATGCCCCCTCCCACATAAGTCGGAGGTCTGGGCCAGTCTTCCTTCGGTGCGCCAAAAAAGCAACGCCGCTGATACAGCTGGCCCAAAACGCTTCCACCCATACTAGTACTTCCACGTCCAAGCGCACCGCCGCGCCGTCGACTGGCTCTTCCACCACCTCCTCCTCCGCCGCCGCCTCCGTCTCCAACGCCTTCGTCCCCGAAGCGCAATTTGAGCTCCTTGTCCAAACTGAGGGACTTGATATCAATGTCCAGGGCATCAGCCGATGTACTCACAGGATTTTGAATAATGGGGCTGCTCCTTGCTGTCATATCTCCTCCCTCTCCTCCTCCCACTGCCTGTCTCTGTATTTCCAGCCAGGCTTCCTCGTCGTCTTCCACCACAGCTACTTTCTTAGCCTTTCGTGCAAGCACGGGCTGCAGCTCCGGCTTCCTCCCCTCCTGCCCTTCCTCTTTGTCGTCCGCTCCACCATCTTCCCATACCTGCGCGTCCACATCCTCCTGCTCCTTCTCCTCCTCGTCGCTACTATCGAGCAGCAAATGGAACCCGCCGCGAGCTGCGACCTCCTCCTCCTCTGATGATTCCTCCTCCTCCAGCTCTTGGTCCTTCGCAGCCTGTGAGCCCAGCCCTGGCGCTCTTAACGCTTGAAGATGCCGCGCGCTCATTTCTGTGTGACAAATGTGTGTTGCATCGTCGGAATGTCAAGGTTGAGTGAATGATATATAGATGCAGCTTCGTACGCTCCCCCGTCGGCGACAACAAGCACCATCTGGCAACTCCGCGTGCCGTTCACTCACGCGCAAAGACTCCACACGCCACAGGCTTCCCATGAGGAAACCCAGCGATCAGAATGACGAGGAGGAGGAGGGCGAGGTGCGCGAAGGTAAGTCCCGCGGACAAAATCTAAAATACGGAGCATCACGAAAGAGGTTAGGCCCTCCGGGAGGTTTGATATTATTCCCCCTCCATCCAATCTACACAGACCAAGACAGTCACACCACTGCCATGGACGAGCAAGACAACGATTTAGTGGAGGAGGAGGGGGGGATGGACGTGTCAGAGGCGGCAGCGGGGCTTGTCCAAGCCGCACTCAACATAGCAGCGCCCGAGGTCCTGCTTCCGGGAGACGTGAAGGAGGTGCCAGAGCACTTCTCAAGGGTCAAGCTAGGTGAGACGGTGACGGTAATGTCACATACTGCCACATATGTGAAGAAATTATGCCTAATTATACTATCCCTTATCTGGTGTACTAATTCTCTTTCTCCCTCTCCTCCTTCCCCCTCCTATTTGACAGGCAATGGGCTAGTCAGCGCGCCCTCGCCACCTGGTGCAGCCAAGGCAACCAAGGCTGGCATCCTGCGTTTCCAACCGCCGAATACGTATCGAATCGATAACCAACAACGACGGGTAAGTGATGAAACACCTCAAATGTGATGGTGAAAAGGAAAGGAACTCAAATCCAGTTCTATCTCTTTGCTATCCATCTCTGTCCCCTCTCCTCTCCTTCATGCCATCTACCTTTCTTAGTACATACCTAAGGGCGACGACACCGTGCTGGGCATTGTGGAAGACCGCGTGGCCGAGCACTACCGCATCAACATTTTCGGAAGGTAGGTGCCGAAACAAGCCGAGGGATGAAGGAAGGCTAAGTAACAGCATGGCAAGACCACTGGTTCAAAAGTGAAAAGGGACTGCTTCAATATGCTCATTCTTACTTCCACTCCTCATCTCTGCCCCTTATATATTTAGCTCTCCGGGTCTGTTGCCCCACTTGGCATTTGACGGTGCCTCGAAGCGGAACAAGCCGAATTTGAAGATTGGGGCCTTGGTGTACTGCCGCGTGGCCGTTGCCAATAAAGACATGGATAGCGAACTAAGCTGCATGGGTAATGAGGCAGTTGGGAAAGGGAACGAGGGAGGGATGGCTCGGGGCAGTATGCTTATTCAAATTTGAACTGAGCGGAAATCACTTCCCGTGCCTTTTCAGTTCCTGCAACACATGTTTTCATTTTCTCTGGTTCGCACATTTTTTTTCAATTCATTCACAGTAACACAAGGCATCAAAAAGGATTGGATGACGGGGGAGTCGACGTTTGGGGAGCTGAAAGACGGCACCGTCACACGATGTTCCCTAGGCCTCTGCCGACAGTATGTAGCTTTGTTCAATGGTTCATTTCCGCTTTCCCCTTCCATCTCTTCCCCCTTTGTCCCCACATCTTTCTAAGATAAGCTCTGTAAGCAATGTTCGACGCGCTCATTTCTTTCCATCTTTCCCTTTATTTCCTTCCCAGGTTACTGAGTAAGAACTGCCGAGTGCTCCAGGCGTTGGCAAAGCAGCAGGTCCCTTTTGAGGTGGCCGTCGGTCGAAATGGGGCCTTTTATGTGAACGCCGACGATCCACGGATTATCGTGGCTGTGGTTAACATTCTGTTGAACTCAGAGATGATTCATGACGGGCACGATGCAATGGTGCGGTCCGTTCTGGCCTCAGTCTCTCATAAGCGGAAAGCAAGAAGGCCAGCGTCATAAAGAAATTATGATAAAAATTCAGAAATGTGGGAGTACTTTTTTTTTGCATCGTTTCTTAACCGTTATGTCATAGTTGGTCGTTCTAGACTCGTATTGTTTAGTTGTTGGTTGCGTTTGTGCAGGTGGGGAGATTGAATGTGGGCCGTTGGCGCCTTGTGTGTGAGGTGGCCCTTGTGTGTGGTCGAGGCACATTTAAGATCAGCCTACGATAATTGGCAAATGGTCGCCCTGTGCAACTTGAATTCGACACGTGTAGGCCACCACTTCCTCAAGGTCAAAGCTAGGGCTGCTGGCACAAGAGAGACAAAAGATACTCACGTTGCTGTGGTCTTGTACACTCCAGCCACTTCAGCACCCACAAAAGGCAACCCTTAGGTACTGGACATGCATAAGCGCTGTGGACTTTCACATATGATCTCTTCACTCATTTCATCTTTTCCCCTCCCCCAATACACTCCCAAAGGGCGGCACCGCGCAGTGGTAATGTCCCGGCGGGCGGTCTCCACGTTCGTCATGACGACTTGCCTGCTCCTTCTGCAGAGGTCAAGCACCCATGTTGTATGGCGCCGCAGTGTGCAAACTAGAAGCAGCAGCAGCATGCGAGGACGTGGTGGCTTGGGAAGCCCGGCGTTCCTGCTCTCTGCGTCACGACTTCGTCACACGGGCCCGATCCACGCCAAGAAGCAACCCGACGATCCGTCCGACCCCGCGAACCTCTACCGCGACACAGTGGCCCTCCCCCAGAGTAGCTTTGACCAGCGGGCCAATGCCATTGTCCGCGAACCCCAACTCCACGACTTTTGGGAATCAGAGCGCATTTACCAAGGGTTGCACGAGAGCCGGAGGAAGAGCGGGGCCCCTAAGTTCACTCTGCACGACGGGCCTCCCTACGCCAATGGGGACCTGCACATTGGCCACGCGCTCAACAAAATTTTGAAGGACTTCATCAACCGCTATAAAATCCTGCGGGGGTTCGAGGTCCGGTATGTTCCCGGGTGGGACTGCCACGGGCTGCCTATCGAGCTCAAGGTGCTGCAGAGCCTGAAGCAGGTGGAGCGCCAGGCATTGACGCCCGTCACGCTGCGACAACGCGCTGGAGATTTTGCCAAGGAGACGGTGGACCGACAACGGACGTCGTTCAAACGCTATGGGGTATGGGGCGAGTGGGATGAGCCTTACATGACATTGCAGCCTGAGTACGAGGCAGCGCAAGTTCGCGTGTTTGGGGATATGGTCCTCAAGGGCCATATCTATCGAGGCCGCAAACCCGTGCATTGGAGTCCCTCTTCCCGCACTGCCCTGGCGGAAGCCGAGCTCGAATACCCCGAAAACCACATTTCAAAGTCTATATACGTCGCCTTTCCCGTCAGCTCCCTCGAAAGCTGCTCCGGGGCAGCCACGCTTGCTGCTGCGCACCCTGGAGGGATCCAGGCGCTGCGTGTCGCCATTTGGACGACAACGCCGTGGACCATCCCTTCAAACCTGGCAATTGCAGTAAATGCCGAACTGGAGTATTCAGTAGTTTCTCATCCAGAACTCGGCGAGCAGGCTTTTGTGGTCGCAAAGGACTTGGTGGGCAAGCTGGCGGAGAGCGTGTTCAAGGTGCAGGACAAGGGTGGGTTGACGGTCCTTGCCACGCTGAAGGGTCGAGACCTGGTAGGACTTAAGTACCGCCATCCGCTGTTTGATCGTGAATCACAGGTCTTGGAAGGAGGGGATTATATCACGACGGAGAGTGGGACGGGATTAGTGCATACGGCACCCGGGCATGGGCAGGAGGATTATCTGACTGGAATGAAATATGGTTTACCGTTGCTGAGTCCTGTGGATGATGCGGGGCGTTTCACGGAGGAAGTGGGACCGAGGTTTGAGGGTAAGGATGTGCTGGGCGATGGGAACATGGAGGTAGTTCAGGCGTTGAATGAGACGGGGTCCTTGATTTTGATGGAGCCGTATAATCATAAGTACCCTTATGACTGGCGCACGAAGAAGCCGACGATTTTCCGGGCTACGGACCAATGGTTTGCGTCAGTGGATTCATTCCGACAGGATGCCCTGGCAGCAATTGAAACGGTACATTGGATGCCGGAAGTGGGGAAGAAGCGAATTTCGATCATGACGGAATCGAGGTCTGATTGGTGCATTTCGAGGCAACGGTCTTGGGGGGTGCCGATCCCTGTGTTTTATAACAAAGAGGATGGCGCGACCTTGATGAATGAGAAGACCCTCGCTCATCTGGAGGGTGTGTTTCGTACACATGGTTCGGATGCGTGGTGGACGATGGACACGGTTGATTTGCTTCCTGCTGAGTATAAAGAGCAGTCGGGGCTGTGGGAGAAGGGGACTGACACCATGGACGTGTGGTTTGACAGTGGGTCGTCATGGGCCGGTGTGGTAAAGGAACGCGGGGATTCTTTGTCGTTTCCTGCTGATGTATATCTGGAAGGGGTCGATCAGCACCGAGGCTGGTTCCAGTCTTCCCTTTTGACGTGCGTGGCGGCTACGGGGATGGCACCTTACAAAACGGTAGTAACGCACGGCTTTGTGCTTGATGAAAAAGGGTACAAGATGAGTAAGAGCTTGGGTAATGTCGTTGACCCGATGAAGGTCATCGAGGGAGGAAATAACAAAAAGCAAGACCCGGCATATGGCGCAGACGTGTTGCGGTTGTGGGTGTCGTCGGTGGACTACTCGAGTGACGTGTGCGTTGGGTCAAATATTTTGAAGCAAATCGGCGATTCCTACCGGAAGCTCCGCAACACCGCCCGATACCTCATCGGAAATCTCCACGACTTTGATCCAAACAAAGATGCCGTCGCCTACGACACTCTTCCTCGCCTGGATAAGTACATCTTGGGCCGGCTCTCTTTGATGTTGCAAGAGGTGGAGAACGCTTATGATAGCTACCAGTTCAGTCGTGCCAGCCAGGCCTTGCAGCGCTTTGCCGTCACTGATCTCTCTAATTTTTACATGGATGTGGCCAAGGACCGCTTGTATATCGCCGCCCCCGATGACACTCGTCGACGTACATGCCAAACTACGATGCAGCTGCTTTTGGAGGGGATGGCGACGGCGATGAGCCCGCTCTTGCCTCATATGGCTGAGGATATCTGGCAAAACCTGCCTTATGCCCGGCCGACCACCAGTATCTTCCAAGCAGGCTGGATAAGAAAAGACCGTCAGTATCCCTCGTATGAGGATGACGCCTGGGCTGCCGTCTTGAGGTTGAGGGATGATGTGAACAAGTGCATGGAAGCTGGACGACGGGAAGGCGTGATTGGCGCGTCATTGGAGGCAGCTGTCTATGTCTATGCCCCTGACGCCGAGCTCCGCACCGTGTTGGATGGCTTGATGGGAGATGCGACATTTCAACATCCTCCGGCGAAAAGCAACAACGTCGACGACCTCCGCTTTTTGTTGCTTGCGTCCCAGGTGCATGTGGTGGACTCCGTAGTGGAGGTGACGGCGAATTGCGACCAAGCGTTGAGCCAGCTGCGGGATACGGCCAGCGGGGCCGTATTAGGAATTAAGCGGGCGAGCGGCAGCAAATGCAGCCGATGTTGGTATTACGGTGATCTGTCTCCGGCGGACGCCGAATTGCCCCATATCTGCCCGCGCTGCTCGCACGCCGTCCAAGCCAGGGGCGGCCTAAAGCCAGCAGCAGCTCAGCCAGCGGAAGTCGGCGCCCCACAGTAATATGTATGCGAGTGGAGATAGAACTGATTAAATCGAATAAGCAAACCGTAAAGAAAAATTGGACCCCGTATTGATTTTCTTATAAAACGACAAGTATTGATTGGATTTTGGGGGTAAAAAGATGGGCCAAGTTGTCTTGCGCGCGAACCGATGCCATGGTGCAATCGCCAAAGCTTCGATTTTTTTCTTCACTTCTGATCAAGCTCACATACCACACGATATTTTCTGCCAAGGCACTGTAGAGTGTCAGAGGGGGCTACGATACATGGCGCAATTCGGAGCTAGGTGTAGGAAGCAGAATGTTTCGGCCTTCCCCTGTGCTGCTTCCCCCACCACCAGTGCATGCTTCCACCTCCCTCACATCCACTTCGTCTGTGACTTTCCTCCACGCACAAACACAGGACCACATCCAGCCAGAGAAGCCATGCCGCACGAAATCATCACGCTGCAGGTGGGCCAGTGCGGCAATCAGATCGGCAGCGAGTTTTGGAAGCAAATCTGTGCGGAGCACGGCATCAGTCCCGATGGCATGCTTCAGGACTTCGCCACGGAGGGGAACGACCGCAAGGACGTCTTCTTCTATCAGGCGGACGATGATCACTACATTCCCCGGGCCTTATTGATGGACTTAGAGCCGCGTGTCATAAATTCGATTCTGAATTCGGAGTACCGCGGCTTGTACAACCAGGAGAATGTCTTCATGGCTAGCAATGGTGGCGGGGCGGGTAACAATTGGGCGTCAGGCCATCGGCAGGCGGAGGAGTACCACGATCAGCTCATGGAGATGATCGATCGGGAGGCGGATGGCAGTGACAGCCTGGAGGGGTTTGTTCTTTGTCACTCTATAGCTGGTGGCACGGGCTCAGGGATGGTGCGTACTGGGGAGGGTAGGAGAGGGATTATTTCCTTGTCTGCCGTGGAAGTAGTGACAAGATATCTGTATGTTTCTTTCATCTATGCCACATAGGTCTTTATATTCTACGCTTGAAACGCCTTTTCTCACATACCACTTCCCCCTTCCTTTCCTTTTCTTTCCTTCCCTTCACCACCACCTATCCCGAAGGGCTCCTACCTGCTCGAGCGACTCAACGATCACTTCCCCAAAAAGCTCATTCAGACCTACTCCGTCTTCCCCAATTGGGATCAAACCCAAAGTGATGTGGTGGTGCAGCCATATAATTCCCTCCTTACGCTCAAGCGCCTAACCTTGAACGCGGATTGCGTGGTGGTCCTGGATAACACGGCCCTCAATCGCATTGCTGTGGACCGCCTGCGCATCACCAATCCTACTGTCAATCAACTCAATTCCCTCGTTTCTACGGTACGTGGATTAATTGCACGCTCGGTCTCCTTGTCGGCGGTCGTCTTGTCGACAGTCTTCAAGGACTTGCCGTTTACGCTTGTGAACACATTTTATCCTTACTAATTTCCGTCACTCCCTCCCTCCTTCTCTCCCTTCCTCTCTTCCTCCCTAGGTCATGGCTGCCTCCACCACCACCCTACGTTACCCCGGGTACATGAACAATGACCTTATCGGGCTGGTCGCATCCCTCATCCCCACCCCTCGCTGCCATTTCCTCATGACGGGGTATACGCCCCTTGTGATCTCCGACGTGCAAACCTCCGCTGTGAGGAAAACAACCGTCTTGGACGTCATGCGTCGCCTGACCCAAACAAAAAATATCATGGTGTCTGCTTCTACGCGCACGGGGTGTTATATTTCCATTTTGAATATCATTCAGGGAGACGTCGATCCGACCCAAGTTCACAAGGCTTTGCAGCGAATCCGCGAGAGGAAATTAGTAAATTTTATCCCGTGGGGCCCGGCGTCGATTCAGGTGGCTTTGTCAAGGAAAAGTGCATATGTTGAGACAGCGCACAAAGTCTCGGGATTAATGTTGGCGAATCATACATGTATGGCTAGCTTGTTCCAGCGGTCGGTAAATCAATATGATAAGATTAGGAAGAGGAATGCCTTCGTCGAGAATTATCGAAAAGAGCCCATGTTTCAGGATTCCCTGGATGAGTTTGATTCGTCTCGGGAAGTGGTACAGGGATTGATTGATGAGTACAAAGCAGCTGAAGGGCCCGATTATATCTCTTGGGGCCACCAGGGAGGGATAGGGAGTAGCGCGGCGGGGGGGTTGCCTGTGTCGGCGGTGGAGCGGCAGCAGCAGCCACAGCAGCAGCTACAACAACAACAGCCGCTGCAGGTGCCATCATCTGGATTCCAGCATCCGCACCAGCCGCACTAATGATGATGGAGAGAGAAAGAAGGGAGATGGAAGGGAGGAAGGGATTGATGTTGTACAGTTTCCTGTGGACCGAGTGATGCATGTGGAATGATAGATAAGATAAGATAAGAAGGAAGGAGGGCAGCAGCTGAAGAAGGACAGGCAGAATAAGAGGGAGGAGAAAGGAGGCTGACGCAAACGACAAAAAATGAGTAGAATCGCAACCACATATTAACATCAACGACGACGACAACAACACCCGAGAGAAAGAATAAAAGGACGAATGAACGAATGAAGGGGGTGAAATGAGAGAGAAAATTGTGCATACATTTGTTTCTTTTTCTCACGGGCCATGACGCTTCAATGTTCTCTAACTCTATTCACTCAGTTGATTATATCATTCTAATCTTCGGTGTCCCTTCGTAAAGACTATACATTCTCACTTACTCGCACGCTTATGTTTCCACGCATGTATGACACTTGACTACGACCACTTTCTCTAGCCCTTCCTCCAATCCTCCTCTGTCGATCTTCCGATTGGAACTTAAACCTTACGCAGGATTTGTTAACGTCATTCAGGTCATCTTGCGCGACTTTTTTGTTCTCTTTTCTCACTGTCTTTTGTCCCTCCTCCTTTTCCTCTCACCTCTTTTATTTCTCACTCTGAGAGCCCTCCAGTAGCGGCGGCAGCAGCAGCAGCAGCAGTAGCAACAACAACAACAACAACAACAACAGCAGCAGCAGCAGCAGCAATACCAGTGAGCGGAGGATGACAGCTTGAATTTAGTAAACACTAAGCCCCCCTCCTCCCCTCCCTTCTACTCGTCTCCCTTGTTCTCTCATTCAGGTGGTACTGGAGCAGCGCCAATACCAGCAGCAGGCATCTGCAGCCCCAAGGAGCGGAGGATGACAGCTTGCATGTCCGCATAGTCTTGATCAGGATCCTTAGAGTCGTAATGGTAGTCTGCCAGAAGAGGAAAAGTGAAAAGGTGGAAAGTGTTTGTGGTGATTGTGTAAAACATATTTGCCTCTTCAGACGTGTCGGCATAGAAGCTTGGTGTGTCACTTAATTCTCTCTCTCTCTCCTTTCTCCTTCCCTCCTGCCTCACCTCGATAAGGCCCCAGGCTGGGAATGGACTGACGACAGCATTCTACGCAAAACACAGCCACCACGGCATCCTGCAGGGTGACACGATTTCGACACATCAAGCGGGCATGGGCCTCTGACAAACGAATGAGGCTCTCGAGGAGGCGGACGGTGGTGAGGGCGACGCTGCGGTGGTCCGAGCTTCGTTGCATCTGATGAAAATGTCGAGGGGAAGCGAGGAACATATATACACTCATCATAAATCTTCTTCCTTACATCTACGATTTATTCTCTTTTTAAGATTTCCATTTCACACTATATCTGCTCTCCGTTCCCCACCCCAATTCCTTCCTCCTGCGTACCTGGTAGTACCGCTCCAACACCGCCATGGCATCCGGTGTCCACTTGGGTTGATACGCATCCTTCACAAACGCCACGTATTTCTGCAGTTTTTCAAGCCCCCAAAACGGCACACTGTTAGCAGCAGCAAGCCTCTCCAACCCCGACGAGGCCGACCCACCACTTGAAGCCGTCCCTGCCGGCGTTGCTGGTGAGTTTATTTGGGTCTTCGACTGTTGGTGCTCACGCTGGTCTTGCGGAATGGACCCTTCCAGCACAAACGTCGAGACGGCCTCGTCCCACTCCTCCCCACACTTATCCGTCAAGAGCAGGATCAAGTCAAACCGGGAGAGCAAGGGTGCATTTATCGCCGTCTTAGTGGTTAAGTCCCCAATATCCCCAGCTCCGACCATCTGATCCACATCCAACGTAACCTTCGGATTGGTCACGGCAATCACCGACGCCCTCGCATTAAGTTTACACACCAGACCCGCCTTGGCTATGCTCAACGTCTGTTGTTCCATCGCCTCATGAATCGCCGTACGGTCATGCTCCCGTATACTCGAAAACTCGTCGATGCAACACAGCCCCCTATCCGCAAGCACCAACGCGCCCGCCTCCAGCACCCACTCATTCCCATCTCGCACCGCACTACAAGTCAACCCCGCATTCGTCGTCCCAATTCCCGTCGTCAATACCGACCGTGGCACCAACCGACTTGCAAACCGCAAAAACTGACTCTTGCCTGTCCCCGGGTCCCCCACCAACAGCAGATGTGGGTGGCTTCGAACACTAAACTTATCATGGTTCCCCCCCCCTCCACCATGAGCAGTAGCAGCGGCAGTAGGTGCAGCAGACGACGATTCTTGCTCCACTCCTCCTATGATGGTTAGAAGTATCGCGAGCTTCACGACCAGCATGCCATAGATCTGGGGACACACGGAACGGACGATGATATTTCGCGCGAACAACGACTCCTTCCTTTCATAATGCTCCGCCCAAAACCGCATGAACTCCTGCCGGCACTCCTCATGGAGAACCGAATTACCCTGTAGCAAATTAGGCTTTCTGGCCAACCGCACGCTGTTCGCCCTAAGGACGACTTCTACCTCGCACCGCCTGTCCTTACAGACTGGCCGCCAGCGTCGCACCAAGCACCCAGATACCACGATATCGTCCCCTGGCCGGCAGGTATCAACGAGGTCATCCTCCAAGGCCACAAGAATCGAGCGGGGGATGGAACCAAACTTGAGGTTTTGGACTTGCTCTTGGACTTTGAGTTCTTGGTAATCCGTGCATTCATCCCCGTCGGGGTTTTCCACAAATTCACTCGAGCGGCACTCACGTGGACAAGCCCGAGGGGGCTGCAGCATGTAGCCCTGCTCAAAGTCGGCATAAACTCGAAAGCGGTGCCCGCACTTGCTGTTTTTGCAAGTGTATTCCCGCGAGGCATTTAGCATTTTGACGGTACCAAGACGGACAACTGTACCCGTCACCTGAATGAGCCGCCCGACGTCATGCGCACGGATACCACTTAAGCTCGCCTTATACAGCTCCGGAATAGGGGGGATGTGCGAGATGCGGACATGAGCGTGTCCCTTGACGCTTCTGTACGAAGAGGGCATTGACGCGATTCCCTGCTGTTGTTGCTGCTGCTGGTTTAGACTGTCTTGGTAGTCGAGCAGCTTCAGCAAGGTCATTTGCACGCGTAACACGGCTTCCTCAAAAATGGGAAGGAGTACCATTGGATTGTACATGAGTAGATAGCCCACCTGGGGATTGAAGGCAATCACGTCCTGAGCATTCACCACAAAGGGATGGTGACCCATCTCATCATCCTCCTCTAGCAGTTCCTGCAGTGTTTTGATGTACCGCGGGCTGGGTCCTCGCTGGATGAAAGCCACAAAGATGTCGCGGTGCTCGTCGGGGCTCAATAAGGTATGACCGGCACGGATGAGGCGGATGGCGGCTGCATTGTTAGGCATTGGCGGATGATGAGGACATGAGGGGACTGCAGGAGGAGGAGGAGGAGGGGGGGGAGGTCGGGAGGCGGGGGAGAACATCTCTTGGACGGGCGGGCGGTGATACAACAGGAGGATTATCTCGGAGGAGAAGGACGGTGCGGACTTCAGCTGTGTGTGATGAGGTGGTTGTGGGAGGCAAGGGCGCGTGAAGAGTGTGGGGCAGAAAGAACAAAGATCATGCTTTCCGCGTCAGCGAGGGGTCCAGCGGCGTGATCATCTTGTTGAGCTTCAAGTCAAGTTGCCCCCCCAGATACGCACCTAATCTTACTCTCTGCTTGCCTGCCCTTTACTGCTACAGGCCTTACCAAGCCCTCCTCCACAAGAATGAAGTTGTTCGCAGCCGTCTTCGTGCTGGTGGCCGCCATCAGCACCATTTTGACAGTTAATGCCTTTGTCCCCCACCCGCCCCCCTCGCCCTTCATAGCTGGTAGTAGCACCAGCACGATGGGCAGGACAAGGCGCTCGGCTGCCACTCTTGTCGCCCCGACGTCGTCCATCAAGTCGAGTGTGCAAGACACCTTGAAGCAGGCGTTTCCATCAGTCCAAATTCCTGCAGAGTTCTTGTCCGCCGTCAGCTCCCCCGGGATGGGCACGGACTTGGAGCGAGCATTAATTCGCGGCAAGGCATTTGCGGCCATGGCGCCGCGCGTGTTGATTACCAGGGGCTGGGACGTGTTGTCCGACGATTTTGTGTACTACAGTAGCGCAACGGGCAAGTTGGACCGTGCGGGATTTCTTGGCTTGGTGTGCATCATGGAACGGGCTTTGCCGGACTTGCAGCAATCTGCCTCTAAGTTTGAGGTGACGAGCGACGGGGCAGTGATGTACGTCTCGGAAGCTGTAGGCACTTTTACAGGTCAGCTTATCATCAGCGAGACAATGCAAGAAGGCAATGGACTCAAGTACCAGGGGTTAAGGGAGGCGTGCGTCGTGGCATTTAATGACGATGGGCAACTGCAGAGTTTGAGCGCAGGATTGGTAGTGGAGGAGGAAAGCGACGGCAAGGATGAGAGCGTGGCGGAGGCAGCGCAAGTGGAGTTGATGAAACGGTTGGCCTCGCATGTGCAAAAGTTGGAGATGACGCCGACGGGCAAGTCGGCCCGGGAAAAAATTCAACAAGACATCGATAGCACTCAGGCAAAGATTGACGCGTATGAAAAGGCGGGGGAGACGGTGAAGGTGGGAACAGGGGCAGGGCTTGGAGGACTTTTGCAGGCGCTGGGAGTCGATGTGCCGAAAGCGGAGATTTTGAGCGACGTGTTGGTGTCGCATGCATCGGAGCCATTGCTGGTGATGGAGGCGAGCGATCTGATCACAGTCCCGACGGAGTGTGATGCATTGATGGATAACATTAATCCAATGACTACAGTCTGGTAAGGAAAGAACAGAGGGAGGGGTATAGGAACGGGTAGGCGATGTAAGAAGGAAGAATGAACGAATATCCCAGAAGGGAAGGGGAAAGGGGGGATGGGATGGATCTGAAGGAGAGGCAAGTACAGTAAAGCCATCGGTAGGGCACCGATTTTGGAGGGTAGGGAGAGTAGGCATTCATTACCAGCAACAGCTACAGCAGCTACAGCAGCAACAGCGCTAACAAAAAAGAAAAGGGGAAGGCCAACCACAAGCAAAGAAGCTCACAAACAGACGCAACCTTCATCGATTATCGACCTAGTTTACTTTTACTTTACCAAAGCACCCTCTCTCGTTTACATCACCGTCATCCGTTTATCATCCGTTTATCATGATTTCTTCACCACACGGCTTCCACCTCCTCCATCTATAAACAGAAACTGCAACAACGTAGTTTGCTTGCTCTTTTTCTCCCGTGTGGCACCGCCCTGTGGCTGCTGCTGCTGCCATTTTGTTTTATGCGTGGGTTGGGAGGGTAGTGATGGTTGTTGCTGCTGCTGGCTGGGTACGGGTGTCGCTGCATGAGACCTTGCCGAAAAGGAGGAAAAGGAAGAGGATGAGGAGGAAGAGGAGGAAGGAGCAGACGATACAGTCGTAGTACTGTCTGGAGTCGGAGGAGGGGCTCTGACTGCCGGTGGAAGAAAAGAGGAGGAAGAGACGGAAGATGGGACAAAGGCAGCGACTGATATTTGCGGCTCTATCTGGGGTGATATTTGCTGTAGAATAGGTACCGTTGGCCAGGATGCTTCCTTAACTCTTGTTGTGGTTGTGGTTGTGGTTGCTGCGGCTGCTGCGGCTGCTGCGGCTGCTGTTGCTGCTGACGTGGACAGTATCCTCTTGGCAGCGGCGACGGGCTTTGCCTGCACTATACGAGGGGCCGGGGGGAAGACCACGACCGGAGCAGAATCTCCTGCTGCTGCTGCTGGTGCCATGCCCACCACCGCCGATGGTGGTTCTGCTACTGGTGCTGCAGGTGCTACTGTTGCTGCTGCTACACAGTGACCTTCCTCCTTGGACCCCGCTCCCTCCTCCCTCCCTCTTCCTCCACCACCCTCTTCGCCGCTCGAGTACTCGTCAATATTATCATCGGGCAATTCCACAGCCGTAACCCCCACTTCGAAAGTATTCTTGCCTGCTCGTCGTCGCTTCACCCCTCCTCCTCCTCCTCCTCCTCCTCCTCCTCCTCCTCCTCCTCCTCCTCCTCCTCCTCCTCCTCCTCCTCCTCCTTCTCCTTCTCCTTCGGCCCCCAGCCCTTTCCCCCTTTTCTCAGTACCGATGGCCACTCCGCGAGCCGCCGGTGGAGACATGAGATTTGAAGATGGATTGGTTTTGCCACTGCTGCTGCTGGTGGTGGTGCCTGGCTGCTGCTGCTGCTGCTGCTGCTGCTGCTGCGGTTGCTTCATCATTGCTTGCCTTACTTCCGCAGCGCTCTGCAGCACCAAGGGCGGGGGGGCAGCCCCCTCCCCTGCACTTCCTGCGGTATTTTTGGAGACTGAATGCTGTTGGGAGTATTGCTGGAGCTGAGAGGACGACGAAGATTGATTTTCCTGATTGTTTGTCTTCCTCTTCCTCCTCGTCGTGATGATGGTCATTGATCCTTTAGTTGCTTGAACTTTCTTCCCTCTCTTCTTCGCCTTAGTAGGACATACAGCAACAAACGCTTCTGCTTCGCCGTCTTTATTCTTTCCCCCTGGTCCTGCCTCCCCTTCACCATCGTCCCGTACAGCTCCAATCGTCTCCTCCTCCTCCTCCCCATCCGTCGCCGAAGTAGAGCTACACAGGCCGCCCGCCTCAATAGCATTTACCGCCGTCCCAGAACCGATCCCCTCGATTCCATTGATACAGGTGGTGATACTGCTACTGCTACCGCTACTTGTGACAACAAACCATGGATGCCTCAACGCCTGATCGACCTTCAGACGCGTACTGGGTGATGCAGTCATAAGCTTCCGCACCAGGTCCTTTGCCTGCCCACTGACCCCCTCCCACTCCGGCCCCTCAAATGTGTACGTGGCCGTCCGAATCTGCTCAAACAAAGAAGTATCATCGAAAGGTGGCGTCCCGCTCAACGCTATATATAGAATAACGCCCAGGCTCCACATGTCCGCCTCCCTCCCATATCTCCCCGTGCCTAGGGTCGTGTTCCGCCTCTTCAACACCTCCGGCGCAAAATACTGCGGTGTCCCACAAAATGTCTTCAAACCCTCGCTTGTCGTTCGCTTGGCCAAGCCAAAATCAGTCAGCTTGACATCGACATCTGACTCCTTGTGGACCAACAAGATGTTTTCGGGCTTCAGGTCACGATGGACTATGTTCCGTGCGTGAAGGTACTGAACAGCCTGGAGGACGTGCCGCATCAGCTCTCGAGCCGCTGATTCCGTGTACCGTCCCCGGTCAATGATCCGATCAAACAAATCTCCCCCCCGCACCAATTCCATCACCAAGTACAAAACATCTTCCGTCTGAAAAATGTCTTGCAGCCGGACCACATGCGGGTGGGCAATAGTCCTCAGAACCTCCGCTTCTTGCACCAACTCCGTAGGACTCAACCCGGGGGTCAAACCAAACTTCCTCGTTTCTATCACCTTCACCGCCCACGATTCCCCCGTTTTGCGGTGCAGCGCCACATGGACACGGCCGCATGTCCCCCTCCCAACCTCTTCGCGAATGTCATAAAAATCCTCGATCCGCCTCGCACCATTTCCTCCGAACAAACCAAATTTTCTCCCTCCCATCCCTGCCCCCCCTGCCGATGTCTGCCCCCGCAAGGTCACGGCTGCAGCAGCTGTCGAGGAGGAGGAGGAAGAGGAGGGCTGGAAGGAGGACATGCCTCCACCTGCAGCAGGGGCAGCGGCAGTGACGACCGATGGGGCAAAAGCAGTGGCCAAAGAGGAGGGAGAATTTTCGCCACCCACACCACTGCTGAGAGGACGACGGACCTGAGGCTGATGGGGTTCCATAGGGATAAAGACGTAGGAGGCTGCCTCATAATCTTGATCGTCTCTCGCCTTGACTAGACACAATTCATCCCCCGAATTCAGCAACCGACGTTGGCTCTTGGCGAGACGCACACGACGGTTCACAAACGTTCCGTTTGAGCTCGAATCTTCCACGTAAACCTTAAACGTGATCCTTCCCCCCGGCTCCCGATTCTCTTGGCAATAAATCCGGCAATGCTGGGAAGAGATGCGCGCATCTTCCAATCGAATGTCACAAGAGTGGCCCCTCCCCAATATGTAGGTGTTGATTTGCCCGTTCGATGTTTCCGCTGGCCGTGGAAAGAGCTTGATGTGCGCGGCACCACGTTTCAACGGCAGCAGGCGACCCCAGGGCTCGGGGGGGCGCTCCTTGGCTGCAGCATTGCCATAGCTGCTGCTGCTTGCCTCTTGCTGACTGAGCTGACTCGCCTCTCCCATCAACGTTTTTTCCTCGTACGATTCGAGAAAGTCGTCTTCCACCTGCGTAGGGCCACGACTGGAGAAGCTTTCGCTGTCGCCCTCGCCATCCCCGCCGCCTTTCCCCGCGCTGCGAGGCGACCACAGCATCATACGTTCGTTGACAGTAATTTTGTGTGGGCGGACTGAGCAAAATTTCTGGGCTCAGGGCCGGAGAGGTGGGTGTGCACCGCGCAGGCGATGCGGTGACTGGCGGAAAGGTCGGACGGTGTGCGTACACGCAAAGTGGTCGAATCGGGTAGAAGCCCAGAGCAGCGGAGGAGGGAGGCAAAGCGAAGCACAGGGCCCGCGCTTGCTGGGCAGCTTTGGTTGAGCCTGCCTGGCAGAGGGTGGAGGAAAAAACAGGAGAGGGGTGGGCGTCTTGCTTGTACGCGTGAGGTGTGTGTGTATGGTTGCGGTTGAAATTAAAAAGAACGGCGTGATATACAGAAAGAAGAATGCTTTCATCTCGCCAACAGCACACTACAGGGAGCGAGAAGATGCAGCGGCATCTAGGGGCAGCCAGCCACGCTGCGGATCTCCGTCCCAAGCAAATGGCTGTGGGTCCAGGGCAGCCCTAACATGACGCACCTCTTAATTATCCCTCTAAACTGACAATCACCCTGACAACAGCTGATCCCTCCGAATCCTCCCCCACCACTACCGAGCAGGCCTCCCCAACTGAGTTGCGCTGCCTTACTGTACACCCTGGCTCTCCCTCCCCAGAGGATGGCTGAGGGTTACGGATGGCATGGACAAGATGTATCACTAAATCATTCGCTTTCGTTCACAAACACATGGTTGCAGGCGAAATGGGGGTCAAGAAAGAGCTAGCACTCTCCCCCCCGGTCTCCCCAGCAGCACCCTCACCCTCTATCGTCTTGCCACATCATCTGCACCACACGACACCTGGACCGAAGGGTCATGCCTACAAGGAGATTACGGACGAACCGATCGATGAGGAGGAATTCTGGACGAACATGGGCAAGGTGAGTGTTTCGGTGGGTGCGAGGGGGGATATTCCGTGTACGTCTCCTCGAGAGCTGTGAAGGGGTTCTGGGTCGGGAGAGTAAAATACGAAGAACGCAAATGGTTGATGGACAGTCAGATTTTCTCAATCATATCGTATGAGTCTACCAGCCTTCTCCTTCCAACCTCTTCTCTCCCGTTCCCTCGACACTTGAACAGCTTCACAATATCGGCCTCTGCCTCGTCTATGCCCTCGTCGGCTTTGTCCCCAGCTTCGTTTCCACGCCTCTCTCCGTCTACCTAGTCCACACCCTCAACGCACATCCCGTCATCCAAAATCAAATCAGCATCTGCATGTCCCTTCCTTGGGCATTAAAAATCTTCTTAGGCTTCACGAGTGATGCACTGCCCCTATGCGGGGAGCGGCGACGACCTTACATCTTTCTAGGAACCTTGTCATGGGCTGGTTTCTTTCTCTATTTAAGCTATGTTGGAAATCCTTCCGGACCGATACTGGGCCTTTGTTTGTGTCTTTCTACGGTGGGTATGGTGTTGTGTGATACAATTTCGGACGCGATGATCGTGGAAAGGTCGACGATGGAATGCGAAGAGGACCACGGACACTTGCAGTCATTGGTGTATGCTGTGAGGTTCGGCGCGGCGGTGGTCGGTGCTGTGTTAGGAGGTTTAGTTTACAATGAGTGGAGTTTTCGCATGACTTTTGCGGAGATTATGTGTCTGGCGGGGGCACTGCCTTTGGTGTTGCTGCTGCCTTCCTTGGGTTTTGTGAAGGACATGCGTCGTCCACGCTCGTCTTCTGTTGTGGTTGCCGCTGCGGGAGATGGGGCTATTGTTAGTGTGGGGGAAGGCGTGGAGGAGATAGAGGGGCACCCGCCTGTGTCGCAGCAGTTGAGGCAGATCTGGGATACGGTAACGTTGCGTGTGGTTTTCCAACCGATGGCCTTTGTCTTCATGTATAACCTGTTTCAAGTGCCGAATGTGAGCTGGAACTCATTTTTGCAATTGACCCTGGGGTTTACCCCTCTGATGTTGGGGGCCTTGAGCTTTGGGGGGCGCCTGATGACGTTCGTCGGGATCCTGATTTATAAGCGGTATTTCCTGCGGTCGAGCTGGAGGGCGGTGTATGTGTTCTCGACAGTCTTGTTAGCTTTGTTGAGCGTCTTGCAATTGTTGTTGATCTTCCAGATAAATACATATTTTGGAATCAGCAATTTTTTGTTCTCGCTGGGAGATGACGTGATGAGTGCTTTTATTACGGGTGCGTCGGGGGGAGGAAAAAGAGAAAGGGAGGGAGGGAGGAACGTGAAGGCTCTATGTGGCAAGTTTAGAGCTTCCATTATTTACACCGCATAATTTTTACCTTCTGCCATTTCTCACCTTCTGTACCTTTCCTCTTCCCCACTTTTCCTCACAGGCATGCAATTCCTCCCCCTAACCATCGTGTACATGAAGCTGTGCCCGGGCGGAAGCGAAGGAGCCACCTACTCAATGCTGACAACTTTCAGTAATCTCGCCCTTATTCTTGGCAACTCCGTCGGCTCGCTTTTCTCCCTTATCTGGGATGTCAGCAATGGCGCGATGCGGCGAAGCGATCTTTCGGGTCTGTGGAAGTTGACGGTGCTGACCTCCTGCCTTTCCCCCTTGCCGTTGGTTCTCCTCTTCTTGCTTCCCTCGGACAGGGAGCAAGAGAAGCAGATGCGGAGCCGCGCGGGGGCAAGCAAGTGGGCAGGGATGCTTTTTCTTGCTACGCTTGCGGGGAGTTTGGCTTGGATAATCGGACAAGGGATTTACGTCCTTTGCAATCAGAATCTGAACCGCGGCTAGTCATATTAGAATCAGAGAAATAGCATGCACTCAGCGGGAGTGCCAGTGGCAGCGCTCAGTGGTCACTGGCTTACTCAGATTTGGGTGGTGATGTCGTACTACTCGTGAGAAGGGAGGCAAGGGCAACATCACCTCAATTCCCACACTTAAGAATGGCTGGCAACTCCGCCCTCCGGTGTGTTGAGGATCCTACCCTTCGACCGACCCCCTCTCCCTCATTTTCTCCCTTCTCCCTTGTTCATATTTAGTCAATAACAAGAAATGTGAGGGAGTGAAACCAATAGACTCTGGCGGCAAACACAGACACTGACAATTTTGATGAGTAATGATGAGGTTCCCATTTTTGATAATGAGGTTTCCATTTTTGACCCGAATGCGGCAGCAAATAAGCAGCCTATCCTTGTGCAAACAAAGCAACGAAACATAATCCTCCAAAAGCAAAAGAAGAAGGAGAAAAAGTAGGATGTAAAGAAAAATGGAAAAGTGAAGCCATCTTCTCAAGAAGACGAGGAACACCCAAATGCTGTTCTGCGTCACGCAGTGGCCGTCCAAATGCTGGTCTACGTCACGCAATGGCCGTCCTGTCAGACTTATTTCGAATTAATATTCGTTTTCTCACAGTCTTGCCTTCCCTACCTTCCCTCCTCTCCCACTTTTCTCATCCCAGTCACAGCACAGCACATGCCCCATGCCCGTGCACTCAATCTATATTCTCAACGCCCAAGACAAAGTCCTCTTCCGTAAGCACCTAGACGCTGAATGGCGGCTGATAAGTCACATCGACGACCGCCTCCAATGGGAGCGGGTACTCTACCGAAACACACGCAATAAATCACCTGCATTGCCCGGCGCGTCTCAATTCTTTCAAGAAAGGGAAATAAACGTCGTCTATCAAGGGTTCTACGACGTTGTCGTTTTTCTGGCCGGCACGGATGAGTGTGACGAGATGACATGTACGTACTGCGAAGGAAAGGATTGCGATTTTCCTTCCTGCGTCATTGTCTTTCATAAGGCACAGAAGCCTTCCAATTGTTTTCATAAAAATCCAATCTACTTAACTTTCGCGACACACACACACTTACGCACACACAGTGACGGACCTACTTGTCGTGGTGCAAGAACTTCTCTGTTTGGCATGTGGGGGCAAAAAAAAAATAAGCGCCGCTAATGCTAGCGTTGAATCCGAGTTTCTTCATAAAGATGGTGGAGCATTTGCCAAATTTTCTATTTATGTAGACCATATGATGCCACATGGTTTCGTGGCCTCGACAAACGTTGATCTCATTGACAAGCTGGCCAAGGGAAAACCAGTGGTATAATTTCAGAGTATTGAAAAGAAGGAAGAAACCTGTATAGTTGCATAACCAAAGCCCAAGAGATTTCTAGAACATACATGTTCAAACGTGATATTTATTCTTTCCTACTTGATGCATTTTGGGGGGGCAAGGGGACGATGCTTATCAGGGAGTGAGCCTGAGTTTGCTACCACTAGCTTGGCGTCCTGGGGTACACATTGAAACCAGACGAAGGTGGAGGCTATGAGAAAGCCTCCCATAAACGTTTTTTCTTTCCATCTATTATAGCAGCTGGTTCCCGTAGGAAGCAGGTAAAATCACATGCCTGCCATTTATCATCCACGCGCCTCTCATGTCGCCATGTCCTGATCCTGGCGGCCTACCGGGTCAAAACATGCAATTCAAGAGATACCGCGCAAGCGGAGCCGACTCAATGGTTTCCACTTTTGACCTTATCTACACATCATTTCTAGCAAAATGGTTGATTCAATCATATAATCATATGAATGATATGTAGACCATCTTGATCTAGCATATTTCCTTAACTCGTCACATCCGGGGCTTGGTACCGCACAAACGATTCACAATAATGATGCGACAGCTTCGTCACATCAGTTTCCTCAATTGTAAACCGGAAATCATATCCAGCCATCACATAAAGCTCTATAAAAATTCTTTCACCATCCTTCCCCATGTCGTGGTTTATACACTCAGGACATCTCGACATCATATGTGGCATATCCAAACTTGCGTTGCACTCCTTCACCATCCTCGCCAACCGCTGTCTTCTTGCTTCCAATACAGCTTGTCCCCGCTCCGTGTACATCTCGCTGTCCTTCACTTCCCCCCGACCAAGCAAATAATCAGTGTATCGACGCACTGGTA
Organism: Nannochloropsis oceanica; assembly: GCA_004519485.1. Classification (NCBI taxonomy): domain Eukaryota; class Eustigmatophyceae; order Eustigmatales; family Monodopsidaceae; genus Nannochloropsis; species Nannochloropsis oceanica. The sequence continues at coordinate 805,435 of CP038128.1, forward strand.
GGTCGGACGCCATCAAATGTGGGCTCGCCAACACAAAAACCACCTCCAAAGGATTTATTGGCAGACCATCATTCAGCAGCGGAATGCTCGGGTCATCCCCTGCCATGCAAGGCACCTCTATCTCCCTCAAACGTGTCAGATTTAAGCCTTGATACCGGAGCATAAGACAATCCACACCATACCCCGCCCCCACCACTGCACGGGTCGCTCCCAGCTCGTGCCGCTCCCTCGCCGTCTCCATGTCCATCGCACACTCCAGTACGCCTTGTTCCAAAATTAGCTGTAGTCCTATCCTGTCTGTGGCCCACACAGGTGCCTGAACGTGGAGCTCTGCCTCGCAACTGACAGACCTCCCCACCAGCTTTATCTCGTCGCTTAGTCGATCAGTGAACACACTCGTCCAAGGCTTGGTTGGCTGGGGGGCGGTAAAGCGATTTTGATGCGTTCTTCGTGGACGGGGACGATGCATGTAGCGTGGTAGGAAAGGACCTCGCACCGATGAATCCACAAAGACAAAGTGCGCGTAGCGGGACAAGAGCCCCTCTCTTGTCAACGGCAGGCCTGCAACTGTCTCGTTGCCGACGCCGCTACTGCTGTCAGAATTATTATAATTGCTGCTACTTAGCATATCTTGAAGGCCGCTGCACCCTAAGCAATCTTGCGGCCGTTCCAGGACGCGGACGTTGACAGCAGGAGGGATTACAACGGGCGGCCCCGTCACTTCTTTCTCTCTGCCCTCAATGCTTTTCAAACCCAGCGGAGCAGCCGGAGCAGGTGGAACCAGGAAAAGATAGTCCACGAAGTGCTCCGACTCTCCCCCTACGCCGACCTTAAGAAAGAAATCCACGTTTTCGCCGTGCAAGTTGTCGAGCGACGATGAAGAGTGATGCACGTTGTAAATGACCAGCGTCTTCTCCCCCAAAGAAGGCAATGCCGCGGCCCTTGCGGCGTCGTCCGAGCGACCAACCTTCCCAGTATTGATTGGTACGCTACCTTCCCACCATTGGTTCCACACACTTCGAGACTGGAGGACCCGCAAATCTCTAGACATCGTTGGCACTGCCTCTGAGACCCCTTCCCATTTCTCCAGCAGACCGTAATCCCAGCAAAGCAAGCCCACGCTTAAAAGGAAACACATTATGCCCGCAAACCGAGGCAGACGCTCGGATTGCTGCTGGTGCTGAAAGGGGTCGGGGAGTGTCATGCTGCTTGCTGTCTCGTCGGTCGTGTGGGGTGGCCCTAGGCAGGCTTCGTGCGGCGCTTCGTCGTGTGCTGCCGGGAGACGGGTCCGCGTTTTCCCTCCAGAGCACGGGCACCAGGCTTACGCCGTCCGCTGCTGTTGCCACCTTGTCCTCGTTGTCGTAGCTGTGCTATAGCTGTCGTAATAAGGGAAAGGATAGGGAGAGTCAGGGTGTGTCGTGTGACATCAGCTGAAGAAAGAAGCCACGACCTCCCCACCCCCCGTCCGTCTTCCTCCGCCCGTCTTAATGACCCATTCCAAACCAACGTGCCATTCCAGCCCCATTATGCCTACGCATACTTAATAACTTATTAAATCAAATTCAACTTTTCGACAGGAAAATTGGCGCCGCCGAAACTTTAGGTGTGGGATTTGTCAACTCCCTACATTGTCATCGACCTAATCATGCGGCGGCAGCTATGCTGCGCTGCTGCTGCTACTGCCGCAAGTACTCCCATCAAGCGACTATCCTTGTCGATGCGAGGTTGGATCATCAGTCCAGCCTGTACATTTTCCACCTCTGCCATAAGCCCGCGGGTCCTTGGCCTGGCCGAAGGCGTGCTCAAGGGCGACCGTCTCTCGTTGAGCCGGGCCATAACGCTGATTGAGTCCTCCAAGGAAAGCCATAGACAAGAGGCTGAGGCATTATTGGACCACGTCGTCCGCGAGCGCAGTCGAAAGGTCAAAACATATCGGCGGCCGAATTCGAATACTGCTATGGCATCTAGCAGCGACAGCAGAAGCAGCAGCAGCAGCAGCGGCAGCACCAGCGGCAGCCTCCGAAAGGGCACTCGCCCCCTGCGGATTGGCATCGCCGGCCCCCCAGGTGCCGGCAAGTCCACTTTTATTGAGTCCCTGGGCATGTATTTGCTGGATAGCAAGGGACTGGTGCGTCTACGGATGAGGGGGAAAGACAATAAATCTGGATGCAGTAGAGGAGAGTAAAATGTACCACATTCGCCTCACTTCTCTCTCATTTCTTCTACCCCTATGACCACGCACAGCGCGTAGCCGTCATCGCGGTCGATCCCTCTTCGTCTCGCAGCGGTGGTTCAATCTTGGGGGACAAGACACGGATGTACGAGCTGTCTAAGGACCCTCGGGCATTCGTACGTGCCTGCCCGACCAGTGGGGTGCTTGGGGGGGTGGCACGCTATACGAATGACGTCGTGCTGCTATGCCAGGCGGCTGCTTTTGATGTTGTATTCATCGAGACGGTGGGGCTGGGACAATCGGAGATCATGATCGACCAGACCTCGGATATGCTGTTGCTGCTGGTGCCGCCCGGAGGGGGGGATGAGCTGCAGGGCGTTAAAAAGGGCATTATGGAGGTGGCCGACGTGGTGGTGGTCAATAAGGCTGATGGCCACTTACTCACAGCTGCGCAGCACACAGCTGCTGAGTATAAACATGCCTTGTGTTTTCAGCGACGGAAATGGGAGCCGTGGACGCCGACTGTGACAATGTGTTCAGCTTTAAGAAGGGAGAAGATTGCGAAGGTCTGGGAGGAGGTTAGTCGGTGCAGTGACGTGTTGGACAAGACAGGGTTTTTGAGGTTGAAGAGGAGAGATCAAGGAAGGCATTGGATGTGGAGTAGTTTGGAAGATTTGCTCGTGAGGAAGGTGAGGGGGTCGGGGGCGGTGGAACGGAAGGCGGTAAGGATGGAGGAGGAGCTGGCGGATGGTACCTTGACGCCACGATCGGCGGCCGAGATGTTGTTGGTTGCCTTTTTAGAGGAGCAACGGACCACCGAAGTGGCGAGAAAGAAGTAGCGCAGGAAGAGGAGGAGGCATAGAAATAAAGATAAAAGGCAGAAAGGTAGACATGTACAGCGACGGATGTGTTCAACCGAAAGATGAAATGTTACGACGTGCGGGCAGGGATTGTTTTTTTTTTCGATTTTGGCAATCTGCTGGAAACCGACAACTTGCGGGTCAGCTTAGGCCTGAAACATGTTTTGTGAGTAAAAAAGTCAGGGGTGGGGAATAGCATGTGTTGTTCAGTGGTTGCACTCCCTTATTTTTCATGTTCAATTTTCTCTTCTTTTCTCCATTTTGCTTGCGTTTCATCTTCTCACATGCCATACTCCTTGCCCTAAGCGGTTCGTGACGTCTCTCACAACGAGAATTGTATATACTTAGTTTCTTAGTTTTTTCTTTCTCTCTTCCACCTCTCCACACACAAGAGTACTTTCTGTCCCTTACCACGTTATATCAAATTGTTCAACACGACGCGGTGGCGGTAGAAGAGAAAGGAAGAGGTTTGGCAGTTCTTTCTCCTTGCTGTAGTTGTCGCAGCTTCACGAACTTTTCAGCCCTTGATATTCGTTTCCCTTCCTCCTATGGCCCGTCAAAATGCCTTTGCCTTTCCGTCCTTCTCTCCTGTTCGCTCGGTACAGTCCACACGTACGGACGCTTGCTCGTCAATCAATGACCAGAACAACTGGAATTGAAAAAAAAATCTTCCCTCCATCCCTCCTTACCTCCCTTTCCTCCTGCAGCTTAGAGAAGGTCATCGTCACTGTAGCACAGCTCCTCATCATCTCCCAACCGCTGGGCGTCACCCCAATATTCAGCATTCTTGAAGCTGCCACTGTTGTAATCGCCACCTAGTCCAGCGCCCATGGCCATAGAGCGTTTGATCTTGTAAAAGTCAGCCTCCCCTCCCTCCTCCCCATCATCCCATCTCCTTGCTACCTGATCTCCGTCACTAGCTACAGCTGCGCCGGACACAAGTGCAGGAAAGTCGCTCCCCACACAACCACCAGCCACCTCCTCCTCTGTCGCCGAGCCTGCGTCCGGCCGATCAAAGGGACTCATCCGGGACTTCTTTTTGTCGCGGCCCTTGCCACCGGTACTGCCCGGTCCGCCCTCCTGTGTAATGATAATCTCCTGTCCGTCAAGCCCATCGCTGCTGTCGTCGTCGTGGACTTCCGCCACATGCATGCCGCCACCGCTATCACCACAGTTGGGAGTGTCGTGGCTGTGACTGTGAGGGCGGGAGGATGACCCGGGCGTCTTGACCACCGCAGCGTAGGAAGGGCCGCCAGATTGTGGAAGATCATTGCTACTAGAGGGAGAAGAGGAGAATGAGAAGTGGGAAGTACCAATCATGGTTTCTTTTGGGTCGAATTCATGGAGTCGCCGGCGCCAGGCCCGGACCAGGCCATTAAACCGCTTGGTGCTGATACGAGCGTGGATGTCGGGTGTCTTTGGGTCGGCGCGACGCCGACGTTCCTTTGGCACCAGCTGCGTGTACCGGTCATAGCCCAACGTATTTTTGCCGTAGTCCACCTGCTTTTGGCGCTGCCGGAGTCGGTGCGGGTCCGTTTCTTCCCCCAGCACCGCCACGGTCAGCGCTCCCGTCCCTCCTGCCGCATGCCTATTGCCGCGGGCTTGGAGGACACTGCTATTTATCTCAGGGGTGGCGCCAACAAGGCAACTGGGTAGGCGGGGCTTGGGCGCTTGGCCCTCCTCGACTTCGGCACGCACGCGCTTGCTTGCCAAGCGCTTTTGGGACGGGGGGACGGAAGGGAGGGAAGAAGGTGAGGAGGGAGGTAGCAGGTGGAGAGGGTAAAAAAAAGGCGGGGACTTACCGCCGGGAGTTCCGTGTCCATGGGGTGGAGGCTGACGTTGGCTTTGGCTGGGGCTATAGGTGGATGCCTTGTCTTTTTATCCTGTACGATCGAGCGGGGGTGGCGAGGCATTGATCGACGATTTTTATATGTTCGTGTTGGCTTGATTGCAGGCGGGAAAATGAAGGCAAGACATCATCGGCGATCGACAGCGAGTTCCACCATCAGACACGCCCCGGCCGTCCTGTTGTTGATTTGATCACGACCCTATTCACAAATACCGCAAACCACATCGATACCTGCACAAACAGGGTCAGGATTAAGATGGAAGGTAGAGAAGCAGGAAGAAGCTCCCAGCTTGAGTCAACAACGGCGCCACCATCCCAAAGAGAAAAAAAGCAACAGCTGGACCAGGTGCAGCCTGCAACGACGCAGACGCATGAGACCCCTGACCCCACGCTGGCCATAGGGAACTCGCCCCGCTTTTTGGGTGACCGACAGCCCCTTCCCGACGAGCTCCAGCTCCTAGAAGATTTTCAGCTCCTGCTTGACGAGGGCCAAGTTGCGTTGCCGCGCAGGTACGTACGTGTTAGGACTTTTTGTGTCAATCCCTGCTGTGATCTTGCTTACTTCTGATGGAGTTCCTTGTGGGGAATCTCTTCTCAGCACACGTGCACTTACCACGATTTGGGCGTGGTGCATCTCCGTCTCCTTCATTTCGACCTCCCTTGGTGTGCGTGGCCCATGCCGATATCTAGAAAGTGCACTTCGATGGGAGAACGCTCAAAAATGTATTGTTTTGTTGTTGTTGAAAATATCAAATGCGCCCCATTATGAATTATTGGATTTGAACGAAGAGGGTGCATGTTCGTGGAAGCTCCGCGATTTCAAAAGGTAACAGCGGAGACCGATTTAGTCACCACAAGAGTACATTGGAAGGTGGGCACACTCCTCAATCTTCTCCTCAGCCCACGGTTTCATTTATTCTTTCACGCATAATAACACACAGCTTTTGGGAGGCCAATTACAATGAGTCGCGATGCAGTCTCTTTTGGCGCTTCCTCGTCGCCAACGAAGGCCACCTTGCGCACGCAAAAGAGCAGCTGACCAAGGACATAGCCTGGAGGGAGGATATAAAGCTCTATGAGCTGCAGGGCCGAACACGCGAAGAAATAGTTGGCGTGGATGATGCTTTTTTCTTGGAGCAGTACCCGTGCATTTTCCTAGGCTACGAAGACGAAGCTAACAACTATGCTCCTGTAGTGTATAGGAGTTTAACGCACTTGCAGACCAAGGCTTTGGCAGCAAAGGGCGTGACAGTCGAGAAAATGGTCAAGCACGAGCTCTGGCAGTATGAGACGGATTGCAAGCTCTTGTTCTCGCATCCCGAAAGCTTCCCAGCTCGGCAACTTAAAGTTATCATTGACATTAATGGTATGACCTGGGGGCAATGCACCAAAGACTTGGTGAGCATCCTCTCTGGATTTTCATCTTTCAGCAAGCTCCATCACCCTGAACGCCTGCAGAAGCTCTTCATTATTGGTGCGCCCAAACCATTTCTCTTTATATGGAATACTATCATTTCACACATCATTCCGGTGAGTACCAAGAATAAGATCACGATTCTACACACATTTGAAGGGCATCTGTGGCTGGAGGCATGGATGGCGAAGCTCCCGGCAGCCTTGGAGGACGCAAAAGCCAAGGCAGCATCAGCACCGACGGGGCCAAAATAACTTGTGTGTGTGCGCAGAGAAATATGATAAGGACATGAACATGTAAATATTGAAGTATTGAAGAAACCTCTCTGTTGTGGGTCAACTTGTGAAGATCGCGGAGTCCATCCCACTAACTCGGGACACGCTGTCTCTGGTGTCTTGGCTGCCTACCTTTTTTTTAACCATACAAAAGCACAATCAAATTCCAGGAAACTGATCACAATAGCTAGAGTAGAGGTGGACTTGTCACTTTTATCGAGTCACATCTGGAATTGGTTGTTGCTGACCAGTTTGGGGTGAAAATCACCGTGAGATTTCTTGGCACGATGTTCCTCGTGATGCGGACGACGAGCTCTTGCCGCTTTATGTCAATGCTCACGTATCATAACAAATATCAAACGCAAACGAAAAATATGACACTACAGAAAAAGGCGTGCAGTTACTTGCATGAAACGTGTTAAGATGGAGAGCTTAGAACCTTTGCTGTACAGTTTAAAAAAAAAAACTTAAAAAAAAAACTTAAAACTTAAAATGACTGACAAAAACATGTTGAAAGCCGCTCATCGCAGCTCCCTTCTTCATGTGTCCCCCAGAAATTCAGCGCAACCGAACAGTAGTAGATGATGAATCCCTGACATCGCCTTCTTGCCTCCCTCCTCAACTAATGTGTGCAAAAGTTGCCCCAAGGGATGTTGGCGACCTCCTGGCTGACAGACATGATATGTTTCACAACTTATTCACGCGAGTTGGCTTGTTGGTTACAGGATCTGGGGGGTGCCTCATAGAGAATACGAACAACAGACTCCATGGGAAGATGTTGGAGGTCAAGGATATTTGTGCGGGAAACTGGTATTTCTCGGACCATGTGTCGGCATAAATCCAACATGAACTGCACATACCCGGAGTCGGACATCTCTTGACCGTTGCTTGGAGGAGCATTTTTAAATCGAAGCAAACGCCCCACGCAGATGCTTGCGCTTTTGGGCCCCAAGTCCTCGCTATTGGGACCAAGGCACCTCTTAAACGTACACCATATATCTATATCACTGGCACATCGACCTATCTACAATATACAGACAAACCTCCGTCCTGTCTGGTCCCATAGTCGCTCTCCTTCGCTAGATCTACCAAGTGCCTTCTCCAAAGCACTTGCCAGCTGGCAAGCAAGCAAACAAGGGCGTGCCTTGGGCGCACTTGCACACAAAAGAGACGTGGATTACGGGCCTAAGGAAAAGCGATATATGGATAGCATGGAGCGGAAAATCAACGACGTCAAGAGCCATTTGGAAAAGGTACGCTCATCGGAGGCATCTACAACGGTTTTTTTAACGACTAACCCCCCCTCCATTCTCCTCCCCTCGATTTCAATCCACACAGGGCGTGCGCTCCATCAAATACGCGGCAAAGTATGGCACCCACTTCAATGTTTCGAATTCCACTATTCGCAATCGCAAGGAGGAATCGATCGACACCCTTATGAAGCGGCTGTACGTCATGCCATTGCCGAAGGAAAATCAGGGCCTGTTGCACGTAAGTAGCCTGCTTTTCCCTGTCTGTCTCTCCAACCATTCAAATGCTCTTACCTTGGTTATGTTTGATAATGCATACGATTGGCTCACTTCTTTCTCATTTTGGCGTCACTTTAGGGCATGGATTTTCTTGACGACGAGGAGGAAGACGAGGAGGACGAGGAGGACGAGGAAATCCAGTTGAGCAATGTCCGACGCGGAGCCCAAAGTCCTATAATCGCGATTGGTAATAGCCGGAGTAATATTGAGAGTAGCCGGAGTATGCTTGAGAGTGGCGTGCTTACTGTTTCCAAGGGCGCCTTATCCGCCTCGGAATCGAATGACAGCAACCGCACCCAGGCATCAGTGAGTGGTCTCCACTGTCGTTCCAGTACCACGACCAAGCCTTCCAGTGTCAAGACCATGGGCAGCAAGCGCAGTGGTCTAGCAGGAGATGACTATGACGATGATAGCAGAGCATTTAAAGGGGGGGGGCATGACGAAGGCGTTGGGCCGACAAATATCTCGGCGCACCGAATTCCTACAGAGGACACGGCCCTTACTCGCTTCATCCGCCGGGCTCCTGTCAACGGCAGAGAGGCAGCCCAAATCTCTCACCTTAGGAGCATGGAGTGGGTCTCCATGCCTCGGTCGGAGGAGGAAATCTTAGCTACCTTAGACAAGCGTTTTTATGACCGTGATTTTGACCCGGCTTTACATGTGCTCGAGTCGTTTCCTGTCCAATTGAAGGATTTTAATGCCTACGTGGAAAAACAGCTGAGCGAGAAGGATATCGCTAAGGAGCATATTATGGCGAAGCTTGCTACGGGGGTGGAAGCAAACTATCATGTTTTGATCGAGGGAATGAAGAATGTGCAGGAGGTGGACTTGGATCTGACGGCCACGAGCATGCAAACCGTAGAGTGTCGCCGTCGACTCAGCATGGCCGATCATGGTATCCTCGACCCTTTGCTCCACATCCTACACAAGCGTATTCGCCGAGAGAACCTCCAGGAAGTCGCCAACATCCTCAAGTATACTCATGGCACGCTGCTTTTGGAAAGAGAAGCTAAGAGGGCTTTTGCTGCTGGGCGACTTGAGCAGGCCATAATCGCTGCCACCGATGCCAAGCTTGTCCTTGATAGCGACGTGCTCAAGAACGTGAACATGATGGAAGAGGTCACCCAAAGCCTGGACCAGATCCTACCCGAGTTGCGTCTTGCGGTGGATAAAAGCCTGCGGCGGCTTTGCAGCGGAAGGGGAGGGGGGGGGAGCAGTGCTGCTTTCCTTTCGACAGAGTATGCTTGGATCCTCCGGGCGTACCTCACATTGGACGATCATGGTGTCAGGCTGAGCAGCAAGCCGCGAAGTGCTGTCAGTGATAATTCATTATGTGATCACGTCAAGGGGCTGGAGCCAAAGGATTCGTTGGCGCAGGGCATTGTCCCCATTGCACCGACGGTGGATAGGGGAGGGATCCCAGGACTGAGTGAGCGCATTCAACGATTCATAGCCATGGATCTCGATTACTGTATTAAGGTCGCTATAATTCATGCCATCATGCCCGCCAGTACTGCCGAGCCGGTCTCCAATGCGAGAATCAGCAACCTTAGCAGCAGCAGCAGCAGCAGCAGTAGCAGTTGCAGCGCTGCCTCGACAACGGCCAGCCTGACAGCCAAGGCCCTGAGTTCGGCGTCGCCGTCCCCAATACAAGTCTCTTCTGCTTCGCAAGGGAGTCTTACGCCTGTTTCTGGCTCACCATCGCCGCCATGGCAACAGCAGCAGCAGCAGCAGCAGCAGCAGCAGCCTCCTTTGTCATCCTCTTCTCTGCCGACAACAGTGGGGACATCAGCAGCACCAGCACCGGATGTGGTGCGAGACGTACATAAGCGGGTAATTGCCTGGAAAGGGCGGTGCTTGGATGCGTGGATGGTGACGGATTTGATCAAGCAGCTGCCTGCTGGTGCTGCAATTAGGGTTTTGGGTAAGCTGGCTGAACAAGTGACCGAGATTTTGCATCGTTTCTTCTTACTCATGCAGTGGCATCGAAGTCCGTTTGATGTGCGGAATGAGGAGGAGGATTTTTTGCACCGCCCCGGTGATTTAAACATGCAGACGAGTTGTGTAGTTGGGGGACTGAGCGACGACGAGGAAGAGGAGGAAGATGAGGAGGAGGGGGAGGGACAATCGCTAAAGAAGGTCGCTGCCGTGGCTAGTGGGAGTAAAGACGGGGGCGAGGAGGAAGAGGAAGAGGAGGTGAAGAAAAAGGAGGACGACGACGGCGAAAGCTTCATATCATCCGTCGTGCAAGACGGTAGAAAGCTGAACGCGGTCGAGATGGCGCGTGTGCTTAAGGAGAGAAAGGAGGAGTTGGAGCTTGCCCGACTCGCGGCCGTAGAGCGGGACCTGAAGGAGGTCCGGAAGCAGCTTTGGGTGCCGATCGAACGGGCTGTTGTGGCGCTTTTGGCCGAGTGAGTCATGACTGATATTAGAAAATATGATATGGAAAGGGCGTAACTGCTGTGACGTGATGTTCACAACCCCTTCTTACGTACCTCTCCCCCTCTCTTTTTCTCTCCTTTTCCGTCCTCGGCCCAATTCACTCACAGAGAAGAAATATGCCTAGAAAATCTCATCCAAGTGCTTGCCATCGGAAAGCTACTGGTTGCCCTTGGAGAAGAGTTTGGGCACAACAAATCAACAGCTCTAAAAAACTTAATGCACACCAAATGCGAGCTAGTTCTCAAAAAGACCCACCAAGAATGTTTTGCGGTCGTGCAACAGATGCTTGAAAGGGAAACTTGGTTCAGCGTACCCATCTCAGTGGAGGACCTGGGGGGGATGGCAGGTGTGCTCAACAACCATGGGAAGCCTCTTTTTTGGCCTACCGTGAATAGCTGGGGCCATTTGGTGAAAGAGCGGGTGCTGGAGAGGGACGGCGCTATCTCGCCGCTTTTTATCCTGTCTAAATTTGTCTCGATGGGTAATCCCTTCCTGAACTTATCCTTTTCAAGCAAGCTCCCGGCAGACCCGAGCTTGGTCATCTTTACTGTTCTACCCCCTCCGAGCAGCAGCAGCAGCAGCAGTTGCAGCAACAACAACAACAACAACAACAACAACAACAGCCCCAATAGCAGCAAGCATTCTAGCGAGAAAGGGCCTGCATCACCCGTCATTCCCCGCCCGACGCACGCATGGACCATGACCCAATCAGCGCTCAATGGCGTCGCTCGGTACGCCGGACTGTACCTGCAGCTCATGCATCTCTACCCTACCATGGCCCTTGAGACATACACAACCTTACTTCAACTCTTGGAATTTTACGTATATGTGGTGTTTGCTATCTTTGTGCCGGAACATTCCGCACAGCTCTTTCTCTCACACACCTCGAATCTAAATCGACAATCAAGCGTGGTGGAAGAAATTGCCTGGGCCAATCAAGAGGTCCATATGCCGCTGCCCTGCGAGGTGGGGATGGAACTCGTGCAGCTTAGGAATTACTTGAACCGGATTCGGAAGGATTTGATCGAGAGCGAGGGTTGGGGGATTGCCATGGAAACGGAAACCGCGAGTAAGACCAAGAGACTCGGGGCGGATTTGGGAATTGTGTGTAAAACCTTGAGCGCGGCTAGTGGAGCGACCGGCAGCGCTAAGGTGATCGGAGGGGGATGGCCTGGAAGCCATCGACAGCGGGTGCCGTTGCGTCAGGAGGAGGAGGAGGAGGAGGAGGAGGAGGAGGAGGAGGAGGAGGAGGAGGAGGAGGAGGAGGAGGAGGAGGAAGGCGTGGTTTCGGCTTCTTGTCGCTCTTGGCCTCATGCAGCAGTGTCCAAAATTCAGGGGTTCGGAAGGGCAGCAGCCTGTGATGATAGTCATGACGAGGAAAGCGATGGGAGTGAGGGAGCGGACCGCCGTTTGGTTGCGAAGGTGGGGTCAAAACGAATAATCAGGTCAGACAAGTATAACAGACTATCAGATAGCTGGTGGATTGGAAATAGGTTTGCTCTTCATCTACAAACCTATTTAATCTCTCCTCCCCACCCATCCCCTCTTTCCTAATTTACTTTCCTGATTTAACCCAAAACAGGAGAGTCGACTTCAAATGCTCCTCGCTCATCACCGAGACCTTAGAAGACGCCGAGACTCTGTTTGGACTATCCAACCGAGCCGTCGCAGTCGAATCCTGCCTTTTTGTTCTTGAAATTCTCAAAACTATCCAGCCCCAAGTCCTCCTCATCTTGCCCGACAAGAATCGCGCTTTGGGAGGTAACCGCGGTACATTAGAAACATACCTCGAGACAGCCACTGAGGCCATTTCTCAGCTTCGTATTTTGACTTATCGATGCGCCGCTCCACGTTTGATCGGAGCTGCTGGATTGGTCCATGCGATAGAAGAGCAGCAGTGGAATCAGCATCTGATCCGGGACGAGGCAAATCCCTACACAGATAAGGTTTTTGGGACTTGCCGTGACTTATGGGAGAAGATTAAGGGACCGGATGGAGGGGTGGTGATAGGGATGGGGGTAGGCGTGTACATCCCCCCCTCGGCGCAGCTGCTGATATGGACGGAGGTGGCTCAAAGCGTTATGGGCGCGCTGTTGGAGGCTTTCGCAAGGATTGAACGGTGCTCTACGGAAGGGCGGTCGTTGATGAGTATGGACTTGCAAGCGGTGCAGGCAGGATTGGATCGTATTCATAAAGTGAGGCCGATTCGCGGGAAAATGCATGTGGATAATTATGTGAAGGCTTTTTATTATGGAGAGGCAGATGTAATGGCGTGGATCGAACAGAACTACCAGAACTATGCCTTCCGGCATATGGCCGGGCTGTTGAATGTGGGGGTAGGACAAAAGAAGAAGAAGGGGATGCGCGAACTTGTCAATAAGGTGGCTGCTTTATACGCCTCGGAGGAGGACTTTGAGGAAGATGAGGGGGGATGGAAGCAGGAAGAGGAGCGGGGAAGTGTGCATGGTGCGGAAAAGGAGGGTGGTCACAATTGGGATGCCACGGGGGCCAGTACTTTGTATGGGCAATACCACCACAGGAGCACCGACAGCAGTAGCATGAATCCTTCCCTTGTGACGCCTGCTTCCTCGTCGTTGTTCTCTTCTTCCTCCGATGCTAAAGCGAGTATGAGCAGCACCTTTAGCAATATGATGCAGAGAAAGGGATTGCGGAAGGGATTTCTGTAGATAACATTATGCACAGAGCAAAGTGCGTGTGTCGCTAGGCCGGATAAGGCTAAAATAGCATCTTTACACGCGGGAAAGCAATCGCTTGAAGTTATGTCCTCGCACTGAAGCAATATCAAAATACCAAGAGCTCTTGCCTTTTTCTTTCCTTTCTTTGAGCAAACATCATTCACACTTTTCAGCCACTTTTTTCTCGGCAGGACATCAGAATTCTTCTCGATAAATGCCTCTCGTCCCTCCATCTCACACGCATTTCTTTCTATATACATACTATTGTTAGAGGATTCCATGCCTTCAAAGAACAAGTCATACATACACACACGCACAGAGCAGCAAGAAATGCTCATTGCCTCGCGCATTTTCCTACACCTGGATAACAGGATGGTTCACCTTCTTCACCGTTCTCATCCCACTCCCACCAAACAGGCCAAAATAATTCCCCAATGTTCCTGCTGCCCGTCCCCACGCCTTAAGCAAGCCATCATCCCTCCGGACCTGTTCTCGCAATCTCTGAATCTCCAACTGACTCCTCCTATTCTGTAGTTCCAGCATCTCACAATGCTTCCGCAACCGCCTCAAGTCCCCCGCCTCCTGCCCCTCCAACAGCAGCAACGCGTCTGCTTCCCCCGCAATAGCCCCCCCACCATTCACCGCCAAGGCTTTCACCAACTGCCGATCATCAACATCAATTGAACTCGATTCTGTCTCCCTATTTTTTGTTGTTTCACCCAGGTGCTTCTTCAGCTCCGCAATCAGAAGCCTCCGTTCACTCCTTAGTTCATCCACCTCATCACCCAACCGCTTTCGATCTGCCTGCAGTTGCTGTACGAGCGCCTTCCAATCATCCAAGGCCTCCAAACGGTGTTTTCGGGATTGCTGGCGGCGGAGTTCCTCGAGTTGGCTTTGCTGAAAGTCGAGTTCGTCTTCTAACTGGGCTTGGCGCTTCTGTGCCTCCTCCACTTGGGACGCCCGGGCTTGAAGTTGAGCTTTCATCGCAAAGAGTCGTTCCTCTGACTCGAGTTTGACATTTTTCAGGTGCTCCAAGACTTTACTTAGCGCGTCCTGTTGAATTCGTATAGGTTTGCGAGTAAATGAGCGTAATGGAGCGACAAAAAGCGGGAAATGGAGGTGTGGAGACGAGGAGAAGAGGATAAAGCGCGGGCACGCGTACACAGTCGATATTCACGTACCCCATCTGATGCTACCATGGTATCACGAGTGGAGTCGACAAAAGAAAGCTTTGCAGATGAACCCCTGCCGCCAGAGAAAATTGGGGACACGGTCGCTTGCCACCTGGATCCTCGCTCTCTCCTGACTTGGCCCCGCAGGTGGCTTATGCTGAATGTTGCGCAGCTCGGTTCAGCCCCTTGGCGTGCAGGAGGATCCTTGCCGGATTATCCCGGCCGCGCTGGGCTGATCGGTGCGCAAATCCTATGGGTGGGTGTAGTAGGGGGGCGTACTACCGGAATGAGGGGAGGGCGGGGACTTTTTATCAAGGAAGGCGCTCCGTGCTGAGGGCTTGGGACGATGATGACGACAAAGATAAGGGGAAGGTGCTCAGGTGCTGCGATTATCGAAGGTGTGGAGCGATGTCGCACGTGCTAAGAAAAGTATGAGGCCTTCACTTCAGATGCTCGCCGGAGGACTCTCGCGAGCCCGTCGTGAGCTCACAACGACGACGCCCAACGGCTTCCGGCCTCATGTTTTCTTCAAATTTCATCTCGCACGACGATCGAAATGTGTACATTCGAAATGCTATCTCCCCAGGGGGAAGGGGGGAAGGCGACAGTAAAGTCGGATTACGTCTATAGCATAACTTGGGGATGTCACCACTATAGAAAATCGCTGATATGCTTATTTTGTCTGTCTCTCCCCTCCCGCCTGGTCCTACCTCCCACACAAACATAATAACATCATAACATGACCACCAGCCGGTCGTAGGCAGCATTATAAACAATAAGTTGTGCGTTTGACCTACACGCGGAGGACAACGACAGAGGGAGTATCATCAGCACCTTCTCGTATCCAGCAGCAGCAGCATTAGCAGCAGCACCAGCCGCCGCAACGGCAGCATCAGCAAGGGCAGCAGCGGGAGCAGCAGCAGCAGCAACACATCATGAGGGTAAACAACTACAACCCGCGCCGACGCGTCTTCCAGCACTACCGGCCTGCTGCGTCTGTCTTTCACATACGTAATCTGTCGATGGTGGTGATTGCAGGGACTATTCTTGCCTTGTACATCATGGCTTTCTCATATGGTCCCAGGAAGGCCTTTAAAGGAGGCGACCAGGGGCCGGGCGCCCAGCTCAATGCAGCCAGAGCGGGCCGAAAACGAGGACAGTCTGCCCTGGTCGAGACCGAGTACAACCAGAATCCTCCTTTTCACGTCGCATTTTCCACGGTATGTAGAGCGATTGACCTTACCAATTTGAAAAAGAGCCAGTCGAGGATTCTGTGAGCTCCCGCCATATCCCTCCAATCTGACTTGCCGCTTCTTCCCAATACTCCCTAGTCATGCAGCCCCTTCCAAGACTGGCAGTCCCTCCTCGTCTTTCTAACCGCCGACATGGTGGGACAAAAGGGCCCACTGACGCGCATTGCTAGCGGATGCACTTTAGAGGAGCAAGCTGCCCTCGAGACCGTGTACGCCAAATTGGACCAAGGCCGAAATAAATTCCGTATACACTTCACGCCCGATTTTAGCAAGGACGAAGCCTCGGGAGAAACGTATTACTTTTACAACAAGCCGGGCGGGTTGCAGCATTGGCTGGCAAGCCCAGCAAGCCCGCCGGACGACACGGTGATCGCTGTGATCGATCCCGATTTTATCTTCATGCGTCCGCTCACGGCCAAGGTAAAGGCTGATGGCATCATATTCTCGGGCCCCATCCAAGCAGAGGACCTGATCGAAGAAGTAAGCGTCGGGCATCCGGCTGCGCAATATTACGGAATTGGGGATAAGTGGATCGAGTTTAATTTGACTTATATCGCTGGTGAGGACAGCCCTGCCCTTGCTGTCAAGAGCATGTCGGCTTGGAAACACTATTCTATTGGACCCCCCTATATTGTGGCTAAGGCTGATATGGTGCGAATTGCGCAGCTCTGGCATTCGGTCGTGCCTCGTGTTTACGAAGGCCATCCGCATTTGCTCGCCGAGATGTATGCTTATAGCGTGGCGGCCGCTCATTTGGAATTGCCTCATTTACGGCTTGATGGTTATATGACTAGTGAAGCCGAGGGCTATGGCGAGGCCTGGCCTCTGGTGGATCTCCTCACCGATGAAAGCATCTGCTCGGAGGACCTGTCCTTGCACACCACCCTCCTACCCACCTTTCTTCACTACTGCCAGCACTACAAGGTCGGTACCGAATTTGTCTACTGGAAGCGAGACTTGGACGAGAATTTCTTCTCCTGTGGCGGCTCCCCGCTGCCCCTCCCCAATTTGGAGCAGGTCCGCGAATACCTCGACCCCATCTCTGGCCCGGCTCTTTCAGTCAATGACAGGGCGTATCACAAGTATCACACCTTCCAATATTGTCAGGTGGTCATGAAAACCAACAAGGCCCTGCAGAAGTATAAGTCCCTCTTTTGTGACGTCGACGACAATGGCGAAGCTGCTTTATCTATTGAATAACATAAAATTTTAACATTCGAAGATCGAAATTAACGATGGCTAGATTGATTACATCCCTCTCCGTTCATGTACATGAAGACAATAAAGCAGAAAAAGTACTTTCGAAGCGCCCTTATCAAGCATTGTGCCAATATTTTGGACCCTTTTTTCTGCCTGCTAGTCCAAAGTAATGTTGAGCATGTCTCGGGAATATGTTGTGATGTACACTCCCAGACATCTTTGAGTACGAGCGTTATGCTTTCGTTTTTTCTATGCCTCTTTCTTTCTTTCTCTAATCTCCCCAGCTTCTCAGTGACGCCGTGCCTTTTTTATCCCACTGGCACTTATGAACTAAACTAACATATCTACATTAACATTTATCCTCTCCATCCTTCCTTTTCCAGCCCTTTCCACACATCACAGCATTCTAAAATACACTAGTTGTCAAAAAATGCTGAAACACAAAGTGCATGCTCTCCAAGCGCTGGTCCTCCCCTCCGCCCTTGTCCAACACGCCACCAGCTGCCGCGTCCTCCCCACTACCCCATGACAACCCATTTCCGGCAACCAAAGTCTTACAGCATATGGTTGCAAGCTTATCTGTGTTAAGCCTATTCGACTCATGGTACTTCAGAACCTCCCGAAAGAATGAAATCAAATACACAAACACATTGTAGTTCAACGGCGGAAGCTGCTCCAAAAACCGCCTCGTCCACGGTCGTAGGTTTTGAGCGTCAATTTCAATAGTGGGCAACAAGCGACCGGGCACAACAGGGGTAGCAAGGGAGGCCAAAAACGCCAGAAGCACCTCAGCCAAAGAGTGAACTGAAGCCTTCTCATCTATCTCGGCGCCCGCATCCAACGCCTCTCTCACGGCCTGCATCTCCCCAGGAGCACCTGGCAGAATGAACAAGTCCTTCTCCGTCAACCCCCGTCGATAAAGCGCGTCGACCAGCCGCCACAATTCCTTGGGTATTGACAGTGCGGGGCCACCCACCGAAGTAGGGGGAGCGATGGCTTGCTTGCTGTTGCTGCTGGAGGCAGCGGCCGTGGCGGCGGCAGATGTGGAAGGCGACCACTTTGCTGCGGGCAAGGGAAGGGAGCGGACAGGTACGTGGCAGTTGGTGAGTTCTTCGAGGCTCATCCCAAAAGCGGAGCGGGCGTAAGTGCCGTTGACGGAGAGGAAGAAATCTTGTCCGTTCTCGAGACGCAAAATTAGGATGTCGTCAAGAAGGTCCTGGCCGGCGTTGAGAGCTTGTGCGGTCTTAAGGTCTATCAAAGCCGTGAACGTAATATGAGCCGCTTCATTCGGCAAAAGCATGCCAAAGCGCGGCTTGATGCTCAACCAGTGCTTGCAGATTGTCTCCTCCTCCAGCTTGGGAACGAAGCGAAATTGCGCTGCCACACTCGACACATTCGTCACCACCAATGTCTGCCTAACTTCCACCCCATATCGCACGAGGCCAAAATCAATCGAGTTAGGCGGTTGCGGCGGGACCAAAGCCGCAGCCCCTGGCACTTCTATTTGGACCTTCGGATGCTGATCATTTTCAAGTTTGTCGAGCAGACGATGGATTTCTGCTGCCACCTCTTGCCGCTTCTCCTTCACCACCATCCGTACCTTGGCTTGCAACTGCGCCGCAACAGGCTTATGGTCCGAGAAACAAAGTTCCGCCCTCCGGTACGTCAAACAACGTGCTTGACTTGGGTCCTTTGCACGCCACAGGATACGATCACACCAAGCAGGGCACCGTAATTTCTTCTCCGGCCGTCGCTCATACAAAGGCGTCCCTGGTTGGTATTTGTAAGTCGGCGGGAATCTCAGCACCGGCTCTTGAAATCCTACGAACACCCTCCCTTGATTTCGCTCCATATTTAGCTGGTCATATCGCCGCAAAAATTCTAAATCCTGCGCCTCGATTTTGGCAAAGCACTCCTCCGTATCCACACTCTCATCGAAGCGATAATTCAAATCGCCGATAAAAAACACGACATCGTGATCTAAAATGGACACACCGGTTTGCAACGTCGGCTCTACCTCCAGCACCTCCGAAAAATATTTGCGCATCTCCTCACTAGCGTCCCCCAACCCAGGCGCCGGTGCCCCGGGCTCGCCACTAAAGGCCTTATCAATGAATACAGTCTTCTGCAGAATATTAGCAAAATCGCTATTCCGACCTTCTACATTCTCTCGGTGCGCCGCTAAATGCGCGCACACAAAACACAGGTACGAATCATAGAACTTGAGGCGGATTGAAGCTCCCCCTTTATTGCCCGCCATGCCCATCAAGCCCACCCCAACTGTCGCGCCGTACACCTCCCGAATATTTCGCAAATGCATCTCCTTCGCGAACACCAGAATTAAAATGCCCACCAAGTGCTTTTCCCCCACAAGGACATAACGATCCCTACCCTTGGTGTTATTTAGGACGGCACTTAACTTCTCTTGCCATGCTTGGGCCCGCTGCAGGGACTTGCCGTCCATGGCCACGTTCACCGCGTTCAGGTCAACGATTTCCTGGAAGCCGACTGCGAAAATATCTGCGGGCTTCTCCGTTTCTGAAAAAAGCCAGGATTCCAGCTGCCATACGTCCTCATCCGCAATCAGCTTCGCGTTGACATTGTAGGTTCCGCAAAAGACAGTAGCTGTCCGATACTCTGTAAACTCGAGCTCCCGCTTTTTGAGCTGCTTGTCGATCCAGTGTTGGCGAATGATGGAGACAGCAGCAGGGTCAAATTCCACGTCCTGTTCATCATCTGTGGACAAAAGGGGAGAAGCCATGAGTGGCCTCTGCCTGTGATTGTGCGAAGGGGGAGGGGAGGGAGAATGAGGGGGGGATGCAACGGAGGTGGGTACGTAAATGCGGTGCATGGGTTTTTTGAGGGCACGACCAGGAAGACTTGCCGCGCACACAGCACTCGAACCCTAACCACATAGAGGTAATTGTTGCGTGTGGCCAAGTGCGTGATTTGTGGTGTGTTTGGTGTGTAGAGGATGTAGTGTGCAGAGGGTGTGGTGTGGAGACATGATTCCAGGCGGCGTGGGGCTTGTGATAAGGCCGTAGAAGGGAGGGGGATGACGGCTGGCAGTCGTGAGGCATGGCGGGTCCGCCGCCGACCTGTCTTTGTAGGTTGGATGGTCGTATTGCTTGTGGTCTTGCAATGACGCTACGTGTACGTGACATTCAGGAGACGCAGAAAGCCGTTGCCGCATCGTGACGCTAAGACGTTCTGCGTTCTGACAGGCGCAAAGCGGCCCACACGCATGCAATCCTGGATACTTGATTTTGTGGCGGCCAGCCGCGCCTCTCTGTCCTCTTGCCACGCAGCCTATGCATACCCCAAGGTCTCCATTAGATAATCTACGATTCTATTTATCTTTCTCGGCGCCAGATGTGCGCTCTTAACCTTCAAAAGGCCAGTGATTGGACGCCATGCGTTCAGTACAGCAAGGCTTTCTTGTGAGTGGCTCTCCTTGTTGTTGCCGGAGCGAGGTTGCACATTGAAAGGGGGCGAAAGCTTGGAGTTGCCCTCACTGGCGTGGCCAATCTAGGAAGCGCACACTGTCCTTACCGCTTTTCTTACCATACTATCACGTCTATGGATGGAGAAGAAGTCTTTGGCTGTGGTGGCGTAATGCTCGGAATCGTGTGGGGTTGGCCTCTCACCCCCATTCTGGCCTGGACTCTCCCTGTCTCTGTAAGACATGGCACCCTTGGGCTCGATCTCTGCCTTACCTTTCTCACCATCTTTCCTCCCCATTTACACCACTTATATTCTACACAGGGCGTCGTGCCAATAACGAAAAACGATGCGCACCCTCAGCATCTTGGTATCCTTGCCACTGGTCTCGGCCGGCTTCTGGGGAGGTGAGTGAACTCAAAGTCCACGCTGATGGGTGGAAGTGGAAGGGGTACGACTGAACAACGTTGATACAGGATCCCTCCTGACCGCAGACATATGACGCGAGCTCCTCGTTTGCATCTCTGTACGCACTAGACGTCAACACTGAAGCCACAAATTAGACGTTTAATATCTCAATCATTGTTTCCCAATCCAACTCACCGCCACCCTCATACAAAATCTCAGTCGGCCGCAACCAGCAGGCTTTTGTAATGGGACCCAGCACCTACTCCCCGTCAACAGTAGTCCGCAGCCAACAGCAGGCCACGTCCCGGATGGTGGTCCAGAGCAGCAGCAGCAGCAATAGAAGCAGACCGCAGCTTTGGCGTCTGAGGATGAGCGAGGATGCGGATGTGGAGGCGCCCGTGGCTGAGGCAGTTGCAGTGGAAGAAACTGAGGCACCTGCAGGAGAAGGTGACGTTGACGTAGCATCTAAGGAGGCCAAGAAGCCTAAGGAGAAGCGCACGCCCTTGTCGGCGTTGGCCCAAGGTGCGGAGTTTACGGGCAAGGTGAAGGGGATTAAGGAGTTCGGGATCTTTGTCGACATCGGCGCGGAGAGCGACGGCCTTGTGCACATCTCTCAAATGTCGTCAACATTTGTTTCAAGTCCTTCCGACTTGGCTGCTGTTGGAGACACGGTAACGGTGCGTGTGCTGAATGTCGATGCAGTCAAGCGTCAAGTTGCCTTGACCATGAAGACTGAGGCGGAAGCCAACGCCCCCCGGCCAAAGCGCCAGCAAAAGAGGCGCGAGCGCGATGATGACGCGGGAGATGACGACCAAGAGGAGGGTGAGGACTCGTTGAAGGACGCTCCGGTTGGGGATAAGGACGTCAGTGCTTTTCAGAATTATGACCCCAAGAAGTTTTTGAGCGGGACCGTGGCATCTGTGCAGGCTTATGGTGCTTTCATTCGTCTGGATGACGCAGAGATGGATGGATTATTGCCCACAGGCGATATGGATGGGAAGCTGGAGAGCGGGCAGCGAGTGCAGGTCCGCATCACGGACGTAGATATGGAGCGTAACCGCATTACCTTGTCCAATCTGCCTTTGTTGCGGGGGAAGCGCACGCGTTTTGCGTTGAACAAGGAGGAGAACGATGAGCTTGCGGTGATTGCCGCCAGGTCAGGTTTGTATGCATCCGAGCTGCCGGAGATTTATGAGGGGGCGGACGATGATGCTGAGTGGGAGGCTGCCTTCGCCTTCAAGGGTTTTGATGACGGGGCTGCGGATGGGGTGGTGGAAGAGGATACGGGGGGGCCGGAGGTGGTGTTTGGCGAGGAGCCTGAGGAGGACGACGAGGAGTTTAGCATGAGCTCAATTAATGTCTTCAGGTCGCCGGCGTACAAGAAGGAGAGGGGCTTGATGGCGGATGACGACGAGGATGCGGAGGAAGGGTTCAAGTATGGAGGGGAGGCTTACTTCCCCGAGGACGATGAGGACGAGGACGCGACTTTGGGTGCGTTTACTAAGCAGTACGACACGCAGATTCCTCAGTTGAGCGAGGATGAGCTGAAGGCTTTGATTCGTAAGGCTCAGGGGACTCGGCGTAATGTTACCGAGGAGTGGGCGGAGGAGGAGGCGGAAGAGAGGGAGTACCTGAGTCTCAATCTGGTGCCGTCCAAGAAGCAAAAGATGTCGTTGACCATGAAAACGGTACAGCCGATGCAGGCGGACGCAGTGATGAGCAAGCCGCGCATGCCCATCTATTTTTCGAAGAAGTTGTCGGCTGTGCAGCAGGTGGACTTGCTGGAGGAGCTTGAGAAGCTCGTCAATGACGATCCATTGGCACTGGTCAAGTAAAGGGGGAAGACAAAAGGGAGAAAAACTAGAGTAGGTGGAAGGCGAAGAAGAACAAGGTAACAGTTCATGGGCCCGAGAGAGGACGGGAATGGTAGGGTGCGCGAGGGAGGGACAACAGAGAATGGCAACGAAACCCACGGGGAGGAAAGACGTAATCGCAGGACAAGAATGGGGAGGAGACGTGGGAAAAGAATGAGAAGCTGGGAAGGAAAAGGGCTTGTCCTGCCAGGGGAGGAAAATACACAACTTTATACATACGTATCTAGTATCGACAAACTTTTAATCTATACGCACCGACCCCTTGTGCCTCTGCCTGTGTGCGAGGAGCTATAGAAAAATGGGCGAGTGCAGATGAAGGAGGAGAAAAAGATGAAAGAGATGCATGCATGCGAGACCCCGTAAACAACTTCGAAAAGAATCACAACGGAACAGTGACGAACTTGTACATTCATGCTGTTTTCTTATTTTGACTTGCACTCTGTGGATGGGAAACCTGTCGCATGGACTTCTTGCCGATAGGACTTCCCTTCCTTTCTCGCACCAAACTTCTGATAGCCCTTCATCACAATCGGCTTTCATTTAAGTTTCCTTCTGTTAATTAAAGTGCACTATCCTATCTGTATATCTCATGTCCAAATGGCCCTCGTCGGGCTCCTGCAGTTGTTGCACATTTGCGAAACCGTCGTCGCGGCCGAGCGGATGGCGGTCAGAAGGATGATAGCAGCGTATTTCGAAGGGTGCCAATTACACCCACTTCGTCAAGAATTGATATAACAAACATTATGACATAAAAGCCCCATCGAAAAAGGGGGGTAGGAGGTTGATCCTTCAGCTTGACCTGCTTGATGTCATCTCCCTTCCAAAACATCCATACACACCCCGGCCGGACATGTCTTAATGTTCGTATAATTGCCCATCAGATTTGATAAAACCATTCGCTATTTTGATGCCTTCGGCCATGTCGGGGAAAAAAAGGAAAGTCACCTCCTCTCAAACAAACCGTAGATACGACAGCTTTGCTTGCTCCATGGACGCACACCCACATCTCTCACGCCCACACCATATCCTTGGTCTTTCCACCGATCTCTCAACACAGGATAGCGGGCATTAATTGGGAAAGCGCCACGCGCAGGAGTCAAAAGCATAGGCAGCGTCCTGGAAACAGCAGCCCTCCCGTGCTTAAAGCACAGCCATGCGGCGGCGGTGTCGCAGCGCTATGGCCCAAGCCGCGGGCTACATGTGGTCAATAGCACTGTTACTACATGGCAGCGGCTGTCTTCTGTCAAGACACTGTTTTGGCAATGTTGTTCATGCCTTCGTCGTACCTCTGCCATCAAGAGCCGTCGTCGAAGTACGCCCACCAGTCAGCAGGGCAGGCAAGCTACCATCACAACGGTATGATGAGCTCATCTGTCGCATGATGGTTGGTGATACACATGTACCCTCACACAAGGCCGTATCTGGTACTGGCACTGGCACTGGCATACCAGCAGTGCCCAAACAAGCGGGTGGGGCGCCACCACCACCAAGACAGCCGCAGCACCAGCAGCAGCCTCAACAAGCACAGACGCCACAGCAAGCACCAAAGCAGCAAAAACCCCAGCGGCAGCCACAAGAGCGAATACAAAAACGTGGGATCGGCGGAAGTTTCAATGGTGGTCGTGGTGGTGGAGGGCAGCGGCGCCAAATAGGATCGCAATCGACTGTAAAGTATCATGAGCGTAAGGGGCTGGTGGTCCAGGTGTACCAACAAGCGCAGAAAGAAGCACGAGCTGGGCGGCTGGATAAGGCCGAGGAGCTCTTCCGGCGATGCTTGACCATGGACAGGAAAGATGCACGAAGCTGGCTGCAATTAGCACAGCTGGCTAACCGTCGCGGCCGACAAGAGGAAGCTCAGTCGTTTTTTGCACAGGGTGTCTCGGAGTGCCCAGAGAGCGTCCACCTTCTACAGTCGTGGGCCATGCTGGAGCACAAGGCTGGGGATCTAGTCAAAGCATGTGCGCTCTTTGAGAAGGGTACGGCTCAAGATCCCGGAAATCCTTATATTGCACATGCGTGGGGCCAGCTGGAACGCAAGCGGGGCGATTACGACAAAGCGCGTTCCCTCTACATGGATTCCCTCCGGTTGTATGGGCCGTGGGCCCAGGTCTATACGGCTTTGGCCGAGCTCGAGGTGGAGACCGGACACGTAGAAAAGGCACGGGAAACCTTTCAGGAGGCTATGAGGTTGTGTGTGCAAAACACGCATAAGCTGTTAGTGGCGTGGGCCAAGCTGGAGGAGGAGAATTTTGGGGACTGGGAGAAAGCAACAGAGCTCTTGTTGCGTGCCATTGAGGAAGGTGGACCTGATTTTACTGATGCCACTGTTGCTCTGGCGCACCTGGAGTTGAAGAAGGGAAATAAAGAGAGGGCGGTACAGATATTGAAGGACTCCAAACACCAAGGTCGAGCGGGTGGGTCGTTGTTCAACACGTGGGCATCCGTAGAGGCCAAGGCAGGCAATCTTGACACTGCCATTCAACTGTTGACCGAGGCCTGTGGCCTCTTTCCAGATGATTTTTCTCTGTTGCAGACGCTGGGCACCTTGGAAGTCAAGTTGGGGCATCATGATAAGGCCCGAGAGTGTTTTACGAGGAGTGCTGCCATTCGTCCCCATGTGGTGACGTACAATGCGTGGGCTATCATGGAAGAGAGATTGGCCCAGGATATGCGGGGTCCGATGCGACAGGTGCAAATAATGAGGGCAAGGAAACTCTTTGTGCTCGGGATGGCGGCTGATCCGAGCCATGGACCCTTATACAACGCATATGGGCGTATGGAGGAAAAGATTGGAAATTTGACGGGGGCACAGGAGGTTTTCCGGATGGGGGTTGAGGCGCATTGTCCTGATATGCCTTCGGTTATCAGTGGATGGGCTATGGTTTCGTTGAAGCAACGAAATTATGCACAAGCTAAGAGATTGTTGCAGCAGGGATTGTCCGAGAACAAGCTGGGGAAGAATGTAGGTTTTCTGTATCACACCCTGGGAATGCTAGAGCTAAAATTAGGTAACGTCGAGGGGGCTTGGAAGGTTTTCCAGGAGGCTACGGATAAATATCCAAGGAACTCGCAACTGCTGGTGGGAGCAGGTTTGGCAGCGGAGAAGAATGGAGAAGTGGACTTGGCGCGCGGGTTTTTCAAGCGGGGGGTGGAGTGTGATCGGCTGCACCACCAGGCATGGCAGGCGTGGGCGGTGATGGAGCATCGGCAAGGGAATGTCAACACGGCCCGGGACCTCTTTCGATTAGGATTAAAAGCGAACCCGGATTATGGGGCTCTGTGGCAGGCGTACGGCGTGCTGGAGTTCCAGGAGGAGAGTTGGGATGTGGCGAGAAGTTTGTTTGCCGAGGGTATTCGAAGGGATCCCGGGCATGTGATGCTGTTTCAGGCCTGGGCGGTGTTGGAGGTCAAGCTGGCTGATTACGAGAAGGGGAAGGAAATGATCAAGGAGGGATTGAGGGTTGATCCAAGACATGGGGCTTGCTGGAGTATTTATGGGTATATTGAGGAGAAATGCGGAAATGTGGAGGAGGCATTGAGAGTGTTTGAGATGGGCTTAAAGCAGGCTCCGGACCACGCTCCTCTATTTCGCGTGTATGGCGATTTTGAGCGTCGACAGGGACATATTGATAAGGCAAGGAGTTTTTACCAGAAGGCTATTGCCTTGGATCCTCATTACTCGCAGGCGTATGTGGTGTTGGGCTTGATGGAGTTGTATTCGGGGAACACGGAGGGAGCAAATGAGGTGAGGGAGGCAAGCCAAGCAGTGTTTGGGAGAGATTTTGAGTTTACCAAGGAGAGAGAAGCTGTCACTACTTTCCATGATGAGGAGCTAGGGGAGATCAACTCGATATGAGGGAGCGAACTTGAGGAGTAGGAATAAATTTTAATAACATTTAAGCATGCAGAAGCCACGGCACGCTACCAACAGAACATATGAGTACTGACGCGACACCGACCGAGTGGAAAAGAAACAAATGACAAATGTGCAATGATTTCAAACCTTAGTCTTAATCGTCACAAAAAAAAAATTATTGACACTTTATTCATGTATTTCTTATGCACAAAAGTGGCGGTACAATCGAAGGGAGCAGCATTTTCGGTTTCAAACTTTCTCACTTTCAAGCAAGTTGAGCGCGGCTTATGTTGTACATCTCCACCTCGACAGCTTCTTCATCTCCTGGAACCCTCCCCACAGCTCGGTCATCGTCTTCTTCTTCCTCCTCCTCGTCGGACGAAAACTCGTTTAGGTGGAAGATACCTGATTCGGTGGTTGGTGTCCGCATCCCTCCCACGCTGCTGCTTCCCTCGCCTCCAGCTTCCCCGGCGCTTGAGAGATAAATGGAGAGGGAGGAGCCGGGTTTTTGCTTGTATTGCCGGTACCAGACCGCACCAACAATGGCAAGCAGGAGACCGGATACGTTGAGAGGGGAAACGTCATCGTGGAAGACCATCATGGAGAGGGCCACGGTGATTATCTGGCATGGGTAGGTTAATTTGGAGGAAACGTGTGAGATGTAAATCTGTAGAGAGATGGCAAACAAATGCCAAAAACGTGGTAACATACCCCACCGTTTCAGGATAAAGATACTAGCTTTGAAAGAGGAACCCTTCCTCTCCGGAGAAAAAAGATGATCCACATACCTCCTTGACGGCCCCAAACATGCTCATGGTCAGCGAGCTCGAAATCTTCACCAGCTTCACCTCAGCCAACACCAGCAAAAACGAGATTAAGCCCCCCAAGATGAGAATGACTAGCAGCTGAGAAAGCGAAGCCCCATCATGAAACACAGGCGAGCGCAAGCAAGGCTGCAGCTCCACCATCAAGAAGACAGTAACGCAACTCAGTGCACTGGCCGGGGAGACGTGGTACAGAATTTCAAAGGCCCGCGGATGGTGAACCGAGGGTGCGGGCATAGGCGGAAGCAGGCTCGCATCTATTGTCGCCGAGCCACCATCCTGATCACTAGGGGGGTGGTGGGCCGTGCTCTGTCGACGACGATGCTGCTCCGGCTGGTGGTCCCTCCCGCGAACCTCACCACGACTGCTGCCTCCACCATTGCCTTGCAACCCGTTGTGGCCATCATTGCCACGGAACTCGTCCTCCTCCTCGTCCACGTCCCACTCACCCTCCCCCAATTGATTGACCAATGTCGACCTGTGCAAGACCTCCTGTCGGTCGCTGCCGAGCCCTCCTTTGCCTTCCAACATGACTTGTGTCAATGCCCAGCGTAGGCCTGAAGACGCACAAGCAGCCGTCACGAGTATGAAACCCACGAGGCTAAATGATGCTTCCCCGTAGCTAGCCAGGCTCACGCCCATGCTGACCAAGACGCATATGGCCACAATCTCCATCGTCAAGGGCTCGAGGCGCATGATCACGGCCCAGATCAGAATCCAAATCAAGGCACCGGACTTGAGGATGGTGTAAAACGTGACACTGATAAACATGAAGCTTAAATTACTTAACACCACGTCCACGCCCGTAAGCACCCCGATCGGTATTGGGCCTCGCAGGGATGTCCACAAGGGCAAGGGGCGAACGCGGCGTTCAGGCCTGATGCAGCAACGGTTGATGACGCGCGTCAGGCAAAATTTGATTGTCATATGCATGGCCGTGACAAATATGGGGAAGGGAAACCCGTCCCCATGCCAGTACCGCAGCACCCACTTGTTGCAAAGAGTGAAACTGATGCTGATGATATACCAGGACAGGACGTACTTGGAGATACGGACATACCGAAGCCATGGATGCCAGGGATGCGACTCGGCTCGGATGCGCCGTTGCAAAAGATTTGCCGCCACCAACAACAAAAAGCAAATGACAATAGGGACCAGGAGCTCAACAGAAAGGACTGACATGCCTATTACATGTAATGTAGCGATGCAGTAATGCCGTCGATTCTTGCCCTCCCTCTCTCGAATCCTCCCAACGCCAGCAGTGAAGCAGTGATAGACTCCCTTGGTGAATGTGAGCTTATCTGAGGATAGCTAGACGTAAACGATCAGCCACCGCCTGCAAGCTGTTACGCAGTGGAAGAATCGCTTTGCTTGGCCCACCTGTCGTGTGCTAGTCTTGCTCTTCACCCGCTCCGAGTCGTTGGTCTCTCCCAAGCGACAGGCTCTGCCAGGGCCGCCTTGCCATGATGCAGGTGGGGGCAGTTTGGACCTGTAGGTTCGATAGAGGGGGAGGAACGCGGGTGCGAGAGGTCGGTGGAGCTTAAGAAGAGATTATGGGCAGGTGGTCATGCAGCGGGGCTCAGGTCTCCAACGGCCCCGAACGGCGCCGGGGGCCCTGAAATTCCGAATCCGAGGATCCTCATTGCTTTACACATGAAGCCCACGCGGTGGCCGCTAGCAACCGGCACACCATCATTTTGCTTGGTTGAAAAACGAGATTGCTCAGAACTGCAAGTTCAGGCTACTGAGACTCGACACCTTCCCCTCACAAAAAGGACAAATGAGTCCACAAGTGTGACCTCCCTCTTAAATTTTCCGCGCCACGGGCAAGAATAAATAAAATTAAAGGCACGACAAGTCTCCTTGGTTTCCTTTTTATTTCTCCCCACCACTTGAAAGATATTTTAATCCGACACTGTAACACTTGCGATGCACACACTATTATCCCCCCATTAAAAAGCACCTCTCCAGGCATTAACTTGACTGTATCAACGTTTCACAAGTTTGCTGCACAGGCGATGGTTACGGGTGCAACCTACGCCACACTTGATTCTGACTGACTGTACTCTTTCTTGGCACTCCTCCTCCTTGCTCCTCGCGTAAGCGATATGTTCTTACCTCTTCCACATTGTCTCTTCTCTCTGCCTTCCAATACCCAGTGCTTTTTGGTTGTTCTGTTGACAGAAAATCACACAATTACATTTTGCTTCCATGCACACCACTTGTAGTTATCGTACATTCCTGCCTATTTTACTAAATCTACTCTTCTACTGGCTACTTTCCCACTGGTTTCTGTCGGTACCTGCCAAACTCACATCTAAAAAGGATAAACACACACATTCTTCACCTGCCGGCAGAGCATGCGAGGCTCCATCACAACATCCCGCAAACAATCCGCCATATCCCACCGCCAAAACCCTTGCTGTGCACACGTAGCCATGCACGAATCATGGTGCGACCCGCCCAAGTTAGGTACAACTTCCCCCATCTGCTTCGAACCAGGGATTGTCCCGTTGTTCTCGCTACCTAACACAGGCGCACAAGCAAGATGTACGCGACCCCATGCCGTACACACTGCCTGACAGACAGGCGCATAGCCCGAGCTCAATTTCACCGTCAACTTTAGACATGCTTTAGGATCCTTCCGACAGTCCACCTTCTCCCCCAGCCCAAACAACCAATCACCCTCCTCCAAAACTTTGTGCCTTTCCACCCCGTAAAAAGCAAGGTCTTCCATCGGGTCCAGTGTGAACGTCACAGTTTGTGTCTCACCAGGCTGAAGGTCACGAGTCTTATTAAAAGCTTTGAGCATTTTCACCTCGGGGGTTATGCGTCGGACCACATCAGCGCCGAAAAGCATCACTGTGTGCTTCCCTGCGCGCTTGCCAGTGTTGCGGACCCTGACAGAAATTTCCACGGGGTTGTACTCGTCCGTGGTCGGCCCTGAAGTAATACGGGGCATGTCATAGGCGAAGCTCGTGTAGCTCAACCCGGTTCCGAACTCCCACTCGACATTGTAATCCCGCTGACGCAGCTTGTGAAAATATGTCAAGATCGGACCATTCTGATGCTTGGGATAAGTAAATGGAATGCGACCCGAGGGCGTGACGGATCCAAAAAGAATCTCCCCCACTCCAAGCCCACCATCAGGCCCAGGTAAGTACGCATGTAGCACCGCGGCAGACAAGGCAGGAATCCTGCCCAATAAACGCGGGCGTCCCTCGAACAGCACCGTGATGATCGGTGCCGTGCTTGCCTGCGCCAACCACACCACCATCTCTTCTTGACCGATGGGCAAAACCAAATCAAGAATGTTAGCCGAAGCTTCCGCATACGCCCCCTCCCCAAGCCCCGCGATAATAAGATCAGCATCCCTAGCCCGATCCGCGAGCTTCTTCTTGTCAGTGACAAATTTCCCATCCAAATCCACCCCTGGCAAATAATCAACTGTCGAGCCCGTCGCGGCCATGGACATCAAAGCGCCCAGTAGAGTGGTGCCATAGGAAAACTCGTCGTCGCCGATGGGGCCATGCCAGTGCATCGTCCAACCCCCGCTTTGACAAGTAAGGGAATCAGCCGTCGGACCGACGACGAGAATGTTGTAAACCCGCTTCAGGTCCAACGGCAACACATTGTGCTCATTTTTCAATAACGTAATCGACTCCCGAATGGCTTCAAGCGCCAAGCGCTTATCCTCCATCGAACCCACCTTCGCGTCTAAGGGACTCTCGTTACCCACCAGCTCGTACGGATGATCCAACAGGCCCAAGTCCTCCTTCAACTGCACGATTCGCTCCACGCTCTCATCCACCCTCGCCATGGGCAGCTCTCCCTTTTCGACCAAGTCAATCAAATCCCTAGCAAAATCCAAATCCCACGCCGTCATACTCATATCAATACTCGTGTCTTCCATCGCCATTTTTACCGCCTCCCGGTTCGTGGCGACAACGGCATGCTCCCCATGCAGCGCATTAATCTCGCCATAATCAGTTACCAACATACCGTGAAAACCTATTTCGTACCGCAGCATGTCCTTAAGATATTCGCGGGAGGAGACAACGGGTACGCCTATAGAGAGAGAAGGGAAGGACGGAGGGAGGGAGGGAATTTTGAGTGAGGTGGGAGGCAACGACGATTGACTTAGTGCTGCGATCTTGAGCAAAATTGCTGCGTATACCTAGTATGATAAAAAGGAGGGTGCGGGGATAATATAAGGAAAAAGGCGAAGAAATATCTCTACCGAGTTGGAGTCGAAGAAATACCTACACTGAGTTGGAGGGGAGAAAGGGGCGAAACAGCAAAAGCAAAATCAAGTACCTGAGATTTCTTGATAACTTTCCATAGCCGTGCGAATGCCGGCCTTGACGGCTGCTCGATACGGGGTCAGGTAATAATTTGCTACATCCCGCGGGTCTAACAGCACAGGGGCTTGATCCTGGCCGGTGGAAGTGGCGCTGTAGGCGATGAAATGCTTCATGCAAGCTGCTGATGTCATGTTGGCGTGCTTAAAGCCTTGGATGCCCTTAATGACCTCGACGCCCATGACTGAAACTACATGAGGGTCCTCGGAGAAAGTTTCGTACATACGCGGCCTGTGGCGTGCATGTGAAAGACGAATTTTTGGAATTTGAGCGACTTCTCGGCTTTTGTGGGTGGCCCCAGGACGGATGAAACAAACAAGAAATAAATTGGCCGAATAAAACTAAAAAATTCATCCAACCCTTGAATGTGCCGCTGTCAGCATGTACGAACCATCGGCTGTTGACGCCCAGGTCAAGAATAGGGCCATAAATCCACTGCACGCCCGCCGCCATCGTGTCCCGGGCGGTCACACGCCCCATCTCGTAGGCATACACAGGGTTAAAGGTTGCACCGAGACCATGCTGCTGTGGAAAAATCGTGGCGTTCTTCACGTAGTTCGCGCCATGCACTGAGTCGAGCCCATGAATGAGAGGCAAGACCCCTTCTTCCTTGGCGATATGCTGAATGGTGTACATGGCTTGCCTCCATTCCTTTGCTGTCCAAACGCCGGGACCATCACCCGCCAAAGGCGAATTAAGAAACGATCCCAGGCGGTGCTCGCGAATGAAGGTGCGAAGCTTGGCTTCGTCTACTGTTTTGTCCGCCCAATTCATGGCAATGGCAAGGTCCAGTTCAGTCTGCGTGCGGTTCGGGTATGGTGGTGGAGGGAGAGGGTACGGGAATAGAAGATATGCATACGAATTGGAGTTATAGACATACGAGACTGGAAAACAGAGTCACAGAAGATAACAGACGTGAAATATGGAATAATTAGCCCACCAGATTGTATTTACTGCGGAGGAGTCAAAGGAGAGTATTCACGGCGACATGGTACGAAGTATGCACCAATTCCACACCAAATGGGGTGCATGATCAGAAGAATAAAGGGCAATATCTACATACCATTTGGCCGGCCTTGTCCTTCAAAGTCATCCCCTGGACGATCTCGCGGACTCGCTCTGAGATATGTCCCTCCGCATGGGAAAGCAGGCCCAAGAGGAGGGCTGTCGAGGCCACCAGCAGGAATCGCGCGAGCTGCATGGTTCGAATACACCGGATTCGTCGTGTATAGCACTGGATCGCTGTGCTACTAGCCCTTGATGCTTGTGCTGCAGGCTCCACACCTTGGGAGGACTGGTAGATCGATGCGTCAAGACTTGCACTGCCGCCGGAAGGGACTCTCGCAGAACTTTATTCCTAATGGAGTATGGGGAATGAGGGTGGAAGGAATGAACTTTAGGACGCGTAGTATGGGTGCTGAGGCTTCTCGTGTGCCGGGTGCTCTGATAATGTGTTGAAAATTATCTCATCATTTGATGCGATGATTCAGGGCTTGAACTTCTCGGCGGGGTGGCACGAACGGTAAGTTGCTTCCCCGAAATACATACGCAGAGTCATGAATGGGAACCAAAAACGCATTGAAGGCAAACTATCCAGGAAAAATGCGTTAATTATCTACAAGCACTGCTCCTGCTTCTGCGCCATGGGCAAAGCCTCCGACGCGCCCGGTCTGGTCTGATCGCCGATCAGCCCATGTCGTCTTCCTCACTCCCCTACCCCAACACCCAACATAACATAACACATAACACGACAGTCGAGCTCTACAACAGCCTTCTCGTCCAGCAGCATGTCCCACCCACCACTGGCGTCTTATATAAATGTGCCGGTACCCTCGTCCTGCTTCCCTGCAGCACCCGAAGTAGATGACTTGCGTTCGTTGCTATTGGGCAATGCCCCTGAGGCCTATCACGTCAATGCCTTTATCGAACGGCTCACGGGGGGATTAAATGCCAGCAAGCCCGGGGACCGGCCAATGGAAGACGATCTCGGATTTGATCCCGTGGCGTTAGACAAGTTGTTCACCGTCACGCTCGAACGCATAGGCCTCCTGGGCAAGGAAACCGACGAGCGGATTGGGGCCATGCAAGAAGAAGGACGGTACTCAGCCCTGCAGAGACAAAAGGAACTGGATCGGCATCACCGGGCTCTGCAGGAAGTATACGTTAGCATCGAGGACATTGAATCACACTTTCGCAAGGTTGGCTTGACGGCGGTCCGTATTGGACAATCACTCTCCCAGACTGAGTCCCAACGACAGAAAGCGGAGCATGCCCAGCGTTTGTTGGAGTACTTTTTGGCGTTTGATACACTAAATTACGAAGCTATGCTCAAGGATGCAGAGAGCGAGCGGATTGAAATGCTGTCGAACGAGGTGTTGGCGCCTTTGGTGGACGGTGATAATTACCAAACAGCTGCTAGGATTTTGAGCGATTTGAACGTGATTTGCGAAGATCTGAATGCACCCCATTTGGAGAACGCAGTATGTTGCATCCGTGTATTTGGTGAACGGCTGGAGAGCCTATTGCTGGGCATGTTCGAGGCCGCCGCCATGGGGGAAGGCGGACAGCAGCATCAGTATCAGCAGCAGTACCAACAGCCGCCCCAGCAGCAGCAGCACCAGCAGTCTTCCGACGTAGACATAGAGACCATGCGAGATTGCGCGGTTTCGTTGCTGAAATTTGGAGATCCAGTCAAACTTTACAATACATACATCTACACCATTCTCGCCAAGCAAGTGCAAGCTGTGGCGGCCCGCCGACAGGGGGGAAATGACGACGCGAAGGAGATGCGTGATGCCCTTAGCGAGTTTTTCGGGCTGATTAGCGCCTTATGCCGGAGAGCTTTTACGCTTATTCGTCAAGTGTTTCCGCCGTCAGCTTCTCTGAAGGTCACGCGAATGCTGATTGACCGGATGGTGAATGACCCTGCTTTTGGAATCCAGGTCCGAGTGGCCGAGGTCTTGAAGGACGACCAAATGGCCTCCGAAGGCAGCAGCGTGAAGGAACTGCCGCTTTCGCCTGGTGTCAGAGGTCATCATCATCATCTTCATCATCATCAGCAGCAGCAGCAGCAACAGCAGCAGGACGGGGGAGGCTTTAATGGTATTTCAGTGTCGGATTCGTTGGACATGCTGCTAATAGTGCATGATAAGACGAATGCATTGGCGGCTGATTTGATTGAGCACTGTGTGGAGGCGGAGAGGCACTATTTGGAAGATAGGAAGTGGCGGCAGTTGCAGGGGGGGCTTAGTGGTACTGTTCCTGAGGATGATAGTGAGGATGGCGATATGAGGTGGTTAGGATGGAATAATGGGCGTCGAACTGCCCATCAGGAGCTGGAGGGGGGAGGAGGAGGGGGCGACACAGCAAGAGGAGCACCAGTTGGTGCCAGAAGTGCTGGAGGAGGGCGAAAAGGAAGAAGGGCAAGGGTCTTGACAAGCCCGTCGCAGGAAGCATTGTCTTCGTACGTGAAGATTCAATTTGCCGAGTTGTTCGTGGGGCAACGTGAGTCTTATTTGGAGAAGGAGGTTTCGCTGTTGCGGATGCGGTTGGTAGATTGCTTGGCTGCGGCGGTCGGACCTGATATTGGGCTCACTGATGGAAACGAGGGCGGACGGGAGAGAGGGTGCAGGGCGGGGAAAAGTAAGAAGAAGATGATAGAAATGGGGTTTGGAGGCGAAAGTGAGGACTTGTTGCCGGCTGTGCGATTTGAGAGGGTGGAGAGCTATGAGATAATGTTGCAGCATTGGTTGAGGAAGGAGGTGTTGGCGTCATTTTTAGATTCTTGCCGGGACGCATTGAGCCGGAACGCGAAGATATTCCAGAAGGAGGATGAGCGGGCGGATAATGTCCTGGTGGTACGTACAACAAGGTTTTGGCCTCCTTGTGCCAAGGGGCTGAACACGCCGGATCACCTCACTCCCATCCCTTCCTTCCCAACTCCACGCACTTAGATGCTCTCCGTTGTGCACAAATTTCTCGCCAGTAGCGTCCTCCTTCCCTCTCTTTCCGCTGCCAGCAACCTCGTACAGCTCCCCTCCAGCGGCGCTCCTTCTCCGGCCTTCTACGAGGCACTCGCCTCCGTCCACACCTGGATCAATAGCTACAAGGAATTCTTTCAAAACGCGGTCTTACCAGAAGTCCAAAGCAAGACAACGACCCAAACGGTGCTGTTGGATAGCTGCCACAAGTTCCTCGCAAGTGTTGAGCGAGCGGGGGCCAAGACCGTCGAATGTTGCCTCAGTGCGATCATGCGTACAGCTGAACAAATTCATCGTGAGTTGTTGAGGAAAAGTGATTATTTGCCCAAGGACAATACCTTGACGGAGCTCGAGGCCACCCGGGCGTGTTTAACCATAAGTGATTGCTTGCATCGTCACATCGAGCTGTTGCGTCGGAGTCTGCCACCGAATGACGTGCGTATCATCGTAGCCGCTTTAGCTTTGAGGGTCCAAGCCTTTCTCATGGCTCGCATGAAGCACCTCCGAATCAATACCTCTGGTGCCCTCATTCTCATGCAAGACTGCGAGATCATCTTTGAATGCTTCCTATCTCTTTACAGCCCTGCTTCCACTAACGCTATCGGATGCGGTCACATCAACAACAAAGGCGGAGCCAACAGCAGCATGGGGAGTACTGGTGCCCCCACCAATCTGCCTCGTGCGGCGTTGGTGGATAATTTCCGGGATATTAAGGCTGCATTTGATGATTTGAAAGAAGTGGTGGGTTTGTTTATTGTCCCTCCATTCAATCTGGCCTTGCTCATGAGTGAAGGTTTCTTGTCAACACAGGATCGGAATGAGCTATTTCTTTACATTAGTATGAGGGCAGATTTTAGGACGCATGGAATGATTTCTCCCTGGGTCCGCAATCTATTTAGTGATGTGCGTGAAGATCTAGAATGGGAGCTGGAGGAAGAGGGGGCGTCAGGACGGCACTATCCCGTGTCACGGCCTGCCTCGCCCTTGCCCGGGGGAGGGAGTCCGAGTTGACGATGAGTAGTGATTGAGGAATGGCAGGAACAGGATAAAAATGAAGAGGAAGAAAAAAAAGTGATGGTCTTTTTTGTAAAATTGACTGGGAACAATTTTTTGAACGAATCCAAACGTGTATATTGCGCACGTCGCCATGCATCACTTGCTTTTTGTCGTGTTATTCAGTCCAATTAATTATTAAATACCCCCTTTGCTGTCATTCCCTCTTTTGTTTGACTTCACTCAAAACCCATCCCCTGTCCTATCTGGACCTCTCTTTGGTTGTATTACGCACGCACGCAGGCAAACATTTTCAGTCTCCTTAACCCACACCCTTTCTTTTCGTCATTATTGTTTACCAGGGAAGAATACAACAAAGAAGCCGGATGGTGGCAGCTCGTCGCTCTTCTCACACACACCACGCTTCTTCTCTTTCTCCGACATTTCTTCCCACTCCGTCCCTACCTTGGCTTCCTATTCCTGATAACTGTCCTTGTGTACACTTCCGCTTCTCTTTTTCTCACTTCCACTTCCGACTACATTCTTCACATACTCACAGGCCAGGGAGGAGGGAGACGTGCCAGATCTCCGGGTCTCGGCACACTCGCTGTTTGACTACTTGCTTGTTTCATCTTGATTTCTCCTCAATATACCACATCCACATTTCTATCATCTTTCCTCCTTCCCTTTTAAGGACACCAGTACTGGCTACAGAATTTTTCCTTCAAACTCGCGGGCAAGTTGGAAGCCAGAGAGTCGGCAGTAGGACTCTGCTGTAGCAGCACTAGGTTGTCCTCTACACTCTCCTCCTCTACGGCAGCCTGCAAGGTAGGGGCAGCTGCATCAGCTTTCTGCTTGGCCGCCCACGCGTTGTACTTGGCACAAGCCTTGTCAACACCGGCCTGGTCCTTGAGCTTGATGCATTTGTTGCATCCTGCGCACGCCACCAAATCATCCCTCAGATCCGAAGGCCTCGCGTTATCAAAGCACCCACCGGCCTCCGTTTTATTAAACGCAGAAGAAACCAAGCAGCGCAAGAGGTTGATATTGGCTAATTCATCCCAGCTTTTCCCAAGCTGGTTAACGAAGGGCTTGCATTTGTCCTCAAGGCAGGAAAGCACGGTCGTGGTATTCATCTTGGATCCCGGTTTTTGCGCCGGCGTCGTGGTGGGGTTGATGGAGTCCGCAGCACCTTCCCGGCGCGTGTCCCCGCTGCTGTCCACCATGGCATAAGTCGAAGGAAGCATGCCGCTGATGCGGCCACCAGAGGAAGGACCCTCCGCGCCTAGGGTGGGCATTACGGGGCTGCTACCCGCGGAAGCAGGCAAAGGAACGGCACTCTGCGAGATCACGGCCACCGCTACGGCAATCACCACCAGCAACGTGACGGCGGGGCCCAAGATCCACAACTGGAAATGTCGGCGTGAGGGATCGGATTGCGCAAGGAACGAAGCACTGCGGTGAATGAGGACATCATTCCTTCCAAAAGGATTTTCGGAGTCCGCCTGGTAGAGGTCCTTGTTCTCCGACGCGCCGGCTTCAATGCCCCACACGGCCCCGCGCGTGTCATTGATGGACTCGTAGTCGTTGCGAGCCATGGCGCTGTATGGTGTGTCTGGGGATACAGTGGAGGGTTGTCAAGGCGTTCTTCGCTCACATCATCATGAATCAAACCCCGCCGTGCTCCCTCCCTCCCCCCCCTCTTGATTGCACGCCTGATGCCCCTCCCCGCACAAGCCAGGGCCCGCATGGAGAGGTTTTACAGAATGGCTTGTGCACGAGAATAATTGTGAGACAAAATAAGTCATGGTGTGGCTCCGCCAAGCGTTGGTTGAGGTCCAGACGGCACGTTGAGACTCCGCGGCCCATGTCCTTTTGGGGACACAATGTGTCGTGGAGCATCCGAGAACATGGAGTTTTTGATGCATTCTGTGATTATTTCTTTTATCTTTTAATAATCGCCCGCATCCAGCGCGGACAACTTCTTTGCCTTGCTTGAAAAAGCAGCAGAGGAAATTGGACCGTCGACTTCTTCCTCGTTGCTGGGCGCCTTTTTTCCGTCACCACCACTAATCCCATCTCCAACGCTTTTCCGTGATTTTAAGCTTATGTTTAAGAGATCGTCCAGATCGGATGTAAGAAGCGCAGATGAACTAGATGAGGGCGTTGCAGCTGCCTTTACTGCCCCCCCCGTTTTCTTTTCCTCTTCGATAGTGGACGACGACAGCTCGAGACCCAAAAGCGCCTCGAGCGGTGGCTCCAAGGAGGGCAAAGGCGGAGCGGTGGATATTGTGGTGTCGGTCACGAAGTGCTTGTCCGTGTTTGCGCTTGTCAGACTGCCGACGAGCTCAGCTAATAGCTTGGGTGGTGGTGCTGGGGTTTGGCCCTCGTTCGGTGGCGGGTATCCCTGCCGGAACATCAACCCCTCCTGTTTCGACACAAGGAAAAAGAACAAGAGCAAATAATAATGGCAAAAGCAAACATAAAAAGGACGGATGGATTGCGGGTTCGTGCCGACTGCTCTCTTCTTCCCTGCCCAACCCTTCCTACCGTCAAGGCCGGGTCCACACCCCCGAGGCGGACATGCGCAGGCAAGCATATCAGCCCTTCCGCTAGTGCCCTTACATCCTAAGTGATGGGAAAAGTACAAATGAAGATGCTGTAAAAAAGCTGTACGGGTGTTGACAGTCGAAGTAAACGCAAAAGCAATCAAACAAGTTTATGTACATGTTATTTCTTACCAGGCCCAAGGAAGGCAGGTCCGCTGGTGCCTCCTCGTCAGCAGCCTCCTCGGCCAGGACGTGGTGATGACCAAATTGCGAATCCGTGCTACAGTCGGATAGATAAGAGAGAGAATCAAACGGCGGTGCGATGTTTCAACTACCACTACAGGTTAAAGCGTGAGGCTTGTGCAATTCAAGGAGGGGAAAACCAGAAGATGAAAACCGATAAATGTACAATGCATCACATCATCACACATCGGACTTTTTTGGTGTCACTCACCCCCATGCATAAACCCTTAAGTCATCTCCGCCTTCACTATCCGACAAAAGTCTCCCTTCTCCACCGAGGCTCCCACCACCGTCGCCTTGTCGGAAACGATCTTGATTCGACGGAAGCTGCCGCAGAGCCGCTAATTTACAAAGAATAACGATGGAAACGACGTGTCAATACTTAAGGTTTGGGATTATTATCTGTCCACGTTCCGAAAAGACTACTGTTTGTATGTCGATGCTCTTTCCTGACTTAAACTACTCTCTTCCCTGTCTTTACTTCACTGAGGAGATGTACAATGGGTTTTCTGACAAACCCAAACAAATAGCACAAATGGCCACTCGTGGGTGTCTTTTCTTCATACCTTTTTGACTTGCCTTGGCAGACGCGACTCGACCTCCTCCCCCTCCCCCACGCCCTGAGGGACCCCCTGCAGGGCCACGGCCCCCGGCCCGGCCCCGGCCCCGAGCGCGCCGATTGTATTGAAGCTGGCTGCGTCCCATTTATCTGGTGTGTCGTAGACAACGGAGGCTTGTCTATCCACATCCACTTGCTAACTTAGTTCATCATCGGCTCAGATTTCATGCCTTCGCATGCGCGATTTCTGGTGCCTATGGTTTGTATCGCGCGTAAGGGTAAGTGAAAGAAAGGAAGGCGCGCCATTAATAAGGAGGAACAAATTGACTGGAGAGGTGTAAGCGATGGTCTTGCTTGCGAAGCATGTGTGCGCGTATTATGTGGGAATCAAGCCAAAGCAAGGGAGGCAAGCGAGCCTCTGAGATGGCCGCCTTCTTTTCGCGTCTTCGCGACTTGTTGCTTGGATACTCCACGCTCCACATCCTGCACTAAAGCACCCACAGCCCCACGCACAGTTTCCTTCGCGTCATAGGACACACATAATTGGCCCGGCGGCGCAAAATTGATCGGCTTTCTTGGTTCTATTTACCCTGGAGAGCACCTCCATAATCAGCAGCCCAGACCATGTTTCATCTGGAATACACGCTTGTCAGAATCTCCTGCGAAGCCCTTAGCTCCCACTTCCAGCGGGTCCGCAAGCAGGTATCAATTGAGATGGCTGATTTATTTGTAAAAGGCGGGATGCCGTTGCCCGTCCTCCGTCCAACGAAAGATCCTCATCCCCATACAACCCACCCTAGGTGATGCGCGAGCTTGGGCAGATTGTGACACTCCTCAAGAAACAGGACAATCCCGACTCCACGACAGATGCACTGCGGGTGCGGTTACTCCACCTGCGAGAGGCTTTGGTGGCGGCGGACGCGCAGGAGAAGGACTTATTCGAGCGATGCCAACGGAAGCTCCAGACATTGGCAACTGCACAGAAAGACGAAGAGGCTTCCCCTTCATTATCAATTGTCCCCCCACAATATCCTTCAAGACATGGACTGACGCTGAGAAGAAAATTACAGTTAGAGCGTTTGGTAGGCGAGTATTTACTGCGGCAGGGCTACCTTGAGAGCCTAAGCCTGCTGGAGAAAGAAGGGGCCAGTACACAAGGAGCAGGAGCAGGAGGAGTAGGCAAGTTGTTCGACCTGGACATCTTCATTAAATGTCGCGCAGTGGAACGACAACTAGTCGAAAAGCGGGATTGCATGGGTGCGTTGGCGTGGTGCGCGGACCACGCCTCCAAGTTACGGCGATTGAATTGCCCCCTCGAATTTCAACTGCACAAGCAACAATTCTTGGAGCTGGTGCGAAAGGGACACCGGATTCAGGCACTAGAATATGCGAGCGAGCATCTTGATCCGACAGCCAACAGTGCTGCTGCTGCCGTTGGTGGTGCGGGTGGAGCTACGAATACTCCCGGTCTGTCAATTGAGCAGCTTTGGGAGGTCCAGCAGGCCATGGCCACCCTTGCGCTTGCCGACCCGGAGGCTTGTACCGTGCCTGAGTATCAGCGGCTTTTCGCTGTGGAACGCTTGCGTGAATTGGGGGATTCGTTTGCGGCGGCGGCGCGGCGGTGTTATGGGATGACCCAGGACTATTCCACGCTCGAGGTCTGCCTTCAAGCGGGCTTGACGGCCCTCAAGACCCCTCTGTGTCGTGTTGGGGCTCCGGGAGAAATCATGGCTAAAGCGAAGGAGGAAGACGATGGTCAAGAGATAGGGATGGTGGCGGAGGATGAAGGGCACTATAACCAAGACTGTCCTGTGTGCTCTCCAACCGGCCGCGCTCTGGCAGTGGGTTTGCCGTTGGCGCATTTTGGGAATTCGTATTTGACGTGTCGGTGCACTGGGGAAGCAATGGATGGAGGGAACCCGCCCATGGTATTGCCGAACGGCCGTGTGTATTCTCAGCGGGCCATCAGTGAGAATTTATTGTCCGTCGATGGGTCAGGGGCGGTGTGGGTGACTTGTCCTCGAACGGGCGATTCGTTTGCGCCATCGGATGTGAAGAATATTTTCGTCATTTGAGCAATTCGTGGAGGGGGGGGACAGCGAAAGAAGCACGCAAAAATGTATAGAAGAGTTAGAAACGGGATCACAGGGGATAAGAGTGAGGGGGATCACTCGGCAACTTTGTATCTGTCAGCTGTAATAACACGTGTGAGTCGATGACAAAAAGAAAAATAGATGATGTGCACGCGTACTCTGCTTGTTTACTTTCATCATACAGAGGAATAATAATGTACACAGACATAAACTCTCATCTCAATTACCCTGATGTACAAAAATATCCCAAGATTTTTCGTGTCTGAGAATCCCTCGATTTGCACCCATTGACTTTCCTCCGTCCCCAGACACTATGTTTTTTGGGGGCTGAACGGCATGGACATGAGATAACGACAACGCCACGAAAAGCATGTATGTCATGATATTACTTTTTGCTTTACAGCTTGGCCAGCGGTACCACATCCTTGATGGCACTGCGATAACGGGAATCATTCGAAAGCTCACCGCGCAAGTCGACACTAAGCAGGCTCTTCACCTTATCGATGTCCCCGCCCGTCCGAGAAAAGAGATAAGAAATCTTCGTGACGCAGGCCTCGACTGTCATGTCATGGCCTGATGGAGGAAGGGAAGGGAGGAACTACTGAGTACGGTAGAAGACAATTAGAGAAGCATATAGCTTAAGTCCCTTCCTCCTTCCCCTCAATCCCAACGTACCACTGACAACCCCAGCGGCGCACAAAGCCACCCCCACACTGTACTTGTCAAGCAAGACTCCACCTTGGAAGCATTGAGTTAGGACGACCACAAGTATACCCTTTTGCGCGGCAAGCGTAACAGCCTCCAGCAAACCCGAGCGACTGGATGTGTCGCCGTTGCCCGTACCTAGGGCAACGAATCGGAGGAGGGTGAGACGGACGGCGCAAGGAGCTCGAGCGAACAGGAGGTGGAAAAAACAAATTACTATACTTATGACGGCTCGTCCTCCAATTCAAACGTCATATGGCTTAAAACTTTCTTTCCTGCGTACCGTATAAAAGCAGAATAATCCCATGCAAGTGCCGGCTGTGGTTGATCATGGCAAATAACGCGTCGTCCTCAAAGCCCGGCACGAGCCGCACAACGACCAAATTGGCATCCATATCTTTGTGTACCCGCAATGGCTTGCGCGGTGGTGGAAGCGAAATATTTGATGCAAACTCCAAGTTGACGCCGAGGGTGGCCAAGGGGGGAAAGTTGGGCGAGGCAAAGGCTTGCAAGTCAAAAGAGTGAACCTTGGTGGTCCGACAGCCCCGTAACAGCCGGGAACCGAAAACAATGCACACTTCCTGAAAATCTTGTCGGCATGCAAAGAGCAGCGAGCTCACAAGATTGTTTCGCGCGTCTGAGTACACCTCAGCCAGCGGAATTTGACTCCCGGTGAACACGACTGGCTTTCCAAGGTTCTCAAACATGAAGGCCAATGCACTCGCCGAGTAGGCAAGTGTGTCTGTACCGTGCACGACTACGAAGCCTTCGTACCGAAAATAGGCACTCTCAATTTCCTCCGCAATCTTGATCCAATGCTCCGGCCCCATACAGGCACTATCGGTGAGGTGATCCCATTCCAAAACGTCTATATCGGGTAGATTCTCATGCCGCCATTCCGGCAAAGCCAAGAGCTCCGAGAGAAATCCCGGGCAAACATCCAATGTACCTCCTGTGCCGCTGGGCTTCATGATTAGCGTCCCGCCTGTTACGATGACCAGGACTTTTTTGGCTTTTTTGCCCTCCCCAATTTGCGTGAGCATTCTTGGACTGTCCTGAGTAAGGGCGACCAGTGTTGTTTTAGCAGCAGGTGTAGGGTGGGGCATGCGTTAAAGACCCGCTTGGCTTAACGTGCCAGCAGGATTAAATGGCCTTATGTGTACTATCTACACTATTATGTTTGTTTTGAAGAAAGGCTTGAGAGTTTGACGTGCGTGCAGAATCTGCACTGCAGATACTGAATAGAGAAGCCTGCCATGATTTTGGCGCGAGATGCACACGAAGCCCCTAGTGAAGCCCTTGCCTTTTTTGCCTGCAGCAAGCCCGACCCAACCAAGCTCGTTACCACGCTCTGTAAGCGTTGTGAACAAGTGGTATCAGGGCAACGGTTGGCGATGATGGAGTCAGCGAGCGCGAAGGCCGCGAATTTGAGATGTCATCATGATCGTTCCGTGCACGACGCGGGTAATTCAAAATCGTCGGGTACGAGGGAAAATAGCACTGCTCTCGGGACGACAAGCTTTGAGGTTTTAATGCAGAGATACACGAAATTCCCCCAAGAGCCCTCCACAACGCAGGCAATGCACC
The DNA here is from genome assembly GCA_004519485.1 of Nannochloropsis oceanica. NCBI lineage: Eukaryota > Eustigmatophyceae > Eustigmatales > Monodopsidaceae > Nannochloropsis > Nannochloropsis oceanica. Next base: position 849,771 of record CP038128.1, read on the forward strand.
CAGGCAACTTTTCCATATCTGAACTGGTAACGCCTTTCCGTCCGGACACACCCTGCAGACGAGCGACGTAGCTCTTGCCTTACTTGCCCTGTCCAGAGCAGATGCACAATATTCTATTCATACTGGAGATGCACGCCATCACATCCCACATACCATACCATTCAATAACACAGGGGTAAATAGCAAGCTCCGAGGAAGAGAGTCGCTAGAGCGGGACCATGGCCAAAGCGAGATAATCAACACACGGCGCGTCCACATTTGGCCTCTTCTTTTTCACCATCCCACTCACCAGCACCCGCCCAAGCAACGACATCACCCAGCACGCATTCATACATTAGATTTCCTCCCACGCGCACGCTATGACGTGCCGCAGTAGCCTTCGCGAGGATCTCCCCGCATCCTCCTACCCATTGCCGCCCCCGGCTGCCGCCTTTTGTCCGCCTGTGATACCAGACTTCAGCAGCAACGTCCTCCATTCCTCACAAAGCAGCCTGAGCAGCAGCAGTAAAATGGTACGTGGTTACATGCAGCCCCGCTTATTCCAATGTCTCATATATCGAACCTGCTCTTTCCTTTCAAATACTCCCTCATATAGGTCATAGTCCCACCAGCCGCTGCTGTCCCATTTTCCACCCCACATATGGCCCTGGAAGTGGCGGCGGGCCTCCCCATGCGAAAACAAAGTGGCGCCAGCCAGTACCACCAGTTTTCCAAGGATCCCGAGATGGGCAACGTCGCATTTCAACCGTGGTAAGTAAATTTCCTTGAGGTATGGTTGCTTTCCTTTCATTTCTCGCATAGTGACTACATCATTGCCGAATACCAATTTTTGGAATACCAATTTTTTCCTCCCTTGCTACCTTCGTTTCAGCGAACGCGTGGTCATTTTCACTGCTGCCTACTACGTGTGCGACGGCGTCAGCTTGACAATCCGCAAGCTCCGTGCCCACCTCCGCTCCAAGGGCATCGCCACCCGCGTTGTCTCGTGCGGGCCCGAGGGCTGGAGCGAGCCCGACGTCTTCACCGTGCCTGCAATCCCGCTTCCCATCGTCAACGCGGACGACAACTTCGGTTACTCCTTAGGGGTCAAGCTGACGGAGGAAGTGAAAGCCCAAATCAAGCAATTCGAGCCGAGTCTGATCCATTTTACGGTGCCGGATTTCTTGGCGCTGGACGCCCTGCGGTGGGCGAAGGCGGAGGGGATCCCAGTGATGGGGACGTGGCACAGTAATTACTCCGATTATTTGAAATTCTACCATCTGAATGTCATGAAAGGCGTGGTTGAGAAGTATATAAGGAGTTTTTATGTGAACATGCCTATATATGTCCCCACCCCTTTTATTCGTACGAAGCTTTTGGGTAATGGCTTTCCGAAGCACCGGGTGGGGATATGGGGGAGAGGGGTAAATTTAAATCTGTTCGCGCCGTCGAATCGCTCGTTAGTTTTTAGACGGGCCAAGGGCATTGCGGATGATGAAGTAGTGATTCTGTGGGTGGGGCGGCTGGTAAAGGAAAAGAGTCCTGATATATGGGCGGAGGTGATTAGGAGGCTTGAGAGGGAGGGATTAAAGTTTCGGGCACTGGTGGTGGGGACGGGTAGCTATGAAGAAGAGATGAAGAAGTTGCCGAGGACGGAGTGCTTGGGGTGGTTGAGTGGGCCGGCGTTGGCGGAGGTTTATGCGAGCGTGGACGTCTTCTTGTTCCCGAGCGAGGTTGAGACGTTTGGGAATGTCACCTTGGAGGCATTAGCAAGTGGAGTGCCTTGTATTGCGTCGGCGGGCTGTTCGGGGCATCTGGTTTATCATGGGATTAATGGTTTTGTGGTCCACCAGGCGGACGCGGATGGTTATCATTCGTTGACTCGGAGGTTGTTGCTCGACGGGGGGTTGAGGCAGCGGTTAGCGAGCAAAGCGAGACCGAGTATTCTAACTTTGGAGCACAGTCGAGTATTGGACATGATGGAGGAGAACTACGATCATGTTATCAAGGAGCATCACTCCCAGGGATTGGGGGACCCGAATCAACGCAAAACTCGGGATAGGTACATGACTTTCATTTACCATTTCTTCCGTGTCGTTCTAATCATTTTAACTCCTACTCTGAAGGCATATGTAGCCGTGCTCAAAGCGCTGCAGCGGGCGTGGGCTGGCTATGAGCAGCGGGTCCAACAAAAAAGGGACGAGGGAGAGAAGGTGAGAGAAGGGAGTGAGGAAGACGACAGCGAGAGCGGCTCGGGGGAGAGAGGAGGAGGAGAGAAGACTGAAGCGAGCAGCGGAAAGCTCTTGCAGAGCATGGCCTCGCTTGTGGTCACGGTGGCTGTCCCGGTATCTAACGTGTTCTCTTCCTTGACTTTCCGGGAAATGCGGGCGTTGATGATAATTGTGTATGTATTTGCGCTGTATGTGTTGTGGCAGACTTTGCATTCGGCCATCCTATCATAAATGGTGATAAAGAAGAAGGGATAACGGATGCCCAAGAAATTAAAGTCGACAACCGGTAGAGTAAGGATTATTAGAGTCGCATACGCTTAGGGTTTTTTGATCTCCACATAAAGCTCCCATCCTTTTTCTCGTAGGGCACTGACTGATCATCTGTAGTGTATTTCTCATATTTTCATATCCAAACGTTTAGAGAGCAAGAAGCCAGGAAAATGAGATACGCCGGCGAACCACGAAATATTAAAAAATGACTTTTAACAAGAGAAAGCTAGAGAAGCAGGGCCCGGAACAGCGGGAGACGTTGGGGGCTCAGGCCAAGACGGAAAGTCGTGGAGCCCCTTTTAGAAACTAACCCAGGTTTACTTCATCATGTTGAACGTAGTAAGGCGTTCTGTGTATATGTACCACCATTTCTCCACCCTCCTTTCTTTGTCACCGACGGATATTGTCAAAGTAACCGAGGAATTTTCACTCGAGATGTTTTGCAGATATATGTCCTCCCGTACCCTTCCTTCATTTTCAATCAACAGCAGACAGGAATAATAACAAAAGCAAAAGATAAGACAATTTTGGATAAGCCAGAGCACAGACTTTTGAAAAGCTGCATTCACTCCATTTCCTTGTCGAGTTCTTTCTTCACTTTAATTTCTGATCCTTTCTGCCACTTTTATTCTCTTCTCTACCTTATTCATTACCCCAAGCTTCTTAAACATTTGCGGGGGGGGTGAGGGGGGGTGAGGAGGAGCGGGGGCACGATTATGGACAAGTTGGAAACAGTTCCCAATGTAGATGGACTCGAAATTTTACAAGAAGAGCCGACACGACATTTTGTGCGTCCTACTCAACATAAACATTTTGCCCGGGGTCGAATTTGGTATTTGCTGTTGTCAAATTCCGCCTTTCTTACAGATTCCGAACAAGGCTATACCAAGGAGACATTTCCATCCCGGTGTGACTTTCTTCCACACGCCAGAGGTGGTGATGAAGTCGCTTCTCAGCATGTTTTTGAGCAGTCCTCTGGATTCTGCGCAGAGAAGTTGTTCGCCTCTCCGTACTTTCCCTCCGCGATCGTCAACTACCAAAAGACCAGCAAGCAACATACATCACAATCTCCTTGATTTATCTGCTCTCTCGATATTTTAATCCATCAACCTATGTATTCCGTTTTGTCAGTCTTTCGCGGCCTCTTCTTCTCCTCTTTCTTCCACGCTCCCACCAAGCATATACAAACTCGTCAAGACAAAATACTGCACCGACATACCAATACTTTCAATTGGAATCCGCTCGTTGTTTCCATGAATCATCTCTACCAATCTATCCATTGTCAAGGTTGGGCAAAACAATGACGTCCCATACGCAACCGCTCCACAATCCCGCCGGAAAAACCTCGAGTCCGTCGCACCCGTCAGCAAGCCACATACAAACTTCGCCCCAGGCACAAGTACACCCGCCGCCTTCTCCATTGCCCTCCACAAAGGCGTGTCGATCGTGCTCGTGGTAGCGGGAAAAAAATGTTTAATATTGATCTCGTACTCCCCTGAAGCCATGCGCCGCTTGCCCAACGCCCTCTCCACCTGCTTGACTAAATACGCTTCATCCTGACCAGGCATAAGCCGTCCGTCTACCTCTATTGCTACCGAGCCAGGAACTACATTACTCTTAAGAGTGCCCGTCAGATGATTTGGGCTAATGGTAAGGCGAGTCAGGGCATGCGCGATCGGGCCGAGCGGGTGCTTTAGCCACAGCAAAAAGCGGATAAAAGGCCGAGCAAGCCAGGTGCTTGTCAAGCAAGCACGAACGATCCACGGAGCATCGGAGGCAGAAATAACATTGCGCCATTCCGGTGTGATTATGGTGGGCGCCCAGTAATCAGCCAGGCATTTGATTGCTCCTGCGGCTTTGACCAATGCATTGTCCCCGTTTAGAGGGAGGGAGCCATGGCCGGGGGTGCCCTTGCAAAGCACCTCGAAAGACGTCATTCCTTTCTCGCCGTTAACGTGGAAGTAGGTGGTAGTAGGCCGCCTATTTCGATCGATGAGCGTGGCGCCGCCGAACTCAGTCATGCAATAGTCAGACTTGAACACGCCGCGGAGCACGCGGTCTAGTTTATTTTTTTGGTAGGACGATAGGAGTGAGGGTTTAGGCTAATGAGCCAGGAGGAGAAGGAAACAGTTCAATGCCCGGCAGCAAGCGCATTCCCAAACTACTTCTCCCTTCCTCCAATCCCCTCTTTCTTACCCTTCATTAAAAATGCTGCACCATCAGCTCCTCCCGCCTCCTCATCCGACACGGCACAAAACAAGAGGGTGCCACGCAGCGGGACACGGGAAGTGGCCAAGCAAGCAAATGCAACAGCCTGTGCTGCCACGGTGTTTAACATGTCAATTGCTCCGCGGCCCCATAGTTCCCCATTCACAACCCGCCCTTCGAACGGTGGCACTTTCCACGCTGCCTCATTCACGGGCACCACATCGACATGCGCAGGCCCAAGCATGAGACGCGGCCCTTCGCCTCCGTCTCCACGATACTCAGCTATGAGACTGGGACGGTTGGGACGGTTGGAAGGATGATGAATTTGATATGGCAAGCCATATTTGTCGAGGAAGGCAGCAAGTGTCTGGATGTTTTTGATCTCCTGGCATTCCCCATCCCCGCGGTTGACACAGGCGTTGCGAATTAGGGCCTGAAGAAGTACCAGCGTCTGCTCTTCTAGCTTGTCCGTTAGCTCTGATGGCGTCTGACCAAGCAGCTCTTTCAGCTCAGGATGGACGGTTGACATATGGAGCAGACACGAGGGCTAGGGGCTGTCATTTGTACGAGAAGGGAGGGAAGAAGGAGTAACTTGGACTCAATGCCCCACTGACCAATCTTCTGACTCAGGTTTACCAAACACATCTTCCAAGCAGGAACCATATGCACGCTTGGGCTTAAGATAGCCGTCCTTTTTGACAGCGCACAGCGCGCTGGGCTGGGATTCGTCGGGGAGGTTTTCCGTTAAGCCGCCGCGGTAGCACAACAAAAATTATCCCGCCATGTCTATGGATACATATGATCCATTGAGTATTTCGATATGTTGAAATGCTTACCAAAGTCAACATCGAACTCATAAAAGAGTCGATCAATCAATCAATCAATCAAAAACAGCGTCAGAATTCCAGAACTATCTATCCCCTTGCAGCAGCCCAGCATGGAGGACGGCGGCGACAGCTTCACTCCCTTCGCATTGCTTATCATTGATCCACAGGTGTGTTATCGGGCATGATAAGTCACCACCACAACCTTCCCATCTCCTCGCCTTACTAAAAAAGCAGCTTTCCTCCCTTCGTTTTCCAGGCCGATTTCCACCAGGGTGGCTCTTTGGCAGTGCCAGGTGCCGATGATGACGCGCAACGCATTCAGAATTTTGTGGAGGGGAACTTAGATAACATCACCAATATCTACGTGACGTTGGACTCCCATCAGGTGAGCAGATGGGCTCGGGTCGGAAGTGGGAGACGGAGCTCCGAGCTCTGATGGATTTGATGAGTGCTGATCTAGCCGTCCTTCAACATCGCAGCGGGTCCACATCAGTCACCCTTTATTCTGGAAAGATGCAAATGGGGCATCTCCGGCGCCTTTCACGCCTATCTTGCACACCGACGTCGTGGCTGGGAAGTGGATGGCTGCAGACGAGACCCTGAAGGCGTATGCGGAAGATTACACCCTGCAATTGGAGACGTCTTCGGGCAAGTTTCAGCACATTGTTTGGCCCGAGCATTGCTTGATTGGCAGTCCGGGTCATTGTGTGGTACCTCCTGTCTTGGCTGGTACGTGCGTGCATGGCCGTGTTACAAGGGTCATAAAAGCGTTGAATGATGCAAACAATGGTTGGCGCGCAGAACATCTCCCATTTGAGACCTAACACGCACTTTTCCGCGCCAACCTGTCTCCTACGGCTTGCTATTCTTAGCTGTATATAATTCTACGGTCTCTTGCTTACCTTTTCCTTTCTTACCCCCCACCAGCAATTCACGCTTGGTCCGCTCATACCCGCAAGCCCATTCGTTACTACTGGAAAGGCACCAACATCCGCACCGAAATGTACAGCGTTTTCAAAGCCGAAGTTCCCGTCCCTGGCTGTGCGGAAACAGAAGTTAACGAAGCGTTGGTGCGGGAGTTAGTCGCGGAGCCTCGGGTTATGATTTGTGGGCAAGCCTTGTCTCACTGTGTTAATTTTTCGACGCGAGACCTTCTTGCGGCCTGGCCCGAGGGGAGGATGGATGACTTAACGTTGTTGGCGGGGATGAGCTCTCCGGTGATAGGTTTTGAGGGGCAGGCAGTAGAGTTCTTAGGCCTGTTGAAGGAAAAGGGGGTTCGGGTCGTGGCGGAGGTGAAGTAGGAGGAATATAGAGAAAGGGGAAGAGGAGAGCGTATGTGGGCAAGAAACATGCCAAAGACAAAGCGGGAATGTTTAAATAAAAAATTATAATGATAAATCCTCCGGATGATATTCAATTTTCTTCCCTCTAAATTTCTACTTGTTCATTTGACTTTTTTCTCGTCTGTTTCCCCCCCTCATCTCTTGAGGGCCCTAAATTTACCCACCTGTTTCTTTTGCCGCCAGAAGAATGTCCCCTGAACCTCATAAATCTTCCCCTCCAACCGCACCACTCCCGCGTTCATCAGACTCCGTCGCACGTACCCTTTGTAAAATTTCAACTGAGGCTCCCTGTCATATGGACCCTGGAATGCCCGTGCCTCAAACTCGATAATACAAGCCCGAGGCCACTGTCTCTCTTTGAACAAAAACTCGGAAGCTAGCTCGTGTCCCTCAAAAAAAGTGACAACTGAGCCATCTTTTCGGATTTCTAAGGTGGCCTCGCATCGTTCAGGTTCGCCCCCTGGCAGAGCGATTTTTTGCTTGACTTTCCACAATCCCAACACTTCCCGCAGACCCACATATTTGTTGGGTTGGAAGAGCCCCGCTACCTTTCCTACAGAATTGCTTGTCAATTTCGCTGCGCCCTTAAATAAACCAGCTACCCCATACGAGGATCCTCTCCGTGCTGCTAACCGCCGGCGTCTGTCTGCGTAATGCCAGTCATTCGGCCGCTTTTTGCTTCCACTGCCCCGTCCACCCCATCGAGCGTCCTGCTCCTCCTCTTCGTAGTCTTCCTCCTTGTCGTCATAGTCTTTCTCATCATCTTCATCCTCATTCTCATCCCACTCCTCCTCATTATCCTGTTCCTCATCCTCGTCGTCATCATCGTCATCGATAATTTGCACAACGGGTGGTGGCTTGACCTTGGACGTGCCTGCCGCTCCCGACCCAGTCTTCAACCTCTTGCCCGCCGCACCGCCACCAGCGGGTTTCCCCGTTGGCTTAACACCGCCTTTGACTTGCGTAAGGAGATGAGGTACCGACGAAACTGAGGTACTTGGTGCAGCTAGAGGGACCCTGGCGGCTGCCTTTCCTGCAGAATTAGGGGTTGTAAATGTCAAGCACAACGACGTGATCTACTTGAAGGACTAAGGTTTTGAAGACATGCCCCATGCCTCACAGATTTCCACGTACCTAGAATGGGTCCCCATACGAGGCAGGAGGCTAGGGCCATAATAAGGCAGCAGCACGACGGCAAGAGGAGAAGGACGCGACCCCTCATAGAGATGATTTGATGCCGTAGGGAGGCTCGAGGCAATCAAGAATGCCTGGTCCTGGCAAAGACGCCGGCTTCGGTAAAAGGATGTGGTACCTGTTGCGTGCGTGAAGCGAAGGTTGAAAAAGTGGCTCAGAACGATTGGCATTCATGCCAATCATTCATGTGACTTTATGACGAGAAGCCCCTTCTTCCCCCCCCCCCTTCAAGTAGTTGTTCCGAAGTTTGCCCTCCTCCTAGTCTTCAACACTCACCCCCTGACTCTGTATTTATGCACGCCTGCACAGACACCAGTTCAAGCATGTCGAGCACTGCGGGTTTCCGCTCCATCGTCCTCATCACTGGTGCCAGTCGTGGGTTTGGCAAATGCTTAGCACTCGAAGCAGCCAGGACCTGGGGGCCGGCACTCGACATGCACCTGATCGCACGCAACAAGGAAGGCCTAGAGGCCACCAAGCAGGCTATCGAGGGAATAATGAGAGTAAGTGATGGCCCGCGTATATGGACATGGCCAATAGACCTGGGAGACCTAGACTCATTGCCGCTCCAACTTGCGCAAGTTTTTGCCGCCGTGCGGCAGCCGGAAGGGTCTCCTTTCTCGCTACCCTACACCAAGGCGTATCTGTTCAACAACGCAGGTTTGGTGGGGCCGATTGCATATGCCAAGGATCTCCATAAAGATCTCGCGGCGTTGCGCCAGTCTATAGACTTGAACGTGACTTCCTTTGTCTACTTGACCTCGCTTTTCCTACACCACTTTGGTGCACCACCGAGTCAAAAATTACCATTCGCCTCGTCTGCTGTCGTTGTGAATATATCTTCACTCGCAGCCATCCAACCATTCCATACCTGGAGCATATATTGCGGAGGAAAGGCGGCGCGTGACATGTTCACTCAAGTCGTGGGGCAGGAGCAACAACAGGAGGGGGAGGGGGGTGGCAAGCGAGTAACCACCACTTTTAAAACCCTTAACTATGCGCCAGGCCCACTGAACACAGATATGCAGACAGAGCTCCGAGAGAGTAAATCCATTCATCCACCGACGCGGATGTGGTCGATGGAGGCATTTAAAGAAGGCAAGCTGGTGCGGCCGGAAGACTCTGCGTCCAAGTGCATACACTTTCTCACAGAGGACACCTGGGAAAGTGGGGCTCATGTTGATTACTATGACGATGTATAGAAGAATATATGTGGAAAGGATGGATAACACGCCAGAGAATATGGCATTTTATCTCACTCGTTCTTTGTCGTATTGTTACATTGCTTGGGGGGCAGGAGCTTTTCTCGATGCCACCACACACAATCTTTGGCAGCATCTTCTCTCTCCTCCTCAATCTCTTCAAGTCTGTTCTTATAAATGTTCGAATAACGCTGTTGGTATGGAATCTTTCATCTTCAATCGTGTGCTTTTTAAGAACTTAAAACTAATTCAGTCAGTGCCTAACAACTTCAACTCCTCTCCATCCTCACCCGCACTCCTCGCAACAGATCCCCCTGCCCCCTCCATCCGGGCATCCCCGCCGCCTTCGTCTATCCATGACACGATGACCATATGTTGGCAGTGCCCCAGCACGAAAAGTCACTACCTTCTTCCCCTCCTCTTCCTCCTCCTCCTGCTCGGGAAGCCTTAGATGCGTCTGAGGGGTGGTAGGCACACGGCTGCTGTTCATGCTGCTGCGGGCTTCGTCGTCGACGCCCTCTAAATCCGAGGTAGCTGAGGTACAGCTCGAGCCCTGTCCCACCGTGGAAGCCATTCCCCTCTTATCTACCACCACCGCTGGTGTTGCACCTGCGTTGGTGGCGGCAGCATCGGGGACTTCCTTGGCCTCCTGATAAGGGATCAATCTGTCGATCTCCTTTTCCGTCAACGGGCTTACCTTGCGAAAGAAAAGATTGCCCTCGTTTCGCGACACCTGCTCCACCACTTTCTCGAGAGTAAATGAACGATATGTTTGCGGGGGTGCCCACAAAACCTTCTGTGTGGTAGTGTCGAGATCGCTCCAGACAAGGGGGGACTGCGCCTGCCGCTTGGCTCGGTACTGGTCCGTGACAGGCCAGTCAGTTACACCGGGTGGGACGGTTGCAGTAAGAGTGGCAGGTGGTGGGACGATTGCAGTAACAGTTGCAGTAGCAGCTGTAACTGCAGGCTTGCGGTCACCTTCCTCCGGATAAGGTTCCTCCTTCCCCTCCCCCTCTTCTTCCGAATTCTTCTTCTCCTGGTCCTTGTTCTCATCCTTCTTGCCTTGCTGACTTTCCATCTTTCGCCCCTCCTCCCCTCGCAGTTGCAAAGAGAGGATGGTGCCCAGCACCCACTCATCCGGACAGCATGCTTTCGACATTTTATTCCCTATGTCCAAAAATCGATCCAATTCCGGAAATTCGACAATACGCTGGGCGTGATCTCGCGCGAGCCCGCACCACTGCACGTGGCACACGACGCTTTGCCGCACGTCCTCGTTCTTCTTGCCCCAACCTTTGGCCTCTATCTCCATTGCGCGGAATAAAAATGATTAAGATGCTACCAAGGAATATTAACCTGCAACCTATGCAACATCACTCCTACCCCCCTCTCTCCTTCCTCTCTCCCCTACCTTTGAACGGTGCGTCCTCCCCAGGCGTAAAAGCCAAAACGGTCTGAAACGGCACCACACTTTTCGGCACACCCTCCGTAACCACAGCCCGAGTCGTAAAGAAAGCCGAAGGTGGTTGAATCGGAATGTCAAAACCCGAAACGATGTAAATAATTTCAACGTCTGCGTCCTTTGTCAATATGGCGTCCAAGGACTTGACAGTCGCGCGGACTATACTGGAACAGCACCACTTGGTCCGCATGCGCAAAAGTAAGTCGTTTTGGTTGGCAAAGGTGCTGGTGTGGCTGATGGCTTCGTTCCGGAAAACGAAAAATCTGATGCGGGATGCGAACGCCTGAAAATAATGGGAAGAGATGGGACGCAGGTGAGATGGTGAGATGGCTTGCACCGTGCAGCATGTGAGAGGGCCTGAAAAGCCAGCCTCCCCTCCCACTCCTTCCCCGGCGCTCTACTCACCGGATCGCTTTCTCGCCACTTCTCCCAGAGTGAGGGATTGGCAACCCCATCGTGCGCCAGAAAGAGGATGCCCACGCACCGGGAAGTGTTCACCTCTGCCTCTCCGAACAGGGCGTCTGACTCTTTGCCCATTGTGTATTTTCCTTCCGTTTTCGCACCCTTCTGCTGGAGCGATTGGCGGCCGCTCATCTTGATCGGCCTTGTGAGACCAGTACTCTGCTGTTGACGTTGGCGGCGACTGGGCGTCGTAGAGAGAGCTTGCTGGTCGTTCGTCTTCATGCGAGGAGGGGAGGTGGGGCTGGTGCTGCTGGCATAATAATTGGTACTGGGGATGGCCACGTCCACAGCAGCGGCAAGGCTGGCGCTGCTCATGCTGTTGATGCGGCGCCAGGCCCGCCAGCCGCCTGTGATTGGGAAAGGGCGAATGGCCGTGGTTGTGAGGTTGCTACTGTGAGGTCGGCCTCCTTCCAATGTGCTTGCCGCTTGCGCGTGCGTCGTGGCCACCTGAATGGCAAAATAAAACATTCATGGCCCCAAGTCGATATATCTGAGCTCACAGACAAGTGCAACAGATATTGTGGCCCGAGCGTGGCTAATAAATGCTCTCCCCTTTTAGGTCGTTGCTGGTCAAACGTGTTGTCATCCTTCAAAGTTTGCGACTAACAGCCTCCGAGACTCATCACTGCTCATCAACCATCTCATCATCATCACTAACAACGGGCAGCCAGAGCAACGGCGGGATCACCATTCTTTTTGCTTCCCTTTGAAATTTGCTACCTTTCACCAACAACGACGAACAAACACGCTCACATGCTTATCTCCCCGACCCGAATACAGACGCGCACTTCTGACCGTTTTATCACGTGCTGCTGGGACATCCTAGGCACCAAGCCGTAGAGGACGTGCAAGCAAGTCCACTTGCCGCCTTCATTTTTGACACGACGACACCTTCATCATGGGCAACACTCCTTCCACGACGTCGCTCTCCCCTTCTCCTTCGCGGCCCTTGACTGAAGAGTCCAGCAGAGAGGACAACAAGGGAGAAGAAAGAGAGGCCGACAGCCCCGTCGGTTCGCCCGTAGCCTCCCCGCCATCCCCGCAAGGCCGTCCAGTCTCCTTGCACCTGTCTTCACCCATACCAACGCGTACGGCATCCAAATATGGGAACGATCTTGCCTCGTCGAGCGCTGATCAACTAGCCCCTATTATATCGGTATTCATCAGCCCTCCTCCTATATCTACCGGAGACGAGCCCCACGTCTTCTCGGGTCATGCCACCACCAGCTCGCCCTCTCCCCCTCCCTCCCCTCGTTCCCAAATCTCGGGGGCCAGCAGCGTTTCGTCGGTTGGGAGCAGAATCGCCAGCTTCTTTTGGAATGCGCAGGAGCAGTATTACACCGGCAAGGTAGCCAGGCGGCAGAGCCAGCTGGGGAGCGCGGGGTGAGTACATGAGAATGCACGTGGGTGCTTGGAGAGTGGGTGGGGTGGGTAAATCTGTGCAGCTTATTGAGGCCTTTGAATGGAGGAGACTTACATCCCTTTTCCCTACACTCCTCCAACCACCATTGAATAGCCGCCTCGGTCGCCCCTGCTGCTTCACCCTTCAATCCATCACCCTCGAAGGCAACTTCCCCGCCACAGCCCAAGTCCAAGCCGAAGTAATCGTCCTCTTCGATAAGGCACACCCTTACCTCAACTCCATCTCGGAGCTCCCCCCGCTTCGTACCCTTCCTCGCCCCGCCCTCCGTCGCGGGCAAGTGAACATTGGGGGGAGAACTGACGTCATCCTCCTTCCGTCCGTTACAAGCTCTTCCATCCTGAACATCACTGTCTTGCTCGATGGCACTCCCGTTGGCAACGTCCGCTACCCCTTATCTGAAATCACCGCGACTTTACGGCCGACAGAATTGCAGCTGATCTCGGCAGGAGCTGATGGGGAAAATCCTACTCGTTCTCGCTCGCCCTCTTCCCCCTGCACGTCCCCATTGCGTCGTCATTTGTTGTCATCGTCTCCAACTAGGTCTTCTCGTTATGGGGGAAACGACGGCTCCAAGTTAATCGGATCTGGGTTGGAAAGCCTGCGCGTGAGGGCTCCATCGCCATCTCTATCTCAACCACTGCAGACATCCTCTCGGCAAGCAGCAATGGGCGGGGGGAGAGGGGAAGCACGGCCAGTAGGGGAAGGGCCACCGACACTCGATGCTGTATGGGGGGAGGTAGTATTTTACGACAATCGAAGGTATAAACTATACGCGGAGGGAGTTCGATGTTGGCCTGAATCTGAGAATTTTAGGTCCTACTCACTTTTATAAGAATTTTATGAAGAGGGCGATTCACTCTTTTTTCTCTTATACGCACACCCTCACCCCCATACACATACACATCCTGCAGCTCGGGCGTTGGCTGGGTCGGCTTGATAGAGGAAGGCGGCGAGCCTATAAACGAGCAGAGGCTCCTGGTCGTGACCCCGCATTCATTTTGTTTGATGAAGTCGCCGCATTGCGTATTGGTACGTCTAGCTTGCTCTTTTTTAATTCTCCTTCACCCTTTCTTTCTTTCTTCTAGTCTCCTTCTGTTTTCTACGCTCGTGTGTGTTTTGAAGCATGCTTTATCAATCAGGAAACCCCCTTACTATTTCCTAAACCTTTTTTTGCCATCTGTCACACAAACGCACAGGGCCAAGAGGGATACAGCATGACACAGGTCCGACACGTGGAGCCCAAAGGCCTGCCCCATATACCTGAAGAGGCAGACGGCCTGGACCGCAACACGAGAAATGACACCACCACAAATACCTCCCCCACGACCACCAGCAGCAATAGTAGCAGTGACAATCGATCACTAGGAAAAGAGCGTGGGCGAGGAGGGGGTGCAATGGTGACAATCTCGGTTAGTTGTCTGGAGGAACGAGAGCGGGACATTCTGTTGTCGGTAGACAGTGAGGAAGACGCGCGTCGGTGGACTCAACTGCTGAATAGGGCAGCACATGAGGCGGCGTTTGGAGAGGCTGAAATGAGCTGAACGGAGTTGGTGATGGTGGTGGTGGAAGAGATGTTCGAGGATGATGAGGAAAAGAAGGAGCAGAGGCGGGAGGGGGAAGAGGGGAATGTTGGGAATCACGATCAGCAGTAGTTTAGTTTGTACTGGTAGTGGTAGCAGCAGCAAGAGGGTGCATACATGCACTAGGTATGTTGAGATATATGCGAAAGGATCTCTCTTGTGGATTCTTCCCAATCAAATAAATTGGAGTGAATACAATTGAATATTGGAATTACAGCACCCTTTTGCCTCTATAATCATGGATTGGATCCCGCTTTTTACTAGCCGAATGCTGGAACTGCCTTGTTTCCCCTCACATCAACTTCCGTTTCTGCCGCTGTTGCTGCTGTTGAGGTCGCAGCCATGTTGAGTTTTACCGCGGAACGGAACCCCTCCAGCAAGAGAGTATAGTCATCAGCAGTCAGTGCCTCAAGGTCCAAGGAACGAGCAGCCGCGATGAGAGAAAAGGCCCGCGGTATCGGTGGTAATTCTCCGGTGCTGCTGTTGTTGCTACCACTGCAACTAACGATTGCAGGTACTGCCAGGGAGGAGGCACGACGTCGACGGAGGGTGACTGTGCCGAAGAGGCCGGGGTGATGGGGATCAGGTGCCGTCCCTTCTCGCACCTCTGTCACGTTGGAAATGGATAGGGAGGAGAGATTGGAGCGTTTATGACTGTTGATCCTGTCGGAAGCCCAGAAAATTCGCGAAAAATCCTCGTTGCAGAAGATAAGGCGGAGCTTGGGGGAGCCACGACGGCCGTGCTGTTTGTGATGTTGATAGTTAGGTGGTGTGAGAGACATTGACGAGAAAAGAGACTGACGATTCAGCGAGGCGAACAATGCGGGCAAAAAATACAGAAAAGAGGGGCCAAATACGGCAGAGGTATACTCAATTAGGAGCTAGCCTGAAACTTACCTTGATCACCGTGATGCCATTGATCAGAAGAGGGACAAGACGCGACAATGCTGCCCGGTGCTCGGCCATCTCCGCAAAAGAATGTCGTGCCTTGGGCGCCTGTGCCTCATGCTCCGCTGATGATAGCCGTATCATAGACAGTCCTATTGTTT